>OX104064.1:86718729-87355958 GCA_944474145.2 Dicrocoelium dendriticum
CAAGGCATGATCAGAGTCGCCACAGGTACCCCAGTACAAGCGGCAATCCAGAATGGAACCGCGCCACCTGTAACTTATGACTATGTGGTCAATTTGGGTCCATCGCTGGCCAGCTACAGGTGGACGCCAAGTGGCACGTCGGCGCCCACTGTGTCTAAAAGCAGTGCTAGTAAGAAACAACTGGTGCTCCACACACAGTTGCAGCAGACGCTCGCCATTGTCAGTCCGTTCGGAGTTAAGTCCATAATTACCACCCAGCTGAGCTTCTGAAGAGCTCAGCCGCCCTACTTGTGCGTTCATATCCCCTGCAAATACTATAATATCTGAACTAGTAGCACTGCGTAGTAGAGCGTTCAGTTCGTGATGGAAAGTGTCTTTGACTGCATTAGAACTGCAGTCGGTGGGAGCATAAACAGAAATCACAAACAAACAGCGTTTTGTTTTACTTTGCGAATTCACCTTAGCTGATGTCGTCAAACGGGCTGCACATAAACGGCTGTTCACCGGAATCCAATCAACTAACGATGTCACAGCGTTGGAGCTTAGAATGATACCTACACCAGCTTGACCCGTGAGTGCTGCATCGGCGTCTCCGGATGCGTGCAACCAATAACGAGAGGATAAGCCGGGTGCAGTTAATTCAATAACCCCGTTAGAGTCATTAATCCTAGTTTCGGACACACAACACACATCAACACCCAGTGTGTCCAAGGTGCGTGCGAGTGCAGCCTGTTGACCTGTTTGTCTTAGAGTGCGGACGTTGAATGTCGTCATGGAAACGGGACAGCGTGGCCTTATAAGGGACTTATGCCGATAGGCTTCCGATAGGTGCTGTGGGATGGTGGCTGCAGATGGTACTACTCCAGTAGCACTTCGGTTGCTGTCAATTAAGCTGGGAATTATAGAAGGAAGGTTAGTAATAGGGGCCGGGATGGGAGTGAGAGAAAAAGGTAGAAAAGAAAGAAGGGAGGCGCCAGCAGTAGCATGTTTTCGCTTATCCGCCCTGCTGTATGCAGCAGATAAGGCGACCCTTGATAATCTGCGCGACGGCCGATGCAGAATGAAGTTTATGTTTGAAGAAGATGTCATGGTTGTATGTGGGCTGGGATACTACCAGGGGACCCAGACCTAGACAGGAGGACGATTAGGGTCCTCATCCAAAGCCTTTGGCTCAAAAGCCTGTCCGCAAGGCAGCGGGGTGGCAGTGATTTAGTTTTACAGAAATGGACGCCATCCCATTTCAAACCCCCAACCTGGAGGACCAGGAGACTGAGTTTGTCTGACCTCTCACCATTGAGCAACCTGGTAGGAGTAGCTCTCAAGATGCTCGGAGGCATCACCCAGTATAGCTCAATGGGTCAATGAAGTACGCAAACCGTCGCACCACGTTAAGATCCAGTCTCGTTGCGACGGAGGTCCTCACTGTTTCTCAAACCTATCGGGTCTTCTCACTGTCATAGAGGAGCACTGTGGAACTGACCACCTGGTTTTTCAGATCGTTAGAGATGTAACTGACGCAATCGGCACAAATTCAATAATTCAGTTCTAACCTCCGCATTATGTGAACTAGCAGCAATCACGTCTGTCACATCTACTGGATAGAGGTGAAGGAATTAACAACTTCAAGCTCCTCTTTACAAAAAGCCAAGATTAGCGGGTGGTTAGTGGTTCTGCAACAGGACTTTGCACTTTGAATGTATCCACAGTTGATTGCTGCCTCAGGGTTGTCTAACAGCGAGCAGATATCGTACTAACAATAAGTCATACACTTGCGCGTCAACAACCCCACAATATTCCTCTGTGATAACCCAAGTGACTCCTCCATGACGGCGTACAAGATAAGGTGAGCGGAAATGGAGCAACTACTATCAGAGAAACATCTGTTAATTCACCCCAACCTTGTATTCCGCTCCTAATATCTACTAGCAAATACGTCAGGCAGGACGGTGGTCAACTGAGCCCAGGAACGCTACGCTGATCGCTTTATGCTAAATCAGATTAGTACTTCGGTCCGTGCCGCCTTTTCTGTTTCGCATTAGGACGTCGGATAAGAATTAAAGCCAGTATCTTACTACTGGTCTTATGTCGATACTCATATAGTTAGCGCATTGTGACTGTCCTCAAGTGTTGTCACCACGTTTCGTTGAGGACCTCACCATCGTCGTTAGATAACACGGGCTGTGAATAACCCTGACCGAAGTGTGCCGGTTAATTGGAGCGAATCGATTATATTAGCAATATACAAGAAGGGCAGTCGCACAGACTGTGCGAACCACAGGGGTATTAGCCTAACGTCAGTTGTGACAAAATTACTGGCCTCGATTATCGTTCGTCGCCTCACTGCAGAACGGGAATCTCGGATTAGGGAAGAGCAGGCTGGTTTCCGCCCAGGACGTGGCTGTATAGACCATATATTTACTTTGCTGCAGGTGCTAGAGCAGCGCCACGCATACCGTAGACCGACAATAGCTGTGTTCCTCGATTTCAAGAGTGCGTTCGATTCGGTCGATCGATCGATTCTGTTCGAATTACTTGCGCGAAAAGGTGTTCCCACGAAATATGTGAACATCCTTCGTGCTCTATACTCCAACACTACAGGCCGCGTCAGGGTCTATGGTGTCCTGTCGGATAGCTTTCAGACCACAAGTGGCGTTCGTCAGGGTTGTCCGATTTCCCCGTTTTTGTTCAATTTCGTCGTGAATTCCATCATGGAATGTTTCCTTGCGGAATCTCACGATGTAGGCGTTGAAGTGCTGTCTGGTGAAAGGTTAGTTGATCTAGATTATGCGGACGATATCGTCTTGCTTTTCGACGATGTTGGGACGGCACAATCAACCCTGAATAGCCTGTCCAGAGTGGTCCCATTATTTGGAATGCACTTCGCACCTTCGTAGTGCAAAGTGTTGCTGCAGGACCACCAGCCACTTGATGACCCCTTGACGCTTGCTAACGAGGAACTCGAGGTGGTTGAGCAATTCACTTATCTTGGCAGCTGCATCAGCAATGATGAGCGCATAGAAACTGACGTCAGCTCACGCATTGCAAAGGCCAGAACTGCCTTCTTGAACCTGCGTCATCTTTGGCGACAGAAGGGAGTTTCCCTCCGTCTGAAAGGCCGTGTATACAAGGCCACAGTGAGGGCCGTTCTGCTCTATGGGAGTGAGGCTTGGCCTCTTCGGTCTGAAGATCTGAGGCGCCTTCAAGTCTTTGATCATTGTTGTCTGCGTAGCATTGCTGGTGTCGGATGGCACCAGCGTATCCGCAACGATGATGTGCGTAGGCGAGTACTAGGCAGTGATAATCATGCTAGCACCCTAGAACAACAGATAGCACTGAATAAGTTGCGTTGGCCTGAACACGTGCTACGCATGCCTGGCCACCGCTTACCTGAGAGGGCCTTGTTCAGTCTGCCTGGTGTAGGATGGCGCAAGGCTGGAGGTGGACAGAAGTTGACTTGGCAGCGGGAAATGAAGTCACTGACGACCAAACTGGGTGCCGTTGGTCCGTCTCGCCTTCCGAGCTGGAGTCCACATGACTCGCCTTGTGCTTGGCTTGAGACTTTACAGGACATGGCTCACAGTAGACACCAGTGGCGCGTCTGCTGCCGTCTCCTAATCGGATTGCCTGTTTAAAGTGTGTTTGGTGCTGAGTTATCTGTGGGGTACTTGCTGATTATGACGCGTGGCAGTGAAAGCCGCAAAGAAGCTGTCTCGCCGATGCCGCCTTATCTTTGCACGATAGCCAGCTGTTTGTGACAGTATGTTGTCTATACAAGGTGTAGGCGCCTTGATCCTGAATGTGTGCTTAGGGCATTAAGGTTTTCAGGTAAGTCCCCCTTCTCTCCCTCTTCTTATTCTTTATTTCATAGGTCCTCATGGCTGTATGGCAGCGAAGCATCAGTTCAAATGGCTGATGTACTGCTGTCGATGGTGATGATGAGCGCTGACCGATATCGCGTAAACGATGGAGATCTGTGGTCGCCTCAGATGGAGATTCTGAACTGTTCGTCTACGGTTCAGACTACATCTGAACACGAAGCAGCCCATAAGCGTTGAACTAGCCGAGCAACTCCCGCGCGTACTCCGCCCAGCAAGCTAGATAACGTTCCCTATTGTGCACATGGTAAACCGGAGTGCTTCTAACGCAGTAGTAGAATCAACGGTCTAATAAATAGACATAGAGCCAGACAAAACCACGAAATTCAGTAAATGACTGGCGGAGCCGCCGCAGCATCATCTTTGTAGCACATTAGTTGAAGGTAAGCGACTCACTTCAGCTATTATGCCACAAAGGAAAAATACCGGCACGTTTGTAATTTTTCGGTCGTCATTTTTCTACTTTTTCAGTCTTTAATTGTTAAGCATTTAGTCTGAATCTGAACAAGTATGTACGCACTGGTTTCAGTTGCGATCCATCTCCTGAATTTTTCCAGCCACCGGCACTCTTCGTCCTTAGGTCCCCAACCAGGCAAGCTTGTGGATCCAACGGCGGCAAGACGTAAACTCAGTGATTTCATATGCTGTCGCCATGTAGATGGTTGACCGCCTCGTCGTCTCTTCCTTTCGAGTCCTGCAAGAGCAAACAGTGCGCGAAAGGGTTAACGCTCATTTGAGGTACGCAAGACGGCCGAGCCATCTTAACTGGCGCAATAAAACCAGCTTCTTGAAAGGATTACTGACATTCTCTGAGACACGACCTCTGACTTCACAGTTGCAGCTACGCTGTTGCCACCACACGAGCAATTCTCCTCAGGCATCCATTATCGAAGACCGACAGTCCGCACCTGTTATCTACGCCAACTGGCTATGACTCGCTGCCGTGTAGCAACATAACCCGAAGTGTGGCATTGTAACCACGACCCTTAACCAATTGGGAGACATCCCGACGACACCACAAATGTTTCATGTTTACTAACGCAGACCGAGCTTTGGCGATACGGAGAGAAATTTCTTTGCTGATAGCGCTACCAGCAGACACGCAGCTGCTTAAGTATCCAAAGCTATCGACATGTTCAATCTGTATACATTCAAGTGTGAGCACGAGAACGGGAGATTGCCAATTCTGCAGCAGCACTTTACACTTCGACGGGGCGATTCTCACTCCGTACTTAAATGTCCCAATCGCCAAACGGTTGAAAATGGTTTGCATGCTTTGCGAGTCGTCACCAAGTAGTGCGATATCATCAACGTAATCTAAGTCGGTTGTTCGCTTACTCGGTAGTAATTTCGGATCGAAATTATGGTAACCATCCAGAGCTCTCGACAGGGCCTCTTCGGTCGCAAAATTGAAGATGAACCGGTACATAAGACAGACCTGTCATACACCACTATAGACAGCGAAGGACGAAGAAAGCTTGTCATAGACCCCCACTCTGCCGGAGACGTGGAGGTGGACTGTGCAAACGGTGGTTGTGTCCTTTTATGGGACCCCGTTTTTTTAGCAAGAAACGCCATAGCTCGGATCGATCAACTGAGTGCAGTGCGGCGCGGATGTCTGATAATGCAACGACGGTAGGTCTCTGGTAAAGATAGCGATGTTTGAGGATTTCGCGGAGCGTGGAGCTTTGATCCACACACCCACGGCCAGGACAGAAGCCAGCTTGTTCTCGGTACTTTGATACGTGAATCGGGGATAGTCTACCAGTTAGAATGGATGCCAATGGCTTTGGCGCAACCAAAATAAGACTGATACCCCGCTGATTGGCGCATAAAGTGCGCCCACCCTTCTAAAAATGAAAACAATACCTGACACCCTGGGAAGAAAGTACTTTTTCTTCTTGCCAGATTTTGTAGCACACTGAGGCCAGCTGACTGGTGATAACTGCTCCATCGTATTTGAACAGCTCCGGAGGAAGTCCGTCCTAACCGGCAGCCTTGAATCGCTTCGCTGGGTGGGAAGGCGGGCAGCTGCCCCCTCAGAGAATACAAGTGGGGGTGAGGGCCAACTGAACTAGGGATGAAAATGTTCGGCCCCTCGTTTCTAGCGTCTCTGTAGGTTTGCTCGCGGCGAACCGTCCGCTTCGCAATTAGTGTCACTGAGACCGGGCTTTCTGTATCCATTGGAACGAATGAGCCGGAAAAGCTTGCGAGTATTGTCAGACATAGCAGCGGCCTCCATTTCCGAAGCACGCTAAGACCAGGCTTCGCGATCACTGCGAAGGCTTTGAGCTGCCGACTGACAAAACGGATCACTTCGTTATTCTTAGATTCTGCTGGAATATTTCTGCGGCGGTCAAATAAATCCAAGGAGCGCGTGAAGATCCAGGCCTTCATAGGCTGCTGAGTCAGACCACAGACTGACTCTCCTGAAGAGCTCATGGCCTCCTGCATGAACGTTCAGTGTTTTGTGGTGGGTCGCGGCTGAACGGCTGATAGTTTTTCTTAACCGAGGGGGTAGATAGGTTATTTTTATCTACCTTGCAGTGCTTCTTTTCGAGAACCCTCCGAGACTCATGCAGATGTTCACACAAACAAGAGCACACTCTGAGTCGAAAAATGTGGACCAGATGGATCTGCAATCATTGACACTGTCCCACCATCTGTTACTCATTACGGTGTGGTCAGTGTGATTACGATGAGTCAAAGATGATAGACGCCAAGTAGCGGAACGTCTCCTCGAATGCCTGAAGCTGATTCTCGAGAGAAACAGACGATTGTCTTCACACAGTGTGATAAATCTGTATCCATTATCTGAGCTGCTCTCATCGAGCACATGGTGACCACCGAGATGGCTTTCATATGATAGGCGACCAACCCGTGCGTTGAGATCCTCAGCAAGGACAACATCGGATTTGTAAGCTCTGCTCAAATGCTGGTGAAGTTCACGATGGAAACTGTCCTTGACCGAATCACAACTAGAATTAGTTGGGACGTGCGCTGCGATCGCAAACAAGTTTCGTCTATTCTCCCGATATCGGTTGATCTTGCACGACCCCCGAAGCCGAACTGCACATAGCCGGCTGTTAATCAGGAACCAGTCCAGCAGTGCGGTCTCGCTTTTGCTACTTAGTGCCACACCAACAGCAGCCAAGCTTGCCGCGACTGCTTCTGTGTTACCAGATATACGTAGGTAAAATATAGCTCCGTGGTTGGTAGATCTCAGCACAATCATGGTACTGGAATCTCGCAACCGGGTCTCGGAAATACAGGAAACATCGATGATAAGGGATTCCAAAGTGAGCGCGAGACCAGCCTGTTTCCCGATCTGCATGAGTGTACGTACATTAAAGCACGCCGAATAGGGCCACTGGGCGACGAGACCATCGGGAGTAGAATACTGGAAACAGGAATCAGCTGGCAACGGATAAAAATGATTGGTAACGAATGAACGAGTGGCGTGTGAAGTTGTGTGAGTAGCGGAAGCAAGTGTAGTTAAGCGCGATATAGCAGAACGGTCCATGGATTTGTCAACGGGCGTAACACTACCCGGTTGCCCAAGTCGAAGTAGGGCGTTGTTGAGGGGACACCACACCGAGACTCTGGCCAAATAGTCTTTGCGCAAAGCAGCTGGGCGATTTCAGCAAATCGTGCCAATTAGAGGCCAATGACTGATTACTCATTTCCTACGCCGTTCGTTTGGTCGGTTGCCAAACAGAGGCCCAATCCTCCCCAGGACTGCAGCACATACTTGATGGAGTACAATGCTCCACCGAAGTGAAGCAAGGTGCAGTAACTTTGTTTAGTGGCGAGTCATCCGCCACGTTGCACTGGTGTTAAGCAGACACTTGTGGCTTTTTATAAGGGAATCCTTGCCAAGTGTAAACCCACCACCTGGGACAGTGTCGCCAAACCATTAGCCGGAACGAAAAATACTCGGACCGCCCAGCTGGCTGGAGGTTGTTCGCAAGCCAGCCATCTAACGCACATATTATCACTGTCTGCTCAGCTCTAGATTTATCAGTCTGGGTTGAATCGAAAATCCGTTTTGAATTTTCTGATATCCTTGGCAGCTCACAACCTCAGCCATAAATGAGTGTCCGGTATTTCCATGCAATTTTAAGTTGACTCGCTCCGTCTGCTACAGGAACCAGGCAGCAGGAGACCTGGTGTTAGCGAGACCATACGCGACGAGAGTGGGCAGCCGATCTACAGCCTGTCAAAACGTTTGAAGCGTTGGGCCGAATACTTTGCAAGGCAATTTCACCAACCTGCGTTATCGCTTTCTTTTTCGTGCATTAAGCGCCCTATTCCCTGGTTCGTCTCCATGGATCTGCCCTCACGCGCAGAAGTCGAACGTGAGATAAGCTGTTGAAATTGCATAAGGTCGCAAGATCAGATAGAATTCCCTCAACCCTCTTCAAATTCTAGAGACCTGCTCTAATAGATGATTTACACGAGTTACTAGTGAAACTTTGGAAGCAGGGGATTGTCCCGACAGACTGGAGCTGCTTTGTCATTGTCCCAATTTTCAAGGGAGACGCCCATTCGGAATGCGGCAATCAAAGAACGATCGGTCTGATCACAATTGCTTCTAAATTACTTGCGTCTGTCAATCT
This sequence comes from Dicrocoelium dendriticum, assembly GCA_944474145.2. Lineage (NCBI taxonomy): Eukaryota > Metazoa > Platyhelminthes > Trematoda > Plagiorchiida > Dicrocoeliidae > Dicrocoelium > Dicrocoelium dendriticum. The sequence goes on from OX104064.1 coordinate 86,727,224, forward strand.
CCACGAACTGACTACCACTCGTGAAAGCCAGATTCGTGAAGAACAAGCCGGGTTTCGTTGAGGTCGGGGTTGCATCGATCACATCTTCCAGTGTGTCAATTGTTGGAGCATCGCAATGTTTATTGGCGACCCACCGTTGTCGTGTTTCTTGACATAAAAGGCGCGTTCGATTCAGTCGATCGACGTGCCCATTCGGACTGTCTGCTGAGGAAAGGTGTGCCTGATAAATATGTAAGCATTATCAAAGCGCTGTACGCGCATAGTTCGGGCAGAGTGAGGATTTATGGCAAACGGTCGCCATCCTACAGTATCACCAGCGGTGTGAGACAAGGTTGCCCGCTGTCACCTTTCCTCTTTAACTTCGCTATTGATGAAGTCATGGAAACAGCGTTCGCTGGACACGACCTAGAAGGTGTGGAGTTACTTCCTTGTGAGCGACTTTTTGATTTAGAGTACGCGGACGATATTGCCCTAATCTGTGACAGCTGCTCTCAAACATGCCAAGCAGCACTGGACCGATTAGCACTGGCTGTCTATCGTTTTGGGTTATGGTTTGCTCCATTGAACTGCAAAGTACTTCTCCAAGATTGACAGGGATCCACCCCTGCGCTAACGCTTTGTGGTGATCAGCTAGAAGTCGTTCAGGAGTCCAAGTACCTGGGTAGCTATATTAGTGCCTGAGGGATCGAAGATGAGGTTACGAACTGCATAGCAGAAGCTCGAAGTTCTTTTGCCAATCTCCGCCACCTGTGGCGCAGAGGCGACATTGCTCTCGCCCTGAAGGACAGAGTTTATAACGCAGCCGTCCGTTCAAATCTCCTGTATGGTTGGGAGACCTGGCCCACCAGATCGACAGACATAAACAGGCGCGTCACATTCGATCATCGCTGTCTTCGCAGCTTAGCTCATGTCTGGTGGGAACACCGCGTGAGCAATGAGCGTGTTCGGGATCGCGTATTTGGTGTAGTAAGAGCGAGTGAACCGCTCAGCATCATATTACTCACCAGGCTCCGATGGCTGGGCCACGTGTTGCGCATGCCAGCACACTGACTCTCGCAACGTGCATTGTTTGCGCTCCGGGGCTGCGGTTGGAAGAGGAGGAGGGGAGGCCAAGCGATAACGTAGTCGAGAGTGATAAAAGCCCTTACTTCGAAGTTGGCGTCGGTTGATGCATCCCGACTGCCTGGCTGGTGTCCTAAGGGCAATAAACACGTTTGATTGGACACACTTGCTACCATGGCTAGGAGCCGGCCCCAATGGCGTTTGTGTTGTGGGTTCCTTTCTCCATCCCCTCCTGCTTAGTCTCCCCTCCAATCACGATCTTATTCGCTAGGTATAATATAACTTTATACGGCACGATAGCCGACTGTTAGCTGTCCGGAACGATGTCCATCCGTTAGTGGGGACTCAGCCGGCATGCCAATGTTGTATTATTTCTTCTTGTCTTTAATGTTAAGGCACAATAGCTGAAGTGTTTTTTACCTGCAGCTAACGTGTATAATGATGATGATGACTCCCATTTTTCAATATAGCAAAACATTAAGTTAACCTCTCCAGAGACTGTACTAAAGTGGTAAACATAGAGAGACAGTCGACTTGCCAAACGTTCAAGCAGTGAAAAATAAACGCTCCACTTAGAGTGGTGGTATGTATATGAAGATAGTCAACTTCGGATGTTTCCTACTATGGGTAATCTGCCGTTATACCAGTGCACTGACATTACATTAGTCAGTGTTCAGACATAAACGAATTTACGCAACGCAATTCATTCTTGATCTCGAACTGTCACAATGCATAATTTATCATATCTTTCAGTCGACTGTTCATCCCGCGCTGCCCATATTGTTGTCGGACAGTCCCGCACAATTGTGCTTACACCTCTGCTCTTCTCCGCCGCACTGGCCATCTATCGTTATCTAGACTTTTTTCTGCAGTCTGTTTCACAGGGTCATTTTCGAAAACACAAAATATCTGTGTACACTCAACGTCCGCGTAGGATCGTTGGACACGAAGCTGCGATAAACTGACAGCTGCGCCAGAGTGCCTTCGTCACAGGATTGGGCTTTAACGCGCTGCTGCGTTTCGTTTGCTTCCGTGTTCCATTGAGAGTCACAGCAATGCATTCCAATGACTTTTACAGCTACTCATACTAAACTGGGTAATGGTTGGAATCAAGCCAACCCAGTCTCAGTACCACTTCCATAGGCGTTTAGGGAGATTTTTCAACTTCGAAACCTGGCCATTTATAAACTAGTTTTGGTTTAGAACCCCATTGTTAAGAGTTGTTTCGAATGGCGAATAAACGTCACCCCTGCTGATTGTTTTACCATCGCTCCCCCCAAGCCAAATCAAAGTGTGAACCCGTAAAACGCACCTGCGGATGGTCACTTATATTTCTCAACGGTCAAAATGTCACGCAATCTCCTGTAACGATGTATATGCCATCTCAAAGGATTCCAAATTGGACCCTTTAGCCGCAATCCCGAGCTGAACTTCCCCTTGAATTTCTCTTCTAACTGTTTATTGTTGCTCTGATCACCACAGAGTATAATCAACCGTGCCCTATCTGCTGCATCGAGCAGGTTGGATAGCGGTTTAGATGCAACTGCTCAAGCCTTCCCGTCTTCTTATTCCCCCTCTTACGCCTTTTCACCCTTGTCGTCCTATTTCAGCTTCACTTTTGTCCCCGTTTTCAACCCCCTAATTCCTGGCCCTCCCCCACCTTGCCTTAATAGTCGCTTGTCTTCTAGTTTCAACTCGCATGTAAACACGGAGCGTCATTCCTGCCCTGTCAACAGGCCCATGTCTACACAAGCGGTCAAGCCCAGTTCATCGACTTCCATTTGGAGCTCTCGATCCTCCTTCAGATTGGCATGCCTCAGTGTACGCACATTGCTTCAGATCGGTCAACTGGCAGCACTTGCCCGAACATTAGAGACCCTCTCGATCGATATCTGCTGCTTATCGGAGACCCGCCTGCAAGACTCCAGCTCTGTGCTCACTCTGCGATCCCCTTCAGGTGACACTAGCAGCACTTTCTCATTGCGCCTATCCGGTGACGAGGCAGCTTCGAGTACCGGCCAAGCCGGTGTTGGTATTGCCCTGAGTCCCCGGGCTGAAGCTGCTCTGATTGATTGGATCCCAATCATTAACCGGATGTGTGCGGTCCGATTGGCTGGCACGTTCAAAGCTTCGAAGCCACACAGCACTAACAGATGTCTATTCGTTATCGCTGCCTATGCACCCACGAACTCTAGCGGTGACTCGGTAAAGGACGACGCCAATTGAACGAGCTCCTTCGCGACAGAGGAAGCTCGGACACTGTTGTGCTGGCTGGGGATCTGAACGCTCAAGTTGGAAAATTATCCACTGGTGAACTGCATCTGGGCGGCCAACATGGTGTAGGCTCCCGTAATGATAACGGTGAGCGGTTGCTTCATTTATGTGAAGATGCTCGCTTATTTCTTGCGAGCCCTAATTTCCGACACAACACCCGCCGGAATGTGACTTGGCGCCCACCAGCCTCGAACCAGCTATGCACGCAAATTGATCACATTGCGATACGTTACCGATGGAGAGGCTGAGTCCAAAACTGTCGCTCGATTTAGAGCACATGTGTAGACACCGATCATGCACTTGTATGTGCTGACCTGCGGATTCGCTTCGGGTTTACACTGGATATGTGGTGTGTGAATGGAGCTGTGGGTGGTGCAGCGCAAGCCATCCATGGTCCCACTGTAGGCGCAGGCGTCCTGTGGCTGGCCACAGTGACAGGCAAATCCGAAACCGGATGCCGCCATCCATGCATTATACGCGCGTAGCTCGGACATAGTGAGGGCTTACGGCAAGCTGTCGTCACCCTTTAACGCCTCCAGCGGTGTGAGAAGGATGACTGCTGTCCCCGTTCCTCTACAACTTCGCTGTTGATGAAGTCGTGGAAATGGCGTTTACACGACACGACTTAGGTGTAGATCTGCTCTCAGTAGAACGATTTATTGACTTAGAAGATGCTGATGATATTGCCCTAATCTGACAGCTCACAAACGTGCCAAGCGGCACTGGAAAGATTAGCGCTGGCTGTCCGTCACTTCGGGCTTTGCTTCGCACCATCGAATTGCAAAGCTTTCCTCCAATATTGGCCTGAATCGCCTCCTTCGCTGACCCTTGGTGGGGATCAGCTAGAAGTCGTTCAAAAATTCAACTACCTAGGAAGTTGTATCAACGCCTGAGGGATCGAAGATGAGGTTACGAACCGTATAGCATAAGCTCGAGGTGCTTTTGCTGATCTCTGCCACCTGGGGCGCCGGCGCGACATCACTCTCGCTTTGAAGCGTAGAGTGTACAACGCAGCGGTACGTTCGACCCTACTGTACGGTTGTGAAACCTGGTCCCTTAGATCAACGGACATAAAGAGGCTAGTTACGTTCGACTACCGGTGTTTTCGCAATTTGGATCACATCTGGGGGGAACACCGAGTAAGCAACGAGCCTGTTCGACACATTGTTTACGGCACAGGAAAAGGAAATGAGCCGCTCAGCACCGTTATTTCATGCACCAGGCTCCGATGGCTCGGCCACATGTTACGCATGCCAGTCCACCGGCTCCCGCGACGTGCGTTGTTTGCGCGCCGGGGGTGTGGATGGAAGAAGAGGAGGGGTGGCCAAGCGATGACTTGTTCGAGAGGAATGAAGGCTCTCATTTCGAACCTGGTCTCAGTTGGAGCGTCTCGACTCCCTGGTTGGGGTCCGAAAGACGATGAACACGTTTGGTTGGATACACTTGCTGATATGGCTAGGAACCCCCACAATAGCGTTCGTGCTGAGTTTCTTTGTCCCACCCCATCCCTCTTATCCTCCCCCTCCAAACACGATCTCACTATTTAGCCTTATATAATTTTGCATGGTATTTTTTGCTGCATAGTAGCCGGCTGGTAGCTCATCGGAACGATGCCCATCCGTTACCGGTAGCTCAGCTGAGTTGTACCTGTTGCACTTTATTCCTTTTTTCCTTTAAGTTATTACGGCACAGTTGCTGATATTTTTCCCGCCTATAGCTAATGTGTATAATGATGATGAAGAAACCCCCCTCGGTGCCTTTCGTCTCATACTATTAACTCAACTCCTGGTGGAATCCATCAAGCAAGCCTCCAATTAATCCGATACCTTTTGGGTCAGACTTTAACTGAAGCTAGACATCATATTTCGATAGGCTATTTCTCACTTCTAACTTATGAGTGATGGTGATGATACTCGAAGAAAACTCGTTTTTAGACTTGCGAAACCGATGAGTGTCGCCTACATCCTTTTTTCCTCCTCACGAATCATCTTGATGTACCAACATCAGATCAACACTCACTTCATCAGTCACACAAGCAAGGATATCGGATTCTCTTTCATACCTAGAGTACCATTCCACATTTAGACTCTTACTATACGCACACTCATATCAGTAAGTATGCGACAATCGCTATGACTGTGCACTCTGTCAGATTCGAGGCACGGCGCTACCACGAAACATACTTACAGGATGACCTAGTGCACCTATCGTATATGGACTCGAGTTTCAATGACCCCTTGTACATTTCGCCTCTTTGCTTAGACCGAGTCATTTACTGTCAGCAAACGTGTGGAGACTTCTAGTGTAGTTCCCACAAAACAGCAGTACTTATGCTATTCGACTTCGAAGCACAATGCCGTCCCTTAGTCTTAAGGATCGCAAGCCTGCCTTATAAGCCGAGGGCGTGGGTTGGAGCCTGCGTAGGGGACCGGGAGACCGTCGCAGTATCCTTAGCCTACGTGTGACTGGTGGTAGTTGCGCGACGGGGTAGCGTCGGTACTGTGTACCGGCGCACTGCTGATACTTATTCGAAGCCCAATCGAATTTAAGTATCAACGGTTGGAGGTAAGATGTTTATGTCATTTAGGCCTAAATCCCTACCGACTTAAGCTACCATAGATGAGTCCTGTCGGCATTTCTGATCCTTATGTCAAGGGGCTGAAGGTGCGGATATCGCTATTATTATGGACTACTTGTGTGTTCAAACCGGTCATGTATTAAGGTCGTAACGTCGCTTCTGTGGTCACACTGACAGTGGCGACTGTTTTCCTCGGGTTTTCACTGACGCGCGAGTGCCCAATAACAAACTGCCAAATCAAACACATCATCATCAACTTAAGTGGCGCGCATTAGTACAAAATTAATCTTTGCTCTGGTCTACTTGCGTTGACTGACGAATTCTTTGCACTTGCCTGCATACCCTTTCTACTTCGGTTACTTGTTTTTCTTTGAAGATACTTTCCCGCCAACTGGATTCGAAATCTGTGAAACAGCATCAATCTATCGAACTTGGTTAGAGAACGGGACGCTGACTATGATCACTTTCACTGAACCATGCAAGGAAGCACTCAAGGTCGCCCATCCAACCAAATTAGAGCGTCCTTATAGTAGATTGATTTTTGGCGCCCCGATTCGCCTAGTAGAAACAATATATATGCTTGAGGTATCATTTTCATGGTGTCCGTAACGTCGCCTATCTTGTTATCCTAGAATCGACCCGGAGAGTTAGTGGGTAGAGAAGAACATCACCATTGAAAGCACAATACTCTTCCATCTTGCTCTCTGTTTGGTTCACGAAGGTTCCCATGAGTGAGAAAGTAAACTTGTCTGCCACTTCGACTGAACCTCTGCTGCGCACTATAACGATTATTTTAGCCGGTCTACTGTGACAAACTTGCTTGTGCGGTCGCCTGAGCCAACAACCCGCACTATCAAAGGGATCCGACACGAGCTATTGCTGCTTAAGTAAGACACGAAGATAGACCACAATCCATCCTCACTGAAAAACATCAGCTACCTACCACTTTCTACTCTGGCTGATCTGTTCGACCCTATTGGGCGCCATGAGTAAATGTTCTCAAGTTGATGATTGTAAACTATCACTCCTGTCTCTTAAAGGAGGCTAAGGACGTTCTGTACGAATCATCTTTGTATCAGTCTTATCTCACTTTCACCCAAAATGCTGATGCGCATCATGTTGCGATTGCACACAGCCCCCTGAATCGGTAAAAGTTACTTTTCCCTCCACTCCGATACCAACTGCATCAATCACAATTTTACTCTTCGCCGGTTGCTCAACCAGCACCATACGAACAACCTGTTATGACACTCTCCCTTGACTTGGTGGTTGTCGTTGGCTAACAATTGTATTTGTTTATCGCCACTCCCTCCTCTTGAAGGGAATGTGACAGAACAGTTTCTCCACATGTAAAGGTATCAACAGTACGCCGGTACGCAGTAACCGCTTTACTGCCATGCGCTTTGGCTACGGATACCTCGGCGATCGCCCAGTCCCCTACGTAAGCTCGAACCCGCGCCCTCTGGTTACAAGGCAGGCTTGTGATCCTTTATGTTGCGGGCCACGACATTTGAAGCAACAGGACTGCTCTATTATTTCATGCTCCTCACATTTTACGACCCAAGCGACCATGAATTGTCACACCCTTGACGTGTTCTTATTCCTCTCATAGGGCTTTTATCCTTGTCGTTCAGTTACAGCTTCACTACTAATCATCCTGTTTTCTACCCCCAGTTCTTGGCCCTCCTCCACGTTGGTTTGATAGGCGTCTGCCTTCGAGCTTCGACTCCGCAATCACGGAACGGCACTTCGGTAGTGTCGACAAGTCCATGCCCAAATAAGCGGACAACCTCAGTTCATCAGTTTCTATTTGGAGCCATCGACCCTCGCTAAGGCTGACATGCTTCAATGTGCGCACGTTGTTACAGCTTGACCAACGGGCGCACTTGCCCGAACACTAGACCATATCGATGGAAATCTGCAGGTTATCATAAACCTGCCTACAAGATTCGGGCTTTGTGCCCACTCTGCGATCGTCTTCATGTGACACTGGCGGTGCCTTCTTACTGCGTCTAACTAGAGATAATGCAACTTCGAATGCTCGTGCAGCGGGTGTGGATAGTGCTCTGAGCTCCGTGAGTAAAGCTGATCTGGTAGACTGCACCCCCTACGGAAACTGGATGTGTACCATTCGACTGGGTGACTCGTTCAGGGCTCCGGAGTCACGTGTTGATAATAGTAACATGTTTGCCATTGGAGCCTACGCTACCAGAAACGGAAGATGACTTTTGCCACCAGCTAAGCGAGCGGCTTCGTTCAATAAGAAGCACGGATATTGTAACACTGACTGGTGATCTATGCGCTCAAGTTGGAGCATTGTCCAAAGCTGAACGGCATGTAGTCAGTCAACACAGTGTACGCTATCGTGTTGATAACAGTGGACAGTTGTTACACATGTGTGAAGATGATCGTCTGCTCCTCGCGAGCACTAACTTCTGATACACAACACTCGCAGAAGAGTGAGATGACGCCCACAAGCTTCGAAGATTCCATAGGCGCAACTTGATCGCGTTATGATCAGTTCCCGCTGGAGATGTTGCCTCCAAAACTTTCTGCTCGAGCAAGAGCATCTTCACCAGACCTTACTAGAAGCACGCAAATCATCATGTGGTAAATCCACTAGCCAAAATAGGCATTGCGTCTCTCCGTATTCTCTGGAACTTATCGATGCTCGCCGGCACATTCCAGCTGGAAGCGAACACGAGACTCGCAAACATCAGGGCAAAACACCATGCTAGCTTCAAGAGCGACTGCGAATTCTGGTGGTCTCATCGTGCGTCAGAGATTGGAAGAGTAACCTTCGGAAGTTATTCCGTCGGATACGGGAAACGCATCGCAGGAGACCTGATGATAGTAGCAACTATTTATGACGTGGCTGGACAGCCTATCCACAACTTGTCAAGACGATTGATGAGTTGGGCTGCGCAATTTAATCGACCGGAATTGTTCAATTATTCACCGTCCATTAATCGCCCTAGTCCCTCGACTGTCCTTTTGCATCCGCCCTCTCGCTCAGTAGTTGAACGTGAGATCGGAATACTGATGCTTAATAAAGCTGCGAGACCACATGATCTTCATCCAGCCCTCTTCAAATTCGGGGCCCTGTTCTTGTTGATTATTTACACAAATTACCAGTGAAACTGTGAGAGCAGGAAACTGTCCCAACCGACCGGAGCCGCTCCGTTATTGTCCCGATCTTCAAAGAAGGCTCGCGTTTGGAATGCAGCAACCATAGAGGAATCAGTCTGATCCCCATCGCCTCCAAATTACTTGCCTCTGTAATCCTTCACAGATTGACTGACACTCGTGAAATCCAGATTGGTTAGTATCAAGTAGGGTTTCGTCGAGGTCGAGAATGATGCACCGGCCATATATTCACATTGCGCCAGTTGTTGGAACACCGTCAGATATATTGACATCCCACCGTAGTCGTGATTCTTGACATCTAAGGTGCATTCGGTTCGGTGGATCGACATGCCGTTTGGCACTGTCTGCTAAGGACTGGTGTGCCTGAGAAGTATATAAATATTATGCGAGCGCTTTACGCGCGTAGCTCGGGCACAATGAGAACTTACGGCAAGCTCTCGCCCTCGTTCAATATCCAGCGGTGTAAGACAAGCATGCCAACCGTCACCTTCAACTTCTTTGTTGACGAAGTCCTGGAGTTCGCGTTCACATGACGCGACTTCGAAGGTGTAGAGCTGCTCTCAGATGAACAACTTCTTGATTTAGAGTATGCTAACGGTATTCCCCTCATCTGTTGCAGTTCACAAGCGTGTCAACCTGCAGTGGACAGATTAACAGTGGCTGTCAGTTGTTTCGGCCTATGCTTTTCACCCTCGAAGTGCAAAGTTTTCCTCTAAGGTTGGCAGGTACCGCCTTCTGCGCTGACCCTTGGTGAGGATCAGCTAGAAGTCATTCAAAAGTTTAACTACCTAGGTAGCTGTATCAGCTCCGTTGGAATTGAAGATTAGGTCACAAACCGTATAGCAAAAGCACGAGACACTTTTGCTAACCTTCGCCACCTCTGACACCGACGCGACCTCACTCTCTCCCTAAAGGGCACAATGTGCAATGCGGCCTTACGTTCGGCCCTACTATGCGGTTGTGAAACTTGGTCCGCGCGTGAGTATTGGAAACGATCGCTGTCCTTGGTAACCATCGGATCTTATTCCGTCTGTTACGGGAAATGGGCAACAGGAGACTTGGTTTTAACGAGACCATATGGGACGAGTGGATAGCCTAACCATAACGAATCGAAACGCTTGAAGCACTAGCGTGAGCACTTCGCCGTTCCGCTCCTTGGGCCGTCTCCTTGCGCTCCTAAGCCGACTTAAGTTTGGATCACTGAAGTTGAATAGGGCCGCCGTATTGAGTGAACTTTTCCGGCCCTCTTCAATTTCGGTGACCTATTGCGGATGATAGACTGTTTGTTTTTACACTAGAGCCCGAAACTCTCCCAAATGATTAGGGCTCACGTTCTGAATGCATCAGTCATAGAGATCAGTCTGATCACCATCATCTTTAGGTTACTTGTCTCTATTGTCTTTTGGAGATTAAATGTCACCTATGAAATCGAGCTTCGTGAAAAGCATGCCGGGTTTCGTCGAAATCGTGGCTGCTTTGATCACATCTGTAGTTTGTGCCATTTACTTAGTACCATCAGTTCTATTGGTGACCCACCGTAGTCATGTTCCTGGACATCAAAGCAGTCCTTGATAAGACGGATCGACTTTTCCTTCCTTATTCTTAAAGATAACATGCTTGCCTTGTAATCTGAAGGCTCGGGTTCAAGTCTGCGTATAATGCTCGGGCCAAGATGTACCAATGTGCGCACATTGAAGCATGCCAGCCTTAGCGAGGATTGATGGCTTCAAATAGAAACTGATGAACTGTGGTTGTCCGCTTGTTTGGGCATGGACTTGTCGACAGTACCGAAATGCCGCTCGGGATTGCGAGTCGAAGCTGGAAGGCGGACGCCTAGGTGGAGGAGGGTCAACAAATGGGGAGTGGGGAAAACAGGGTGCTTAGAAGTGAAGCTGTAACTGAACCTGGAGGTTGACGAATTGCAAGACAAAAAACAGGATCTGACGGTTCATACGCAATAGCATTCCCACTCCTATTCACCCCACTGGATGCGGTGGATCAGGTGCATTCAGGATCAGGAGAGCATTCGGCCTAGTTAGGAGGACAATTAGCATTCCAAACGAAAGCGTTTGACCCCTAAACCAGGCCGCCAGTCAGCGGGCTGCCGGGAATCGGTTCTACGGAAATATCTTCCACTGTCACTTAAACCCCTGACTTGGTACACCAGGATACGGCGTTTGTCTGGCCTCTATTCTTTGACTACTCTGGTATGAATGACTGAATCTGCAGTCCAGTTTAATACACTGTTGATGTATGCAAATCATCGCACGGCGATACTCTCCATCCCAATTGTAGTAGATTGCGACGGAATGGCAGCCACGCGCTTGGATAGGCCATGCGTTTATTTTACTCTTGTTGCATACTACTTCGCTGGACGATCACCGCTCCAGCAGCACGTGCGTAATGCAGCCATTCATATTTCCCCGTTGGCCAGCACGGTCGACCTGACATAGTCGCTATCATCGGTCATCAAGCCTGAGTTCCTTCATAGCCTTGCTTATCACTAGATGTACTCATGTTTTACACTTCCTGTAGATAGAATTTTTACATTCTGCGTTGGTTCCAGTTTAGACCATCGCCTGTGTTATGCGATCGAAGATATGCGTCTTTTTTATTCAAGACTATCGAAAATTACTATTACTGACTCATGTTCATTGATGACCATGCCAGGTGTTAAAGTGGGGCACGGATGATCCCTTACAGTACTTACAGGAGCCCGCATTCTTACATGCTCTGCAAAATAATCCGACCAGGATTGCTGTCTTTCGCACCGTTCGCTAGTAACATCGAAGCAGATTGCTTTGAGGTATACACCATGTGCACCGGGCGATGACACTGTATTGCCTCTACGACGGTTGTTGTCTCTACGAGTACTTGCAATTTCGATTGCATATACCACAGACCTTTTTTTATCTTCATTATCTTCACCCAATTTGGACGGCCGATGACCGAAGAGATTGCACGCCTGACCTGCAATCCTTAGATCATCGGTTCGCATCCGCGTCCTCGCGGTATACTTAGTCCACGCGCAACCGACGTGCTTGCGTGACAGTGTAGCGTCGGTACAGTGTGTCCGGCGTACTGCTGATGACTTTTTGTTGTATCCAATTTGGAGACTAGCTGGGCGGCGTTGGTTCACGGGGTCTGCGTTTGACATACATTAAAGTGCTGCTGATGTCGATGCATTCTGTATATTATGTGCTTACATTAGTAACCCTATGTCGTGATTCCAGCACACCTGTGGTGCCCTTTTAAGCAAATTCTCAGTTTATTTTCGCTCGTTTCTCTCGGTAGTTTTCACCGGCAATGCTGTTATACTGGTCTTAGATGTGTAATTTCAAACTCTGCACATGTGGTCCTGATTTGGTGTTATCGTTGCTCGCAAACAGGTAGTCTTCGTTGCATCTGAATGAGGAAGCAGTACGAAGTGTTCTTGTACCGTTTTTACTTTATGTCTTTACGCTGTTTTTCCGTGCTCAACTCTTATTGGTACATTGTACCAGTGTGCTTCTTATAGCTCATGCGCTACAAGCTGCTCGATTGGCACAATAAATACTAGCTATGAGGTTTGTCTGGCGATTGCAGAGCTTCTCCGTTTCTTATAGTTCGCTACTGCTTCCTTCAAGCCAGGAAGCGCCCGGTCAAAAGGTTCCATTCACCAACTCCTAGCGTTTTGCCTACTCTGGTAGAAAAGACCTTGACAATCCTAAATCTGTTAAGTACAAGTGTAATCTTTGATTTCTAACTGCTTAGTTTTGAATGGCTCGACATAATTTGGAACACTGGTAGCCCAGGTTGGTTGCTCACCTGTTGATCGATTCTCCGAGCTTGGTGTAATGATTGCATACCTTTCGCTACCATGCGAGGTAGCATCGTCAGTGTGGCAATGTGCAGTGTACAATCGTCAGTCCGTGATCGACGTGCAGGTGACTTTTAAAAGTGGCAATTTCTATATGCGCCTCTGGATCTCTGCCTATTCTCTCCCGCGGCTGAACCATGTCTTTCTGTTCGCCGGCGATCTTTCTTTCTGAGCTGATAGTACACGGGATTGATGTCGATGCGCATGTTGATCGAATTATTAGAGGAGTTGCATGCTTCTGTGTTGCTGCTTGAGCTAGAATCTCCGTTTTGTCCCAATTGAAGCTATGTCCCTCCTCATCCACATGCGCAGAGACAAGAAGCGATGCATAATGTTGTTTACAAGCCCTCTGATGTTCTTGTACCCTTGTGGATAGTTTCCTTCCGGTCTGTCCCACGTAGTTCACTCAACAATTATTACAATTTATTTTATACACGACGTTTGTCCGTTCACGTGTTTTCCGGTTGTCCTTTGGGTTTGACAGTATTGTTCTCAAAGTAGCGGTTGGCCTGTGAGCAACCACGATGCGGTGTTTGAGCAACTTAGCAGTCATTTAGTTATGTTCTTCCTATACAGCAAAACGACGCTCTTGCTTGTGTTTGGCATCGGCTCGTTATTTGTAGGTTTGTGGTTTAGACGTCTGCGGATGAAGCTGCTTGCGTATCCATTGCGCTCAACCGAATCGAATAGGTGTTCGTCTTCCTCCCGTTTGGTTTCCGCTGTATTGGTTCGATGTCTAATAGACTGCCAATATTCCCGTCAAGCTCATCCACACCGGGGATATCAAACACCCAACATTGACACAGAGTATCCAACAGAATAATAGAATTGGACAAACTGATAGAGCGGAATGTGTTTTATTCATATTAAAAAGACCTAGTTTAAGTGTAAGTTGGTTTAACCAAACCTTGGTGAATATATATATATATATATATATATATATATATATCCGCTCAGTGAACCAAGGAGCTACTACTTTCTATTTTCATTCCATGGGACACTTTTCGGGCCTGGTGCCTGTGACCGATCTCATTCAATTGGTAGAACTGTAACCTCCGAACCCTTCCATGTTTTCGTCTCGCTGGCGATATACACAGTTGTTTCACATGTTTCCAAATTTTGCCTACTTTTTATATCATTCCTTCGTCTATTTTCCAACTTAAACTAAGCGGGGTGTCTGCGCATTACGTGTTTTTACCTTCTACTGGCTCTAGCGTTTACCCACGCCTGTATCTTCCTTTCATGTACTGGTCTGTTGAGCAACATACCTTTCTAGTTGGCTGACGAATTTTCCAGAGGTTATCTACTGTTTCCATCTCGCAAAAACTACTTCGGCTGTAGCGTTATTGTGCTTACCTGGTTGTGTGCATTCCCGTTTATTTTTGCCATTTTTCTTACATCGCTCCTTTTTATTCCTATGATCTTGATTCTCCTCTTCCATTTTCTAGTAATGGGCCAGTGTCCTCGACTACACTGCAACCTGAAGTCCACAATCCGGAACCCGACGTAGATTATGGTGACTGCACCCGTGAAGAGGAGTTCGCGGAGGAGGAAATTCTTGGCAGTGACGATGATGAGCAAGAGGATCCTAAGGACTATTGCAAAGGTTTTACCGTCTCCAATGTTCCATTCATTCACACTACAGGTGGCTACCATCCCGTGAAAATTGGTCAAGTGTATAATGGTCGCTATCACGTTATACGAAAGCTTGGCTGGGGACATTTCTCCACCGTTTGGTTATGCTGGGATTTGAAGTTTGTTCTGCTTTTATCGCCTCACCTTCTATAACCGTGCAGTGTGAAACGTTTTGTAGCGATGAAAGTGGTCAAAAGTGCCTTACATTATACAGAAACGGCCATCGATGAAATTAAACTGTTGACTTGCGTATGTTTGCTTGCTTTTTCGCTCATATTCTCAGGTGCGCGAGGCCGCTCCTGATGACCCCTTTCGCAACAAGACTGTTCAGTTGCTAGACGATTTTCGCATTTCTGGCGTGAATGGGCACCGTATCCTTTTCGATATTTTGCTTCTATTCTTTTGTACTCAATAAGGTTTGCTTTGTGACCTTGCGCATATTATTCAGGGATCGGAACAAAATAGCCTAGATTAAACGCTTATAGTTCATTGGCCAGGTAATTCCGAAGGAGCCAAAAAATATCACACTTTACGAGATGGTACCATGACTGAAATTTTCGATGAGTCAACGTCATTTTTCAGTATTCACTATCAACACCCTAGGATACCCAAACAGAAGTTATCATCAACTGTGGATGTGGGCATTTCAGTCTGCACTTTTTGACGGATGAGCAACCTAAGTGCTTCACCTTCCGTTCTCTGCAATCAGCATCAGCAGTACATCAGCCATTTGAACTAAAGTTTGCCGTACAACCTGCAGCGACATGCGGAACGAAGAACAATAAGGAGAGAAGGGGGACTTAAGAGAAGACGTTAATGTCCTAAGCAAACATTCAGGGTCAAGACGCCTACACCTTGTCAACAACTGAGGCATCAAAATGACAAAACTCATTCTAGAAGAGTATAAAGCTCTGAACGGCCTTAGCGAAACCGCTGAGCTAACCAAACTATTCCCTGCCCTGGGTTCGCGTTGCAGCAACAATTTATATTTTATCTCCACGCCTGATGGAACATACTGCGACGCACCAGGTGATATCTGCGCAGCTTTCAGTGCTTGTTTTGCCGAATCAATGGTCAATGAATCCTCAGATACACCAGCACTTATTATGCCGCACAACAATGAAAGTCTGCACAGTGGAATTCACTATAGCGAAAATCACTAGTCAAGTCTCGCTTCTGCTCCTCAACTTGCGCAGACCCTGATGGGATCCTCTTCGTTTAATAAAAAGCAGTGGTAGTGACATCCTTCTGCTTTTACTCAACATCTTTACACTCTTTACAACGGAGGATACCCTACTCAATGTCGTTATCCCGCGACACAAATATGGCGCTGCTTACGAGGTTAAGAACTTTCGTCCCATCAATCACACACTCATCGTATCTAGAATAATGGAAAGGATAATGAAAGATGAACTATTTGTATTCTCGAACAAGGCTAACATCATCAGCTATTCGCAACACGACTTTATGCAAGGTCGATCCTTCGCAATATGCCAGACAGACTTTTTAACCTACGCAACGGCTGCCATAGACAACGGAAACCGTGTTGTACCCCTGTTCCAGAATATGCAAAAGCCTTTGATAAAGTTCCTCACAGAAGGTTACTGAACAAACTGAAGGCTATAGGCATTGGCGAACCGATGTTTTCTTGATTAGTAGACAACAGGTGGTGCGCATCGGCGACAATTTCTCTAAACCAAAAGCAATCACCAGTGGAGTGATTAAAGGGAGTGTTCTTGACCCTCTTCTTTCTCTACTATATATTAACGATATATTCCGGAGAATAAGCAATAGTAATGCATTTATCTTTGCTGATGACATTAAAGTTGTCTACTCACAACCACGTGCAAATACGCAGGAAGCCGTACGTCTCATTCAAGATGACCTATCTGCCCTTGACTTCTGGAGCCAACTGTGGCAAATGTCATTTGCCGTGGACAAGTAATATTTCGTCGTGCAAATGCCAAGTACCGCCAGACAGTTTATTACTACAAGACGCATATATCGCAATGCAGGAACGTTCGCGACTTAGGCGTGCGATATTCATGAACATTGGGACTTCCATGTTTCGAAAGCCATGAAGACCATCAGTTACATCAGCCCTCATTTTTACCTCACGGAATCTCGCGTATCGCTTTACAAAACATATGTATTGCCGTGTATGGAATACTTTTCAGTGGTCTAGTCTAATCTGCGGAAATCTGATCAGCATGCTCTTGAGAAGGTACAGAGACGCTTCACGAAAAAGCTATGTGGATATTTCTCAAAGTTGACATTTTTTCGGTATAAGGACTTCTGATACAGAGAGAAGCTTACTTTTTATTTTTATTGTTTTACTTCTTTTTCACATGGATGTAATTTCTTTTACAGATTGAAAAAGCTTTGAGAGTTTTAGCGATTAACGAAGATGGCCGACCAAGAAGCATGCTCCAGGATTGAACAGCGGTCAGTTATCAAGTTTTTGGTTGCTAAAGAGTGCAAACCAGTTGAAATTCATAGGAGAATGTCAGCAGTGTATGGTGCCGCATGTTTCAGCCGAAAAATGTCTACAAGTGGACAAAATTGTTTAAAGAAGGACGGAGCAGTGTTGAGGATGAAGACATGCCTGGGAGGCTTACAGAAGTGAGGTCTCCTGAGGTGATCGAATCAGTCAATGGCCTCATTCAGTCGGACAGAAGGGTGACAGTGGATGACATTGCAAGGACTTTGAGCTTATCTGTTGTGACAGCACACAAAATTGTCTATGATGACCTTGGCTACTCGTAGGTCAGCTGCCGGTGGGTGCCAAAGATGCTTACTGCAGAGCACAAACATAGGAGGGTCGAGTTGTGCCAGCAGTGTCTCTGCCGCTATGAGAAGGATGTTGATGAGTTTCAGAAGAAGGTGGTCACATGTGACCAGACATGGGTTGGCCAATATGAGCCTTAGTCCAAACGGCAGTCCATGGAGTGGAAGCACGTAGGCTCTCCAGTGAAGAAGTTCAGGTCCCAGCGTTCCACGAGGAAAGTGATGCTCACCGTTTTTTGAGATATGCAAGGCCCAATCACCATTACATTCATTGAGAAAGGAAGCACTGTGAACCGTTACAACTACTGTGAACTGCTGAGGCAGGTCGAGAAAGACATAAAAAACAAACGCAGGGGTCATCAGTCAGAAGGATTCATCTTGCATCATGACAACGCAAGGCCTCACACAGCAGCCCGAACGGTGCAGACCATCAATGAGCTGGGCTGGGAGCTACTCCCTCATCCCCCTTACAGCCCGGACCTTGCCCCTTCAGACTTTCACCTGTTTGGTCCATTGAAAGCGTTCACAAGAGGCACGAAGTTTGAAAGTGACGATGAATTCAGAAGTGTTGTGAGCGACTGACTGAGACATCAGTCCCAAGATTTTTACGCTGAGGGAATACGGAAGCTTGTGCACAAATGGGAAAATTGTGTGACAGTGCTGGGAGACTACGTTGAAAAGTAAAAAGTAAGCTTCTATCTGTATTAGAAGTCTTTATACCGAAAAATTCACCTTATTTATTGAATGACCCTCGTACTTTCATTTGCCAATTCGGGAATACGCTTGGTGCGCCTCCCGTTAAACTTCATGAAAAAGCGATAGCGTACCAACGCATGATCCGAGTCGAGGCAAGTACTCCAGTACGCGCGACAATCCAGGATGGAACCACCCCATTTGTATCTTATGGCAATGTCGTCTAATTGGGTCAATCGCTTTCAGCTATAAGTGGACGCCCACTGCCTCTAAAAGCGGTGCTACTAAGAAACAGCTGATGTTCCGCACACGGTTGCAACAGACGCTCGCCGTTGTCCGACCGTTCGGAGTTAAGTCCATACTTCTCACCTAGATGAGCTTTTGAAGTGACCAGGTGAACTAGTAGCGCACTCATATATAGTTGGCAGCATCCGGTTTCGGATTTGCCTGTCACTGTGGCCAGCCACAGGACGCCTGCGCCTACATTGGGACCATGGATGGCTTGCGCTGCACCACCCACAGCTCCATCCACATATCCCATATCCAGTGTAAACCCGAAGGAATAAGACCGGGATACATGCGGATGGGAGCCACGTTTCATCAACGGAGCCGGCCCACACTCCTTCACAGGCAAACACAAGCACGCTGTAGTTGGGGAATCAAGCGCACACAAGGCGGTGGCTGGACCGTAGTCCGCTCCACACTGAGTTCATGGAACCACTCTTCGAGCCTAGCACAACCACAAGGACCGTGCACCCCGTCCCCTCCAGCAACTACCAACTGTCTCCTGGAGCCAGCAATCGAGGTAGTGGGTAATAGACAGGTAGACACCTTGTCAACATGCACATCAAGCGCAGCCACATCTGGGATGTCAAACAACAACCAATCATTCGAAATGCCGATATCGAATAAAGTAAACGCATACGATGACATAAATACTCGCTAAATGAGCATATGGAAGAAAGTGGTTAAATGTGAATACGCGATAAGTACAAAATGTCCGAAAGTTATTTAAAAAATACCATGCTATAAAATTACGCAAGTTTACCACAATTTGCATGAGCGACGTGTGTAAGTTGGGAGAAGATTATCAAGTACGCAGAGCAAGCCAAATAAAATGGAATCAAATTTATCCACAATAAAAGGACCTGGTTTAAGTGTCAGTTGGTTTATCCCAACTGCGGTGAAGAAGCATCATGAATGCAACATCAGCCTCAGCGCACTCATATATATATATATATATATATATATATATATATATATATATATATATATATATATATATATATATATATATATATATATATATGAAGATATACTGCGTTTGCGAAGCAGCAAGGCTGGTTGTTGCGCTTTCCAGAGAAGACATTTGCTTGGTTCCTCAATCGCAATCAAGAATTGCGGGTAGGTGGTAGAACTCAAGAAGCCGACATTAATTCAGGCTGCTTCGCAGTGTTACCAGTTCAGATACCGTCGTTGCAGCGGGATATGGGTGCTGAGGCAGATGTTGCATTCATGATGCTTCTTCATCGCAGTTAGGCTAAACCAACTTACTTAAACTAGGTCTTTTTATGCTGTATAATTTTCATTCCACTTCATTTGCTTTATTCTGCCCACCTGAGTAATCTGATATTAGCTGGCCACGTTGCTTACGCTAATTGTGGGTATCTTCGTTAACTTGATTGCGTTTGTAGCATTTATTGAATAACTTGTGGACATTTTGTACTTATCGCGGATTCGTTGCTAACCAACTTACTTAATCTGCCAACATAGCGGAGTCGACCTCAGTGGCGTTCGTGCTGTGAGTTTCTTTGTCCCACCCCATCCCTCTTAGCCTCCCCTCCAATCACGATCTCATTATTTAATTTTATATAATTTTGCATAGTTATTTTTTGATGCACAGTAGCCGGCTGGTAGCTTACCGGAACGTTGCCCATCCGTTACCGGTAGCTCAGCCAGCTTGCACCAATTGCATTTCTTTTTTCTCCTTTTTTCTATGTATTGCGGCACATTAGCTGAGATGTTCCCCACCTCTGGCTAACGTGTACGATGATGATGATGATGATGATGCCAACATAGCGGAGTTATGTCGGCATAGCGGTATGCTTTGACATATATATTTTATTGGATAATGTCATTCAAGTGATTGGCTGTTGTTTGACATCCTCAGTGTGACTGCGCTTGATGAGCATTTTGACAAGGTGCCTACCTGTCTATTACCCACTACCTGGTCCATACTGGCTCCAGGAGACAGTTAGTCGTTGCTCGAAGGGAGTGGGTGCATAGTTCTTGTGGCCATGCTAGACTTGAAGTGTGGTTCCACGCAACCTGTGTGGAGCGGACCACGGTCCAGCTATCGCCTTGTGTGCGCTTGATTCCCAAATACAGCGTGCTCGTGTTTGTCTGTGAAGGAGTGTGGGCCGGCTGCGTTGATAAAACATGACTACCGCTCTTAATCTTTCGGGTTTACACTGGAAATTGGGTGTGTGGTTGGAACTTTGGGTGGTGCAGCTCAAGGCACTCATGTTCCTTCTGTAGGCGCAGGTGTACTGTGGCTGGCCGCGGTGACAGGCAAATCCGAAACCGGATGCCGCCATCCATGTATTGCATCTGCCTTGAACGGATGAGCCACATCTAACCTACGTTTATTGGGCTTATTTTACTCAGTTGTATTTCGCGATTATTTCACGTGTTGCCCACTACACTGTTGTATTCATCATGATCTATGATACCTTTGCTAGCTTCTCAAGTAGAGTCTAGTACGGTGACATACCGAGGCGGCGAACTACGGCATTTTCCTCTTATTATTATTATTCCCGCGACTCATCACTATGTAAGCTCCTTGGTATTGCTCACCAGACTGTGCTACCTACCTTCTGCTCCTTGAAATCGATTTGTAGATTACATAAACTTAGCTCGACCAGCTGCCCCATGCTAACTAGCACGACGCTTTGTGAGCCGATGCATCACCGAATAAAGGTTCAGTCCATCCATGAGCTCATTCGTATTTAACGTTCGCGCGGAATTTCCGAGCGAATTGTGTTGTTTTTACAGATCAATGTAAGGTTGACAATTTATTGAGTATGTTTCCAGTTCGGTAGATACGTGTGAATACAAAGGTTACTAGCGCTTGGCTGCTTACAGTACGCATAAAGTGTAAAGTTTGACATCTGGTGCACAATGCTCAACGATTGTCCCACTTGTGACCACGTTGGACCATGCATCCAAAGAGAAATTACCCGGGAAAATCCGTGGCAAGTGAACAATCCCGGCAATTAACCGACTAGCGATTATTATTATGTCGACAGTTCATGTTCCGCTCCACAGGTTAATGATGAGAGTGAGCATAGCCATATTATCCGTTGTTCATCAGCCATACTGAATTTACTTGCGCTTATGAAAACTCAACTACCAAGCGGATGGAAGACTGAAACGCAGAGACACTTACCAGAAGTCGAATTGGACATGGTCAATCTTCTGGATAGACTAAGCAAACGTTAATGCCAATGGTAATGGTACTTCAGTGTCTTAGTATAATACATCGGAAATGAATAGGCACGTAGCGATAATCCTTTAGGAGCACCGAATGGCTTCACCGTAGACGTATGATGCAGATCGTTACCAAATAGCTTATGGCTACAGGAGAGTACACAGCGGTATGTACAAACGGTTAAGTACTTGGGTGACAGTCATGCTACGTTTGCAAAACAGTGCGAACACTGTTTAGAAAGCCGCATGTTTGGACAGGGTTCAGCGGGACTTAGTTGATGTAGAATAGTGGTAGTTGTCGCCCCCATGTGGTATTGACACCTGTCAGTGCTTAAAGTTACACCAAAATCGTACTTAGTGTTGCAGATACTCGGACCGGTCGGCGACACGGAAAGACTAAGGTGAACACCCCATCGCATTCGCACCCTGTGCGATCTCCCTCATCAGCTAAGCAAACCAGACTGTGCATTTAAGAGGCAACACCTAAGTACACACTAGTTTACTGTACCACTTGTTTATTAATCATCCTACCTGGTCACCGTACTGATGGCAGTCGCTCGCTATTCCTATATCTGTTTCGTTCAAATATGGGTGTCCATGATTTAAGGCTGTCACGTCTATATGTTAAAGAAAACACCAAGAGTTCCTATTGGGTACTTCTTCTCTTGCCTGCTAAGGTGCCTGTTAGCCTGACCTCCAAAAGATATCCATACACATTGTTAGTGCTATTGTTAATGAGGTCTAATGTTTCTCTATCCAGTTTGTGGCAGTTCATACTTAAGTTTGGAGAAATGCATGTTCATATGTTGTGTTCGAACTGCCGTTGGACACGGATGAGGCCAATCCATGTATATATGTATACCGAATGAATTCGACGAGGATACTCACCGCCTTTGCTACGGTCAACTTAGTGCAGGGAAGTGACACGGGGGCAAACGGAAGATAACATTACCAAGACATGAAGAAGGTGAATTTATGACAAACTAATGTTACTTTCAGGTGTCACGAATCCAAGGCAAAGTTGATCGACTCGAATTTCGTGGACTGATCAAAAGTGTAGTTACCCAGGTGCAGGAAAAGACACTATTGCACGCGGAATAGAAACACGATGCATACACTCCCGTTCGATTTACTAATCCAGGCCAGTAAGGCAGCGTATATGGTACGTTTGCCTGCGTGATGAGTATTCTTGCATTTCAGAACTAAGTGTTGTTTTAGCTCCCCGGTGTGGCTGCGCCTGATATGAATCTTGACACGGTCCCTACCTGTCTAATAACCGCCACCTCGATTGCTGGCTCCAGGAGGCAGTTGGTCATTACTAGAGGGGACTGGGTGCATCGTCCTCTTGACGGTGCTAGGCTCAAAGAGTGGTTCCACGCAAGCTGTGTTGAACAGGCTACGGCCCAGACACCGCATTGTGTGCGCTGAATTCCCAACTACAGCGTGCTTGTGTTTTTGCCTGTGAAGGAGTGTGGGCCGGCTCCGTTGATGAAACGTGGCTCCTACCCACATGCCTATCGGTGTTATGTTTTCGGTTTAACACTGGTACGGGGTGTGTGGTTGGAACTGTGGGAGGTGCAGCGCAAGCCAACCATGGTCCCTCTGTAGGCGCAGGCGTCCTGTGGCTGGCCACAGTGACAGGCAAATCCGAAACCGGATGCCGCCGACCATATACATATATATATATATAAATATATATATATTTGATGCTTCTTCACCGCAGTTGGGCTAAACCAACTTACACTTAAACTAGGTCTTTTTAAGCTGGATAAATTTCATTCCGCTTTATTTGGTTTGTTCTGCCTCCCTGACTAATGTTCTATTAACTGGCCACGTTGCTTACACTAATTGCGCTTACCTTCGGTAATTTTGTTGCGTTTGTAGCATTTTAAGTAACTTGTGGACATTTCTCACTTATCACGGATTTGTTGCTAACCAAATTACTTCATATGGTAATTTAGCGAAGAGTTATGCCACCGTATCTGTATGCATTATTGGATTTAATTTATTTCAGCTTGTCGTTTAAAGTGAATGGCTGTTGTTTGATATCCCTGGTACGGTTGCGCTTGATGTGTATGTTGACAACGTGCCTACCTGTCTATTACCCACTACATCGTTCATACTGGCTCCAGGAGACAGTTGGTCGTTGCTGGAGGGGACGGGGTGCACGGTTCTTGTGGCCGTGCTAGGCTCAAAGAGCGGTTCCATGCACTCAGTGTGGAGCGGACTACGGTCCAGCCACCGCCTTGTGTGCGCTTGATTCCCCAACTACAGCGTGCTTGTGTTTGCCTGTGAAGGAGTGTGGGCCGGCTCCGTTGATGAAACGTGGCTCCCATCCGCATGTATCCCGGTCTTATTCCTTCGGGCTTACACTGGATATGGGGTATGTGGATGGAGCTGTGGGTGGTGCAGCGCAAGCCATCCATGGTCCCTCTGTAGGCGCAGGCGTCCTTTGGCTGGCCACAGTGACAGGCAAATCCGAAACCGGATGCCGCCAACCGTATATATATATATATATATATATATATATATATATATATATATATATATATATATATTATGACATTGCGGACAGAAAAGCGCAATTCCTTTCCACCGTTTCCACTGAGTTCTGTAATCCCTGCACTACTGAATATCTCCGCTTACTATTTTCTCTTATAACCAAACGGCTGCAGTTCTTGACGCGTTGAAACGCAGCTTTTCGAACTAAGGGAGGGCGAAACGTTTCGAGGTCAACAGCTGGTTTATCGTCCCCCATCGGTCTACACCAATTCCTAACTTGTTTTACCTGGACTGACTAGCTCTGGCTGTCTATCGTTTTGGGCTATGCTTTGCTCCATGGTTATGCCATGTACTTCTCCAAGATTGACAGGGACCCTGCGCTAACGCTTTGTGGTGATCAGCTAGAAGTCGTTCAAGAATCCAAGTAACTAGCCAGCTATATGAGTTCCCGTGGGATCAAACTTTAGGTTACGAACCGTATAGCAAAAGCTTGAGGTGCCTTTGCTAATCTCCGCCACCTGTGGCGCAGAGGCGACATTGCTCTCGCTCTGAAGGACAGAGTTTATAAGGCAGCCGTCCGTTGAACTCTTCTATATGGCGTCGCGTATTTGGTGTAGGAAGAGCGAGTGAACCGTTCAGCACCATTATATCACGCACCAGGCTCCGATGGCTGGGCCACGTGCTGCGCATGCCAGCACACCGACTCTCGCGACGTGCATTGTTTGCACGCCGGGGGTGCGGTTGGAAGAGGAGGAGGTGAGGTCAAGCGATGACTTGGTCGAGAGAGATAAAAACCCTCACTTCAAAGTTGGCGTCGGTTGGCTCATCCTGACTGCCTGGCTGGAGTCCTAAGGACGATGAACACGTTTGGTTGGACACACTTGCTACCATGGCTAGGAGCCGGTCCCAATGGCGTTTGTGTTGTGAGTTCATTTGTCCATCCCCTCCATTTGGGTTCCCCCTCCAATCCCCATCTTATGCAATAAGCAAGATATAATATTTAACATCATCTTTTTTGTAGAGAAAATTTTTATTCTCCTATCTTTTTCTATTGCGGCACAGCTGTGGTGTATTTCTCACCTTCAGCTAATCTGTACTGTTGATGATGACGATGGAATTGTTTTACATAGTTTTCCTGGTAAAAGCGGTGTTGACCGCGTATACCGTCCGATGCATTTTTTCATTCTCCTTATTGCCGTACCATGAAATGGAACAATCCAACTACCGTCTACACGGAACAGGGTGATGCTCATTCTAGCCAGAATAGTTGGTTCTTATATGCAACTACGTGTAAGACCATATCTTGTGAACACCTAACTAACTGAAACGCGGACTTAGTATTGAGACGTGCTCGTTTAATCCAGGTTTGGGTCAATTGTGCAAGCAATCTATGGTCAACGCTGCGCGAGCCGTTTGAAGCGGAGCTTCCGATCTACTTGCAGAGTTTCATTTTACTGTGAATCGAGGAAGATCTTTTCAATCAGCTGACAAATGCTGTCAATATCCATCACACAGAGCTGCTTACAAAATCATTCCAACAATGATAGTGATTTGATAGACATTGAATGCCATATATTTTTGCTTCTGGCCCATGACTTAAGTCGACGACTCGTTTCAAGTGGATAAGTCACCGAAGTAGGAGCAACACCGAAACGGATCTTTTTCGGATACGGTCAATGTGTTCGGCATAACCGAGGTTTACTTCAAAGTGCAACGTGGTCTCATTAGGGATTACGTATCGCAGTCCAGCCACACAACGGATACTCCAAATCCAACTGAGTTCCTTACCATTGTGCCAAGCGTTGCTCTCGGATCTTAGCGGCAAAGTTATCAAGATGTTTGCCCTTAACGACTAGGCTCTGAGTTCCACCCTAGCTCAGGCTATCTTCACCTGATGAGTCCAAACACGGACGAAGTCGGTCATGAAATTCCAGCGTTGTGAGAGATAACACCGAAATGCCACCAAGTCTTGTTTTTCCCAAGAACCCCACTATTTTTGTGAGAAAATTATCGAGATCATTGACGTTCCATATAGAAATTCCGGAAAATTCAAGTGGAATGCCACCTCTTAATATTTTTTTAGTTGATTTAACCATTCGACGCTATTTATTTTAGCAGTGACAGTTCTATAAACCAAAGGTTTTTTGGTTTACTTATAATGGTAGTTAGCATTTTAGCCTCCTTGTACCGTATACCAGACCTTAATGACTGTTGTTGAACTTTTTCCGCGAAGTTCATTGGCCTCTGGTTTTTACTGATGCAGTTTTGCTAGGAGCAGGACTACTTTTAGCTCGAACCGCACACAGTTTAGAAGATCATTCGACTTGACACGAGGAATATCTGTAGCACCTCAACACTTTTTATTGATTCTTCGCTGTATCGCACTATTTCCTTTAATGTTTTTGCTTCAGGCATTTACTCGACTACATGTGATGCAAAACGCATAATATAACACTTATCATTTTTTTGTAGTGTAATTTATTTAGTCTCCTGTATTGCTGCACATTAGCTGATGTCTTTCTCACCCTCAGCTTACTTGTACTGATGATGATGATGGGTTCTCAAAATTATCAACTACCATGAGTGAATCACTTATCTCGAAAGTTATTTCTGTGTTATCTTTGACCTGGGACAGCAACATCCAGTAGAAGTACAGGGCACGTAATAAAGCCTGTAGCACTTGGTTTCAAAAAGTTTTGGATGTATATCGGTTTTTTGGTCTTTAAGAAAGCGCACCGGTCCATCATTACATAGGGGAATTTCAGAACCAGTGAGGTTTGAACGATTGCCTAGTTTTTTTCACCTTATGCTTTTTGGCGACTAGATTGCTAGTGGACACCTGATGACTTTCGGTTCACTCCCTATATTGGACTAGAGTACAGAAAACCTAATCGATTACACTGTGCAACAAAAGATTGATTTTCTATAACAGGAATACCAATGTTCCCACCTTAATAGAATACACTTCACTAATCGTAGAAATGTATTCCGATGTTTCCTAACACGTCAGATTACACTGTTATAATTAAATGATTATTTTAAGTGATGTTAAGGCTACGTTGTACGAATTATATGTAAATGTGCTGAATCGCAACATGTACGTAATGCATCTCTGTGGCAAACACCTTCAGGACATCACTGCAACACTCCCTGCTAATTATTATCTGCAGCTTGGCAACTTGGGAATGATGGCTTCCACGAGATCCTCGCTTGTTTGATCCGGCGCCATCACGCTGCAGAAACCAGCAAATGTCACCCATCCTAGAAGTCTTGTACTTGCCACTGTGGCGCCGCTCCATGACTGAAATATCTTGGTGAAAGCGCTCACCATGCTCATCCCTAACAGAACCCAACTTCTCAGGGGAAAAAGTCAAGGTGACTTTGCAACAAGGGCACCTTGAGTGACATTCGAGCAGCAACAGCCCGATAATCCGCAATTATCTATTTTGTGATGTCTTTGTAGTTCTCTGCCTATGTTCTACCCAAAAATCTTGTACACACTGCCTTGTATGATCGCCACGCTTCTAACTCAAGTGAAGTCAACTGGCATTTGAAAGCATTGTCTGCCATTATCCGGCTAATACCAGGCCCAATAAGTATCTCTTCTTTGGGTTTCGCATCACTGATATTCGGAAACACTTGTTACAGGTACTGGAACGCCAAGGCATCTCGCTCGAGGGCTTTGACGAAGTTTTTAAATAAAATAAAGCGTCATATGCAAGGGTGGTAGATCAAGTTGCGCAAGAGCTGTATGTCTTACACTCCTTTTTCATGCAACATATTCCGTCCTCCCTGGCCACTTTTCGGTTGTGTTGTGCTTTTGAGTTACTGTACTGCTCCATAAACACAAGAAACAGCAATACTTTGTGAAGCCTTCTTGCATACCAGTTAGGAGTTTAATGACTGAAATCAGCACGGATGTTCCAACAGTACTTATCGTAGTTCAGTGCAACGAGTATCTGTTGCATACTTTCCTAAGTCTCCTTCATATTAGTGGCATGCAACTGAGGCACAGTTGGGTACACTTTTCCATTGTGGAGCGGCATAGCCTTAAGACTACTCTATGACGAGTCAATGAACAAACGCCATTCGCCACGGATATGCCTCATGTCAAGCTCCTGCATCAGTCCTTCCACGTCGGAACAATAACAAAAGGTTTCTTTCGTGTCATAGAAACCCAACGATGTAACATTTCGCTTTCTGTATACATAGTGTTTTCAGCAAGTAAGTGCTACTGCTACAACCGAGATGCCGGCAACTCGGCCTTGTCTTTAGGCAAGTCCAGGTCACCTACCAAGTCATTTAGCTCTGATTGTTCAATAAGATGTGGATTGACAAAATCAGCTTCAAAGTTTTCACATATATCAGAATCAGGGGAAGTTGCTGACGCGGAATCATTACTCAGCATCAGTGACATGTTCACTGGAGGCACTGGAATGAGTAAGGTGCAGTCATGAGGAACAGGTCGAATAGCTGATGAAAGATCGGGGTAATAAATTATGTCCTTGCTTCGGTTGGAGATTCCAATGACACTGGTTAGGCAGAGGTAACAGTCTGTCATGTGATCCATCGGCTCCCTCCACACCATGGAGATTGTGAAGGGCATCTTGCCTTTGCCCTTGAGCCACTGAATCAGGTGAACATTGTACAACACCCAAACAATGTACGGCGCCTATTTGTTATCCTGATCTCCCAGTTTCATCTCGAAACATGCGTGCTAAGCAGACTTCAGTAGTGAAGAAATGGGTCTGCACTGCGACTTTCTAGTGAACTGCCCACAGACGTGACAAAACTGATTCTGGTCATTGACACAGCATTGTTTTCCAGCCATGATCAAGGTATCAATTAAGGAAACACAGCTCTCAATCTATTTCCAGTATCAGATGGTTACCATGGCAAAGAAGACTTCTGTTCCACGATTACGGTGGCAATGGACCAATCACAGGCTAGCATTCGATGTATAGAACGCGCTGCTTAACTGAAATGAGAAATTGAAATAAAAACCCTGACGTGCTAGCAACATTTGGTTTACTTATTCGTAATCAGCTCACTTGACACTACTAGTAACATCCTATCTCATTTCCGTTATAAACTTGTTGTTGCACAGTGTTATCGTTGGCCTCCGTATGACAGTCATACAGACTCTGTTTTTGTTAGTGCTGGTTAGTGTCGAATCTCATCATCGGTGAAACATGATTTCAGCTTCCCAAATGAATTTGCTCAACCTAACATGCTGGTAGCGTTGCCTTACAGATGCCTCCTTGCAATGTTACTCCCAACGTACAAGTTGATATGCTTAATACCTGATCGATCGTCCGTCTACGACATTACTCGTTTCGCCTATTGTTTTTATTAGTTATGTTTTCCGGAATAACGCAGATCGCTCTGACAGTTGCCCGTCGATCTGCACATAGCACAACAAACACTGATTTTCATTAATTCTATCAGGTAGTCACTAATATGGTTGACGTCGAAAATTTTTTGCGGAGGGCTATTGTAGCACGCGATCCACTGCGTCATGTTTTGGCCGGTGCCTTTGCCTGTTATTTTGTTATTTCATTCTGTTTTCTATTCCACTGTTCAACATTTCGTTGATCGGCGGTTAACCCATAAAAACCTTTCTATTACTTGGCGTTAAAATGGACCTATCCGATGCAACGTTCTCCATCAAACGCGAGTCGCGCGTCTGCATTATTCTCGGATAGGATCAGAGTTTGTTAGGTCTGCATTGAATCACCATGCTTCGAAGCACTGTCGAATTAGTGATGATGATTTTTCATCTCTTCAGTCCTCAGCTGGAATTCTGTTTGATGCTGTTGTGGCGAAATCATTTGGCATTCCCATCCAGTTAGTTTTCATAGCAGAGCAAATATTTCCCTGATCTCTACTTTGTGCGTTTCCATATGCACATCTGTCAAATATGCACCTGACGGTTGTTGTCACCGGTTTTCCTGCTGGATTCCTTAGTCAACATATGTAGACGTTTGCATGGTTTTTGAAGTCCTTGGTCACAACTTGTTAAAGCTGATCATCAGGTCATCCTATCGCGGCATCCCACTGGACAACGTCCGCTCGATAATCAAGCAGGTGAGCCCGTGTTGCATATATTTGCCCCATCACTTTGACTTCCTAGTGTTTACCGCAGTGGTATATTAGTGACCGCGTTTTTTTTGCTCCAGTGGTAGTTTTTAATCGAGGCGCTTGTCACTGCCTCGGTTTGTTATTAAACGAGTCACCCGTTCTTTCATCTGGTATTCCCCCAGGTTATTCCTCCAAATCCGTACTTGAACTCACCACCTCTTGTGCTCTTTTAATCACTCTAATGGTGAAATTTTAGTTCAACTTGATGATTGTTCATACATTTAGCTAGATAACTCATTTCTTTGCGCATTCTTCATTGGCAATTTTTCATCTCTTATACTCTAGTTTGTGGATTTTGTTCATTTCTACTCCATTTACTTGCACATATGTATAAGGTTGTCCCGAAATCATTTGACCTTTTTAGCACACTTTTGCTGTCATTATTTTAAATAAGCTACAATATTTAACCAAAATAACCATTATTATCGACGACGAACTTCCAGCGCTCAGGCAAGCTGTCATTGCCTCTCTTTTAGCACGAATTGGGATGGCTGTAACGGTATCGGGCAAGGTAATTCTCGATATGCGTACGGTCATCGAATCTCTTATCCTTGATGTCATTTTGCAACAAACGGAAAAGGTAGTACTCAGTTGGAGCAATGTCCGGACTATATGTTGGATGCATGCGAGTTTCGATACTGAGCTGCTGAATCTTCAAACGCGCAACCTTTGCCACTTGCGGACGTGTATTGTCATGTAGGAGAACTCCAGCCGCTCTTGGACGCTTTTTTCTGTGTTCGTCGACCATCTTTTGCAGTTGTTGGCAGTGGATATTGGCAATAACCGTGGAATTGTCAGGTAGCAGTTCCCAACGGATGACGGCGCGACGATCCCACCAAATTGACAGGGTCACTATTTTTCCATGTAGTTCGACTTTTGGGACTTGTACTGGCGTTTTGTCCGCTGCGATCCACTGACATGGTTGATATGGAGTACCCACTTTTGTTCTCCAGTAACGACATCGTGTTCATACATCCATGATTGCGTCCTCCGGCAAACAATGAAAGTGTGATGGCACGACGGTTCAACAGCTGCTCATCGATCAATTCGTGTGCTACAAGTTTCCCGAGCTTTTAGACCATCCCGGATGGGCGCAAATGGCAGTAAACAGTGGTTTTTGTATGACCAAGATGTGACGAAACTTCACCCACACTTTACAGCATCCTGGAAGATGCTGGACAATTCGTGGTTCCCTACTTTGAATCATCGAAACCACAATTTCACCATACATTAAGTTGGAGTATCCGTGCTTACTACACCATGCATGCTTCGACAGGGCTTGACCGCTTTGCGCCCCTGTAGGAACTCGTACAACAAGCATCCGTAACTGGATGTTGATATCTCAACAATACCGCAGCCATTGCTAAGATGTAGGATAAATGACCAATGTAAGATTACTATTGTGGTGTGTCTCCTTATATACCCGTATTGAAGGGACTTCAAGATACTTCCGGAAAATTCTGGATTGACGTCGAAAAAGAAGTCAATTGTTTTTGAGACTGCTTAATAGCTAAACGGCTTGTTTCTTCGTTTTTATCTGCACAGAGGCTGCTTTTTGGAGACAATTATTTGTGAATAACTTTGAAGTGCTGTTTTCACCTCGCTTATTGAACATTTGTGACCGGTCTACGGATTAATTTTTTGCGCTTAGCCTTCCGATTCGGTGTCATTAGAGAGGATTCTTATGCGCCTACACTCGCTGTGATAAGGTGATGGGTGGAATACTTGTTCCTATTTACCAGTTTAACCTACGGTGGAGCATATCATTGCCACCTGTGGGGAAATCTAAAGCAACCTTATGTCATCCTAAACACATGACACTTTGTCCGCACCACCGACGAGCGCAGTCACGACATTTTTTCTGCGTTATATTCCTTTTCATCCACAACATTTGCTAGACTCCGGGAGCACTGGACCCTCTAGTCAACATTCAAAGGCTCATCTGGTTACTGCGCAGCACAGCAGTCGACACCTCTATCTCTGTCTGTTCTGACTAATCATGTTACTGTCTACTAGGCAAGAAAAGCATCAGCGGTACCTCATCGTTCGGCCACTACCAGTCGCGCGCGGGGTAGGTATACTGCAAGATTTCCTGCACATACACAGATTCAAACCGGTGATCCTTTTATTACAAGGCAAACACCTTATGTCATCATCATTAACTTCAGTCTGCCATCCACTTGAACTGATGCTTCACTGCCGTACAACGTGCAACGAGCTATGGAACGAAAAACAAGAGGGGGAGAAGGGGGACTTAACGGAACACCTTAATGCCCTAAGCAAACATTCAGGGTCAAGGTGCCTACACATTGTGTAGACAACATGCCATCACAAACAACCGGCTATCGTGCCA
This sequence comes from Dicrocoelium dendriticum, assembly GCA_944474145.2. NCBI lineage: Eukaryota > Metazoa > Platyhelminthes > Trematoda > Plagiorchiida > Dicrocoeliidae > Dicrocoelium > Dicrocoelium dendriticum. Next base: position 86,759,744 of record OX104064.1, read on the forward strand.
AGATAAGGCGGCATCGGCGAGACAGCTTCCTTGTGGCTTTCCCTGCCCCGCGTCATAATCAGCCATTACGCCGCTAGTAACTAAGCCCCAAGCACACGTTAAACTTGCTGTCTGGCTAGGAGACAGCAGTAGACGCGCCACTGGTATCCACTGCGTGCCATGTCCTGTAAACTCTCGAGCCAAGCTCAAGGCGAGTCACGTTGCCTCCAGCCCGGAAGGCATGACGAACCGACGGCACTGAGTTTGCTCGTCAGGGACTTCCCGCTGCCAAGTCAACTTTTATCCACCTCGAGCCTTGCGCCACCGTACATCTAGCAGATCAAACGAAGCCCTCCTATGTAAGCGGTGACCAGGCAGATGTAGTACGTGCCCAAGCCTACGCAACTTATTCAGTGCAATCTGTTGTTTTGTGGAACTAGCCGTGTTTTCCCTGCCTAGTACTCGCTTACGCACATCATTGTTGCGGACATCCTGGTGTCACCCGACATCAGCAATGCTTCGCAGATAACCATGGTCAAAGACTTGAAGGCGCCACTGGTCCTCAGATCGGATGGGCCAAGTATCACTTCCGTAGAGTAGGACGGCTCTCACTGTGGTCTTGTAAACATGGCCTTTCAAACGGAGTGAAACCCCTTTCTAACGCCACAGATGTCACAGATTCCAAAAGGCAGTTTTAACTTCCGCAGTGCATGAACTGTCTTCAGTTGCTATGCGCCCATCGTTGCTGCTGCAACTGCCAAGGCAAGTGAATTCGTCAACTACCTCGCCTTCAAGAGTCAAGGGTGCATCAAGTGACTAATGGTCCTGTAATTGCACTTTGAAGGCGCGAAGCGCACGCCAAATGATGGGACTACTCTAGAGAGTTTACCCAGGGTTGGTTGCGCCGCCCCAACATCGTTAAAAAGCAGGACAATGTCCTCTGCGCAATCAAGATAATTATCTTTTCACCAGACGTCACTTCGACGCCTGCATCGTGAGGCTCCGCAAAGGAACACGCCATGATGGAGTCCATGACGAAGTTGTACAAATATGGAGAAAGCCACTTGTTTTCGGAAAACCTCCCATCACCGTAGACCCCGACGCGGCCTGTGGTGTTCGATTGTGGTGCACATAAAAGGTTCAGATATTTCTTGCGAACACCCTTCCGCGCAAGTATTTTGTACAGAATGCATCGATCGACTGAACTGACCGCACTCTTTAAGCCGCGAAACACAGCTATTGTCCATCTGAGGTATATGTTTCGCTGCTCTAGCACCTACAGCAAAGTGAATATGTGGTCTGTGTTGCCCCGTCCTGGGCGGAGGCCTGTCTGCTCTTCCCTAACCTGAAATTCCCGTTCCGCAGTGAGGCGACGAACGCGGATTGAGGCCAGTAATTTTGTCACCTCCGGCGTTAAGCTAATACCCTTGTGCTTAGCACAGTCTGTGCGACTGCTCTTCTTGTATATCGCCACTATTACTGATTTACTTTAATTAGCTGGTGTCTTCTCTTGCTTCCGGACGCGTTCGAATAGGGATGTCAGCGCTTTTGTAGACAACCATCCTTAAATAGTGTGGGTGCGAGCGAATTCGGGCCAACAGCACGAAAACGATTTAGGGCTGTGCTCGCGTTTCGGACCTCAGCCTCCGACGGAGTCCAAATTAACTGGCCATGTTTCCGTCTGCAACATCTGGGTAGGAAGATGTCCGGAAGCAGGGGGTTAACTAAACTGCACTTAAAGGGTTCTGCCCAACGAGCCATTCGGCGTTCATTATTATAAATCGGCACCCGCGCTGTCTGTGATTGTCTCACTGACGCCTGGTTTCCTGGGACCATTTTGTTCTGCCCGGACATCTGCATGCGCTTCGGCGGCTCCTCAAAACGAAAGCTCCCTACACTCGACACCAACAACTTAGCTGACCTCTCTACTCTACCAACTTATCAAGCTTCCTTATCACATGCATTCATTGGTGCTCCACCTCGAGACATCGAAATTATTGGAGTTTCCTGCGTGAAGCGATGCTAACTTCCAGTCATTCAATCTGCGGAGTCACAAGGCGCCCTCTGAAGGGCTGGATTTCCGCACACTCACTGGAATCGATCGTCGTAGTGCTACCCCGGCCAATTCAAATAGCAGTGCATTGCGTCGCATTCTCAGTCAATCACTTAAGCAAAGCCTGCGTGCTGATCGCTAAACTTGGTGGTCCCAGCGCGCCTCAGAGATGGAGTCAGCAGCCTTCTCTGGAAACTTTCGCAAACTCTTCTAGGTCATTTGGGCCACTGGTCAAAAAGACCTGGTGTCAGTGAGGTCATTTGCAGGGTCGACGGAACGCCGATACGCAATTTACACAGGCGTATGAACCGCTAGGCTGAGCACTTCCGCACTCAATTCAGCTGATCTCCGCCGGCGAGCCTATTGAGTATACCTAGTTGCGCGCCTTGGAATGTCTCCTTGGAACCACCCACTGAAGCGGAGGTCTGCCTTGATCTCCGACACTTGAAGCGATTCAAGTCTGTTGGCCTAGACGGACTCCCTCCGGAGCTGTACAAATTCAGGGGCGAGGTAATTGTCAATCAGCCAACAGCTCTGTTCTCTAAGATCTAATGTGAAGAAACAGTTCCATCCGCTTAGAGCGAGTCAGTTATTGTCCCGATCTTCAAGGAAGGTGCCCGTACTCTATGCGCTAACCACCGAGGAATCAGTCTGATGTCCGTTGCCGCCAAGCTGTTAACACCCATTCTACTCCGCAGACTAACCCCGATTCGCGAACTACGCTCCTGTGAAGCACAGGCTGGTTTCCGCCCCGGTCGAGGGTGTATAGACCACTTGTTCACGCTCCGCCAACTCCTTGAAACGCGTCAGCCCACTGTCGTTATTTTTCTAAACATCCGAGCCGCTTTCGATTCCATCGATCGGCCAGCTTTATGGCGTTGCTTACAAAGGAATGGAGTATCCGAAAAGTATATCGCCATCCTTCGAGCATTATATTGCAATGTCTCAGGTAAAGTGAGGGTCTATGGTAAGCTCTCATCACCTTTTGCCGTCACTAGCGGTGTACGACAGGGTTGCCCCATGTCCCAGTTTCTCTTCAATTTTGCGATCGAGGATGTCCTTTTAAACACTCGAGGGCTTTCAAGGTTCTGGTGTAGAGCTTCTTCCTGCCAACCGCGCGACCGATTTAGATTATGCTGATGATATTGCCTTGCTTGGTGATGACACACAGAGGACACAAGCCGCTTGGCGATTGAAGCATCAAGATATGGAGTGACATTTGCCTCTACGGAATGCAAAGTTCTAGTCCTGGATTGGCATCCACCTGCCCCAGTGCTCACACTTCAAGTGGACAACTTTGTTTACCTGGGAAGCTGTGTTTCTGCTAATGAAAGTATTGGAGAAAAGATTTTCCTCTGCATTGCCAAAACCCGTTCGACATTCGCCAACTTGAGGCATCTGTGGCGACGCCGTGCCGTTTCACTATTGGTAAATGGCAGGGTCTACAATGCTTGTGTTCGCGCGGTGCTGCTGTGTGCTAGTGAGACCTGGCCGATTCGTGTGAAGGACTTGCGTCGGATTTCGGCCTTTGACAATGGATATCTGCGGAGAATAGCTCGAGTATGGTGCATGAACCACCTGCGCAACGATGAGGTTAGACGTCGCGTCTTCGGTAACACGAAACCTTTACTTGACAGACTGGTACCGCTGCGCCAACTGAGATAAGTGGGCCGCGTTTTACGCATGTCATCCAAACGGCTGCTCCGACGCGCTCTCTTCGCTCATACCGGACCAGGCTGGAGGAAACCGCGCTTTGGTCAGCCTGTCACGTGACGATAAACTATTAAAACGCTGACTTCCAGTTTAGCTGTCGTAGGTCCCGTGCCTCTTCCGGGCTGGAGGACCAAAAATGAAGAACACTGCTGGATGAAAACTCTTTCGGAGATGGCGCAGTACCGAGCCCAATGGAAAATGTGTACAAATCTTTGGTTTGATTTTCTTTATTTACATCGCAAACATTAACCAGACACAAAGATAAAACGGCGCGTGGAAAAAAGAAAAAGGCAACCTTTTCTTTGTAGTCTCTGTATTTATTGCTTCCGTTTCATGGTTTTCGCTTGCTCTATGTCTATCTTATGGATTTGATCATATATATATATATATATATATATATATATATATATATATATCCCTGAGACCAGTTATGTGGATCAGTTGGTGGAGCTTGCGATAATTGCCTACTGCTCCTGCTTCCTCCATGTCTTAAGCCCGACTGGTCTACCAGTCTTCTTTGTCAGCGCGCAGGTTCCGCTTTAGTTCGCGCCTAATACTTCACCTTGTGTCATTTTGCTCAGAGCTAGCCGGATGTTTTCAGAATTCCAGCAGATTCACCGATCTCTCGGATATCCAATGGCTGATGCGGTGACGATTGGTAGTGCCACAAACGGTGGCTCCTGCATGTCCCATGGCGGCCGAGATCCTATTCCATTGAAACTCAGTGTCATTAGGACTATCGAGCAGGTTAATTGATCATCAGTTGAAGGAAAAAGACAATATTATCACTAGATACTCCCACTCACTTTATTAGAGCTTGTCTAACTCCTAAGTCTGTTGATCACTAGCTACTTATCCACACGTAGATTGATCAAGTGAGCTTCAGGCTCATTTTTCCTGCTTTTTTTGCTGCACAAGTGCTTTGTCCACTTCGGAGTGTCTACTAGCCTGACGCATTCGAACCTAACAGCAGTATGGAACAATAGTCTGATACATATATAGAAGCTTAGGCTTGATAAGTTCCTTGGGATGGTCTGTGCGCAATACATTAGCAGAGTGAAAACTTTTCCTTCGACGTGAACTGCACATCTGTGCACTCAACGCAAAATTCACTTTGACGCACATGTATATCCGCCTACCTTGATTTTGTGGAGGGCCGGTGAGCAGTGTTTGGTTGTGTTTCGCCGTCAGTCGATGTACAGGAGTCCTTCCACGTAATGCTAATTTTGTAAAACATCCTCGAGTCGTTTTCAAAAATAGCCAACTCAGGTACCGATTTGATTTAAAACAGAAGAGCACTCCATGGTTTACAAATTTGAATGGCAGAATTATTCCGACGGCATTTCGCTGTGTTAAGTGGCCAGTTTCTGCTAATAGCCCCTTAGTTTTGTGTTGCAGCCAAGTTTCAGTTTATTGCTGGGGTTTCTCAGAAACTGCTAGGTCAGGATGTGGTCATCCTGTAGACGACAGTACCCACTGCACACTCCTAGAACTTTCAATCGCAGTTGGTATGGTTGATAGAGTAGGCCCTTTTATTTTCATTTGCCCTCTGTTGGGTTTCAAATGCAGCCAGATCGCATTTTAGCCATGCTTGCCAGACCTTAATCGCATACTCTGCATAGGGCCCTACATAACATGTTAAACATTTGCAGGAAGACGGAAGGATCGAATCGCCGAACACCCTGAGTACGAGGTCAACATGTTTTCCCCGGTTTTGGATATCACGGATTGCCCTAAGCAGTCGAGATCATCTTGAGCCACTACCACTAGGTCTTCAAGTTGCTATCACCTAACCTATACGTGTCATATGTCGTGTGGCGTACATGTACTATTTTGCACTTACCTGCCTTAAACGCGAGTAGGTTAGCCTTAGAGTATTCAAATGCATCGTTTAGGTCTTGTTGCAACAAATCGTGTTCTTACTGCTTACGGATCGTCAGTAATATCTTCCTGTCATCTGCAAATTTGCTTGAAATTTGACTCGATGACACTCATTCCACCACAATCGGATAAGATAGTGAGCCCCAGACTCGAGCATGCAGACGCTGAAAAAGACAGTTTCCGATCTATCAACGTACAGGATTCCCAGTTCCAGACGTTTGTAGCTTACGGAAACGAATACAGTGATCTTTGCGGTCGAAGGCTCTGGAAAAGTCTCGACAGATGACACCGGTTTTGGTCCCACTATCCTTTGTTTGGTCAAATTGCCGCGCGGGATGAGTAGGTTGGTTGTAGATAGTTTTAGCTACCAAACTGTGGGTGTGCATAGAAACTCAACTATTTTTCATATGCAACGCCTATTCTACTGCGGATGTATTACCGGGCACGTTACCAAACGTCAATCGTCAGTCATCAAGATAGCTTGCTCGATAGTCTCGTCTACGTTTGCGCGCAATTAAAATTTATAAGATGCATTTAGTATGTCTATCACTTCCAACACTGCATTGCACTTCCCGTTTCGTATTCATTTACACCCAACAGGCAGAAATAGCAGGATTGCGTCTCTCTCTACTCGGGACCATTGGGATGTTTGCCGAACCCTCTATTTCTAAGCCACCAAATCGCAGCATGCAACACTTGTCACAGCAGTCAATGACTGGTTGGATGGGTCATTTGATTTTCTCAAATCTCAATGCACTGTCATATACTATCTGTGCTAGAGAAGGTAACATTACTGGGAAAACGCATTTTTTCGAGAGAAAACGAATCGAACCGTCAGTTTATAGCCGAAACGTAAAGTCGTTTCGATATTCTCGTCCATCACGTGACGTGCTTACCTACTGATTGATCTAACCGAACTGAACTGCTAATCCTGACAGCCGACCTGGCCGTTCTGGAACGCGAGCACTTCTGAGTTCTTACGCAAATATCCGTTGTCTTCACACTACTAGGGCCTGTTTCGGTAACTGTTCTTTAAACATGCTTTTGCTTCAAAACGTTGACTTGGACCTTACGGGAAGGAGATCTTTTCGACTGAAATCGCATGTAAGGGAAACAAAGTGCTAATCAACATACCTATTTCAATTTCTCAATGCTTAAGAGTTTGAAGATCCACATCTTCACGATTTCTTGAGATTGATCTCAGTTCAGCTACTGTGTCGTTGATGGAGATAGATCACTATTCTGACTGTAGTTGTGCCACAATCCTTGCATTGGCTAATTTACCGAAGTTTATCAGGGCCGAATTGATCATCCGGCTTTGTTTCATGAGAGTCTTAGGTCGTCCTGATATTTAACCCAACAATCCCCGTCCTAGTGCAGTTTACTGAATAACCTTTTCAAGTCAACTGGACCCTGCCCAAATCCACATTCTGGCTTATTTGAACTTCATATCAGTGTACATTCCATGGTAAATATAACGCGAGTCCTTTATCGGTATTCATCCAACATCCGGATCACTCTCGATTTCAATTCTGACCCCAGCTTTGTCGTCGGATGCATCGTTTGGCCTGCCTATCTATTGCTTGACCACAAAAAATCTTTAAGCAGTCTACTGTCATCTAAGCACTTCTGTTCGTTTAACCAGCTCGCTTTCATGCGTTTCGCTGTGATACGCAATACCTGCAATCAGCATGAAAATTACTAATTGCTCGATTAAAAGTAACCCATCATCAGATTACGGTGACCACTATCATTGGCGCTACCAACCTCGCGTTTCCACATTCTGGATGAAGCCAGTCCGAGATTGATTTCATCCCACCTAAATAGACTGAAAGTTTTGAAAATTCATGGATGGAGAATGGCCCACGTCTGCCATTGTTGAGCGAAAACGAGGAAATGATGGTGGAAAAATGAATCTATATAGTAAATTTTCGGGTCACTTTCAAGATTTCACAAAACAATAAACAAGTTGCTCACACTCCAAGCAACCCTGGCGTTTCCTGCTGCTGTCTGTGTGTAACCTTTACTAGTGTTTTCAGTCTTCTGAACAAGCACGATGAACTCTGGCGTTTATTCGCTTCTGCGGGGCTAGACGTAATGAGACTCGCAGATACTTTGCTGAATTCTGGGGAAATTGCCCAAGAAATCAAGCTCAGTAACTACTCGTGCTTCCACTACAATAAACTCTACTGTTTGCGATGACGTCTTGCTCTACATCTGCTCTTTGTGTGGGTGCCTTGTGTACGTCTACAGAAACGACGGTGGCCTGTGTGAGTAGCTGTGGTACTCGATCCACCTCAGACGTTGGGACCTGCTCGTGGCTTCAGTTTATCGCAGTCCCCTGAGCCGTCGTTTGAATTGGCCACCACATATTCAATGCTACAGGCGTCATCCCCATTTTCCACCCATGGGTAATTTCAGTTGTCCGCGAATACGCTGGCCTGAAGTCCAACTCATCCTGAGGTCGAAACAATATTCCCGCGGATTTAGTACTTTAAAGTAGAGCAGCGCAGATGGTCTGCCAGTGCTAGAGGGCTCAGACAGACAGCCCCTTAACCTTCAACATTGAGCGTGCGTCCGCCTTGGCAGTGCAGTTCGCTTCCGTGTTTGCAGATGACCAGGTGTCTGTACCAAGTTCGACCGAATTCCACAGTCTGGTTTACGGTGTTGAAGAGGTTCATCAACTACTCGCCAACCTTGACGGCACCAAACCTGCTGGCCTTGACGGACTCCCCCACCTATTCTCATATCCTCATCGGCTATCATCTCACCTGCAGTGACATTCTTGTTCAACGGGTTATTGTCCGAATGTTCATTGCCGATTGACCGGAAATACTCGGTTGTAAGACCGATTCCGAAAGGCGGTGACCCCAGCAACATAGACAATTACAGACCGATTTGTCTTACACCTATATTTGGCCGAGATTGTCGAGTGGATAGTGAAGAAGGGTCTACTGTACCTGCTCCAATCTTAACATCTACTGACGCTCCCACTGCACGGTTTTATGGTGAGCAGCTGATGCATTACCAACTTGCTGGTGACGATGCATGAATGGTTGCAGGCAGTGAACCGGGAGAAGTCTGTAGAAGTAAGCTACATCGATTTCTGCAAAATGTTAGACAACGGAAACCATTGGCTCCTCTTCTACAAGATGAGAATATGCGATGTCGGTGGATCACTGCAGCAGGGAGTCCAGTACTTTCTCGTTGGACGAAAGTGGGGATACAGGTCGACGGCCATCGTACCGGCTGGTATCCCTCTACTAGTGGCGTGCCTCAAGGCACTGTGCTGGGGTCCACTCTTCTTCCTTCGGTTGCCGTGTTCTCTGGTTTAGATGACCTGAAGATTTACCGGGTGATTAACACCCGAGACGAATGTGACCTACTTCAACAAAACTTCTAGTACTTCTCCATGTCGTCTGCGGTTGTCCACCTCCCGATTAACCCATTCAAGTCTATCCACGAGTCTAGGCAATAATGGTGACGGCTACGCTTACACGTGGACGGCCAACCGCTATATCCCACGCCTTTTTTGAAGGACCTAAGTGTATTCTCGAGCTGTAATTTGAACTCTTGGACAACCTAAGGGACTGTGCCGTAACGGAATGTGCTTGCTTTGGGCACTCAAACGCAGCTTCTGTACCTGGTCTGAAGGGGTCGGTACCCGCCTCTTCCACCAAAACTGGAGTTACGAATCAACCGCCTACTGCTAAATCACCGGAGGCGAGGCACAGAAGATCGAATAGCTGCAGCACCTCGCTACCAGACTCATTCTGAGTTTACGTGGATTGCGGTATGAAGACCCGTGCGAAAAATTAACCCTCTGCGCATTGTCCGATCGTTGGCAACGAGTTGGTCTCATCGTGACCCACCGCATGTTACATCTCGGTGACTTTCACATGCTGACACCGCTGCCTCACTTGCGAATGCTATGCAGCACACGTGGACACCGGTAAAAGCTTGCGTTGCCGGATATAAAGCGAATTCCCCACTCCTGCGTTCCGAACAGAGTGGTAAATGTTTGGAACATTCGGCCAGATCAAGTTGGGACAAAAGCTGTGCGTGAGTTCAGAACTTTGTTGGATTAATGTTTCACCGCCATTCAGTTGGGAGAACGATTACACACTGGCAGTGACATGTTATATTTGTGAGGAATTCAGACATATTTAAATGCTACATAACGATCTGAGTCATAACAAGTGGTGTATACGTTTTATGATATTCTGGTGGAGCTGTACGGATTTAGGTTTCTACTTACTCTCGCAATACAGCACTCAGTAGTTACTGATGACCCCAATCCGAAACCCCGTATACGTCCCAGTGGTAGCCGGTGGCCAGTGACCGAAATGATTTCGCGCTTGCCTTGTACTACTTTGATCACCGGTTAGAATCTGTGTAAGGGCGAGCAGGCTAACACGACCGATAGTCGTTGCGTAGCAGCGAAGCGTCATTGCGGTATGCCGGCATACTGCTGACTTCCTGTATGTGGTAGCAATAAATGTTTCTTGATTCCATCGTCAATGGTGTTGGTCAAGTACATTTTGAGAACTGCTGTGTCTCTATTGTGCTCAAAATTTCCCTTTATATGGAGTACATTCGAACATTTCTTCGTTTGATCTGTATCAATGCGCTTTTATTTCGCAACTGCGTCATGTTTTTGTGTCATTTGTTGTTGTGCTACCTGATTGTTTGCAGAATGTCTTCATCCAATCGATCAGTTACTCTTTGTAATTCTATTCCTAGACTCTTCAGGGACTGCATTATCTTCATACGAAGTGTCAGATCATTCACACAGATATCAAACCGGAGAACATCCTTGTTTGTGTATCGAATTCACAAATCCGGCGGATGGCAGCCGAAGCGTTAGATGCACAAAGACGCGGTGTGCAATTGTCGGGGTCCGCCGGTATGCTCTAAATTTTTTGTGGGATTCACTGTATTCTTATATCGATTGTTGTCGCCTCTGACCTTACGATTACTTTGAGGTTCCTTCCCCTTTCTGAACTCGGGCTTGATATTGGCGATCGTGCTAGCTTCCTACTTGACCACTTTTTTTCTTTCTAGTTACATATATATGTTAGAAATGTGGCTACCGTATAACCACAGTTGTTTAGGAACTTCTATGCCCCCTTTGAAGTGCTCTGCTCTTATCCTACCTTGTCCATTTTGCAAAACCTTATCGTCTCATTCCACTTTCGCTTCGCACATTTTTCTTATGGAGTTGGTTTACTACTTCCCATTTAGGTCTTCAGTGTTCGTTATTATATATGACTTTAAGGGAATTGTGTTGCGGTTTTGCATACAACTAATTTTAGTCCCTCAGGCCATTTTATTTCAGCTTCCTAGGCTGTTTGTCTTTCGTATAAATCCAGTTTGTGCTCTTATCGCTTCTGCTTATTTCAGTTTATCTCAGTCATTGGGAGTCTATGTGTCGTCCATTTTTCTAACGGAGGGGATGTAGCAGCACCAGTTTTAAGTTGTGAAACAGGCAACTATTTGATCGAACCTAATGCGAATATGTTTCCATACGCAATGCCATTAAGTTTCCAATCTGTGGCACGTAGAATTTGTAAAATTGTCATCCTGCATTCCCCACGCTTTTGGTTGGGCTGATTTTTTCCAACATCCGGTTGATTTGACGCTGGTTTGTTAACGTTTCAGGTGTACGAATAGCCGGGGAACAGTGGCTGTGTGAACCCACATTTGGACCCTATTCAGATGCTATTGAATGCACTAAGATCGAACACGGTGTTTTGTGTGCGCTGAGCTCCTTTGGCGAATTGTTAAACTGTACCCGCATGTATGCGAACATCCGCTAGGCACTTAACTTATAGAAAACTTTTGACAACACAAGCGCACATGCGATTGCATGAAATCTTGATCGTTCTCCAAATATGGGAGATGACACCATTGGTCATCAGGTTGTTGCTAACAATGTGAAAAACCGCCTCACTCCCCTTTAAATTACTGGCGGGTGAGCACCATAATTTCCAGATGATAAGGACGCCTGCCCATAGCAGCCTTCGGAGCCTGTGCTCTTGTCAGTAGCCAGGAACAGGTTGTCCCTGACGGAGCCTTCAGCTTATTGGCCAGCCAGTGAGAGCAAGTCAATGAAGGCTACCAATGAAAATGATCTGTCTTAAAGCCTGCCAGTGAGCGCATTATTTCCGAAACCGCAAGTGCATTATCAGGCAAGTAGTAGTTGTTTAACTCCAGGAACTTCCATCTAGGTCATTCTTTTATGAGATATTTATTTGACTCCATTATTTTCTTGTATATACTGGTTGCCATGTATTCACTGTAGGGGCCTTTGTCTTCTGCTCTGAGAAGTTGGCCGATCCAGCTAGCATAGTAACAGCAGGCTATCCGTACAGTCAGCGGAAATCACAATGCCACTTTATGTACTACAGTTTTTTGAGTTTTTGCGCATATAGCCTACTAACATAATACTGTCTTGCAGATAGGTTGAACGTACCCAGCCATTAAAAGTTGAACTTGATAAAGAATTTATCCATCGTAACCATTTAACTGCTAGTACTTATACCAGAAAGATGCTTCACGTCATCTCTGGCTGCCTTAAGCCACTGCAATTTTTAAACTGGTTTTGTTATTTAGGCTTTCTTTGCCAAATTTGGAGTTTAACGGTGGTTAACCATCCCGCATGTTTATTACAGTCCTTTCATTCGCAGTTATTTAAGCTCCATTGATGATAATCTGTCTACTCGTAAGTAGGTCGTTTTACAGGGTAACACTTGTCGAAGTGATAATCATACTAAGTAAAATGCTCACGTTGAACCGACGGTTCATCACAAAAAGCTGCAAAATCAATTGAGATAGTTGTCGATTTAGCATCGCAAAATTTTCTGTTAAGCAGTTTTGCCTCTTAATGCAATTAAAAAGCCGTTTTGTCAGTACCGCATAACTGGTTTCGCTGCATCTTTGCGCATCGAAAGTGCACTTTTGTACATAATATAACTACTGCCCATCGATTGTGGTTTGGAGGATCACTAAATCACCAAATCAAGTGTCGCGTCACTCACTGAATTCGCTTGCTGCTTTCAACCATCTTTGGCAGGCGTTAGAGATAACAACTCAGCCACCATTCTGGGGATTTCTAGACTACTAGACATTATGGTATGACAGTCACCGAGTTGATTGTCTCCATTCTCTACCACAATCGAATCAGCGGTCTTACTTTGCTGTCAGCTGGATAACGATCGATAACACTTCGCTAACCAGCGCGTTCTGATTCAATTTTAATCTTTTTGATTATTTTTCGATGACGCCTCTCCATTTCTGACTGTAACCAACAAAAACTGAAATGTTAGGTGTTACCCTGACACGTCATGCAACATTGACGGAATTAGATAACAATACTGATAGCAGTACCGCTTTGCAACCTCAGTAATATACCGGCAAACCGACATTTCGATGAATACGATTTCCGAGCTCAAAGCCTCATCACTGGTTTGCAATTTGGATCCATCACATTGTCCTGTGATGTCCTGTGATCCACATAAGGCGCTGAAATTCCGTGCTTCTCATGTAAAGGTTACTTCTTCATTTCCTTTTTCAAGATATCGGTCACCGTTTTGTGTACGGGAAACTGATGCTAGAACGACCTACAAGTACTTCGGTCAGCGTCGCACTTGGGCGTACATGTCACCACAACATCTTACGACGTCCGCATTTGTCTTCACATACATATGCGGATTGAGCGCTGCTACTGTCATTTGGTGCGTACATTGAAGTCACATAAGGGCACTTCTATGGTGTTCTCAAGTTGTACTTCATAACTGAGGCTACTCACCAGGTTCTCATCCAGCGATTCACCTTCGGAATTTCCGCTAAGGGCAATGCAGATTTCGCAAACACTTCAACTCCTTACTGCAATGGACTCTAAGGGTGTAATCACTGTCGACTCATTTTGAATTAGTTAATCGACGGTTCATCGCAACTCGACAACCTCGTAATCGTGTTTCAGATGCATAGCAGGCATCGCGGGTATGAACAGTCAAGGTTAGTGCCTCCTGACAGATCTAACTTGGAATGCAAATGTTGGCTGACCAAATGTGAACTGGGAATTTTTATACATGGTTAACACTCGTTTTGAATACAGTAGTTGTTTTCAACTAGTTGATCTGAGTAGATCGGATTTGAAGGGCGGAAAGGAACATATAATGTTAGTAGTATAGGCAGGTCCGTTTTGTGAGCAGACGCCCCCGGTCAGTCATTCCAAGAGTAACATTCCACTCTACTGCTTTCATCCACGTTCGCCAATTGCCGAGGTTGAAGAGTTCCATTGCGATTTACTTTAAGCATGCCGCGTACAGTATCAGACGAGTCAAATTGCTTCTCGTGTATTTTTCTACCGTTGTATACCATGCACTTGCAACTGCTTTTAGTCGCGCATTGGTTCTGGGGGGTTTTAATATTTTCGACGGTGGTCTACCTGACCTAACCGGTTGATACCAGACCAATGTGAGAGATTGTTACGCTCATCCTTTAAAGCATACTGCAGCAATCGTACTGTACGCCGATCGCTCTGCCTTTTTCATGGCTAGGTTTCATTAGAAGAAAGCCATCAACATCTCCATATAGCTTCCACGGTATGTTGCCGAAACCTGCTTTGTCTGATCTTTTACAGTTAATCTGCTTGAAATCAGTTGCTCTAATGCCACTCGAAAGGTATCATCCAGCGTGCCCCATTGAGTCACCCCACCACATTTATACCCAGCCCTCACGATGCCGATCCCTTTTTCACGCCTTAACAAAGAGGCTACTTCAGCCACTAGTATTGTGCCGTCCTCTTTCAATAGCAATTTCTGGTCTTCGAGATCGTCGTCACTATTTCGCATTGGCACTCATAATATCAACGTTCTAGCCAAATCAAATTTTCTACCTTGGGCGTTGTATGTTATGAGAAGAGATGGCTTTGGGTTCCGTTTGTACAATGCTTGTTAGATGATTCCTATCGGTTTTTTGTCCTCCCATGTTCGCAAAACTTTCGCTTCATGCCGACGACGTCGTGGATTTCCGTCTTTGTTTTGTTCGATGTGCGCTAGTTACTCCTTGTGTGATTGCATTGGTTTCAGACCCCAATTTTCTGAAAAGCTCTGTTACTTTTTTAGATTATTATTTTAGTTTCAAGTAGGAGGACCAATATGTTCTACCGTCCGCTTGCTATGGTTACTGTCGCTACGAGAAGTTTCTTGGACTTCTGGGTGCACGCGGAAATGATTTCCGACACATCACCCTTACTCACTCAATGTTGCGGATCACCTCGTTGTCTTGTTAATTCGGTATTCGTTTTTTATTGCCAATAACAAGTCAACTTTCTCTCACCAAGCTGATTAAATTCAAACTTTCTCTCAGGCGAGACAGCTGGCTAAGTTTATTAATATTTTTCTTAGCGTTCTTCGTCCTTCAGCTGGATTACTGCACTTTCCTTTGTTTTCTACGTGTGATGAAACCCAGGCTAGGCACTTTGCTCCTCGTCGTTGATGATGCCATTTTCTCAAAACCATCACTTACATTTGATGCAACCACTTTTTTCGACACTTTAGTAAGTACTGCTCCAAAGGAAAAAGAGCGCGAAAGCACAAAAATGACTAAAAGTCGGAAACGTCGTCTGCGTCGTCAGCAACGGAAACAGCAAGCCTTACTGGAGCAGGAACTTGATGAACTGGAAGAGTTGGAAACCCAGGAGCACCAACGCAGGTTGCTCGATATGGGTATACAACCAGAAGGAGACAAACAGGATTTTGACTACGCCAAAAACAATAAAGAGGAACTGCAAAACTGTAATGAAGCACCATCATTCGAAGTTTTAAGCTCTTCACAAATGAATCTCCTTGAACTTTCATCCAAGGCTATCAACGATGGTGAGTTAAGGCCATGAATGCCTCCGGTGTCGATGTACTTTTTCAATTTCCCCTTCGATGCATTCTTTAGCATTGCTTATCACTGTCATTCATCAGGGACTCATGTTAATGTTTTTTTTAGTTTTGACCTGATAAACCTATTCATCAACACTATACACCTGCTGATTCTGTATGCGGGAAAAGGGTAAAATAAGTCTAGATTGGTCGTTCTCAACGGCTTCTCAGCTTTTTCCAGCGTTAACAATCTAAAGCTTTGGTTCGGAATATTCACGCAAGATCGCGAGTGTTATTACCGAGGTAACAGTTTCTATTTACCTTTTGTTGGCTGCAAATAGATACAAACACTTACACCTGCCGAATGGCCATAGTTGCGCTAATTTTCCTGAACCATTGCCTACATAATTGGTATTTAGTAAGAGTTCGAAGGGAAGAAACTAATTGGCATGGCAGCGAAATCACTATCGGTCCATTATCGGCTCTGAAGCGCATTCATATTTATGTACTTTGATACACACTGTCTTAAAAGCAATGTTAATAACTCAGTTTGTCCAGTAAGTGCCGATCCGTTCACTGAGCTTAACCATTTTGTTACCTGTGTTCGGCCATCAGTCTTACTGCAATCATCAGTGCATCGGTGACGAAACAGGGGTTTTTGCGCTCGATCGCTTCGGAACGGCCTTCAACAGCCGCCGAAGTGAATCAGAACTCGGTACTTGTGATTTGCTTCTGTTCCTCAGGAGTGTACGTAGGAGGAAATAACCATTGATGGGGTAATGATGTGACGTATGATCTAACTGCCCTAAACAACATTCAGTCTGCACTATTTGATCGTCGTATCAAGTCACATATTCACGCACCGGCAGGGATGGGAACTGTGTGCTCACTACGGGCTAGGCCGTAGCTCGTTTCACCTTGTGACCTGCACGAACTCGCCGTACCCATAACAACTGTCGTCTGTGGTCGTTTTGTGAATGCTGTTCGCAGTTAGAGCATCATGAAACTATTAGGCATCCTGACAACATTCACATTACATGCAACCAGTACTTCATCCACATCTTACAGCCCAGTTCGTGCTTTGGAGAAACCAGTTTTCTTTTGTGATTGCACATCCCAGAGTCCCTTTAACTTCTCCGGCGTTGCTTAAGTCACACAGGAACACTGATGGACGATGTAGTTTTGCTATCCATTTATGCCGATCACTCAGCCACCGTCTACTAACCATCTTTCCGATCGGCTGAGGTTGAACTTAATTTCTGGCGCCGTCAAATCAGCTTCACTCAGCTCACCTAATTTCTGTCAACATGTAGTTCTTTTTTCGCATCTGCAGTCACTTCAACTGTATGACGTCATTCGACTCACATAGGCTTTCGTTCATTTCTCTTCCTCCTCTGTGATTCTTCACGCTATACTGGAACTTCATCTCATATTCGTCGAAGTTATGCTAATGGAATAGTTATAGCTTTCTGGTATATCCCTAGCCGATATACCTACTACTACTAGGTTCCGGCAATCAAATAACTTTTCTCCCACACCCATTGTCGCAATTGTCGTAGTCTGCATACTCTAGCTCGTAGATTTTCGATTATTTTTTCATTCCCGCCATTAATTTGGGATCCGGTTAAATTCGCACTTTTGTGATCTTACAGAAGTGTACAGCGCTGCCGGTTTTATTGTTTTTTTTAAATCTTTCTATTCACCTAAATGAGCTTGGTCTACATGTGTTGTGACGCTCTTCTGTTGATAAACAACAGTCGTCCGCAAGGAATACCTCATCTTTTCGGAAATTATAATCGGTATATGTATATACCAGTTATATATATATATATATATATATATATATATATATATGTCCGGGCGAGTCTATGGATTGCTGAGGCTGGCGGTGGCTAGATTCTGACGGATGGTCCACCCACTGCTGCTAATATTGTGTCTTGGGCTCATGTTCTGGACACGTTCGTGGCGACCGCTGGGTGGGAGTTGGGTTACGCCGTTCTCCCTGCGAAGATCCAGGACACCGATCCGCATGAACCAGTGGAATGACTATTGCTAGAATTCCTGCCTTTCGGGTACACACATAATCGAAGCTTTGGCTGAGGACCCAAGTCGTTCTCTTGTCAGGTATGGATGTCATGCCAGTATCCTAGTCCATCCTCTTCGGAGGTTAGGAAGTGGTCGATGGCTGTCTTCACGTAAAACCTAGGCATGGGAGACAACAGGTCTACCGGTTATAAGCTCACAGCTCGATTAGCGTAGAGCACATGTGCAACGCATTATCTCTGACGGTGGGTGGGCACCTCCGGGTGTTCAATGGTTTGCCACTGCTCGCCAGGCAGACCCTGATCAAATTAGTGCAAACCCGCCAAAACCCTTCTGCCTCTGGCCGTGGTCGCAGGTGCACAACCTACTATGGTAGCAAAACATATGAATTGTTCCGGATGTCCATAGGCTGCGTGTGATGGACCTCAAGCAGATTCTGATTTCTCTGCAATCACATTCCCGAGGTGGATCTGCTCCGCGCTGCCTTGTGGGTCAGGCTATTAAGCCAAATGCTCCGAAGGGATTCCCTTAAGCAAACCTCCAAATCACTCACTGCCTTGTGGATCAGACTATGGAGCCAAAGCCTCCGCGTGGAGTCCCTCAAGCAAACCTCCGAAGCACAACCGCCACCTCGCGTGCGATTGCCCACCAATGCAATCGTATGCCTGCGCGCAATGCACTCAGCATCGGGTGCTGGAACGTGCGCACACTACTGGACCGGAACTCGAGTGAACGCTCCGAGCGATGGAACTGGTGCGCTACCATATCGATATTACGGCGCACAGTGAGACTCGGCTCGCTGAGCAAGGTATTTGCATGAAGCAGGTGCTGGCTACACATTCCACTGGGTGGGCAACGACGCCTCATCACCACGTGAACATGGGGTGGGATTTGTAATATCCGATCACCTAAATAGCTAGCTGGTGGGTGAACCAACAGGCATCGGCACGCGACTGATGACTGCTCGCCTACGACTCGGAAGGCGTAAGTGTGTCACTTTTATTAGCATGTACGGCCCGACCATATGTTATTCTGATGACACGCGTGCTCAGCTCTACACTCAGTTATCCTCCGTGATACAGTCAGTGCCGAGAAGCGACCGACTATTTCTTCTGGGTGATTTCAACGCGCGCGTTGGACGTGGTGCATCGGTTTTGTCAGACGTTATCCGTCTGCATGGCACTGGTTCAGCGAATGCGATCGGTGACAGGCTGCTCTCACTGCGTACCACTGACGGCCTGACGATCGCAAACACGGATATATATATATATATATATATATATATATATATATATATATATATATATATATATATATATATAGTCGATTCCGGTTAATCGGACCACATCGGGACCCGACCATTTTGGTCCTATTAAGCGGCTGGTCCGATTAACCGAAGTTACCAGATGTAACAAGATGGGACGTGCTATACATAACATAGGAAACTACTATTATGACCTGTATTGGCGGCATATCTTTATAGTAAACACACAAAAAAGAACTGCTTTGATAACGAACTTTGTTCATTGAAAAAGAAATTTACAAACAAATTCTTCGTAACGACCTACAAGATATTCAGCATGCGAAGTATAGTTTTATACAAAGGGATTACCGAATTCCATTCAGCGTTTGAAGACCGTATTCAGTGTGGTTTGACGCATTCTTTTAACAGACTTCATTCGCACAAAATCACCACAAACATGTAACGCAGTAATAGGACTACCTTCATTTCCTTCCTGCATGAAATAGCGGTACAATGTTTCAATGCATCTCCTTGCATCCTGTTTTGTGACTGGCATCAACACGTTAGGGTTCTCTTCATCACTTCCATGGTCTTCTGTTGATATCGTGTGTTTCGCTGCTATTCGATCAACAATGGCAGCATCGCATTCTCCATTTCCATCATAGAGTTGAAGTTCGTTGTCGATTGACAAAAATTCTTCGTAATTTTCAACTTGTTTCAGCTCCACATTCTCGCCGTTATTTTCATTTACAATCACCATATTCACATCCATCTCCGAGACAATATGCTTAAAGCCACAGTGGGAAAAACAGTTACGAATTGTCGCACTGCTCATTTTTTGCCAACTCTCGGCCACGCATGTAACGGCTTGCAAAATGTTGACCTTTGCACTGATTTCTCCGGCAGTCGAGGATGAGGTCAGCAAGCCTCCCTCAATTGATTCAAGGATGCAATTCACCAACCTTGAACGATAAAAGGTCAACTTTTTTATGATGTCCATGTCCATTGCCTGTATCAAAGATGTGGTCTTGGCAGTCAGAAATTCCATCTGGATATTTTTCAAGAAATCCAAATTTGAATGTGCTGCACAATTGTCGAGAAGTAATAACACTTTTCTCGCCTGGCGTTGTAGCTCTGTGTCCCAATCCTTCACCCATTCTTTAAAAAGTGTAGAGCTCATCCATGCATTTCAGTTCGCACGATACACAACTGGCAAACTGTCCATTCTGAGTCCCTTAAAGCAGCGAGGCTTGGCACATTTTCCTATAACCAGTCTGTCTGTTCCGGACATGTTTGAGCAGCACAAGACAGTTACGCGATCCATTGCTTTTTTGCAGCCAGAGAGAGCAACATGTTTGTAACTAAAGGAGCCGTCCGGTGTAGCCCTATAGTACAACCCGGTTCCATCAGCATTATAGGTGTCATCTGCTGGAAATTTTTCAAGAAGCTCTGGTACTTTTGTTGATTTCCATTCTTCAGCTCGGATTACCGTAATTGAATGATATTCTTTCTTGCCCGACATATGAACTGTGGGTTTAGTCCAGACATCCAGGCACAGAACTTGATTTTAACACCTCTGTTACCTGCCACTTTCTATCGTCTGGTCCGATTAAGCGGAATTCCGGTCCTAATAAGCGACTAAAATTAGGCTAGCCTAATAGGATTCGTTTCGGTTCTTCAGAATTTGGCCCGAATAAGCGGCTGGTCCTATTAACCGGTGGTCCTATTAACCGGAATCCACTGTATATGTTTACAGTTTTTACCTTAATGCTTTTCTTTCTCATATAAATATCTCCCTATACTCTATTCTATTAACTTGCACACCTCGCTTAAGCCAATTGTATTCGATTTCCATAACATTTTTGCGTTCGTGGCGTTCCGTAAACTATACTTCCGGACCTCGTGCACTCAGCTAGGATTTGTTTGCAAACAACTTATTACATATGCTCATTAACTTAAGGTTTATATCACCGTTTCCTTATGCACTAATCGAGTTTTTCTCTTTTTCTTTCTCTCTTTCAAGTGTTTGGCTGTTGTTTGATATCCCCGGTGTGGATGTGCTTGATGTGCATGTTGACAAGGTGCCTACCTGTCTGTTACCTACTACCTCGTCCATACTGGCTCCAGGAGACAGTTGGTCGTTGCTGGAGGGGACAGGGTGCACGGTCCTTGTGGCCGTGTTAGGATCAAAGAATGGTTCCATGCACTCAGTGTGGAGCGGACTACGGTCCAGCCACCGCCTTGTGTGCGCTTGATTCCCCAAATACAGTGTGCTTGTGTTTGCCTGTGAAGGAGTGTGGGCTGGATCCGTTGATGAAACGTGGTTCCCATCCGCATTCCTCCCGGTCTTATTCCTTCGGGTTTACACTGGATATGTGGTGTGTGGTTTGAGCTGTGGGTGGTGCAGCGCAAGCCATCCATGGTCCCTCTGTAGGCGCAGGCGTCCTGTGGCTTGCCAGAGTGACAGGCAAATCCGAAACCGGATGCCGCCAACCGTATATATATTCTGAGTCCCTATTTTAGGTAGTGGGTTTGCTTTATTGTGCTTATGCCTTTTTTATCCCATATTAATGTCTACCTGAACTATCTTTTGACTTTCACACAGCCTAAACTAATTTTTTCAAGTTATGTTTTCTGACGTCTTGAACTTATCGCGGAATTGTTGTCAACCAATTTATTTCATATGCTTATTTATTGAAGAGTTATGTCAGTATATCTGTAAGCATTATTCGTTTTACTTTATTTGTTATTGTCGTCTCTGTTGATTGGTTGTTGGTTGATGCCCCCGGTGTGGTTACGCTTGATGTGCATGTTGACAAGTTGCCTATCTGTCTAGTACACACTATCTCGTCCATACTGGCTCCAGGAGACAGTTAGTCGTTGCTTGAGCGGACGGGGTGTGTAGTCCTTCTGGTTGTGCTAGTCTCGAAGATTGGTTCCATGCACTCATTGTGGAGTGAACCACGGTCCAGCTACCGCCTTGTTTACGATTGATTCCCAAATACAGCGTGTTTGTGTTTGTCTGTGAAGGAGTGTGGGCCGGCTCCATTGATGAAACGTGGCTCCCATCCACCTGTCTCCCGATCTTATTCCTTCGGGTTTACACTGGAAATGGGATGTGTGAGTCGTGCGGCGCAAGCCACCTCTGGTCTCTGTAGGTGCAGGCGTCCTGTGGCTGACATCAGTGACAAACAAATTCGGAAACCGATACTGCTAACCATATACTAATTTCACTTAAAATTTGGCATTTTGCAAACTACTTTGGACATTTCGCAAAACGAATTGGGCTTTTTGCAAACCACTTTGGACGCATTGGATTTTAAGCTGAAAATCAGCGATTCACTTTTAAGAAGTGGGGAGTAAGGTGACTAGACGATGTTCAGACTACATCGTAGTCATGCGAAAATCTGCGTCACCATTCGGCAAGTCGACGTTTACGCGCGTCCCTCTTGAGCCATCTTGAGTCCGTCGCATGTGGAGATGTAACCCGCTCTCATCTATGACGATGCGTTCTTGTTTGTTTTTCGGTGCATGTAAGCTTGCCGGCTTGTGATGGTCGTGGCACTGTTGACGCGGTCTAACTCGCGGTAACACTTCTTGAGCGTTATCCTTAACCTCCTAGCAGCGTTGAAAACCGTATATAATGGTAGTTCGATTCCATCTCGCACAGCCCCTGCTGCCGCTGTACCAGAATGTCTTCGGAATGCCGGTCAGCTGTTTCCTCAATGCACTGCAAGACATCGGGAGTCAGCTTCTCCCTGTTGTTTCCTCCACATCGGCCACAGTGTTCACGCTTTCGCTCCTGTAGGCAAGGATGATGTTTCTTGCCGTGCTCTCGTTCATATAAGCGACTTCAGCAGCTTCACGGGTGGTTTTGCCGTCAATCAACACAGGTTTACTGACAACCTCTTTCTGTGCCCTTGCTGTTTGCTTGGACCGCCTCGGTTTTGAAGGGTCGTTCTGTCGCTGCCCGTCGCTCATTTTTGCCGTTTCGTGCAGCACAAGGCTAATAAAGCAATGCTCTGTTTGGTGGAGTTATAAGCCGCAACGGTCCAGCTGAATAGTCTAACCCGCACACCCACAGGAAACGCGCGGATACCCATAGGGTAACAGGTCAAAATGTGTCACCCGCTTCCAAGAAGGTGAACGACTCCAATGATCGAGAGGAAGGCTTGCACCACTGCCTGAATAGTCCCGTTGCATCCCCATGACCAACATATGTCGAGAACATAGTCCAGTCACTTTACTTCCTTATCTTAATAACAAACTGCAACTTAAGGCCAGCAAAATTACACTGCTTTGGGTGGTTTCCTCATAGCCTACACTGTTCCAATGTTCGAGCGGCTGAATGAGTTCTCCCACATCCACATAAGATACGCGAAGGCCCATAGTGCGGCAGGGGACAACTGCGTCACCGGTTCTGTTCGAAACAACTGACACATATGATCAAGCAAAGGGCTTGTACCACTGCCCACTACTTTCACAGTCCCGTTGCATTCGCATGACCAACCTCTGGCGGGAACATCTCCTAGTCGCATTACTCCCCTGTCTTGACAACTAACGGCAACTTTAGTCCAACGAAATTACGCTGGTATTGGTGGATTTATCATAGCCTACACTATTCCAATATTCGAGCAGCTGAATGCGTTCTCCCACACCCCCACATAAGATACGCAAAGGTCCATAGTGCGGTAGGGGACAACTGGATCGCCGCCTATCTGCTTCATCAATTACGGTCCGAGTGCTGGAATTGGCCAAGGTTTAATTCAGTGGGAATCGCGGCCCACATTGAGATGGCGCATCGTATCCCATTCCCAAAACCAGTGCTCCCCAACCGCCCCCTCCCCAATGCTAGGTAACGTTTGTTTAAGTCATGCTAGACAACGCTATTCGGAAGTCGGACTTTCCAATAGTCACATAGCTATACAGCTCCATGTGTAAAGTCAGGTAAAGGTATATGCATCGGAACAATTATAATGCATTTACCTTCGGCCGCTAACTATTGATTTTTCATGTTTGTCGTCGAGTCGCTCACACATACGCCGTTGTGTATCAGTTACCCATCGCTATACAAAATATCTCTTTATACGGCTGATGAATATTAAATTTTTATTTCCTCACTTTTACTACCACGTCATCACAACTGTGTCATAAGCATACTAATTGCTTCTGGTTTTATTGGCTCTTGCCTGCCATCCTCTCGTCTTCGCGTTTATTCCAAAGTAATTCATCCAATTGTCATTAATTTGAAATTCCGTTTTGCTTTATTATCTTTTACCCGACGCTTTTGTCTGTGAACCTGACTTCTTCGTCGCTGTACGTTTTGTGGTATGCATCGACAGTGTTCTGTGCCCGTCTCCATCTTTCCGACTTACCTAGTTGTAGTTCGTTCTTATTATTTCTTGACCTTTTCCAACGCTCCAATGTGCCACGCTGTGGGGCAGTTTCGTGGGGTACACGGCGTTACCGACTGCCTCATATGATATTTTTACTGGTGTATCCCCCTCTGCATTACTCAGCCTTACCCTGCTTCAATCGATAAAAAGTTCCTGTTTTACTTTTGTTCACTCCGATGCAGTTGGGGCAGTTGTTTGGTACACTACGCGTGCTGTTGTGTCAGCTCTAGGCCTCGCTGCATCAGCTCCATTCAAATATCGCCTTACGATGGGCAGTTCAAGGAATGTGTCGGATCACGATGTCTCCAATCTTGATGGTAAACATTGCCAAAACGAGGAAACGGATATCCCTAAGCTCGATGCAGAAACTCTGCCGTCTTTGCTTCCATTTACCTTTTCAATCCCTTATGAGAAGAATTCTAACGGTTCTAAGCATGTTAGCTCTACTACTTCGACATCGTGCTCTAAGATGGCACATCCTGGGAGAAAGCGCGCAGCGTCTGCATCGATGGATTTATCTTCAGACACTTCCTTGCGTCCCCATTGCTCATCTGCAACCTCTCAGCTTCGTCGTCCACTAGTCCCCACGAAGCTCTTTCCTTTGGCTGGCTATCTAATACAGAATCTTCCGTGGCCCTTCCGCCGCTGTGAGTTTTGTCACATACGCCTTAAATCCTAGGTTTCAAACATGGCTCATCACGAATAGGTCGTTGGCATTGGATCTTCTGTTCACCAGTACTAGTGGCTAACGCGCTGTTCTCTCGACTGAGCTCTCCGCATGAGTTTGTACACCCACTAGAGCTAGCAATTTCTACTTTTATCTTAGTTCCTATTGGCATCCTTTTGTATAATGATATTCGCGCACCAGTGCCGTAAACTAGTACTAACTATTCCATCTCAACAGTCTTCGTGCTCCCTGTTTAATTCTTTTTTACACTGGATCTTATGATTAACCATCTCGTTTTACTGCATTCCTTACGCTCTCCTGTTGCGTTGCATCACTTCGCGATACCTGATTCCCACCTTTTACTGAACCCACATTTGACTTCTGTTTTCGTCTGATTGATCTGGGCTCACTAGTCTGGTTTATGAAGTTATCACCAACTTCCGACCAGATTACCGGTCTACGCATGTGCAGAACGGGCCGTCCTCTTGCTTGTATCGGAGCCGGATTGTTGGATCCTCATATATATTGTCAGTTCATGCTCATTCATCAATATATTTACTTTCTCTTCGCATTCTTGATGGAATAGAATTTTATCGTTATTTTTCAAAGCTCATGCTCAAGACATTCAAATATCCGACAAATCGTGCGCTCGCACTCCACTGGTTTTCTTGGTTGTTTCGGATATTACTGACGTAGAAACACGTGTCATCCTCATTTTGCTCAACTGTCACTGTTTCTGTATGTGCACATTTACATTTGAAGTTTCATTTCTATTTGCGGAATATCTTCTTACGGTCATACTTTAGGTACTCCAAAAGCAGAGAAGTCCTCTACTAATGAGGACCGTCAGAAAAGTGAACTTGATAAGAGCGATACATCTTTCTCACGGCCAGAGGAGAATGGTTTCTCTGATTCCAACCATCAGGTAAGCGATTCAAATTGGCATTTCTGTTTCACTTGTTGAAGTATTTGCCCGGTTCACCTCGCAGAAATCTAGTTTGGAACGCGAGGTTGCGAACAGTTGCGTAATGGTTGTGCTCGCTCCATCAGCAATTTCGCTGCCCTTGTACTCTATACGAATCATGCTAGTAAACTGTCGCTTCTTGTGGCTTCGTTTCAATGTTTGATGTTCACTTCCTGCACCCAATTCCTCACATAGATGTTGAGATTAAAATTACCTGACTTGCGGGTACTCCAAGGCCAACCTTATATCTGCCTTGTTGTTTGCATGCCGTATATGAGGGACTGTGAAGACACCTGTGAGCTTTAGACTAGCGGATTACTACGGTTCACAAACCATCGCATCTCGTGGATCTGCCTCCTTGGTATATTTTGTCAAATGGGTGACTTTGGTTGTGGAGCTCCATGGTTATCTTGAGTTCGAACAACTATACACTCCACAAGTGTACGGGTTGTTTCTTCTATCTTTGAGACAACTGTTTTATTGCACGTTTGCATAATATTTGGCACTAGCCTCGCGCTCTCCATTAATTGAATCTTCCTGCTGCACCCCCGCCGGTGTATTGTATTGTTCGCCTCTCATCGCATCAAAACCGTTCGCCTTCCTTTTTTGTGAAACTATATTCTTGAGTTGTTAACAACCCCGTATTACGGTTCAATTTGTCGTGCCTCAACATTTGGACGGCATTTTACATCTTGCTTCGACCTCTGGCTTTACGCATTTCACTGTTCCCCTTATTCAACATAAAGGTCACTAATTTTTTGTCATCATCACTTTCATTAGGCGCTGCACCTTGATCTTTTCAGATGTGCAAACTCTTTTTACTGATAGTGGTTCCATCATTGCCATAACATCGTTTAGTAAGAATCAGGGACTGTCATTAATATATGCATTTGTCGCGCGCCTTCCTAGGACTGACTTCTTAATGATCTTGGAAAATAGTTTCATCGTTTCACACGCCAGTTGACATGAGTTATTATTTTTGACTGACACCTATCTATTCTTCCACATCCACCCTGCATACATTATAACCGCCATCGTGAAGTTTCTTTTTCGTGTTATTTGCTTTTCTAATCCTCAGACTTTGTTCCATTTAATCCAGGAAAACCCAACTGCTGATACTCAAAATTCTCATTTCCGCCGAGTGAGACAACCACCCAATCACTCAGGGGCTGCTGCTAATGTGGACTATAGCGTCATTGCCACAGTCATGGAACCGCAAAAGTCGTCATCAGCGACTGGGGACCTCGGATCTGTTATTATTCAACCCGATGGTTTACTGGCTGCCACCGCGAATGCTATGACTAGTGAATTCCAGGGTCAAAAACCCATACTGCGGTCACCAGGACACCAGCGCGTACAAAAACCAAGCAAATCAGCAGCTTCTCATTCACCCATTGAGGATAGAGCAGCCACTGCAGAAAGTCAGCGAAAACATTTGGGTCCACCCAGTAACCAGTTTAAGCGCTCAAGTATGGTCCTCCGAGGGTCAGGTGCATCCGCACAGAACTCCTCAGATAAACGACGTTCACTGCTCTTCGAGCCAGTGATAACAGAGCCAGATCCCAGCAAAGAAGTACGCCGCGTTTTTCTCAATTCCCATTCGCGTGTCCGTATGCTTGCCGAACTTCTTTGGTAATATTCCCTATTTATCCGCTGTTAGGATTTATGTCTAATCACATGACGCCTAAGAATTTATATTCCCGCAAATATCTCCCATTTCATATTGATTATTTATATTGTTACAGGATCTCTGTCCATCCGAAAATACTAGATGTTTGTTAATATTAGCTTCTGATTCTACCAAATCCAGAGCGTTATTGGGTAGCAATCATGTTACTTTAATTACTAGTATACATACCCTTGCGAACTGCGGCAGTGTTTTCGGTCGTTTGACGATCCACAGATCACCGTTCTGTTTGCTTAATCGTCGTCGATCCCATCCTAAAGTAGAGCTCGTGTTTTCCACGTTTTATGAGTTGTACTTCCTTCCATGCGGATGTTCTATCAGCTCAGTCCACTCGATTACGGCCATCCGTCTACTATGTTGTACATGTGCGGGAGCTTTTGAATTGAATTGACGCCCCTCTTATTTTTATGCTGTTTGTTTAGTTAAATAACAAATAAATACTGTTTAGTCTCGACTTACACGAGGTATGATCAGCTAATTGTACACTTTTTCTCGCATGCATCATATGTTGATCTGTTACACTTGGAATATCGCGGATGTGTATCCATAAGTTATTCTGATGTTATGCTAATAAATGATACTAATAATAAAGTCGCCAGCTTTACGCCGTAACGGCGCTTCGCTGCCACGCGACCACCACCAGTCTCGCGAGGTCTGAGTGCACTTCGATGATTTCCACCCCTACGCGGTTTCGAACCAGTAACCTTGTGATTGTAAATCACGTGCGCAGACCACTCGACCACCTGCGGACGATACATGATACTGGTAGCACTTTGGTGTCCAGGCTCGGAAAGAATTTCAATGGATGAATTGGAGTTGGTGAAGTCGGATTGATAATCCAACTTGTGTGCTACAGATGTCTAAGTGCATTTTCGGCAACTAGCTCTGCTTATTCGTAATCCAATGCTTAAAGTGGTACGTCAATTTCAGTGGAGATAGAATAGCAGAGTTAACAGTGAACCTTGCTCCAACTATTTTGGTTCTAGCTGGAGCTGTATACATCTACCACGAAGGTGAAGCGTGGATGGCTCATGTAAGCGCTTAGTAAATAAACATTGCATTCTCCACTGCTATCGTGTCACTTTCACCAATTTGTAAGCGGATCTAGCACAGGGTTTATATAGTGCAAGTCTAGATTCCCTGAGTACCACCGACTTTTAAATGTAGCCAATCACTGATTTGTCTTTTGCTGCGCTATTTCCCTCATGTTTGTGAAGTTCAGTGAACTAGATTAGTATACTCGCATGTCACTGTAAGGTAATTGGCAGGTAGTCGCCCGTTTGCTGTCAATGCATTGGTCGATAGACTACATCGATATAAATGGCGCTGCATTCCGCCGGTTAAAATTTCTCCAACGGTCTAGAGCCGTCAGGTCGCCTTGTACATGATGCAGACTAATGCGTATGCCATCAGCGAAAAGTCATAGTCTCCCGTGGTTAAAGCAATCGAACCCATTGTTGATATGCATAAGGAACAGTAGTATACCTAGAACTCGACCCTGAAACACGCCGCTAGCTGCAGCTCTGTCCCTATTTCGCACTACTTCGTTTATTGTCAAGTATGATGAGAACTTTGACGACAGTTGATATGATCTACCGAATGACTCGACTTTAGTCAATGGGCCAGCATTCGGGACTCAGTTACGAACGCCTTCTTAACGTCATAAAAGACGATAGCAGGCGCATAGTCTGCAACATTTTCTCGCCTTACAAAGTTGACATGTTTGACTGGATTTTCTCAGTAAAAGTCTATGCAACTTGTTTGTTGTGGTGCGTGGCAACATAAAGCCTAGGCTTTGCTCTTTGACGCGATAGACGTGTGGCTGCTTGGCTGGTAGTGTATAATGTTTCGACGACAGCCACTTCTGTGTTTTGATAGAACAACTGCGTGCTTCCGGGTTCTACTTATAGATGATAACGTGGAAGTCAATATTTCGACTGGTAGTTCATCATTTCATAAGGTTGTGAATTCAAATCGGTTTTCGTAGATTTTACTGGAACTTGAAAGTGTTCAAGAGTATGAATGGGACTTCCGTATCCCCTAGCATCACCAACACGGATGGAAAGCCATTAGGACTAGAGTAGATAGACAACTTTAGAGAGCGAGAGAGAGGGGTATTTAAGTATGTATTTGTGTGTGTTTGTGTGTGTAGCTGTGTAGTTTGTTCTTATAATTCTTATAATTGTGCTGATCCATTCTTGAATGTTTGATATCATCAGCAATGTGCGAGTAGACGTTTGGTGTTAGAAAGCTTGTCCAAATATCCACGGCGCAGTTACTTTATTTTGTGACGAGTCACTACCGCCACTTCACGGTGTTGTTAAGCAGACATTTGTGACTTTTATAGGGAGAACGCTTTGCCAGGCGAAAACCCACCACTTCCTGGAACACTGCCACCGAACTATGTCGATCGATAGGGTCTCTAGTGTGCGGGCGAGTGCTGCCTGTTAACCAATCTTTAGCAAAGTGCGCACGTTGAGGCATGGCAGTCTTAGCGAAGCTCGAGGACTCCAAAGGACAAGGAATGAACTGACGTTGTCCGGTTGGTTGAACATGGACTTGTCGACTGGATTGGAGCAATGACCTGCGACTGTATGAGTTAAAGCTAGAAGACAAGTGACTATTGAAGCAAGGTGGGGAGGGCGAAGAATTGGGGGATTGAAAATTGAGGGATAAAAGTAAAGTTGGAGCGAGACGACAAGGATGAAAAAGCGCAAGAAGACGGGAAGGCCTGAGCAGTAGCATCCAAACCCTATTCACCCTGCTCGATGTAGCTGATAGGGCACCGTTGGTTATCCTTTGCGAGGGCCAGCGCATCGAGAAATTGTTGAAAGTAAGGTTCATTGTCCCCTAGTTTTCTCTATCCGAATTGGGTCTTCAGGGTTACCAATGGGTTGGGTTTCAAGGATGGAAGCATGTAAGTCCTCATAGACATAAATGGGGTGAACCTCCTCGGCTACTGGCTTATCCATTTCATCATGTGCTGTAACCCAGGTGTGAAGATATGTATCGGCGCACTGGAGTGCCGTGTTACAATAAAGCATATCACTCGATGGCCGGATGGATGACTAGGCCTGATTGGTATGTTTTGTTGATGCGAAGCGCACTCTTAAGCTTAAGGCTAATTAAATGGCTTTGTGCTGCAACAGCGGAGTCTCAGATTCAACATTGTCATTATCTGCACCCACTACCCTCCATTTATTCCGTTATTTGTAAACCTGGAGCTTGCTCTCAAAATAGTGGTTTTCAATACATATAGTGATGCAGTTGTTGTGCAGCATGGTGAGTACCTTACATTGATGGTTTTGTGGGTATCCGCGTGATAAGATAATGGAATGGTGTTATCGGAGTGGTCGGTGACATTGCAAGGCTTGTCACCAGTCGTTGTGGGATTGCCATGAAACAGCCGGGTACTCGATGATAGCAGTAGTTTGTGGGAATCTGTGGCATAGTCAGAAGTATGGCTAGTACATACTCCCGTTGAAATTGATATGGCGAGCCGTAACATACCATTTTCAATTAAAAAGATGAGTGTTTTCAGAAGCAAGTTCAATGTCTCAAACTGTTGGAGATTTAACACAATGGATAGCGGATTGAACTTTTCGGGATTTGGCATCCTCACAGTTCGGTAAATTAGCCAATTCAACATGGTATTCCTCATTTAGATATGTTCGTTAATTCTGAGCAGGATGGTACCGGCTGCACTTTCTATTGCCATTTGACGCGTTAAGTTTTTATAGCGGCTGACTTGTATCATCTTCCTTCTACTGCCTTTCATTCTTCCGCATCAATGGTATGTCCTGAACAAGTTGCATAGTTTTATCTTTATTTCATCCGTTTTCGATTGCAGGTCTGTAACATTGAAGTGAAAATTGCTGATCTAGGAAATGCCTGCTGGACCTATCGTCATTTCACTGAGGACATTCAGACTCGTCAGTATCGTGCTTTGGAGGTCCTCATTGGTTCGGGGTACGGGCCTCCTGCTGATATTTGGAGTACTGCTTGCATGGTAAGTAGCCGAACTGCTGTTCGACTCTGAATGCTTTCCTGTGAAACTTTGACCAACTTATTGACCCCGTTATACTTTACTTGTTTGTCTCTGTTTTCTCAAATCAACGATGTTGCTTGTTTCGTAGCATCACTACTATGCTATATATCCAGCTCTGATCTATTCCAGTGCACCATTCTTCAGCCAGTTACCTGCTATGTTGATCTGATTATTTTTCATTAGTGACGAGCAACACTACCGCTTGTGCTAGCTACTATTCCATTAACCTAGTAGATGATGTAGTTACTTTTGTATTCCTAATCAACTTCTATTTTCCCGCTTAGGCTTTCGAACTAGCCACCGGCGACTACCTTTTCGAACCGCATTCAGGAGAGGATTACAACCGCGATGAAGACCATTTGGCGCACATTATTGAGCTGCTGGGTGCTATTCCGCGCAATATTGCACTTTCGGGCAAATACTCTCGGGAGTATTTCGACAAGCGAGGTAACACTCTTACTGTTGTCCACTTAATTTTTCACAGTGGTAAAGATCCCATTGTCTTGTGTTTCCACTGACAGTACGAATAGCTGATACAGCCGCTTCTCAAGTCAGAAAACAAGGGCCTCTGGCCGAGACTTAATGGTGCACCCAGAAGACAACCAAACTATGGGGTCAAAATAGATACTTCATGAGAGAATGACCTAATTGAAGTTCCTAACTATAGCAACTACTAGATGCTCAAAAACTCGCTTGTTGGTTGTTCAAGTTAGGCGCTTATTGCAGGGCTGTAAGGCAAGTCATTCTCATTGGTCCACTTCAAAGTACAACGATGTCATTGGCTAGCCAGTCAGCTTCAGGCGGCGTGCGACTATTCTCCTCCGGGCTGCTTAAGAGGGAGCTGACTTCAAGGGCTGCTACGGGCGGGCTGCCACCTTTCCTGTGAAAAGTGACGTACCATTTCCTCCTGGGGTCCAGCTGCATTCTGACAACGTACCTCCGTATCCGATCAGTCCATCGTCTTGACTGCAAGCTCGTCTATGGTCACCAGGCAAGGCTCACTAGGTCGCTCCCGAGTGTATGCTGAAATTGTTCAGCAGTATATCCTGTGGCACCGATCGTTCACTGGTACTTAGCTGAATGCTGGTAGGCCGCAGCTGGTTTGAGCGTCTGGTCCAAATCATGGCACGCACTCGAACTTTATACAGAATTTGTCCAGGTCTACAATCGATAAAGTCTGTGGTCTTCCAGGACGATAGTGTCTGACTAAAACGTGTCATGGGTAAAGTAGACGTAGTTGCGTCCTGTACCACTGATTGAAGTAATTTTCCATCCTCGCATTCCTTTCTTGCGGGGCGATACGCTTCGGAAGCAGCAAGGAACTCTGAGTACGGAATATTTTACCCAGCAGCGCTTCTGCTGGGGACAGCGGATTTGACGCCCGGGGCTTCGGGGTTGATCTGTACAATAGAAGGAATACCTCCAATATCTCTTTGGTAGTTTCTTCGCCCACATCTTTAGCAACGTCCGTTTTAAAGTATCAACTAAGCGCTCCGTTTGCCCATTGGACTGCAGATGGAACGGCGGCGAGCGTAGGTGTGTGATACTGTTCTGCGTACAGTATTCGGCAAACTGTAAAGATGCGAACTGAGGACCATTGTCAGTAACTAGGGTCTCAGTGTACCAATTGTTGCGCCACTTGTGCGTTCCATGCAGAACACTTCCAGCCATTTACTGAAAGAATCAACAACGATGATATATTGTTACCCACTAACGGTACCAAAGAAATCCACGTATACTCGTTCTCACGGTTTGGTTGATAACGGTCAAGAAGACAGTTCCGCTTTGCTGAGCGCCTTACTGACGAGCGCACATTTTGTACACGATTTTACCAGTTGTTCCAGCTCAGTCGATATTCGGCTAATGAACGTAACTCCGCTTAATCATTTTCATACTGTAAATGCCAGGGTGTCCACGATGAAACTGCCGCAGCATTCTTTGGCGAAACTCCCTGGGAATAACGACTTTCTACCAAAAGTAATCCATTAACGATGGATATTTCATATTTTCTCCCTAACAAACTTTGTAATTTACCATCTAGGTGGTCCTTCGGTTACGGTGTAGTATAAAGTCTGACCGCTTGTTGTAGGACACGATCCTGCATTGATACATCACGTACCATCTCAAAAGTTACCGGTAGCTCTCTGAGCCTTTCTAACAATACCTGACTCATTTCCGACTCCAGAGAAATCAATACAATGGTAGATGCTTCTTGCTGGCGCTGTCGGCTTTCCAATAGCAGGAGAAGTGTATCAGTTTGACCAATGTTCTCTGTAGCAATGTGCTTCCCCACAAAGTGGTAGCCAATTAACGTAGTAACGCACCACTGCAACCTGTTTGCCGTGCAGACATGGATGCACGACTGATTCGAAAAATGGCCAGCAGCAGCTTATGGCCTATAGGAAGTGTGAACTCCATTCCATACAGCATCTTGTGAAATTTTTACAGCAAAGACTATCGCCAAGTCTTCTCTATCTGGCGGAAGGCAGCGATCAGGCTGCATGTGCGACTGTCTTAACAATATGCGAAATCATTAGCTATGACTGCACCAGTGCCATCTTTCGAGGCGTCTGTGGCCACTACAGTCTCCAAAGTAGGGTCGTAATGTGTCAGTAGAAGGTTGGAATATAGTGGCCTTTTTCATCGTCAA
The DNA here is from genome assembly GCA_944474145.2 of Dicrocoelium dendriticum. Taxonomy (NCBI): domain Eukaryota; kingdom Metazoa; phylum Platyhelminthes; class Trematoda; order Plagiorchiida; family Dicrocoeliidae; genus Dicrocoelium; species Dicrocoelium dendriticum. The sequence goes on from OX104064.1 coordinate 86,793,946, forward strand.
ATGGACTCTGGTATTCTCCGGACCAGCCCCAGCGTTTATCCTTGGTCAGTAGATTATCGAGTGGACCATGCAAACGATGCGTGTGCGGCAGGAACGGGCTGTAATGACTTACGGGTCCTTAGCGTTGTAATGTCTTTGGGCGGCGGCATCTTTATGATTTCCTCGTTGTTCGCTCGGTCTGGACACCTGTCGTTCCTGTCGATTATAAAGCCGAGAAGGTACACTTCTCAGGTCGGAGTCTGAATCCATATTCCTTAACACGGCCAAAAACACGATCCAATTTTGTGAATAGGTCATCAGCCATTGCCTCCGACAACAATGGTGTCGTCCATTTATGCTGCTGCTGTATCGGCATCTGTCAGCATTGTGTCCATGATCTGCTGGAATGTGATTGATTCAGATTTGACTCCGAACGGGACACGGTGATACTGGTACAAACCTCGATACGTATTGATGTTGAGTAATTCTCCTGAAGCTTCATATATCTCAGTCTGCAGGTATGCATCAGAGAGATCCCGCTTTGCAAACAAATCATCTGGAAGCGATAAAGGGTACTGATGGGCGTTCAATGCAGCATTTCGACCCGTCGAGAAATCAGCGCATTTCCGATTCCGACCGTTTGGCTTTTTGAGCGCAACAATGGGTGCTGCCGAAGATGAGTAGTTCGCCGGATGGATACCCCTTGCTTTCTCTAAGCGATCGGCTCATGGTCAACAATTGGTGTTTCCGTGTAAGGTACAGGGCGTCTCGTGCGAAACACTGCGACAACATCGAGCTTAAAGGACAGTGAAACTTGACTTTGGTGCATCTACCGAGGCCTTCCCAAAAGACTGCTGCATATTTCTCTCGATGACTGCAGTTTGAGCACACTTACGCAAATCTTATTGGTCGGAACATCAAGTAAATTGAAATGTTCGATCCAGTCTAGACCCTGAAGATTCAAATTCTGGTGGTTCATGACGAAAATCATTCCGCATGCAGTAAAGTCGGCATAACGACACACATTCGACTTGACCAAGTAATCTCAACTCGGCACGTGATTTACTTTTCGCCTGCTGACTGCTAGTTTTGATATTTGACGACCCGACAACAGCCTTTCTGATAAACCGTAATGTCCGAGGCCGTATCGATTCTTAAACGCGCTTGTCTTCCATTGATGTTGATATACTTCCTACGATCGTCCGTAAAATTGGCGTTTACTCTCTTCGCAAAACGACTGCATCATGAACCCGTCTGAAAGATGGTTAGCATCTGCAATGCGTTTATTTGTGCACACCTCTACAGCATTTCTGACATATATGCTTGTTGAATGGACAGCATCTAACAAAATGCCAATCTCCGCATTGCCAACATGCTGATGGGGGCTTATCCTGAGGGTGTATGTTGCTATCCGTGGCTGGAACCTGGTTCATCGAAATCTACTGAACTACGAAGTCATTGGAAATCGTCTTCGTATCCTCGAACATAGCTGTATCGTGTTTTAGGTGTATGATCCCCTGGGCCTCTGTAATAATAGTTTGCAGTGTGACTTCCGGGTCTCGCTCTCATAACACATTGAATGATTAAATGTCAGTGCAAGCGAACGGAAGTTTTCAATAATTCTGCTTGGGGAAAAACAAGTTTATTGGTAAAATACGTTCAGTTTAGTCACTGTCCATTAGGTCACAACTGCAGCTTGTGTACAACTCCGTGGGTTGGACGTCACAGTTCCAGTGGTCGAGAGCTATCCATCGCCCGCTTAAGTGACCTCAGTCTTATGGGATTGGCGGCGGAAATTCAGTAGCCCTACACGCTTTTCATTTTATGCTCATTTCTGTTTACCTGATGACATGTCTGAAGAAGTCTAGATGTGATTAACTTTTACCATGCAGGTCCCTCTTGTATTCTCACTTTGGACATATTCGCACTCATGCACGCAGAGTTTCTACTCTGTTTTCTTGGGATCACAACTCTTGCAGTTTGGCGAGCATGTTAAGAGAACAAACTCATCGGCCGAGGTGGGGCTGTTCACCGTTGTTTACGAGTGAATAATTCTTGGGAGGATTAAGTAAATTAGTGGCGTATTTTTTAATTAAACTTAATCTACAGGATAGTGCTCCATCATGAGAGTGAGAAAGAAGAAGCGAGCATAATTGTGTGGTTCGTCAGTATGCGAGATACCACTCGGTTACCTAAGCCGAACTAGTTAAGGCATCAGCAATACCAGCATCTCACGGCCACGCAACCACCACCATTCGCGTGTGGGCGAAGGATACTGCAAGAGTCGCACTGTCCCTTATTCAGGCTCGAATTCGTGACCTGCAGCAACCTTTTTAAGCAGACTTTTGTGGTTTTTTATATGGAGATCGCTTGTTAGGCTAAAACCCGTTATGTGAAGGAACACTGCCGCCGAACCATTCGTCGTTCAGCTATGACCGCGCGGAGCTTTTTCGGCAAGCCAATCATACGGGCTGGTACTAATGAGCAACTCTTTTGGCAACCTCTTTAAGAGCAGACATCGAAAAACTCAGTGCACGTTCGGTATGACCTTTTTTGGATCTGCTTAACCCCTATACAAATACTGTTTCATGGGCTGATACCCGAACGCTCTGAATTTTGATATGCTGTTTTCCCCTCCCAAATTCTAAGTGCTTTTGCTTGTTTGAGTGGATGTTTTATTATTGCAGCTGATCAGTCAGTTTATTCATGTCGTTTCTTATACCACCCGGATAGGTTTTCTGCAGCGGTAGACGCGCTCAACAGATTTTCATTGATTTGTCTCTACAAATTTGGAGCATTTCCAGCTGAACTTGCACGAGAGCTAACTTATTACATACCATGGTTGGTTCCATTGCCTGAGTAACCGATGCACCGCTCTCCACTGAGGGTCACATACACACCCACTCATCAGCTCCAACGGTAGCCCAGCGTCTCCCAATTTGGTTGATTCAGTCGATGGTACAACCACTTGGAGTGCATCATGTGACAATGTGGTACCTTGTCTCACATATCACAAACCAGCTGGTGACGATTTGTCATCACATGAGCCTTTTGCATTCTCTTGTGGAAGAGAAATCTTAGAAGTTTAGTAATTAATGTGGCAAGAGTTCTCTTCGGTCAACTGTCATCAGACCCGAACATTTACATAGCACTGATAATGTAAGGAAAGCATCAAACCTAGCTGCCATTGACCTCTAGGCTGTTTGAACGATCAAAATCTATAGATTGAGACAGCGATATAAGTGATAAACCAAGCGAACCAAAGGAACATGCGTACACGAATATCAGGTAACAACCAAATAACTAACAGTGTCTGTTGGCTGCGAAGCGCTGCTAATGACGAGGTATCATCCAGCGTTGTGCGCTCAGCAATCATCGAGACAGTCAGTTAGCTTGTTATACTCGTGGCCATGTGATTGCACTTTGGCCTTGTGCATTTCTTCGACCTCTGTAAATTCGTTTGTCTTGCTTTCATTGTTCTTTAGACTGAAGACAGCAGTGTCAATAGTAACCAATCGCTATCCGGGCCTCTGCGTTGCTGAAGCGGTTTCAAGTGACTTAGTGCTTCAAAATTGCGGTGCACAGCTCTGCAGTATGATCCAATTTCAGTATGCACCAGCGGAATCCCCACTGTGCTCGGAAGACTTCAGACAATTGGTTGCCTTAATCGCTATTGCATTTGCGGCATTACTTATATCTAAAGTCTGTCTTGTGGCACAGAAGCGTACCCTGGAATACAACAAGGGGTCATGGTTTGCACTTGTTCCTGCACCGGCTTACTATGCATATCAGCCACCCAATTCGGCCTGTACTGTTTCCTAATGCTGCATATTGGGTAGAATGTCGTGGGGACCAGACAGTTGTAGCAGAAACGTATGAACTAATTTGTGTCAGGAGCGCCCAACAGATACCCTAACCGGTCGTCTACTACTCCTTCTGAAATGACCTACAGGCTCTTCCAATCTGCCACCTACTCTCTTAATGTAGAGCACAGACTGTGCGTTATCCATAGTCGGTTATCCCATCTTATCCGACTCGCGCGAACACGTTGGGGACATTTGCATCTTGCTGTAGATTTTTTCCAACCGATATTAGCAACCTTTTACCCCTGTATTTTTGCCTATTTCCTACCTATCTTTTTGCGCTTGTGCTAACACGAACCACTGCAATTCAGCACATGGGTTACCCTTTAACCAATGTTTTCTGTCATTTTAGTGATTCATACAACCACTTGATGCATGAACTGTTTTTCTGCTCTCCACAGCTAGCATAGCACCGGACATAAAGCGTATCGTCATATAGGGTTGCTTACTGATCTCTATCTGTTTACTGAACTACGTTCCTTAGCTTACTTGGCCCATACTACCATGCTTCCTGTTTTCACGATATGTATTTCCGCCCTAATGGGAAATGGTGGACATTGTTTTTCTCCCGCTATATGTTAAACGCTAATCGCCTTCCTTGGAGTGAACCTCTTTTTCAGCTTGTTTGCGACACATCCGGCGGCTTAAACCCTGGGGTCTTTTCAACGTCCTTACGGAAAAGTACGACTGGCCTGAAGATGAAGCTGCACAATTTACAAGTTTCCTTATTCCTATGCTTGCATACGACCCTAATGATCGAGCTACCGCTTGGGATTGTCTGCAACATCCTTGGATTACAGGACAGTCGTTTACTCCGTTGGTTCAAGGACCCCTACCCGGCCCTATACCGTTCGAAATGCATCATCCGGAAAGGTTATTGACGGATGTTTTGTCTCACACTAGCATCTACTATCCTTCTAGAGTAAGTGGTTTACTTGATTTTGTGGATCCCACCATTGTTCTGTTTTTTTTTGCAATAATTTCATTTGAGTGTAGCTGAATTAACACTCACGTGTATTGTCTCGCTTGTAGTATCAACCGTTAATCGGTGATATTTCTCTTTTCTTTCGTGATCATCCTTATTTCCTGTGACTGGATATCCTGCCACACGTTAACTAAATGTGAAAATAACTTCAGCTGTTTTCCACAATACAGAAAGCTAAGGTACATGGATAAGACGAGATACTAAGACAAAATAATTATATATATATATATATATATATATATATATATATATATGCATCAGAAATGAAATCTTAGTTGGAAGAGAGCTAGGCGGCAAGACTAGGGTCAAGGAAGCTCACGTTACAACCGCCAATGGGGTCGGCTCTTCGCCATGCCAACTTGTATCCAACCAAACGTGTTTATTCCCCTTCGGACCCCAGCCCGGCAGTCGGGAGACACCAACTGACGCTAAGTACAAAGTGAGGAACTACATAACTCTCGACCAAGGCATCGCTCGGCCTACACTCCTCTTCTATCAACAACCTCACCGCATGTGCAACACATGGCCCAGTCATCGAAAACTGTTGCGTGCTATGATGGTGCTCAGCGGTTACCCCTTTCTTTCTACATCAAATACACGGTGTCAAACAAGTTGATTACTAACGCAGTGTTCCCACCAGACATGAGCCAAACTCCGATGATTGTGATGCTCGAACGTTAATAGTCTCTTTGTGTCTGTTGATTTGATGGGCCAGGTTTTGCAACTTTATAGGAGGGTTGAACGGACAGATGCGTTGTAGACTCTGCTCTTCAGAGAGATGGTAATGTCGCGCGGGTACCACAGACAATGGCACCTCGAATGTTTGCTATATGGTTGTATATCTCAGCTTTTATTCAATCGGCGCTAATGTAGCCACCTAGATTTTTGGATTTCTAGCTGATCACCAAAAAACAGCACAGCAGTTGGTCCTTGCCAATCTTGGAGGAGAGCTTTGCAGTTCGAGGGTGCAAAGCTTAGTCCGAAACAACTCGCAGCCAGTGCTTCTTGGAACGTTAGGGGGCTGTCACAGATTGGGCGATTGCCACCTAAGAACTCACTTGGAAGCAACTTAACTTCCTGTAGGTCATGGTCATTGATTCGAACATGAAGGGTAACAGCGAGCATTTCTGTATCACAACACTAGAGATATGGGAGGGAGATGACTGTTTTCCATAAACCCTTACTCTCCCTGAGTTACACGTGTACGGCAACTTTATGTCATTTACATATATATTGGATGCGCTTCCGGATCAAACAGTTCTAATGGGCACATCGATCCGCCAAATCTAAGGCGCCTTCTACATCAAGTAGGTATCCACTAAATATTGCTGAGCCACAATAATAGATTTAAAGTGCAAATGTACTCAATACAACCCAGACCGACGGAACACGGCTCGTTCCTCCCAAGAATGCATGTCACCGATACCAGTTTGTCTATGGAAAACTACGGAAGTAAGTAATACGGAGGCTTTTCAGATCAGACTGATTTCTTTATGACTACCACAATCTGGATATCAGCTTTCCCTGAAACTTGGGAGCGATTTCAATTTTCCACATCCATCTCTTTACTCCTCATTTGCGTAATCCATCCGAAAGAGCAGGTCCCCAAATTTGAACATTACAGAAGCATGTCTGTTTGATCTTGTGACCCTATTCAATTCCAACATCCTCATCTATTGTTCGACTTTGGCGTGTGAGGGCGGTTCCAAGGTGACCTCTATGGGGCGAGAAGGTCACTAGCGGGAAGCGAGTCTATTATTTCCAACTAAACAAATCGCTTCTCAAAGTACTCAACACAACGCTCCCGGCGTATTGTGCAATCTCGTTGCATATAGTAACGCTAGCACCAGGTCTCCTGCTGCCTGTTCCCGGTCCCAGACCGAATAACTGACGGATGCGGCTATTCACCTCGATGCATGATGGAATAACTAGGTTTCACGGTTTCTTTTCGGCTTTGCAAGCAGTTCCGACCTTAAGCCTTTGGAAGTCTCGTTGCATACACTCCGATCCGGAACTCGTCGGCGTAGAGACCTAATGATCAGTTTGACAATCAAATTTTAACATTTAGAATACCTGATGCTACTAACGTCCGGTGAACATGCGACCAGTGACCCACAACCATGTTCGGTGAGCACTTACTCAACCCGTATGCCAGCGCAGTTTGATATACAATCAACAGACTTGGTTTCGCCGCATGCGTCCGCCGAAGCGAATTCTGAGATGCCCGCATACAAGTGTATAGTCAGAGTCCAGGATCGTGCTTCAAATAGGCAAATGCTTCCGATGTGTTTAATTTGTGTCCATGGCTGTCGGGCACCATGTCACCCCCTGATAGTACTATCGGAAGTTAGTCGTCAACATTACAACTGGTTTTGAACACATCTGTTTTTGTACGTTCTTAATGTCGCAACCTTTCTCTCTTGACGAAAGCGCTTCCGCAACACAGATGGATCGGCACACAATCGGCTTAGCTTTCGCTAAGGTCTGAAGAAGCTCTTGCGTCAAGAGCGAAACATTGCCTCAATAAAACATAAAAGCATAAAATCAAAAATATTGACTAATTCCTCAGCGTCATCATTAGAAGTGTGAAACTTAGCTACTGTGCCGCAATACATAGAAAAATACAATAAACGTGCTGCAGAGCACGCCGGCTGAGCCACCAGCAACAGATAGGCATCGTTCTGGAGAGCTATCAGCCATCTACTGTGCCATAATAAAAGAATTATATTATGTGTAGGAAATGAGATTTTGGTTGGAGGAGGAGGCTAAATAGAGGGGAAAAGACAAAGAAACACAACGCAATCGCCACTGAGATTAGCTCCTAGTTATGTCAACGAGTGTATCCAGCCAAACGAGTTCATCGTCTTTCGGACTCCAAATAGGGAACTGAAAAGCCTTAACCGACGCAAACTCTTCTTGACCAAGTCATCGTTTGTCCTCCCGGTTTCCATCCACTCACCCCCGGCGCACAAACCTCGCGGGAGGCGGTGGGTGGACATACACAACACGTGGCCCAGCCATCGGAGCCTTGGGCATGAACCAACTGTACTGAAAGTTCTGTTCCTCTTCCTGTCCCGTAAACAATGCGTCTAACACGCTTATGGCTCACTGTATATAGGCGAGCACCTTGACGCAAGTGTGACAATCGTTCACCGTTATCACTACGAGAGCCTACACCGTACTAATCGCCTATATGCAGCTCATCATTGGACAGTTGTTCAATTTGGGCATTCAGATCACCAACCAGCACACTACAGTATCCGTACTCCTGCTGTGACGAAGGAGCTAGTTCAGTTGGTTATAGAAGTCATTTGTCACTGAACTAACGCTAGTTTGTGGGGCGTATGCAGCAATGACAAATAGGTACCTTATTATCCCCAAGCGACTTCTCAGCTTTGAACGAGCCAGTCAACATGATGGTGCATATCCGGCTGTTGATTTGAATCCAATTAACTCAGAGCAGTGCCCACAGCGATATATATACAGCTGCATCATCACCAAACATAGTCCGTGTGAAAGTGCCACTTGTGAAAAATCCCAGAATGAGCGCAGAGCACGAATCTCGCAGTCGGGCTTGCGATAAAATGCATATGTCGATTGACAAGGTATCTAGTTTTAGGCTAAATGCTGGTTGTTGCCCCCATTGGGCACCAAAGTGCGCGCCTTGAGACATGTCAGGGTTGGTAGGGCTCGACAAAGCTTAAAGGGAAACGAATAAACTGAATTAGTCCGTTTGGTTGAATATGGACTTGTCGACTGGTTCAGAGAGACACCTTACGATTACGTGTGAGTCGAAACTAGGAGGCAAAGGACTGTCGAAGTAACTGTGCCAAGTATTTGGTGATTGGGGCGGGGGTAAGATTGAGGAGTTTGCGGATAAAATGGCGCAAGAGGGGAAATGTGAATTGGAGAGGCAGTAGCATCCTCTCCTCTATGCACCCGATAGGGCGCCGTTGATTCTCCTCTATAACGTCCAGAGCGTCAAGAAATTGTTCTAGAATACATTTGTTGTATTTTATGGGCAGGATACTGTCAAGTTGCCCATACCTAGATAGGGGACAAATAGGATTTTCAACCAAAGCCTTTTGGTTTAGAAACCTGCTTTCCCGATTATTGGATTACGGCGTTTGGCTACGGAGTTCGTTCTATGCGGCAAAGAGACCCCTTCACTCTGACCCTCAACCTCGAGGGCTAAAAGACTGAATCTGTCTGGTTTCTAACCCTTACCCAATCTGCGGGTGCAGTATGCACCACCCAGAATAACTATGAATTATGAAAACGGGCAAACCGCACCGTTTTAAGGTAAATTATTGCTTGTTGTGGTCATATTGATGTCATGATATCCTCAGGTTTACTCACGTAAGTTCCTGATCCGTGCTAGTCCTACAATTCTTAGACGACTTGACGTCAGGATGCACACCTCCATTTCCTCTTTGTCTTCCACCTCAGTGTGCAACAACACATTTTTGCACTGCGTCCCGTACCTTTCCAACACCTTTGTTTTTGTCCAACTTATTATTTATTTACTTAAACCGTCTTCGTGAATGTTTAAGCTTAATTGCCTCGTCGTAACTTGCCACCAGTCACCAGCTTTTGCTTAGTAATGGGTCACTTCGCTCGTTTGGCTAATGGATACACGCTAACATTCTATGGAGCTTACTCCACACGTGTTTGCGCTTATTAAATCCAGTGCCACTGACCGTTCTTCCTTTCTTTTCATTTAGGTTCCGCTTGCGGTAGCCCACAATCCCTGCCTTCCGGACTTCAGCCCAGGAGGTAGCGATGAAGATTATGAAGAAGATGACGACGGAAACGATGTGAAAGATTACGATGATTATGATGACGAAGTCGATGATATTATCTGTGATCCACGTCGTTACAGTCGCCCACCCCATGAACCTCCATCTCTAAAGCAGTCAGATCATCCGTTTGTATACCCTCACAATTCAGTCACTGATGTGCCGCCTCATTGTCATATTACAGATCCGGTCGCTATGGCAAGAGCCTGTGGGTTATCCCCAAGTCGCGCAGCTATAATGGCTTACGCTGCCGAAGCCCTCGGTCCTGACACGGTCTGGGCTGGGCTGGCCGCTGCCAGGAAACGCCAACAGGATCGCTTGAAGAAGGGTCAGGTAATCGAGAATACCGATATCAGAGCGCCCATTCGCACAGAGGAATCAACTGTCTCTCCGTCCTACTTGACTAAAGCGCGTAGCAATTCCGAAAATCCGCAGGATTCGCGAAGCATGAACCCTATTCCTCTCACCATGCATCCTATCGAAAACCTAAATTATCAGCTTGAGGCTGACAACGAGGAAGATGTATCAACATATTTATCGATCACATCTGGTGGTCGTTCTACAGCAGGGTCTGTCCCCTGTGATGCGCCTCCTTGTTCCAATCGCATCCGAAACGAGTCTGAGAAACATGGTCTTAGTATCACTGACAGTGCCAAGGATTCCCCTATCCCTGAATCTCCCGACCGATCTAGAGAAGCTACATCAAAGGCTTAGTTTGTATTTTACATTGTTATCATTACTTTGCCTGCTTTTCTTCCTTCGATTTCACGTTATACTAAGCGACTGGTCCCGCCGACATGTTTAAGTCATATCACAGACTTAAGTGGACAATCTCCATTTGTCAGACAATGATCTTACCTGTTACCTGAAACGTTCCATCTCGATATATGGTTGAGCTTATTTTTGTAAGCTCTTTGGATTGGTCAGCTTCACTATATCTTCTCGACCATGAATGTATCGCATATGGGTTGCTCAGTGCTCGGATGTTTCCTCTTGGAACTTGGTGCTTCTGTCAGCTAGTCCCCCACAACTCATCTCGCTGCTCTGAGCATTCCATCACAGACATCGTGTGGTTTGTTGGGCAAGTCAACGTTACTGCGCAGCAAATTGTTATTCTAATTGCGCTGGTTGGATCACACATCCGTCCTGGGAGTCACATTTTTGAATTCTTTTTGCTAAATTAAAGCAGGTCAGTGTGACGCATTAGTGGATGTGATAACTTTGCTCAACGGCCCAGTGTTAGCTCCGGATTGTTCATTTGTGATTTTCCTGCAAAGATCCATTTTGAAACTGTGCACCCAATTTCACCAGTGCGCCTCTTGTACATAAGCTGATGTGTGGTTGTGAAGTTCGTATCGCTCGAACTGAGTATTGTCGCAAGTATATGGTCTCGTCAGCCCTCCTGTGATCTTTCGGTCCACCCTCTGTTTCCGCGCAGCCAACTCCTCTATCCAGCGTCGAACTTGTTACAGCTGATGTCATATTGCTCTCTCCTCGCGCTCCTGGCCACTTTTATTCCATTCAGTATGTTGAGTTCACCCCATATTATGCGATTTCTGTAGTCCAAAGCGGCTTTACTAGGTATTCCGAACACTTGTATAACAAATTGTTTTCGCAGCGGATCTCGACATTTGCATTTTTGCTTCCATCGGATCTACTAATTCTGCTTATTGTGGACAGTTGGGTTAGTTTTGATATTTAAGCGTTCTATCAAAAGTCTCACTTCATCTCGGCCTTTTCTTTCTTATTCTCATCTTTTCTCCATAACGTGCATTATGTGCGTCACTTCACCTTTTTTGCATGCCGCACCTCTATACCGCTGAAGCAGTTGAGTTTTCCTCCATGTGTACACTCCTTTGGGCATGTGCTTAAAGTTATGTGGTAGCCTTACTTCCACTCCATCACTCGTTTTCTTAGGAACAATTTAGGCGGCCTACCTCAAACCACCAAGTGTTTCATTCCGATTCCGCCTGGTCATCTCATTCGTTCGCGCCTTCTAAACGTTAGGCTTCGAACCAAATTGAGTTTTTCAGATTTGTAAATGAGTGTGTCGCATTTTAGTTAAATAATTAAAACCCTGCTAATTTACGTTATTTTTTAAGATATCACATTATTCTTAGGTTTATCTCGCATAGTGTTTGTGACGAAGCTTTCGAGGGGTTTTGCGGGTGGGGCATTCGTTGGGCTGTTCGCCTAGTAGCATTACCGCTTTGCATTACTTATTATACTGTTGGGTCCTCCCAAAAGCACATATTTTTAGTCAACATTTAATCAATGTAACGTGCAATGTTATCGACTACGTACTGCCAAAGCTCAGACAAGCTTTCGATACCACTCTCATAGAATCAGCTGGGCCGACTGTCAAGGTATTGGGAAACATTCGTTCCAATGTCTCGCTCTTTGATGTGCTTATGCAGCATATGTGCTACGACACCGAGCTGCTGAATCTTCAAACGCACCACCTTTGCCACATGAGGACCTGCATTGTCATGTAGGTGGAAGGTTCGGTCCGCTCTTGGACGCTTTTTTCGGTGTTCGTTGAACATCTCATACAGTTGTTGACAGCAGACATTGGCAGTCAGCAGTAGAGGACGCCGCAGCCATCTTACCAAATTGAGTGTCACTGTTTTCCCATACAGTTCGACTTTTGCAACTTGCACTAGCATTTTATCCGTTTCGGTCCACTACCGCTTCTTGGTATTGTTGACATGGAACACACACTTCTCGTCTCTAGTAACGACATCGTTCAGCTATCAACGATTATCTTCTCAGGTGAGCTATCAAAGTTCGATGGCACACTAGTTCAAAAGCTGCTTATCTGTCGATTCGTGTGCTGCAATTTGACCGAGCTTTGGGACAATTGTGGGTTGGTGCGGATACCGATGAATGGCGGTTTTTGGAAGGCTATGGTGTGAAGAAACTTCACGCGGGTCCTCCTTTAGATCATCCCGGAAGCTGTTGACAATGTTCACTCACTTGCGCCCTTGAACGACGATGTTTGTTAATTCGTAGTTCCCTGCTTTGAATACTGTATTGTGGAGCAAGCAGAAATGAATTCTGTACAACTCCGTATTATGGTGAAAACGTTATAAAAATTGTCACCCGTAAGTATTGTTATCGTTTTCATGTAACGTTTAAAATATCTGATTCATGCTATTGCATGACTCAAATGTGCAATATCATCGTAATTGTGCAGTCGTTCTCTGAAGCGAATAGTGGTAAACTATAAATCCAACAACGCTTTGAACTGCTGCACAAATGTGGCCTCCATCACATGTTCAAACAAACTGTTCCAAATATTTACCAATCTCCAGTTGAAACGTTGCGCTGGCGCGACATCACTCGCACTGAAGGCTGGAGTGTTCCACGCAGCAGTACGTTTGACCCTACTTTAGGTTTGTGAAACCTGTCCCCTTAGATCAGCTAACATAAAGAAGCTAGTTACGTTCGACCAGTAGTGCCCTCGCAGTTTCGCTTACATCTGGTGGGAAAATCGCGTAAGGAACTAGGGGGGTTTGTAGCCTTGTTTACGGCACAGGAAGAAAAATTGAACGGCTCAGCACCGTCATTTCACGCACCAGGCTCCGATGGCTTGCGTACGTCTTACGCTTGCTATCCCACCGTCTCTCGCGACATGCGTTGTTTGCGTGCCGGAGGTGTGGATGGAGAAAAAGGAGAGGTGGCTAAGAGATGACCTAGTCTAGGGGAATAAGAACCCTCTTTTCGAAGCTGCCCTCCTTTGCAGTGTCTCGGCTCCCTGGTTGGGGTCCGATAGAGGATGAACAAGCTTGGTTGGATCCACTTGCTGATATGGCGTCCGTGTTGTAAGTTTCCTTGTTCTTCCCCATCCCTCTTAGCTTCCCTCTCCAACCACGTCCTCATTTCTTAGCATAATAACATTTTACATATTAATATTGTTATTGCCTAGTTACCTTCTGGTAGCTTTGAGGAACGATAACCATCCGTTACTGGTAGCTCAGCTGGCATGCATCTGTTGCATGTTTTTTTCCTTTTTTCTCTCAATATTGCGGCATAGTAACTGAGGTGTTTTCCACCTCTAGCTGACGTGTATAGTAATGATGATGATGTTTTAAGAACAGTGAGTTGGCAATTCACTTGCCATCCGGCACCACAAGTTTGTGTGTGTTTCCACCTATGCTGCATTAGCCTCAGCAAGGGGAAATCAACGAGGTGTAGAATACGGTAGGTCATAATGAGGTCGACTCACATCCGACGATAGGACAGGGTGTAGAGTCCTAGTTTCTCGCACCAGTATCCATACCGCAAGCCACGCATACTCAGAATGCGATTGGTAGCAACTTGTTGGACCCGTTCGATCTTCTGTGCTTCGCCTCGGGTAATCAGAAAGTAAGCGGACGAACCGTACTAACATTGTAAGAGGCCAGTGGCAACCACTTCAGATCATGTTCTACGATTAATCGCCCAAAGCATACGCAGTCCGTTACGATACAGCCAGTTTGTGTTGTCCACCGATTTTAAATCGCAGCGCGAGTGTGCACTTCATGGAGAATGTGGGATATAGCGGTTGGCCATCAACGGTGTAGGTTTGACCGTCAGCATCCTTCCACAGCCTCAAAAATGCAGACTTGGCTGGGTTGACCGGGAGATGAACTTCTTCAGACCATGTGGATAGGCGGTTGATGTCTTGCTAAAGTACGCCAGTCCTCGGGAGCATCGATTTCTCTCTATGCCTTCATGTCCAACAAACAACTTGCGGATCCACTGATATAGTTCGCCACTGACACCGCACATCTTGAGTTTGTGAATGAGGACCTCATTTCTGACGTCCGACGCTTTACTAAAATCGATGAATAACATGGCCCCTTGCTTATTGCCTGTGACCATTCATGCCTCCTCAGAATCAAGTTTGTAATGCATGAGCTGCCTTGCATTAAGCTCTGCTGTGCGGGCGTCAGGACCACTTTTGATTGCAGCAATCGCTTCACGATTTTCTCCGCGACCTTTGCCAAAATTGATGTCAGACAAATAGGCATGTAGTTGTTTAATTTGCAATGATCGCCGTCTTCCCGAACATGCTTCACCACCGAACATTTCCAATCGATCACCAACGAACCTTCGAACAGCGACCTTTTGTAAAGCTCAGTCACGGCAGGTGAGATGTTGACCGAAACTGATTTGAGAATCAGTGGGTGGAGTTCATCAGCTCCGGCAGGTTTGGTGCCGTCAAGGCTGGCGAGTAGTTGGCATACCTCTTTAACGCCGCAATCAAGACTGTCTAGTTTGGTAAAAGCGGTACACGTAGAACTCCGAACAGACACCTGGTCATTTGCAAATACAGAAGCGAAGTACGCCGCCAACGCGGACGCACTCTCAGTGCTGGAGGTTAGGAGCCGTCCGTCCGAGCCATCCAGCACTGGCACATCACCTGCCAGCTTCAGGCGTCACAAAAAATTCTCTTTCGGACGGTCTTCGCAGCGCTTGTTATCTGTTCTTAGGAATGGCTGTTGCAGATGTTCTGCTGCCTTTTATATGCTACGTAGACATTGACGGAGCTAGAAAGGAAGAATCGGTCCCAAGGTCTGCGCCGCCTCCGAGCCAGATTTCCATGCTCCTTGTCAAACTAATGAGGCCTAATCAGTCCAACCTTTCGACATTTCAAGCGCCCAAATTGGGAGCACAATAACGCCATTCAATCTTTTATAGATGTCCAACAGTCTTCCACAGATGTAACTTGACAAAGACTAATCCAGTTATCCCGCGGCTTGAGGTAGTCCGTTTTGCAGTAGTATTAAGCTAGCTGTAGCGAACGTGAGTACGGCAAAGGTAATTCAATATCAGCTATGAGCATCCAGGGGCTCCAGGATCTAAACGTTATGCACTCGTTGTACGTAGTTCGTTAACATCAGGTCTAGACAAGATGGGGTTGAGCGTAGTGTTATGCGTGTTGGCTGGCATGTGTTGCGGTGTACCAGTTTCAAGTACCGAATCCACGAACTTTGCTTTAACTTCATTATGTTCAAGCACCAAATGCACACCGGGCCATCGTATTCGAGGACAGCTGAAGTCGCCTTTACGTAGTTAATGTGGACGACTCATGTGGGTTCGAAGATGTGACAAGCAATCCAAACAACGACTCAGGGTGCTGCGTTCACATGTAGTTCTCTGCGCCTGAGATGGTTGGAGCACCACAGTAGCTCACGTAGATTAACTTCACTTAGGTAGGTGCTCACAAGTCTCCCACGCAGGATTGAGAGCAAGACGCCACCGCTGGCATTCGTAGCGGAAGCACGGGTAACCGCAGAGTTCAATTTCCTGGGTCTGTACATCTGAATGTAGCCATGTCTCTGCGAATCCCACTACGTCTATTCGCTCAGACGCGGTGAAACGACGAAGCTCGTCGCGTTTGTTCAGAACACTGCAAACTTTGATAAAGGTTACACACAGGCCGCACCAGGAACCGCCGTGCGTGCTTGAAGTGTAAGCAACCTGTTTATCTTGGTTCGCAGACTCTTGGAGACCACTTCGGCGGGACAAGATCAGTCTTGAACTGGCTTCATACACAAAAGTGGTTCTCCTAGGCCGATTTTGTTGCTCACCCTGATTTTGAAGACGGGGTTATTTGACGCACTTCTATCGGGTCCTTGCCAGCGTCGAACAGTCTGTCAATTAGACTCTGTAAAACTCGACATCATGATTGTAACGCACTTGGAGTGATGGATCACTGGACTCCGGCACGTGGAGGATCACGAGGTTATAACGCCTCTGGTCGGACGACGTTGATCTTGCACGTCGTAATATATCACGAGCCTCACGTGGTTTGACTAACTGTTGACTTAGAGAACTCAAACTCCCAACATTATTTCGTTCTTTGTTTTTTCCACTGGTCTTCAACACAGACTTTCACCTACTGGGACATCAGTGCTCCTAGGACACAACAAAATTAAACAATTTATGCTGGGTGGAATTAGGTTTCTCGCAACGGTTGGACTTCGTGCCAGTGAGCTTGCACGGAAGGAGGAAAACTGAGTTGAAGGCTCTTCGGTTTAGGTTGTTGGGCTAAACACACGGAGTCATCGGAACCAAAATACCGTAATCGGAAGCATCCGTACCTAGTACGTCACGCCGGTTTCGACAAGCCCCGACCGCTGTGCTCCTATATAGGAATTCTTGCAACAAGCACCTGCAGACAGCATGTTGATATCTCACCAATACCGTTGTCATTGCTAGCATTAGGCTAATTGGACAATATAAGGTTGTTCCAGGCTGTCCCCCTGTTATGGTGTCGAACAGAATTTCAGTTGACTTTGGGACAACCCCGTCTATACGTCTTCTCCCGCGCATCTACCATCAGCTGATTTTGTTTACTACCAGCTATGTCGGTGCGTTGTTTACTGTCACAAAATTTCTGGGATCGCGTTGTCCCTCGGATTTGTCGTTTCTATTGGTTTTTAAAGGGAATCTTGATGAGCCCATGAAATTCGCACCGATCAATTTTGCCTTTGATTCGCAGCCTGAAATCAACATTAGTTCGTCATAAACCCACCTTATTCATATACTGGTAATGTTATTTTCGGTTTGCCAGAGTGCCGTTTCCCTGCACTAAGTTCGCCTTACAATAGCTGTATGAGTATCCTCGTCGAATTCATTAGATATACATGGATTGGCATCATCCTTGTCCAATGGCAGTTCGAATACAACATATGCACATGTGTTTGTCCAAACTTAAGTATGAACTGCCATGTCAAACCTCACAATAATAACTATAAATATGCATGGGTTTCCTTTGGAGGTGAGGCTAACGGCCATTTTCCACGCATTATAATAAGTACCCAACACGAACTATTGGTGCTCTCTTTAGCATTTGTACGTGAACATAAATGACAGCTGTTTAAAGTGTTTCGAAATACTGATAGCTCGGATTGATGAATCAATTGTTCAGTAAGCTTGCACGCTACATATCACTGCACTGAGGATGCCACCTCGCATGGTGGTGGAACGTTTGCGAAAAAAACCACCAATCTCGGAGAACAATTGATAAATGACAACCTTTACTCTTGGGGATCAATATTTGGTGGAAACCGATACAGGAATAGGGAAGCAACTGTCATCAGTACGGTTACCAGGTAGAATGATAAATAAACTGGTGTTACAGTAAAATAGTGTACACTTAGGTTTTGCCTCGTATATGTACAATCTGGTTTGCATGGTTACTGGGGCAGATCGCACAGCGTGCGAATGCGATGGGGTCTTCACTGTAGACCATCCGTGTCGCCGACCGGTCCGGTCATCTGTTGCCCGATGTATGTGCAGATTCTTGCGCAATCTTAAGCATTAACAGGTGGCATTACCGCATATTCGCCGTTTACAGCGTCGTTGGCATGACAACAACCGCAGTACTACATCAACTAAGTCCAGCTGCCCACTGTTAAAACATGCGGCTTTGAAAAGTGTTCGCACTGTTTTGCAAATGTCTAAGACGTAGCACGGTTATGACCATAAGCTATTCGGTAGCGCTCTGCATCGTGCGTCTCGGGTGCAGCCATTCGGTGCTCCCAAAATAAACCATTTCGCTGATTTCTTCCCGATGTAACATTCAGACCCGGATATACCCTTACCGTTGGCATTACCGTCTTCTTAGTCTAGCCAGAAGATTGGCCATGTACAATTCCACTTCTAGTAGACACCTCTGCGCTTTTGCCTTCAATCCGCATAATACCTGCGTGTTCATAAGCGAAGTAAATTCAGTATGGCTGATGCACCCCGGGTAATATAGCCATGCTCACTCTCATCACTAACATGTGGAGCAAAACATAAACTGTCAACATCATGAGAAACACTTTTCAGTTAATTGTCGGGATGGCTCACTTGCCACAGATTTTCCAGGGCGATTTCTCTTTGGATGCATGGTCCAACGTGGTCACACGAGTGATATTCCTTTAGTATTGTATTCCAACTTTCAAACGTTACATCTTGGTACTGTAAACGGCTAATCGCTGGTCACCTGTGACTCACGCTTTACCGCCTAAATAGAAATACTCCATAATTGGCCACCCTGGTATAGATCCGTATCAATAGAATAGTTCGGTCAGAAATCGCGCGCACGCAAACTACTAATGAGTTCATGGATGGACTGAACTTGTATCCTGCGATGTGCCGGCTCTCTAAGCGTCGTGCTACTTTAGTATCGGGCAGCTGGTCGAGATAGGGTCATGTACTTTAGCAATTGATTTCAAGGAGCAGAATGTAGGTAGAAAAAAAGATAGCGGCAGCCTCATATAGTCTGGTTTTATAAGCCTAATAAAAGGTAGTTTACATGTGGTTCTTCCGTGTTAGACATGTGCAATAAGGATACTGCATTGCATCAACTCAGTAGTTCCTCATTCTAGAGTGAAACTGTACCCAAGCGAGACTTACTTTCATGATGGAATAAGGGTGACACAAAAGAATGGAGTGTGAGTAGGCAACTTTTCACGTTTTAAGGGAAATGGTGCGCTTGGGTCAACTGATTTTCATAAGCTCAGCTAACTTAATGTTGGCGGATGAAGAACAGGTATTACAACTCTAATCACTCTAACGAATAACGTGAGACAAAACTTGAGACATCAGTATCATCATGTTAATCGCTAGTCAGTTACTTGCCTGGACTGTTCACTTTCCACGGATGTTCCGGAGCGATTTCTGTTTGAATGCATGGTCTAATTTTGACATTTCTACTAGATTGCAATTTGTCACCAAAGCGAGGAGGCATTGCTTTTAGATCATATAGGTAAAATGTTTGGCGGCGTTGGTAATGGTTAGTCAGTCTAGCCCAACTGCGGTGAAGAAACATGGTATATGCAACGTGAAACCTCAGCATAGGGGTAGTTGTATGTAAATAATAAATGTATAAATCGCCAGCTGCACGCCGTGACGGCGCTTCGCTGCCACGCAGCCACCACCAGTCGCGCGTGGGCTGAGTATGCCCGCCCGCCCCTACGCGGAGCACTCGTATGCGGGCATATGTGTTCGGATTACCAGTAGAGTAAATCAGAGCGCCTGCGTCTTTACAGAAACTGTGGGTAGTTGTGGCTGCGCTGCAACACCCGATGAATTAGTGCGGTATCAGTGTGAGGTTCCGTTATAACCTCATTCATTCATTATACACGTTAGCTGCAGGTGAAAAACACCTCAGCTATTGTGCCGCAACACAGAGGATAAGAAGAAAAACAACAATGGCACGCCGGCTGAGTCCCCACTAACGGATGGACATCGTTCCGGACAGCGAACAGCCGACTATCATGCCGTAAAGAGTTATGTACTGCCTAGCGAATGAGATCGTGATTGGAAGGGAGGCTAAGCGATAGGGGATGGACAAATGAACTCACAACACAAACGCCATTGGGACCGGCTCCTAGCCATGGTCGCAAGTGTGTCCAACCGAACGTGTTCCTCGTCCTTAGGACTCCAGCCAGGCAGTCGGGATGAGCCAACTTCGAAGTGAGGGTTTTTATCTCTCGTCTAAGTCATCGCTTGACCTCCCCTCCTTCTCTTCCAACCGCATCGCCGGCGCGCAAACAATGTACGTCGCGAGAGTCGGTGTACTGGCATGCGCAATACGTGGCCCGGCCATCGGAGCCTGGTGCGTGATATAACGGTGCTGATCGTTTCACTCTCTCTTCCTACACCAAATACGCGATCCCGAACACGCTCATTGCTCACGCGGTGCTCCCACCAGACATGGGCTAAGCTGCGAAGGCAGCGATGATCGAATGTGACGCACCTCTTTATGTCTGTCGACCTGATGGGCCAGGTTTCACAACCATATAGGAGAGTTGGACGGACGGCTGCGTTATAAACTCTGTCCTTCAGGGCGAGAGCAATGTCGCCTCTGCGCCACAGGTGGCGGAGATTGGCAAAAGCACCTCGAGCTTCCGCTATGCAGTTCGTAACCTCATCTTCGATCCCTAGGGCACTAATATAGAGCTACCCAGCTACTTGAATTCTTGAACGACTTCTAGCTGATCACCACAGTTAGCGCAGGGGTGGATCCATGTCAATCTTGGAAAAGTACTTTGTAGTTCAATGGAGCAGGTCATAACTCAAAACGATAGACAGCCAGTGCTAATCGGTCCAGTGCTGTTTGGCATGTTTGAGAGCTGTCACAGACTAGGGCAATATCATCCGCGTACTCTAAGTCAAGAAGTCGCTCACCAGGAAGTAGTTTCACACCTAGGTCGTATCCAGCGAACGCTGTTTCCATGACTTCATCAATAGCGAAGTTAAAGAGGAAAGGTGACAGCGGGCAACCTTGTCTCACACCGCTGGTGAGACTGTACGATGGCGACCGTTTTCCATAAATCCTCACTCTGCCCGAACTATGCGCTTACAGCGCTTTGATAATGCTTACATACTTATCAGGCACACCTTTCCTCAGCAGACAGTCCGAATGGGCACGTCGATAGACTGAATCGAACGTACCTTTTATGTCACGAAACATGACAACGGTGGATCGCCAATAAACATTGCTATGCTCCAACAATTGACACACTGGAAGATGTGATCGATGCCACCTCGACCTCGACGAAACCCGGCTTGTTCTTCACGAATCTGGCTTTCACGAGTGCCAGTCTGTCTGTGGAGAATGACAGACGCAAGCAATTTAGAGGCAATTGAGATCAGACTGTTCGCTTTTTGATTGCCGCATTCCGAATGGGAGTCTCCCTTGAAAATTGGGACAATGATGGAGCGGCTCCAGTCTGTCGGGACAGTGTCATGCTCTCAGTTTCACTAGCAAGTCGTGTAAATCATCTACTACAGCAGGTCCCGAATTGGAAGAGGGCTGCGGGAATTCTATCTGACCCTGCGGCCTAGATTTCAATAGCCTGATCTCACGTTCGACTTCTGCGCGTGAGGGAGGATCCCAGGAGACGGCTCAGAGAGAAGGGCGCATCACGGTAAGGTCCAGCCTCATTGCGATGGTCTGTTCTGACTATTGCTCCATAATGTTTGACCGATTTAACGTGCACCGTCCTTCCTCAGTTACATACCAACAAAGGGCCACATGTCAGTCCGTGATGCTCAGTCTCACATTTGCCCTGTTCGGCATAGCCCCATCATGGCCTCGTTGGTGACTCGCCAGACCAGGTGCGCTAAGGCACACATGACCTCTTGCACTACAGCTCCGCGTGGGAGTAGCCGAAGAATTGTAGTTTTCCGGCAGCCGATTCCAGAATGCTGCACGTTTAATTTCTTGATGCACCAGCTGTCTTTCTTGCGCTTGGGCATTGCTACACTTGATGAGATCATGCTAGGTGCGGCGGTTCGTTGACATCTCCTCTCAATCCCTTAGGTCAATACTTACTCGGAACAAACTCTCCTTGATATTGTCTTGGTAGCGCAACTTTGGTTCGCCTGTGCTCAGTTGCCCTTACAGCGCTTGCTTCGGGATTCTCCTCGCATCCATACTGCGCACATGTCCAAGCCACCGGAGGTTTCGCAGCAGTAGCATGCAGTCGTTGGTGCACACTTCGCTCCGCCTGATCACATCAGTGTCCAGCACATTGTCCCACCAGTGGATTTGCAGAATCCGGCGAAGGCACTGTTGATAGAATCGTTTCAGAAACCGAATATCTTTTCTGTACAGTGTCCACGTTTCCGATCCATAGAAAAAGACCGCGCGAACCATAGATTTGTACACCCTCACCTCGGTTCTATCGGTGAAATGATAATTCTTTCACGTGCGTTGTTCCACTTTCCCAAAAACTGTATTCGTCTTCGCTACACAAGCGCGCAGTTCGTCGGTGATCTGCACGTCGGTTAATAACGTGCTCCAGAGGTAGCAGAATGCTGACATGTTTTATAGTACTTCATTTGTAATCCGTATTTCTGGCCTGAACATGGGCTCCACTCTCGATGCCGGCTGTAATAGGCATACAGTCTTGCCTGTGTTTATCCTGAGTCCAAACTTGGTCGCCCTTCAAGCTAATGCAGTCGTCATGCATTGCAATTCTTCCTCGGTGTGTGCGCACGACGCCCAGCCGCCTACGGATGGTTGTCTCACGCACTAGGCTTCTTGCTCCAAAGCGGCGGACGTTAAGGAAACCCTCATCCACACGGTGTCCCAGATGCACACCGTATTCACACGTGCTCAATGCGCACGACATCACAGCAGTCAGACAGATATTGAACAGCGTGGGGGCTAAGACGCATCCTTGCTTCACACTGGAGATAACGGCAAAGTCATCAGAAATCTGTCCATTCTGCTGCACCCTTATTTGCATGCTAGTATGCAGCCATTCACTTAGACGAATAAACTTTGCAGGGCGTCCAAACTTTGAGAGAATCAGCCACAACGCCTCACGGTTCACCGGATCGAACGCTTTGGTGAAGTCGACGAAGAGCGAATACAACGGTTTGTTGCGTTCGCGACCTTTTTCCTGTAGTTGACGTGCTGCAAACGCCATGTGGATGGAGCTTCGGCTCGAGCGGACTCCACATTGCTCATCAGCTACGTTCGGCTCCAGTATGTGTCACAAGGCGATTGAGTAGGATGGGCGCAAAAATCTTTCCGACGCAACTAAGTAAGTTGATGCCACGATAATTATTGGTGTATTGCTTACTTCCCTTTCCCTTGTACAGTGGAATCACAAGAGCATTCTTCAACTCTGCGGACACTTGCCCTTCCATCCAGATGGCTTCCACCAAACGGAGGTATGCCGTCAGCACCAGCGCATTTCCCATTCCGTAGTTGGGCAAGCGCTTTCTGTGTTTCGTACATTCCCAGTGTGTCCTCAAGTTCCGATAGTACACTGTGGTGTTGCAGCCCGTGCAGCTTGTCCCAGTCAACCTCAGATTGATTATTCAGGAGGGTCTCTGTGCCACATCTGCAAGGTTGTGTGTATACTGTGCCAGTTCCAAAGTCTTTCAGAGTCTTCATTTGCTGCACGGTGGGCCCGTACACTGCCTTCAAGGAGTCGCAGAAATCTTTTTGTTGACGGTGTTCAGCGTAGGACTCCATCGACTCGGCTTTCATTGTCCAACACGCATTTCGCAGCGGACACAACTCTCCAGCTAGCTGGAGATGAATGTGGCCGAAAGTAGTACTCTTCGTCGCGTTGTTAGGGTCAACCTCGGATGCACACGCTGCGTTTTTCGCTTGTACTAATAGCCCAATCATCGCAATGTTTTTGTCGAACCGGTCGGGCCGCTTACGGTTTGTACACCCAATCGTCTCCTCCGTAGCAATGATCAACTGTTCCTTCAAGTGGTCCCACAGGACGCTAACGGAAGCCGCGTAGTCATCTTCGCCGAGGCGGGTCTTTATGGCATCCTCTAGCACTTGTCTTTTTTCTGCACTCGAAAGGGCACGGACGTTGTATTTCCTTCTTTTGGCACTCGATAGAAAGTACGACATTTTGTAAACATTTGCCTTGAAGTTTGTGCGCACCAGCTTATGATCACTCCCACGTTCAACTCCACGCATTACCCGCGTTCTGCGCACTTCACTCAAGTCCCGTGGGCCTACAATGACGTAGTCCAACAAGTGAGCATGACCACTCCGTGAGTGGGTCCATGTAGCAATGTCACTAGCACACAGAGCGAACCGAGTGTTCGTGATCGTCAAGCTATGTGTGGCACACAATGAAAGCAAGCGCTCTCCCTTTCCATTGACTATCCCAATCCCGTGCTGCCCACTCAACTCAGCCCACACTGTATCATCACGCTCTACACATCCATTGAAGTCACCTAACAGGAATAGTCGGTCACTCATTGGCACAAACCCTATAGCAGGTTAATTCAGAGTAGAAATGGTATTTCCTGTCACCCGGATAACTCAGTGGGACTATAAATGCTAATAAATGTTACCAACTTACCACGCCTGAAGCATACACGAAGTGATATCAACGGTGGACTCCCTGTTAAGCAACCATTCAGGCGGTCAGCAATTGCAAATCCGACGCCTTGTTCACCTGGTTCT
The DNA here is from genome assembly GCA_944474145.2 of Dicrocoelium dendriticum. Taxonomy (NCBI): domain Eukaryota; kingdom Metazoa; phylum Platyhelminthes; class Trematoda; order Plagiorchiida; family Dicrocoeliidae; genus Dicrocoelium; species Dicrocoelium dendriticum. The sequence continues at coordinate 86,818,510 of OX104064.1, forward strand.
GCGTCGGGATTTCCAATCCAGTGGAACGTATAACTAGCATCATCCTCTTGCAATTTACCTTGATCAGCCAATCGGGTCTTGTTACATTCGTCAATGGTATTGATTAGTTAGTTCATCCACACCGCGTGCTTATTGGTTTTCCTCGCATTGTACAATCAATAGTTCCTCACTCATGCTTTATCTCATGTGAGCCATGTCGCACTGCTTTGCCCGGTACACTTTTGTTTCGTACTGTGTCTTGTTTTTACCTAACTGCAGTTTGGGACGTGCTTTTCTTGAATTCGTTACTACGTATAACTAGCGACGGGATCCAGATGAACCCTATCATTAATCCACCTGCTAACTTTTGGTCTTCCGCTGAGGACAAACCGACTTGATCAAATTGAATGAGGTGGAATAAATCATTTATTAACTACCTAGAATTACTGCGTGTTTTGAATCCTATGATTTCACTTTCGGAGTCCCACAAAACACGACTATTCAGACAAGTGTTGGGAGATGAAAGCCAGCGACTTTATGATGCATTACATGAAAAAAATTGTGACACTATTACATCGGCCTTGGATAAATATACCACACTGTGGGGATTGAACCAGAATGTTTATACTGCTAGACACTGCTTTTCAAAGCTCGTACAGAAACCGAACGAGAGCGTCAACGACTTCATTGCACACATCCACCAGTTTATTCCCGTGTTGATAAAATGAAATTCCACCCAACAAATCTGAAAAATAAATGAAAATACAGTGCTTACTTGAGGGATTTGGGGCGGAAGTGCACGAAAATAATTTATCTTTGTACGAGTCAGATACCACGTAGGAGAATGCTTGTCTAATCATTCGCCAAAGGGAGAATATCTCGCACCAGCTACGTGAATTCACTGCGCATCCAGTCGTCAAAGCTGTTTACGCAGTTGCTCAACCACGGACTCCAAGTGAATCTCGAAAACAGTTTGTGTGCTATCGTTGCGGATGCCACGTGTTCGTGATTCTGAATGCCGCCACAAGGAGAGCATCTGTGGAAAATTTGGTAAAATAGGCAACTTAGCCCGCGTGTGCAGATCGGAACCTACTCCACCAACCATTCTCACTCAATCGAGGCGCCATAATAAGCTGCCGCTTACGGAGAAAATCCTTCTGGAATACCCAGACAACGATCTAAATTCCGTTTACTTGAAAACCGTATCACCCAACAAGTGCCGTCCATATACGATTCGTTTGATGTTCGAGAATGCACCGATCGATTTGGAAATGGATACAGGGGCTGCAGTTACCATTATAAACTGATTCAATTAAAGGTCTGTCACCTTTACAACCATGGGACTCCAAATTGCAAACCTACACGGGAGATCCGATTAGGGTCTTAGGAAAGTGCAAGGTTAAATTCAGGAACGGCGAGCGGGAATTAACTCTGTTTTTGATCGTGGTACCTGGAAAAAGACCAGATTGCATCCGATACTTCCCAGAAACAATGCAGATTAATGAGGTCGTGATCAATGACAGTGGTCTAAACGCTCTGTTGAGCCAATTTTCTTCTTTATTAGAAAATAATTTGGAAAGTTGAAACATTTCAACGTTGCCATTAATCTACGGGAGAACACCAATGCCAAGTTTTACAAAGCACAAACATTACCGTACGCCATGCGTCCAAAAGTTGAAGTAGAATTGCAACGGCTGCCATGCGAAGGCGTAGTCATGCCCGTGCAACACTCTGATTGAGGAACCCCAGTTGTTCCTTTACTCAAGCCCGACGGTACCGTTCATATCTTTGGAGGCTATAAGTTAACTGCCAATCAAGCTACCGAGGTGGAAAGGTATCCTTTGCCATGCATCAAAGATTTGTAAGCTACGTTATCCGGTGGTCAAAAATTTTCTAAACTTGATCTTAGTCACGCATATTCTCAAGTTGAACTTGGTGAGGACTCACGCGAAGTAAACACCATAACTACACATCTCGGACTATTTCAGTAAACCCGTCTTCCTTTCAGAATAAGCTCCGCCCCAACATATTCCAGCGGATTGTGGATGCCATCGTGAAGGACATACCTTTTATTTGTGCTTGTTTGGATGACATCCTGGTTTCTGGCCGAAGTGATGCTGAACATTTGAAGACACTTCGGACGGTGTTGGAACGTTTGGATTCGAATGGATCGAAACTGAAGAAATCTAAATGCGTGTTTTTGTCTGAATCTGTTTGTTATCTTGGCTACAAACTTGATAAGAGAGGCCTACATGTTTTGCAGCATAAAGTATCCCCAATTATACATGCACCGCAGCCTAAAAATGTTGATGAACTCCAATCATTAGGAATGTTATCACACTATCGTCGTTTTTTACCCGGGGGTATCAACTGTTGTAGCTCCTTTGGACGCACTACTACATAAAAACACCCTGTGGGTGTGGAATGATGCGCATCAGTCCGCTTTCATTCGTGATAAAAATCGTTTAACATAGGCGCCAGTTTTAGTTCACTAGGATAGAAAAAGCCTCTCATCATTCGGTGTGATGCTTCTCCATACGGAGTTGGAGCAGTTTTGTCATAAAGTGCCGAATGCTGCAATTCATCCGATTGTTTTCGTTTCGCGTGGCTTACAACCGGCTGATAAAATTACTCACAACCTGATCGAGAGGCCCTATCAGTTATCTTTGGTGTCAAATAATTTCACCAGTATATTTTGGGCAATCATTTTGAGATCCAAACTGATCACAAACCGTTGATACCCTTATTGAATGAATCCTAGGTGATCCATCAAATATTTTTACCTAGAGTGCAACGAAGGGCCCTAATCCTTAGTGCGTATGAATATAAATCTCTTACATTTCAGGCTCTAACAATTGTACGCCTGATGCCCTGAGTCGGTTACCGCACGTGACCCCTGCAGGACCAATAGGTGAACCGGCGGAGTTAGTTCATTTGATGCAGTACCTCGACACTACCCCTTTGACAAGTGCCGTCATAGCCCATGGACCGATCGGGATCCCAAACTAGCCTCCATGATACGTTTCACGAAACTCGGCTCGCCTAGTACCACTCCGGCTGAGTAAAAACCTTTTGGGCTTCGGAAAAATGAGCTGAATATACACGGTGGTTGTCAATTTTGGGGTTCACGTTTTCTTCCACCGTCAATAGCGCGCTCTTTCATTGTAAATGAACTTCACAGTGGACATCCTGGTGTTGCCCGTATAAAGGCCCTTACACGCGGCTGTTGCTGGTGGTCCGACTTAGATATCAAAATTGAAAACTACCTGAAAACGTGTGATCTCTGCCAATAATATCAGTCGAATATAACTCCAGGGCCAATGCACCTTGGGCGTTGGCCTAAATGGCCATGGCAGCGTATCCATGCAGACTATTTTGGTCCTTCGAACGGAACATTTTTCCTGTTGGTAGTTGATGCGTATTCGAAATGGATCGATGTCACATCCCAGGTGTCTCATCCCAGGACTGAAACAACAATTTCAAAGATGTGATCATCGTTTTCGGTTTTCGGAATACCTGAACCTGTTTGTACTGATAATGGGTCATGTTTTACCGGTAAGGAATTTGTGAGCTTTATGCAGCGCAATGGCATTCAACACGTCCGTACAGCTCCATATCATCCTGTGTCAAATGGATTAGCCGAAAGAGCGGTGCAGACGGTAAAACGAGGTCTGCTAAAGCAGTTATCGGGAACCGTACAAACGCGATTAGATCGATTACTTTTTGCCTACAGAATAACTCCGAGAGAAGCCACGGGTAAATCCCCCGCAGAACTGATGTTCGGTAGGACACTGCGTACTAGATTACGCCTATTATTTCCTAACCCTCGAGCGCAGATGGAAGCGAAACAAAAGCAAGACAGCTACATTAGGGATCACGACTTTGTTTTCCAACCGGGAGGTCCTGTGTATACACGACTTCCCCACGAACAATCATGGCAGCCCGCATCCGTGCTCACAAGTCTTGGTGGGCAGGCTGACTTAGGGGTAAATCATCGCATATCGAGGCAGCATTTAGATCACATACATCCGCTTTGTGTAGAAACACGAGAAAATTAGTAAAATATATCTGACTCAGTCCACCAGACAGTGGAACAAACCGCTCAGGATACGGCGCAAACAACAAATTGCCCACTACTTCGCAGATCTCAACGTGTATCTAAACCTGTTAAATGTTTCGTTCATGGTGTATGACTTTCTCCAAGAGAGATTTTACATCCGTCAATGGTATTGATTAGTTGGTTCATCCACACCACGTTCTTATTGGTTTTCCTCGCATTGACCATTCAATAGTTCCTCACTCATGCCTTATCTCATGTGTGAGCCATGTCGTACTGCTTTGCCCGATACACTTTTGTTTCGTACTGTGTCTTGTTCTTGCCTAACTGTGGTCTGGGGGCATGCTTTGCTTGAATTCGTTACTAACTATTAGGTCTCACTCAGCGCTGTGATATCAATGTCATAGCGCACAAGCTCCATGTCGACTAATTCGGCTTGTGGTGTAATTCGATGATTGGTGTCCCGATCGTGCAGTGTACGTATATGCCAGCATCTAACATTGAGTGTTTGGCATGCTGGCTTTCGGGTACGTTTGGCCATTGATGTCGATATCGGAGATATGGGTGGATTTGTCTCGTTCGGTGGTTGGGTTAAAAAATATTGGTTGGGGTGAGATGGGTACAGATCCGGAGGAATTTGGAATACTGTGGAACCCGGGAAGAAGCAAGCGATCAGTGTTGGAAAACTGTCGGCTAAGCACCCTACAGTGTGTGTCAGAGGTGTAACAACTAAACCACTATTGCTCGACGAACTACCTCGGGCCAGGGTGATATTATTTTGTACTGGACTGGGCATCCTCATTTGAAGTACGAGAATTGCTTGTGTAGTGTTACCAGGAAAACTAGGATCTGGTCTCAAGGGATACGAAGAAAGAGATGATACAAACTGATATAAAGTCCGTGAAAATGCAAGAACATGTGCATGCACAAGTAGGGAAGCATGAACTGGAATGTTATAGCGGTGAAAACTGGTAGCTCAGGTTGTTCAGATGGCTGTTGAACTGTGCGCTGAGCTTGGCAATTTTGTTGCAAACGTTTCGTCACCAATCGAGGTGACATCATCAGTGCGTAGTGGAGTGGCATGCAATAGCGTAGAGGAGCCTCGGTGAGAGTGCGCTGAGCGTGGTGTGCGTGCGTTTTTATACCGCCGTGGTTGGCCGTGGAGCCGAGCAATCCTATTGGTTGGGACTTCGATCCGCGTTCAGCTCGGTTGATGGGCAGATGACCTTTGACCTCGCCTCTTTGTGTTTCGTGGTCTTTGTCTGCTTGCTCCTGCGAGCGAGTTTGCCGTCAGTTCTGTTGGTCTAGTCACACGTTCCACCGGATTCAATCGATCGGGTTGGCGGTCGTTCCTCAGTAGTGTGGCGTATACTGCGTCCAATTCGATGTGTCGATTGATCGAATGCGTTGTAGAGTACCAAGCTTCCAAAAACTCCCTCGCGTGTTTTGTGCTTCCATGGGCTAGGACCTTTACGTTCTCCAGATCGAAACGGTGGCCTTCTTGATCTTCATGCGCAGAAACCAATGAGTATGGATCATGCCTTCTGACGGCCGCCTTATGTTCGGTGATTCGTGTACAAAGTTTTCTTCCAGTTTGTCCGACGTAGTTTTTATCGCAGTCGCTGCAGTTGATCTGGTAGATGACATTGCATTGGTCGACTTGATTGACTTTTCCTTTGGGTCGTGAGATCAATTTTCTTAGGGTGGCACTTGGCTTGTGCGCCACAGAGATTCCATGTGGCTGCAGCAATCTTCCTGTTAGTTCGGAGACGTTCTTGATGTAGGGAAGCACTATCCGTTTGTTTGCTTGATCAGATGCCTGCTGCTGTTGCTGAGGTATTCGTTTCTTTAAGCTTCTTCTGATGAAATTTCTCGGATAACCGTTCTTTCTAAACACTCGATATAGATGATTTTCTTCCTGTTTCCGAGATTCGGCTGTACTGCAGTGCGTTTCCACTCTTTTGAACAGGGTTTGAATGCAGCTCTTCTTGTGGTTCATCGGGTGGTTACTGTGGTAGTTCAATATCTGGTCTGTATGCGTTTTCTTCCGATACACGCACGTTTCGATAGATCCATCTCCATTCCTAGTGACCAGTACATCCAAAAATGGTAGCTTATTATCCTCTTCTAATTCAATCGTAAAGTTGATATCCTCGAATGTGCTGTTGAGCAAATCGTGTGTGGTCTGTACTCTGTTCCGTTTTACGATGACAAACGTGTCGTCCACGTATCGTATCCAGAGTTTTGGGTTGATAGATGGTAGTGTAATGCGCTCCAATTTCTGCATTACTGCTTCTGCAATGAGCCCCGAAATTGGTGATCCCATTGGGGTTCCTCTCAGTTGCTGGTACACTTGCCCATCAAAGTGGAAATAAGTGGTCATGCAGAGGTTCAGGAGTTCCCAAAAGCTTTCAGGTCGTATGGTTGTCGTGGGGCTTAGTTGATTCTCAAGCAATTCCAACATGGTTTCTTTGGCCAACTCGTGACCGATTGAAGTGAAGAGTGCCGTGACATCGAATGAAAGCATTATTTCGTCGTCTTCTATTCTGACACCTCGCAGTTTGTTGAGGAATTGTTCAGCATTGTTGATACTGTATTCGGATCCGGCAACCAAATGTTTCAATCTCCTCCATAAATCCTTCGCTAGTTTATATGATGGGGTTCCCGGGAGCGAGACGATTGGTCGTAGTGGGACTCCATCTTTGTGTATTTTTGGTAGTCCATAAAACCGTGCAATGTTTGTATCATCAGCTTTCATTCTCCATCTCTCTGTGGCGGTGAGCTCGTTCTTTGTTTGTAGTTTCTTCAACGTTGCGTTGATCTGGTTAACCAGTTTTGAACTTGGATCTTTATCGATCTGACGATATGTAGTTGTGTCTGATAGCAGTTCTTTGGCCTTGTTAAGATACTCTGGCTTGTCCATTATCACTGTCATGCGTCCTTTATCTGCTGGTAGGATTACAATGTTCTCGTCTTTCTGTAGACGTCTGAGTGCATCCTGTTCCTCCTTGGTTAGGGTCTGGGTGCGTTTATTCCGAGTAAGCAATGGGACAACGGTCTGCCGTATCTGTTGTTGGGACTCTTCCGTCAATCCATTTGATTTCAATGCGTATTCTAAGCTAGCCAAGTAGTCTTTGGGGCAAGCATCTTTGACGTTGAAATTAAGCCCCTTAATCAAAACATCCTCTTCAGTTGCAGTGAAGTGGCGGCGTGAAAGGTTTTTGATCCATCCTTCACTGCTAGCGCAGTCATTTCTCTCGGTCAGTTTGTCTAACTTTGTGTTCAATGCAGTCTTGCGTCGGTTCTTTGTGCTTTTGACTCGACGTGCAATTGCCGATTCCAGCGCTGTCTGCAGTTGTGGCTCAAGAGTACTGAGGCAATTGGTTCTATTGTCGGTTATGACGTTCTCGTATTTGCGCAGGCGGTTATGGGCATCTGTTATCATCAGTTTCACCATGCGTCTCCCGTATTGTCGTGCTAAGTTCCAGGCGGCTGGATGGTTTAGCGCCGGTCTGTGGTTGGTACTTGCTGGCAGCACGTTTCTTCTCAGGCATTCATGAAGGAAGTAGAGCTGTTCGCGTGTGCAAGCTTGTCGGCAGGCAAAGGTTTCCCAACGACGAGCTTGTTGTAGCGTTGTACGCCCGAATTGGTTGGCTATAGCAGTGAAAACTGGTAGCTCAGGTTGTTCAGATGGCTGTTGAACTGTGCGCTGAGCTTGGCAATTTTGTTGCAAACGTTTCGTCACCAATCGAGGTGACATCATCAGTGCGTAGTGGAGTGGCATGCAATAGCGTAGAGTAGCGTAGAGGAGCCTCGGTGAGAGTGCGCTTGAGAATCAACTAAGCCCCACGACAACCATACGACCTGAAAGCTTTTGGGAACTCCTGAACCTCTGCATGACCACTTATTTCCATTTTGATGGGCAAGTGTACCAGCAACTGAGAGGAACCCCAATGGGATCACCAATTTCGGGGCTCATTGCAGAAGCAGTAATGCAGAAATTGGAGCGCATTACACTACCATCTATCAACCCAAAACTCTGGATACGATACGTGGACGACACGTTTGTCATCGTAAAACGGAACAGAGTACAGACCACACACGATTTGCTCAACAGCACATTCGAGGATATCAACTTTACGATTGAATTAGAAGAGGATAATAAGCTACCATTTTTGGATGTGCTGGTCACTAGGAATGGAGATGGATCTATCGAAACGTGCGTATATCGGAAGAAAACGCATACGGACCAGATATTGAACTACCACAGCAACCACCCGATGAACCACAAGAAGAGCTGCATTCAAACCCTGTTCAAAAGAGTGGAAACGCACTGCAGTACAGCCGAATCTCGGAAACAGGAAGAAAATCATCTATATCGAGTGTTTAGAAAGAACGGTTATCCGAGAAATTTCATCAGAAGAAGCTTAAAGAAACGAATACCTCAGCAACAGCAGCAGGCATCTGATCAAGCAAACAAACGGATAGTGCTTCCCTACATCAAGAACGTCTCCGAACTAACAGGAAGATTGCTGCAGCCACATGGAATCTCTGTGGCGCACAAGCCAAGTGCCACCCTAAGAAAATTGATCTCACGACCCAAAGGAAAAGTCAATCAAGTCGACCAATGCAATGTCATCTACCAGATCAACTGCAGCGACTGCGATAAAAACTACGTCGGACAAACTGGAAGAAAACTTTGTACACGAATCACCGAACATAAGGCGGCCGTCAGAAGGCATGATCCATACTCATTGGTTTCTGCGCATGAAGATCAAGAAGGCCACCGTTTCGATCTGGAGAACGTAAAGGTCCTAGCCCATGGAAGCACAAAACACGCGAGGGAGTTTTTGGAAGCTTGGTACTCTACAACGCATTCGATCAATCGACACATCGAATTGGACGCAGTATACGCCACACTACTGAGGAACGACCGCCAACCCGATCGATTGAATCCGGTGGAACGTGTGACTAGACCAACAGAATTGACGTCAAACTCGCTCGCAGGAGCAAGCAGACAAAGACCACGAAACACAAAGAGGCGAGGTCAAAGGTCATCTGCCCATCAACCGAGCTGAACGCCGATCGAAGTCCCAACCAATAGGATTGCTCGGCTCCACGGCCAACCACGGCGGTATAAAAAACGCACGCACACCACGCTCAGCGCACTCTCACCGAGGCTCCTCTACGCTACTCTACGCTATTGCATGCCACTCCACTACGCACTGATGATGTCACCTCGATTGGTGACGAAACGTTTGCAACAAAATTGCCAAGCTCAGCGCACAGTTCAACATCCATCCGAACTGGAATATCATTAGAGCCGTGTCGGTCCACTCGTGTTGCAATCAGAACAGACGCCCCAATGTAGAATTTATTGACAATAGGAGCAGTATGAGGCTCATAACATTGCTAATCTTACAACGCAACGTAGAACAGAAGTAAAAACAGTGGAGCAGTGATGACTTATCCTTGGTGCGTGCTGTAAATGCTGTTTTTTTATTATCTTAACTGCAGGTTATCCGAGTAGGAAGGTACACCAGAACCGGTCCGATCGTCTCTGCTTCGAGAGGTAAGAGAGAACTTACATGTATGTGGAACCACCAGGCAATCAATCGTGTGTGACTATGTATGGTCCACTTGGTCGCCCATTCTGTGCGCTAGCATATCTCGACCATTTCATCAATGCCGAGAGTGCTACCTGTTTTCATGCATTTCGATCCGGATGTCACAGCATGTTGCGGCTGTCCGTGAATCCAAATTGATGACTTATCTGAATCTTAATGTGTTGTACAGAGGCATTTAACCTGCCTACATTGATATCGCATTGCAACCCGCAATACTTCACGGTGTCACACGAGACGAAATGTAATGTGATCTATCTGTCAAGTGGGAACGTAACGAGACACGAGCAGATGTTAGCGCTACCTGTAATTTGGGTGAGCCCCAGTTAGACATCGAGCCATTAGTTAATGGTATCACGCGTGTGAAAATGCGATCAGTTTATCAAGCTGAAACCTAGCGCTTACAAATGTTTCTAAAGGGTTTCCACTTAGTCATTCAACATGAGTAACGCGGCCGCTGCGAGTAGATACGTTGACATATCAAATGTTCCTGGTTCGAATTGTAGTACTGCAGTGTTGCGAGCTGGCATTTGTTCACACTTGTGTAAGGACTACCACGAACTGAGTGGAGAAACAGTAGCCCTCATGAGCAACAACACTCTGAACGTGCATGAGTTTGGATTGAATGTAAGAATAACAGTCATATTCCTCTAGGTTTCGTAAATCGCACGTACAATTCTAAGCAACCAATACAACTGTCAATGATTAGCTAACGTTTGGATGTGAACCTAAATAGCATCCTTCACTTTAGTCAGAAGTGCGGGCATCAACGATACATAAAGATAGATAGAGGAATAGGGAAGCAAATGCCATCAATACGGTTACCAGGTGGAATGATGCACAAATAATAGGTACCGTAAAACAGTGATGGCTTATCGTTAGTGTGTATTGTAAATGCTGTCTTCTATATGTGAAGTTGGGCTTGCAGACCTGATGGTGGTCGCACGGCGTGTGAATGAGACAAAGAGTTGGCTGCAGCCTCTGCGTGTTCTCAGCGCCTAAGACTATCGATCCGATCGTTTCTTGTCCGAGGTTTATGGGGATTCCCGAGGGGCGTTCCTTGCTCTAACTTACACGTTGGAATGCCATAATATCACATATTCGCTGATGGCCTCTTTGACGCGACCACAGCGATAATGCATCAAGTAAATCCCACTTCTCCCTGTCTAACATTCTGCTTTCGAAAAGTGTCCAAACTGTTTTAACAAATTTCCAAGAAATAGCTTGGCTATCATTTAATTACTCAACCGCAGGCTGTCTCCTCTGTTGTGGCGATAATCTATTTAATTACCATCTGTTGTCAGAAATCTCGGTTGCCATACTGCGTTACAAATCAATTGTTTCTGTGCGCTGATTGTTTGGTTGAAATATACTATGGCAGTATCGCACCAGCACAGTTGAACTAACCTACTTCCAAGTCAATCCAGAAGTTTGGCCGTTTCAATTCTAGCAGACATCTTTGCCCTTCCGTCTTGAACCGCGATAGTAGTTGCCCTTACCTAAGCATACCTTCCGTAGGACGGTTGAACAACGGGAAATAGAGCTACATTCAATCTCATAGCTAACATTTGGAGCAAAACATACAGTATCAGCATCATAAAAATCGCTAGTTAGTTACCGGGGTTGTTCACTTGACACTGATGGGCCAACGTGGGCACTTGCAACGAAACTTGTTGAGCCTTGAACCTAGAGCTTTCAAACTGCATCCCAAAGCGTTTTAGAGTATTTGGACTCCAAGGATCATTGTTGATCACTACATCCAATTTTTCAATTGAATGCAATGACAAATGTAACATATTATAAGCAGCAAGCACTTGGTAGCCTAGACCTAACGCCGTCCCACATTGGACTTAAAAACTGCAAGCCGGTGCTGGATACTCGGTACACAACAGTCAACGAATCTAGCATCGTACGAACCTATCCCACCACTGCGCCGTTTGTCTGTGCCACTCTCGTTGTCCTACACAGAATGTTGCATGTGGTGTTGTTCTCAGTCTGTCATAGGTCTGCGATGGATCCAGCTATTATAACTTAGTCCCCGGTATCCTGACGGTACGATAATTCATAGGCTTGAGGAAACTTGCTGGGAAAAGAACGCAGCAGTTCAATGGATATGAATTAAAATATTGGACTGGAATTTCACCCTGTTTGCATGATGGGCTCCATGTAAGAGCGCCATTGTCTTCGTGGTGGATAAGAAAAAGTAACTACTGCTGTGGCTGATTATATTGATCACTTTCAGTAAGACAAGTTGCATGGCTCGGACTATTCAGCTTTCTTTTGTATTGTGTACCAGTTGACAAGGCGGCATTTCTCCGTGTGTGCGCACCTTCGAACTAAGGCCTTCAAATGGCATCATCAAAGTGAATTTGAATCCAGCTCTCTATTCTATGGGTCAGATTAGCTTGTTAGCCTAGAAGCGTGTGATGTTTCCCGAACCACTGGACAGTCAGTCTTACGGCATCGATCGCCCAGTCACCCTTAGTAACTAGCGATAGACTACTTTTTTGACACCAGGTCCTCAGCTACGTCGAGTTGATTAAAGTCCCCTTCCCAGCTGAACGATCGCACAATGCTGAGCAGAATCCACAGGATTTTCACCCAACTTTTTTCATAACAGCTTGATGCTGAATTTCTTGCTCAATAAACAGAATTCAAAGTGTGGATAGTAGGATGGGCCCATTGATCTCGGAAATTGTTTGAACAGAGAGTTGCCAGACTGTCCTTGCAAAATTGCTTAATCTACAGTAGCTAAGCTAAAATGAGACTCGACGAAAAGAACACCGGTTGATATAACACTAGAAAGGCCACTCCACCCTTATACCTAGTATGTCAGGGACCGGTCAAAATGACCGCATTACTGTTTTATATTTGTTTTATATTTGCTCATTAAAATCAATGTACAGGACACATCTGCAACTGAAAAGAATTGTAATGAGCTTTAATTTCTTTCAAACTTGAAAATAATTGTACTTGCTTTTTCAGATTTACGTTTGAAACGGGTGATAACTCTGAATCTGCCACATGAGCCACGAACTATTTTTTCCAAATAGAACACTTGCTCTTTGACTTGTTGCCTATACAGTCACCAGTCTAACAATCCCGGCGTTTACTTGTCTCACAAATTTCCAAGTGTGCTGAGTAGTTCGGCGTAAGTATAGTTGTCACCAACCTTGTATGATGGATGGATCCACGCAGTTCCTTCGCAAGACCCATCATATACGACCGGCTGGATATATTATTTTCGGAGGCAGTGTTCCAGGACGTGGTGAATTTTCGTCTGGCTTGCGTTCTCCCTACAAAAAGCCACAGCTGTCCGCATAACAACACTGAGACGTGGCGGATGTGACTGGCCACTAAATAAAGTCACTGCCCTTGCTTACTCGGACTATCTTATCAAATCCACAGATGGCAAACATCCATTCAGACACTGACGATTTGATCGAACTCATTCAAAAGCACAGCAACATATTTACGAACGCAAGCAACACACCTAACTACATACCTACATTTATGGATCAACGTATATTAAAATCCTATTATACCACTGCACATTCCTTGTTCAAATGTTGTACTATTAAGGTGCCCACGCTTTTAATGGCATGCCTCGCGTATCCGAGCATAAAAGTTTATTATAAATTATCCAGTAATTAATCTCAGTCGGATCCAACACGTTGGACTGGCCACTGTCGTGATGATGACTCGACATGATTGATCTTTCCATTTTCGGGCTTCTTTCCAGCGTCCTGCATGGAAGCAATAAACTGAAAACTAAAACCTTTTTCCTTCCTCTTACGCTGGTAGAATAATAATGTGTACTTACTTTTATTTTTCCTTCCAAGCGAACTGAATAGCTGTGTACTGCCTTGCTTCAAAATCATTGGCCCTTCCCTTCTATTAGCTGGCATAGTTCCCACCATACTTTTATTTTTCTTGGAAGGTACTCCTAATGCTGCAAATGTGAATAAGTTATCACATATGACAGTGTAACCCTTTCCCAGTAATGGTGACATAAGGCTCAATCCCAAACTCTCTGGAACATTCTTGTCGTGGCCGAGATCCATTCTTTCGAGATATGGAAATCCATTCACGAGATATTTGCTGTCCCCGTCTGCCAACATCCGAACCTTGGCACCGAACTTATCAGGTTTGTTGGTCATGTGGTGAAGAAAACGACTGTGGGTTTTGGTGTGAAACCATTGCTCGTCCACCGTGAGGTCCTGCGCTCACACGTAACACTTAATAGTTGCGAAACCATGCATTTCAGAATTCAAATATCAAAGCAAACATGTCAGTGTGCAGTCTTTCACCACAGGTAGTTGCCATATCAAAACGAAGGAACCTCATTATTTCCTTGCATCTGTCCTTGCCAGTGGTCTCCTTGAAACACGGCAACCCGCATTTAGTGCACCACATACTTGAATATCTTTCAACATCTAGGTCGTGCTTATGATATCAAAAGCGCTCGAAAGCTACCAAACGAAGGGTGTAAAAAAACCGAACTATAGCTATAACATCTTTACAACTCATTGCACAACATTTTTAGCATTTGCCCCACCAAAGTAGTCCTCTCTACCGGCAATACACCGTTCCCAACGGTTCTACCATTTTTGGAAAGCCTCCTGGGACGCACGTACTGGGATGGCGTGCTGGTCTCTTATCGCATTGTCCTGAATCTTCTCTACGGTGTAGAAAAGACGTTATTATAACGTGGTTCTAAGTCTAAGAAACAGAAAAAGGTGTGCAGCCGCTAGGTCTGGAGAATACGGTGGATGGGGCACAACGGGAGTGTGATGTTTTGCTTGATGGCGGCAGACAAGGAGCGATGCGTGATCCGGTGCATTTTCATGATGCAACATCCAAGTCTGATATTCCCACAGTTCAGGCCGCTTCTTGCACACAGCATGCATCAAACAAGCTGAACGTTGACAGCATGATCCTATGCTGATGTCAACTTCGTCAACAACTCGAACAGTTAAACGACAATTTCCACGGATCACAGCACGAACTCTCCCGACATGTTCGCCGCCTATGTATGTGGAAGATTGTCAGGGCTTTGGATCGTCATCGACTGCCTTTTTGCTTTGTTCCAAACTCTTATACTGCTCATCGCACTGCGTGTGACTCTGTAGGACTAGTTAATACTAGTCCGAGACGGCGCGCGTAAGCACGGATATCAGAAGGCAATGGGAGTCGGACACAGTGGATTGTATTCGATGGGGCTACAAGAAGAAGCGGTCGGATGAAGCCAGGCGAGAGCGTACACGTTAGCGCCGGAACTTACAAGGCAGTTGTGTGTCCAGCCGAGTGTAAGGACCATTAAAACAAGAAGGAATAATGTACAATCGGGCAACAAGTAAATTGTAAATGAAAGATAAGAGTTATCTTTTTGGGCGCTACCGAGCTCCCCCTTTAGAAGGCTGAACATAGAAAGCCTTCGAAAGCGAAAAGCACTGTTGAAACGAGGTTCGTAAGGCAAAATCGTGCCGAGTAAAAAGGAGCGTGCGTTCGTGTCAAGTGGGGGTTCGTTGGAAATCGGAGTCCGCTGTGCCGTTTATGGTTTGTTATTTATTGATTGCAGGGCAGGGTGCATTTCGGCGAGCCGTTGGAGCGGGCTTGTCGGACTACAAAAAACTGGCTAGCTCAGAAAAAGACCGACAGGACCTCAACCTCTGCCGCTGCCAAACGGTGCGCTTGGGAGTAGTCTCTCCCCCGCCGCGCCACGCCCCGCGCCAAAACGACCCTCGTCTCGCGGACAAGCGACCCTCGTTTGCGAAGAAGCGAAATTCGTCCCGCGGAGAAACGGCACTCGTCCAGCGGAGAGACGACCAGTGTTCGCGTCAAGTTCCTGGAAAACATTCCTCGTGTGGGCTAGTCGATCGAAGGGGAGGGTTGGGACATGTAAAGATGAGAAAATAGAAAAACACGCGCAGAAAACGCCAAAAAGAACAAATGAATGATCTGCGTGTTTAAATATTTTTTGGTTTTTGAATACTTTTTCGATATAGGTTTTGCAGAGGTTTTTTGATATTTTTGTTTGTTTTCAAAACGTTAATGGACCAAAAATGGGGCAAATATATACAATATCTACAAAGTTAAACGTACTTATCCTGGACATAGTCGGATAAACGAACGGGCTTACGCACCTCCCAACCACGGCCATTGGTCGTGGAAGGCGGCGGACTAGGTTCTGGAGATGTCGGGACGGCTGAAGCTTGTAAACTGTGATCGTGGTCTGACTGAACTTCATTAGCATGCGGAAAAGTGGTGCGGTGCGTTGTGACTTCGCACGAAGCACTACTAGAAGAAGTGGGCGAAGTAGTTTCTTCCATAAATGCAGGTTTCAGATGGTCGATGTTGACGACTTCACGTCGAACACCGCGGTCAATAGTGTACGCCTTACTCGCACAATGCGGCACCTTGAAGGGTCCTATGTACGGCGACTGAAGAGGCTGTCGAACACCGTCTGCGCGAAGAAGGACGTGTGAACAAGTAGACAGCTTCTCGGGCACGTACACTGGTGTCTTCTGCGATCGAGGAGCGGGTGGACGTAACTCACGCATCTGGTGAGCCAATCGGTCAGTGTAACTTCCGTAGTCAAAAGTGGAAGTACATGGGGCTGGTGCTATCAGTTGTCCGGGCAACCGCAGCGTGCAACCGTAGACTAGCTGCGCTGGTGTGGCGTCGAAATCGGTTTTAACCGTGTTTCTTAAGCCTCGGAGAACGAGGGGAAGCGTTTCAGACCATGAAGGATCTGCGTGCGCACGTAGCGCTGCCTTCAACTGGCGGTGAAAACGCTCCACCATGCCGTTAGCGGCCAGATGATACGTTGTCGTCTGGACGTGGCGACAGCCTAAATCCTTAAACAACATGGCAAAGGTTGACGAGAAATGTGACCCTCGATCGGTGATCACGATGGCGAGACAGCTGTATTGAGCTACCCAACGCTCCATAAAAGCTTTCGCTGCCGTTTCCGAGGAGCGGTTTGGGATAAGGAAGGCCTCAGGCCATCTAGTAAATAGATCGATGCAGGTCAGTAGATAACAGAGCCATTGGAAGGCGGCAGAGGACCTACGAGGTCCAGTTGTACGTGACGAAAACGGACGTCTGGCGTCGGAAACGTGCCTAATGGGCTTCTCGTGTGCTTGTGCACCTTCGCGCGTTGACACGGAAGGCAAGCAGCTGCCCAAGTACGGACGTCCCGATTAACGTTGCGCCAAACGAATCGTGCGGTTACGAGTTTAACCGATGCACGAACGCCTGGATGAGACAAGCCGTGCAACGCGTCAAACACGGTCTGCCGAAACTCACGTGGGACGACTGGGCGCGGCATGCCCAGCGATAAATCGCAGAGTATCGTTCCGTCTGATGGTGTCAGCTGAACGGGTAGTATATCCAATGTGGGAGACCTGCGTAGTAGATCAACCTCAGGATCGTTGGGTTGGGCTGTGGCCATGGCTGCCAAGTCGATAGCAGTGCCGGCGTCAGCGGAGATAGTTTGGGTACGAGAAAGTGCACCGGCGACGGCGTTGTGCACACCTGAGACATGCCGCATATCGGTCGTAAACTGAGCGGTATAGTCAAGGTGGCGCGACTCTCTAGGAGAGTATCAGTCGGTAGTCGAGCCGAGCAAGTAAGTTAGGGGTTTGTGGTCGGTAAAGACGACAAAGGAGCGGCCTTCCAGGACGTATCGAAAGTGACGTATCGCTAGATATACGGCTAATATTTCTCTACCGAACGTGCTGTGGCGAGATTCGGTAGGTTGCAGGCGTTTGGAGAAAAACGCTAGGGGCTGCCACGTGTCGGCTACGCGTTGCTGAAAAACAGCGCTGACTGCCACGTCCAAGGCGTCAGTACTCAGGGACAGTGGGTTCGGCAGGATCGTGATGCGCTATAGAAGCTATGTTGCCGATAACCTCTTTCAGCGACTTAAAAGCAGCGCGTCCTGCGGCAGGAAATTCGAATTTCTTGAATTTCCCTCGGAGAAGGTCCGTGAGGGGTTGCATGAACGAGGCGCATTTGGGTATAAATCGTCGGTAAAAGTTGACAAGCCCATCAAAACGCCCGAGCTGTTTGAAAGAATGAGGCTCGGGGTAGTCGATTATGGCTTGAATTTTATCCTGCAGTGGCACGACGCCTGCAGAAGAGATACGATGTCCCAGGAAATAGACTGAATTGACAACAAACGAACACTTTTCTGCGTTGATCGTCACCCCGTGTTGAGATAAACGATCAAATAGGGTTCGTACGTGGCGTATGTGTTCTTCTCGTAAAGAGCTTGCGATTAAAATGTCATCAAGATACGCGTAAGTGAAGTCTAAACCGCGACAAACTTGGTCGATGAAGCGCTGAAATGTTTGCGCGGCGTTCTTTAGACCAAATGGCATGCGCAGAAACTCGAGCAAACCAAATGGTGTCGTCACGGCAGTTTTAGCGATGTCCGCTTGGTCAACCGGAATTTCCAAGTCGATTTTGCTGAAGATATTTTTACCCGCCAGACGCGGTGAGGTCCACTATGTGTGGGATCGGATAGCGCTCGGGCGTGGTTACTGTATTTAAGGATCGGTAGTCGTAGCAAGGACGCCAGTCCCTCATGACCTTCTTCAGGACCATGTGCAGAGGCGACGCCCATGGGCTGTTGGACGGTCTGACGATACCAAGTTGAAGCATGTGGTCAAATTCGGCTCGTGCTACCCGTAGTTTGTCTGGAGCAAGCCGTCTTGGTCGTGCGCTGACTGGTTGACAGCGCGTAACTATGTGGTGAGCGACCTCTGTCGGGACTGGTGGAAGCTCTGCAGCCGGTCGAACCAGTCGCGGGTGTTCGGAGAGGAGGATCAAGTAGTTGGACGGTGCGTCTGCGATGCGAAATACAGGGCTGATTATCAGAGCATCTAAAAGGACACCATCAACACCTAGTTTTGTATGATCATCTAAAATTCTGTTGCGACGCGCGTCGACAAGCAATCCGAAATGGCGAAGAAAATCGATGCCGATAATTGCGAAAGGTACTGACGCAACCGTGAAAACCCAGTGAAAGTCTCTGCGAAGATTTAAATCCAGGTTCATCATGCGCTGACCGTATGAAGCTATCGGTGAGCCGTTGGCTGCCCTTAGATTGTACGTGGGCTTCGGATGTTTGTCTTGCGCGCTGGAAGGAATAACGCTCACTTCGGCTCCTGTGTCGATAAGGAAAGTGAGGCGGGAGCGCCTATCCATTAGGTAAAACAGAGGGTTTGCTTGGTTATTGAATGATACGTTTGTTGTGCTAGTATGCGAGCTATTCGTTTTCCCTGAAGCAGCTGGGTCGTGTCTAATGCAGGGAGCCCGACAACGTCTAGCTCTTCCACCGTATTGGCGGTGATACCAACATACTACTTCGAAGTGTTTGACCTTTTCTGACTGGGAACTTGTAGGGAACATGTTGCGCCTTCGTGCCGAACGAGACGTACTCGGTGCAGGCACAGATGAGCCGCAATGAACGGTAGCCAAAACGTGGTCACCACTTGACGGTGGCACCCGCTGCTTCGAAGCCTTCATTGCTGCTATCTTGCTGCGAAGTAGCGCAATTTCCTAGTCTTTAGAGTCAGATCGGCCTAATGACTGTGAGCAAACATGAGCTTCGGTTTCCATGGGTGAGAATACGTCACCGGAGCTACTGGTCGTCTGCTGCGGAACACGTTCGAAAGCAGCGTCTGCCTTGGTAGCTAAGTCTTTCAGGGATGCATCTATAAACATGGACAGCATTACCGGCAATGGCTCTGGGAGACGTGCAAACCACAGCTCCTTTATCCCTTCTTCGCTCAAGAATAAGGGACCAGCGATGCGCTGAAGTTCGCGGAGCAACGCCGACGGCTTGCGATCTCCAAGCTTGAGACCATTGAGCTGCTCAAATCGAGTTCGTGCGCTGGGCCGTAACTCTTTAAAATCGCTTGCTTCATCGTTTCATACTTTGCCTCCTTCGATGGGAAGAGTAGAATGTCCTCAAGCAGCGTCACCACAGACGGACGAAGGCGTGGGACGAGCTGATTGTACCTCGGACGATCAGCCGTAATGCCCTTATTTTCTAGTTCGATCTCAAATATCTTAAACCAAACCGCTGGACTGTGTTCCATGAAACTTGGAACAGCCAACGTAAGCACATTTATGCTGTGAAACGACTCCGATACCACTCGAAATATGAGTCGAAAGATAAAGAATGAACAAAATATGATAAAAGTACGAAAATTACGCAAGAAACAAATGAATACGGGTATATAATCGAGAAAAAGGAACGAACTCACCAAAAAATATAAACGTGATCCGCGACGTGTGACACGCTTGACGCGCGCTCCTGGATAATTATATTACTTCTCTCTATTCGCCTTCCATTTTGTGCCACATCTTCGGAAGTACACTCAATCGACTCGGATCGTAGAGACCTAGCCAACGGATTCAGTCTTTCTGCAGTACTACCGACGACACACTGGTAAATCCTGAACACCGTCTTTGACAGTTCATTCGGTAAGACCTGCTTGTGAAACTGTGTTGTTTTTTATTTTTTCTACTACATTGGTATACCCTTCGACGGAGCTGTTTTAAGGCTAATAGACAACACATTAGTTATTGCAGTACACCTCTAGATGCCACAAATAGAGGCTATTTTGTGATCACGCAATTGCCGCTGTAACTCCCTTAGCGCGTTTTGCCACGCAAAGCCTTTGTGATATTTCACTGCCCACTGTTCACCGTGCGCACATGAGGGCCGACGCAGTGTCTCAGCTTCGCAACTGAACAACAAATCCTAGGTCATTAGTGGTCCAGACACGTCGGTCACCACATGCTCGCTTTGTTCCAATTCCTTCGATGGGGCTACAACACACTGTATGTCCATCGACGGCTTGTGTGTGTGACGCATGTTCAACCAAACCGTTGGCCAGGATCATCCAAGCGCTTATGGTGAAATGTGAAAGTTTAGCCCTAACGGTCACAGTACAAAAGGAATTGACCGCTAGCTTGGTAAGAAAAACCACTGAACTTGAGTCGCAGATTAGTGTATTAAGTAGCCCGAATCCTAGACCTATCAAAAGGCGTGAGCCATTTAGTAAAGAAGCCACACAGTACGGTGAAAACAGCACACCATTGTTTATGGACGCCAGCGAAGACAGGCTTGTCGAACGACCTCCCAAGTTTTGTGAAGTATCTCCTGGCTTAAACAGCCATTCACAAACTGCACGCTCATCCCTGTCACGGGTTGGATAGCAAAATTTGACCCCCACCAACAGCACAACAAACGGCGTTCCGCGTATGCAGTCATGTAGCAGCGCAGGCTATCCCTGCACAAATAAATAAATAAATAAGGCGCTTATTCTCGGCAAGGCGAGGCACACCTTTACGGGCATGAGCATTTTGACAAAACAATGCGTGATAAAGAAGTTGCAAAAATCCGATATGTTTGCCATAACAGTGCTTGTTTGTGTAGGGGAATGTAAGTTTGTAATTGTGTGTGCGTTTATGTAGCTGTGTTATTTGCGCTTGTAACTGTGCTGCTCCATTCTTGAATGTTTGCTATCGTCTGCAAGGTGCGATTGAAAGATTGGTGTCCGTGGGTTGGAAAGGATTATCCAGATATCCACGGAGCAGTGACTTTATTTTGTGGCGAGCCACGACCGCCACGGCACAGTGTTGTTAAGCAGACATTTGTGGCTTTTTATAGGGAGAACGCTTGCCAGGTGAAAAGCCACCAATTCCTGGAACACTGCCGCCGAGCTATTAGCTGGAGCGGGTAAAACCCGAACCACCCAGCTGGCACTAAGAGGAGGTTGTTCGGCTAGCCAGCCAAGGGACAAGATGAGTACTCAAACTATACAAATGTCCACCAGTAACAACCCTCAGGATAAGCAGTCAGTGTGCAAGAAAAAGCTCTGACAATTATGTGTTCAAATGTACCAGAGACCACGAGCGAGTCGTTAAAAGGTAGGCAAGTGGAAGAGCAAAATCGCTGGGCAGAGATAAGCTGTGCTCTCGAAATTAACGTTCCTCCAACTAGTCTTACGCGCATTTCCCGAAATTCATCCTCGCCGCATTTAGGACAACCTCGGTTATTACCAGTAACATTTGGTTACACACACGACTTGGAGGATGTGCTCCTTACAGGCTCCAAGCTAACGAATTCCTCTCTCAGAGCCCGCATTTTCCAAGATATACCATGGATAGAAAGGCAAAAATGGAAATCCGACCCAGTCGCGTCACGACATGATGCGACGAAGAAAGTAGTGCTGGTCCACGGTGTTCCACAACTTAACCATGACGATATAACTGAACATCAGAAGCACGATATAGAAGAGTGGAGGTACATCACGAAGCTCTACAACATACAAAATATCGTGACTTTAGATGGCACCCGTCTAGCGGCCTCCTTAAACCATCAGGATAACGGGCCAAAAATTTTGTAAGTCACTGTGGCTACACCTGAGATGGTATCAACGGCCGTCCAAGCGTGGCACGACAACAGAAAACGCGGGCCTCCTGAAGTACGTTTAAGACCGTTCCTAAACAAATTACGGGCCACAGATACAGACGAACTGGACTCGGTTGATCCTGACTCAGGTCGGACAAATGTGCGAACGCATCTGACAAAAAACGTACGCAGACCGGCACAATCCGTGCAGGTCAACCACAACGAACCGAGCTCCTAATGTGTCAACAGATACAGTGCTGCTGCACAAACGCTCAGGGGCTCAACTCTAAGCTACCTGAATTGCGCCATCGACATAACACAATCAATTGGGATATCATAGCTGTAACTGAAACCTGGCTCTCCAATGACATGCTCGAAACGGAAATCGAAATCAGTGATATGTCAGTTATTCGCAATGACCGGCCATCTCGCGGTGGCGGCGTTGCTCTGTACTATCGGAATTGTCTGAGATGTGAGGCTATTAACGAACGTCACCTTGCTGTCTCCGACGCCTTGTTTTGCCGAATGCAGCTAAATGGCCGAGGTGGTGAACCTTCGAAGAAGACGTGGGATGCTTGTCTGGTGGCAGTTGTCTACAGGCCACCGAACACCACCGCAGACCGAGATGACATTCTGTTAAACGCGCTTCATTATGCAGTTTCTCAAAAGTACTCACATTGTCTAATCATGGGCGATTTTAATGTACCCTCAATTGTCTCAGCGACTTCTAGTGGTCCTTACTTCAAATCAAAGCTTCTTGAGTTTATGGATACAGCAGCTCTGTACAACCACGTGCACCGACTAACTAGACACCGCGGTTCAAATAAGCCGTCACTTCTGGATTTAATCCTAACCAACGAAGAGTTGATGATTGAGACAATTTCATACGATCCACCAATAGGCAACTGTGACCACTCAGTGTGAAATTTTGCCTATGTGAGTTACGCCAATACTACTGAAATCAGACATGAAAACCGACGAACTATAACCAACTATTCCGTGCCGCACAGCCTAGCGACAACCGTCAACTGGGACCTCAATCTGCAGAGCACTTCAGACGACGCGTGGAACGAACGAAAAGACAAAATTAGCTGTGTCACGCAAGCGGCCTCCAAAGTCATACCATTACGAGTGCCGCGCCGGACCAACACCTGGATCCGAAGCAGAACGCGTAAATGGATTAGCACCAGAGACGAGATCTGGAGACAATACGCACTGAACAATTGCGACGCCACCTGGGAGAATTACAAAATAGTGAGGCACTATTGCACATCACGGATTAGAGTAGATAAGTACGAATGGCAAAAGACATGGTAATTAAATTCACGAACAATAGAAATCTGCTATACTGGTGCGTGAACAGCAGAAGGAAAGTTAAAACAGGAATACCACCACTCAAGACGGATGGTGGCCTAACGACTACTGCTGTGGATGCTGCGAACGCATTACTTCTGCAGCTTGGCACAGTGACTGCAAACGCCATAGAACCTTTGCCAAACCGGCATGCACCCAACGTGGTCAGCATATCAACTGTCACTTTTACCTCAGCAGCTGTCGCTAGAAAATTACGGTCTCTATGAGAAAATAGCGCTCCGGGAGTCGAAAAAATCAGACCCAAATTTCTTAAAACTCTTTCTCCCACCATAGCAGCACACCTCGCAGGCTTTTCTAAAGTCTACTCAATTCCCAAACACCTCCGTCTGAGTGGAAAAGCGGGATAGTCACTCTGATGTACAAAGGAGGTAAGCGATCGGATCCTGCCAACTACCGACCCATTACTCACCTCCCTGTTTTATCAGAAGTAAGGGAATCGTTAGTTGCAGATGAAATTACACGATATTTTGAGAGTCTGAAACTTATTTCTCACATCCAACACGGCTTTAGGCGCGAACGATCTTGCCTCACCAATCTGCTTCTTGCTCGGGATTCATGAACCCAAGCGCTTGATGAATGATCCCCCTTGATGTGATTTACCTAAACTTTTCGAAGGCATTCGACAGAGTCAATCACTTAGCTCTGCTTCATAAGCTTCGTGCCTACGGTATCCATGGTTCCCTACTTACCTGGCTAGTAGCATATTTGCATGACAGAACGATCAAGGTCAGAGTCGCCGATGTCCTCCCGGAAACCCTCTGCATCTCCAGCGGTGTTCCTCAAGGATCCGTCCCTGGTCCCCTCCTTTCTCTGGTCTACATTAACGACCTCTCAGATAATATTCAATCAC
Organism: Dicrocoelium dendriticum; assembly: GCA_944474145.2. Taxonomy (NCBI): domain Eukaryota; kingdom Metazoa; phylum Platyhelminthes; class Trematoda; order Plagiorchiida; family Dicrocoeliidae; genus Dicrocoelium; species Dicrocoelium dendriticum. The sequence goes on from OX104064.1 coordinate 86,842,830, forward strand.
CCATGCAAATTTTTTGCAGATGACGTAAAAATCCGGAGAGTTATTCGCTCAACATCAGACTGTGCCCTCCTCCAGAATGATTTGGATCGAATCAACAAATAGGCAGATATAAACCACCTCCCCTGAATCCTGCCAAGCGTCACCTACTGTCATTGCGCAGCAATCTTACCAACACGTAACTCTTAGGGCAGTATGTTTTACGGCGCGTGACCACAGAAAGAGTCTTAGGTATCGTTGTGCAAGAAAGTCTGGGGAATTCGCTCCAATGTTCGAAAGCAGCAAACGTGGCGAACATGAATCTGAAACTTTTGAGGCGAGCTTTTGGTCTTTTTGAACGACGGTTGGTCCCCATGCTTGTCAACTCCTATATCCCTCCCCACGTCGAATGTGCCGTCCAGGCTTCTTGCCCATGGTTAAAACGGGACATTCATCTCTTAGAGCAGCCCCAACGAAGAGCTACGAAGGCAACACGCGGATTATCTGGTCTCAATTATGAAGTGCGTCACAGTTTAATCGGAATGTTTTCCTCGGAAGACCGAAACGACTACGCGGAGATCTCATTCGCGCATACCGGATATTAACGGAAAGTTATTACCCGTGCAAATCGCTGCTCATCCTAGCCTCATATAAGCGATCGAGAGGTCATAACCTCAAGCTGATAATCCAACACTCCCGATTAGACTGTAGAAAATATTTTTACTCTCTTAGAATCTGTTCACAATGGAATGACTTGCCAACGCATGTGGTAAATGTTCCGAACATTACAGCCTTCAAACAATTGGTAGACATTCATCTGAGTGACAAACAACACATTGTGGTTGATGTACTAGGTTTAGACTATTGGCATTTCAGTTCCATGTCGGAATCTAATGATTTTTATTTATTTTGCATTTACCATCCTATGGGTCTTGTAAAGCCAATGCTTTTTATCCCATCATACCTTATTGAATTTTATCGAACTATAGCGGTAGTTAATACTAGTCCGAGACGGTGCTCGAAAGTAAGCGCGGATATCAAAAGGCAATGGGAGTCGGACACAGCGGATTGTATTCGATGGGGCTACAATAAGAAGCGGTCGGATGAAGCCAGGCGAGAGCGTACACGTGAGCGCGGGAACTTACAAGGCAGTTGTGTGTCCAGCCGATTGTAAGGACAATTAAAACAAGAAGGAATAGTGTACAATCGGTCAACAAGTAAATTGTAAATGAAAGATAAGAGTTATCTTTTTGGGCACTAAAACTCATACAGTCTTCGCCGTATGCTTGGTTAAGGAATTGAGATGTTTCTGTAAAAGTTTTGCCATGTTGGTAGCAAAATTTCCCACACGCGCGTTGTTCTTCATGCATTTTCATTGGCACTTCGCCCTAATCCGACGAAAAACTTCTCCACATGCTCATTTCAGTGGCGGTGGCTACCCAGTCAACAATCAGAGCAATATGCAGCAAATGGCAGTTTGTTGTCCAACCAAGCCTCCACCTGCACTCAGTAACCACACAACACTCCCTGGGTCGGTTGCCTCGCTAGTTCAACAGTTCGGCTCATTGTTGAATGTCCCTCGTATTTGACACATTTCTTAGTGTAGACAGTCTGTCCTTGAAAACCTTCTCTGCTGGCATCCTACTAACAGTAGCTCTTTGGAACTCCATTGAGGTCCAGGAGGTGCCATCTTCTCACATGTCAACTTCACAGAAATATGCAGAATCGGCTGATACACTATCATTACTGTTCTCTTCAGGAGTGTCACTGTCAGAACTTTGACGCTCATGGATGCTGTGATCACCTTCCGAAAACGAAGATGAAGTCTCATCAAGACCACATGCATTCGCGTCTCCAGACTCGTTAGCTTCACTAGCTGTAAATACTCGCAAAAATACAAAAGCTGTTTTCCACGTACGAGCCACTATGTATCATTTGCACCGAAGTTTATAAGGCCAAACCCACAATATCACTGAAAACTCGTGAACTATCTGCTTTTCATTATTGTTTTGACTTATATTGCATGTAACTTTGTCGGAAATAATATTGGCGGCTGCAACTCAAAAGAAAACCGGATAGGAGCTAAGCGCTCATTTCAAATGCTTAAGGTTTTGTCGGTAGTACGGAAACAACAACTTCTTTTCCCTGAAACCATAACAGATATGGAAATGAAACTTCAGTTACGATGAACCACTAAAAATATGAAAAGTCACTAAATATCTTGCTCGACGTTTTACAAATGTAGATAATGTGCGCAGTTAAAAACGCTGAGCGGTCAAAATGACCGCTCTGGGTGCGCTAGTGTTAAACGCTCCTGGTAGACAACAGTCGAACAGGTTGCGCTCAGTTACGTCTGTGCTACCAGCCCCAAGTACGACCGTACCCAAGCACCCACCACTCTTATCTAATCCGTATTGTGCATGATATACAGCTAGCAAGTCAGTCACCGAAACTTGCTCCATTTGTGGGAGCGATCCTCTCCGAATGTATCGTTATGCTATTACTTACCCGGTTACTATACTAAACAAATATCCACTGGGATCGCTGCCGCTACACAACAAAAAGGGACAGTTGTGGATCAGTGCTGCGGCCACCCGGTCATACTGTCGTATCTAGTGGAACCACCCGGCTAGGGTTACTCGCCAGTAGGTATTAAGCCATAGTTTATATAGTACAGCGCCGGATAGCCTTTAAAAGTTGGCTGCTCATCTCAACGAGACCGTGTCTTAACGTACTGCGATGTTTGCCTTGTTTTCACAATTTATTGAGCCATGCTGAGTGTTGCTTTTTGTGCCCTCAGAACTATTCAAACCAGCTTGGTCACTGGTTGGAGACCTACAAAACTCGGCCTCCTAGTCCTCCAGGTTGAGTGACAGGGTCTGGGGGTCTCCTTTCTGCATAAAACGGACTCGGTAGGCCGACGAAGTAATCCTATTTCCTTGCGAGCAGGTTCCTAAACGGAATCCTTTGTTTGACACTGCTATTTGTCCCCCATCTAAGTAGGGGCAACCTGACAGTAGCTAGTCTATGCAGTATAACGAATTTATCCTAGAACAATAATTAGATGCTCTGGACGTCACAGAGGATAATAAAAGGCGCCCTATCGGCTGCATCGAACAGTGAATAGGAGTCCTTCTCGACTTCTCAGTTCCCCACTTGAGGTTTTCTATCCGTAAACGCCCTCAAAATACTTTTAACCCCCAACTACCAAGTTATTGGCCGTGTTTAACAGTCCTTTGCCTCCTTGTTGCGAAGCACATGTAATTGCAGGGTGTCCCTCTGTTCCAGTCGACAAGTCCATGTTAAGTCAAGCGGACAAATAAAACCCGTTCGTTTCCGTTTTAGCTTTCTCGATCCTCACTAATACTTGCATGTCTCAACATGCGCAAGGTGTTGCCCAATGGGGGCAACAGCCAGCACTCAGCGTAAAAGTAGACACCTTGTCAATTGATATGCACTTTCTCCTAAACCCGGCTGCGAGATTCGTGCTCTGCGCCCATTCCATGGTTCTTCACAAGTAGCACTTTCACATAGACTTTGTTTGATAAGGACGCAGCCTCAAATATCGCTTTGGGCGTTGCTCTGAGTCGATGGGATCCAAATCAACTGTCGGATATGCACCATCATGTTGACTGGCTCGTTCAAAACTGAGAAATCGCTCGGGGACAATAAGGTACCTATTTGTCATTGCTGCCTACACCCCACAAACTGGCGTTAGTTCGATGAAAGATGACCGCTGTAAGCAACTGTATTAGCGCCTTCGTTACAGCAGGAGTACGGATACTGTAGCGTACTGGCTGTTGAGCTGAATGCCTAAATTGAAAAGCTGTCCAAGGATGAGTTATATCTAGGCGACCAGCACGGTGTAGGCTCTCGTAGTGATAACGGTGAACGCTTGTCACACTTGCGTCAAGGAGCTCGTCTATATACAGTGAGCCATAAGCGCGTTAGGTGCATTGTTTACGGTACGGGAAGAGGAACTAAACTTTCAGTACAGTTGGTTCATGCCCGAGGCTCCGATGGCCGGCCCACGTGTTGCGTATGCCAGTCCACCGTCTCCAGCGGGGTTTGTGCGCCGGGGGTGTGTGGATGGAAACAGGGAGGACCAGCGATGCCTTGGTCAAGAAGAGTGGGAGGCCTTAGTTCAATGGTTGCGTTGGTTAAGGCTTTTCAGTTCCCTATTTTGAGTCCGAAAGACGATGAACTCGCTTGGCTGGGTACGCTCGTTGACATAGATAAAAGCTAATCGCAGTGGCGATTGCGTTGTCTTTCTTTGGCTTTTCCCTTCTACTTAGCCTCTTTCCCTAACCAAAATCTCACTCCCTACGCACGGTAGCTGGCTGTTAGCTCTCCGGAACGATGCTCATCTGTTGCTAGTGGCTCAGCCGGCGTGCCCTGCAGCGACTTTGTTGTATTTTCTTGTGTTGTAGCAGGGTAGCTAAGTTTCACACTTCTAATGATGGCGCTGACGTTATTCAATATTTTTGATTTTATGCTTTCTGAAGGTTTTATTGAGGCAATGTTTCACTCTTGACGCCAGAGCCTCTTCAGACCTTAGCGAAAGCTAAGTCGATTGTGTGCCGATTCATCTGTGTTGCGGAAGTGCTTTCGTCAAGAGAGAAAGGTTACGACATCAAGAAGTTACAAAAACGGATTTGTGTTCAAAGCCAGTTGTGATGTTGACGAGTAACTTCCGATAGCACTGTCAGGGGGTGACATGGTGCCCGACAGCCACGGACGCAAATTGATAACATCGGAATCATTTACCGAGTTGGGGCATGATCGTGGACTCTGACTATGCACCTTATGTGGGCATCTCTGTATTCGCTTCGGCGGACGCATGCGGCGAAACCAAGTCTGTTGATTGTATATCAAACTGCGCTAGTATAAGGGCTGAGTAAAGTCTCACTAAACACCGTTGAGGGTCACTAGTCGCATATTCACCGGAAGTTAGGAGCATCAGGTATATCTAAATGTTAAAAAGCTGATTGTCAAACTGACCATTAGGTCTCTTCGCCGTCGCGTTCCGGATCGGAGTGAATCCAGCGAGACTCTCAAAGGCTTAAGGTCGAAACTGCTTGCTATTCCGAAAAGAAAACGTGAAACATATTTGTTCCACCATGCCACGGGGGTGGAAATAGCAGCCTCCACTGATAACCAGCGTGTTAGTTGGTCTGTTACGAGGAACGGGCAGCAGGAGTTTCGATTTTAGCGAAATTATAAGCGGCGAGTTTTCAATGCGCTTCTCAATATCTTTTTATGCTGAGGCGCATGTCGCGTCGCCATGATATCCTTCTCGCTATCAATGGACGGGTCTACTGTGTTACTGTCCATGCTGTAGTGTTGTACGGATGCGCGATCTGACTCACTCGTACCGTGGATGTTTGTAGGCTATCCGTCTTCGGGCATCGCTCTCTGCGGTCCATTGACCGTGGGTGGTGACTGCACCACGTAGGAATTGTGGAAGTTAGACTACCGGTCTTAGGAGTAGGAAGCCACTTGCTCGAGGAGCTCGTCTCACTAGATCAACTGTGGTGGTTAGAACAAGTACTGTGCATGCTTGTTCAACATTCCCCGTGTCGAGCTCTGTTTGCATTTGCTGGACATGGCTGAAAGGTCTGCCGCATCTGCAACCGACCTAAAAGCACCTGACCCACTCCTCGCATGGGCGCATATTCTCATGACATAAAGTGCGATACTCCGTCGGCAAATAAGTATTTTGCATAAATGTAGTCGCAAAACCAGTGGTTGGTGCAAACTGGGCGAAGTTCGTCTGCAGGACTTGAAAGAAGAATAGTTTTCCTGATTCTTATCCTCATAGTCGAAATGTAACATTAGTTACTACCGATTCTCAGGAAACACTATCGAACCTGCTGAACAAGGACAAGCGGCTCACGCAACGTCCGCATTTCTTTCCTGTGACGCGGGAAATGGAGCCAAGTTTTTACGCACATTGTTGGATCCTTTTCTGGGACAACTTCAAACAAATTTACTAGCATCGCGCTTACCTCCACGCAATAAGGATGTATAACGAGCGGCGTTGAGGGTCGTCCTTTTGCAAGCTATTTTTTCTCCGCTCCGAAGAAATTTATCTCGTGGTGATGTTGCGCTCCATCACCGCTCGCATTAGATGGTTGGTGGAATATACGGGTACTCGCGACTGATACTCAAGTTCTATCTAAGTTTATTTGAATATGTGTTACTAGGAGTTCCTTGTTGTCGTCGTTGGCGACATGAACGTCCAATATTCGTAAAATGTCGACCGAAACAAAGGACAGATGCAGGAGGCAGTCCGTTCCTGTGTATAGCGTTTGAGACTTCCCTACTAACCTTGTCATTAAGCGTCGGTTAGCGGGCTGTTTGGTGGAATTAGGCAGTTCTTATAAACCCCCAATCAGGGTGTTACTTGCAGCTTGTGCAGGCGAGTTTTGGCAGCGTCTTTTGCAAGCACGCATCCACAACTTCTTATTGGTGAAGCTTCATGTTAACGTGATTGATACATTTCGTTTCCACATGTGCCTGCAGTTGCGCAGTGATATGCAGAGGTGGACGAACTGAAGCTTCTGCTGAGCTCGGACATTAAGGAGGCGTATTTCACAGGTCCGGACACTTGCGTTTCCTCTAACTTGAAACCTACTCGTCTTCGGAGCTTGTTAGAATTGGTGGAAGCCTGTAGCACTGAACTGCTTATTACGTGCTCACGGAACTGGGACGTTTCGTAAGAAGGGCGGTCGGTATCGTTGCGCCTGTGGAAGGCAACAATTCTTTTTCATAACTCTTCGCTGAAGCGTCGATACGACTGCCGACAATAACTAGTCATACCTGGGCGAACCGGGACAGCAACTGTAGTAAGCGGTTCATGCGTGCTGTTCAACAGCTCCGTCTCCACGAAGTCAAGAGCCACTAATAAGTGTAATGCTTCCGTGTGGCCGAAAAGGTAAACATTGGATGGCGGTACGTGGCAACGGAGTAACGGTAAAGCTATGTGTAAAACTGGAATTTGGGGTTGGACAACGTTGTCACTTTGCCTTTACAGAGGTAACCACTCATTCTACGCACAGTTTATGCCGTTGGCCATTTGAACGATGGGCCATTGCGAAGCCAACTTCAAAGTTGTTCTCCGTTCTACGTGGGTGCGTAATACACATGGACTAACAGAGGAAATTTGTATAGTAACTTTCTCCACCGGGTTCTGTTTACGGGGATACTTGCGAAGCGGAGGTAAGTAGTGCTGTTGAAATGATGTAGGCTACCGAGCGCTGCAATTCTAGCTAGCGACAGATGGTTCCGATTGTACAACTCTATCTTCCCAATTGTATCTTCTTGTTTTCGTTTCCATTATTTATTATACTGCTTTTAATTGACCAATTCAGTTGAGCGACTATGATCCGAACAGCGAAGTGCGGTGGGTCCAGTTGCCACGACTCTCCTGGCAAGAGTAACAACTACTAACAGAGGCAAAATGGTGGTGTTAAATGAAAACCGAACGTGCAGAAATCGGAAGCCAGCGGGACCGGCGTCAAACTAATCAGCATGGAACGAGAATAAACCACCAGAAACAAGAGACCGGATGCTGAACGCCGTGTCTGCTTAGGTCTCCAACCATTGGTTACACAATCCCGAGCCCCATAAAGAGACACGATGCGCACCAGCCTGACCAGCTTTCTCAGTCAAGTTCTTCGAGCCTCTATGATATAAAATTGGCTGGTCACCTCGCGGTTTTGTCAAACTCGGTTTATCCACGATGTATACTGACACAAAGGAGGCGGGTTAAGGTGGATAGGGGGACATAGCCTACCTACCGTAAATGATTAATATCTAGCAATCACTCTCCTGAGGCACCAGAAGGCTGCTTGCCAAACACCAACTGGCAGCCCTCAGCCTTGCATACGCAGTGTTTCTAACAGAGGTGAACAGTGATGCGCAGGCACCGGTGGTCAAAACACGGCTGCGAACTCGCCAGGTTTTAATGGATCAAAAACCGATATGTACTTCCTTGAATTTCTATTCGCTTTCTAGTTGCGTTGTCATTCGTTGGCCTGCATAGCTCGATTGTCGGATCTACCACGCGAGAATATATAATTGACTAAAAAATCAACTTCTGTTATCGGGTTGTGCTACTAATTGCCGGAATACCGAGGAGTTGCCTAGTACGAAGTCCATAATTAATTGCCTCTAAATAGGCTGAACATGCACAACGCGGTTTGGTACAGCAAGCTGTTGTCTGATGCCAATGAGCTATTGAGGATACAAATTAGATTGCAAGTGAGAAACGCTTCAAACTGAACTTGCGTATGTAGCTGATCACATATGTTCACATTATTGCTCCTCCAATTTTCAATTTTATTCTATGCTTGCAATTCTAACTCAGCACAACAGTAATGAACTAACCTTATTTTAACCCGAATCATTACAGTTATAAACATATATAATTGTTTATATATTTTGGTAATATCTGATAACTGTTTGCATCGAAACTAGCGTGGTCATAGGTTGTCAATATATTGTTCTTTTAATGTTAAATATAACCCGTTTTGTAGCTTAAATTTTGCTCTTATCTTTGCAGTAAGATGCTTCCATCATTTTAACTTTAAACTTTTCATTAGTTCCTCATTACGTGTATTACTGCAACACATGCAACATTAAGGGTTCAGCTGCTTCTGAGAAAATCTGCTTCAAATTGTTTCCCGCCAGTCCATTATTTGCGGGGTACCTGCCTAGCGCAAGCTGTAACGTGTAGTCCAGTCGTAGTGTCTAGCGAAGGGAATACGTTGTCCTTAACAGAAAGGTACTCTCGAAGACACCGCAATGCGCAACAACAAAACGCAGCATGACACGAAGGGGGTGACGAGAAGTGCAGGCGCGTCTATCGTAGAGCACAGCGAAGCGTACAGCTAAGAAGCAAAACAAAGGGACCGAAGTACAGCTCAATTATAAGATCATAGTTCGTTGTCTGTATGACGACATTCCTTCTCACGACTTTCCACCTAGACCTTCATCGCGTTTACTTTCTTATGGTCTGCGAATAAAAGAAACAAGTAAATAATACTGTTCAACGGAAGCGTAAAAATTATTCGTTACGGCCTAATTGCATCTACACTACTCCTCCACGTCAAAAGTACTGCCCTCAGTGACTAGAACAGCTGTGACTGGCCTTCCCTCAGGAGGTAATTCTAATATGTGTGCAAGCGCTGGGACGTCAACGGGTGATGGCAAGGGTGGAAGCTAAGAAAGTTCATTGTTGCGGTGCTAGGGTTTTAACTGATTGAAGTGAATAGTTAGTACATCCGCGTTAGGCGTTGCAGCGTCACGTAGTGGAAACACATTGCTGGATCGCTGGTACACAACGACGCACGGCCCCTGCCAGGGTTTATGAAATTTCGCCTGCATGCCGTGTGGAGGTCTGGTTCTTTGCAGCAGGACATTTCCACAGAAGGCACACACCGGTTCCTGGACGCTTCGAGCATAACACGTCTTCTGATGTTGTTATGATATCATGATATTCTGGTCAGCCTGTTGGAAGGGATTGCGTAACTGTTGCCTGAGCTTCTGAACGTATTCGTTATGTGTGAATGCTTCTGCTGGCATCGTCGGAAGTGTAATAGCCACTGCTAGGCGTATCTCGTGACTTAACTGCAGGAAAGTCATGGAAAACCCGTGTACCCGTGCAGCGACGAACGATAGGCTAAGAGACCTTTTGGAAAGCAGTACACCCCCACTAGCATAATCGTGTTCAACAAATGCGCGCAATACACACTTGCGCGTCCTATTCGTTATTTCCATTAAACCATTGCCTTGAGCGTGGTAGTGGGTCATTTTCGTGTTTATGGCACCGAGTAACCTGCAAATTTACCTCAAAAAACTAGCAACCGCGGATGCTTTGGCTCAGTGAAGGAAATGAGGCCTTCCGTAACGGCAGATTCATTCGTTTACAACAGCTGAAGCAACTGAGCGAGCATCCTGCTGTTTTAACGGTATGGCTTTACACCATATAGTAACATGATCGGCCACGACTAATATGTAGCCATTCTTTTTTCGTAGATGGCAATGGACCCAAATTGTCGACGCCTATAAGGTGATTCGAGCATTGACAGCTAACTGGCACAATGAAGCTTTGCGTGCCTTGTTGTTTATTTTGTTGTGTTAACAAGTGTCACACTACTGACAGAAATCGGTGACGTCGTTATGTAGATGCGGTCACCCAACTCGGGGGCGGAAGGCGGCCACGGCCTTGCTCCGACCCCATGCCTTGTCTCCACATGTACTAGTGCAACAACGTGTAGCACCTTCGAGTTCGGAACAATAACTTTTGAAGGGCCGTCCTGACTAGAAGGTACAAGCCCTTGTTCTTTCCCGGCTTGGCACTGTGACAATACTGCGCCTATAGCTCTGTCAGTAGCATCGGTGTCAAGAAGCAACGGTTCAGAATTTTCCGCGACAGCAGAAAACGTAATTATAGGTGGCGATAGCAAAGCATTCGTCAAGGTTTCTAATACATTTACACCTGCATTGGTCTACACAAACGGTCGGCCTTGCTCAGTCCGATGATGGAGAGGAGCTGCGATCGCGGCGAATCCTTTAATGGACTTCCGACAATAAGATGCTTATCCCAGGAAGCTGCGGATCTCGCGAACGTTGAAGGGGGTAAGCCAAGTACTTGTGCACCTCATATTTATGTCAGCACCCCGCGTCGGTATTTTATTGCTAAGAAACACTAGCTGCTTCCTGAGTATGTTGCATTTTTGTCTTTTCAGCGTCAGATCGGCCTCAAGGAGCCTAACCAGTACTTCGGAACTTCGCCGCTTGTGTTCTTCCACTGAGCGACCGTGGACTATGATACCTTCATGGGAGATAAAGGAACACCGTGGAACTAGGTCATTCGGAACTTACTTCATTCGCCTTCGTAAAGTAGCTGGAGCATTAGTGAGTCCGAAAAGCATGGTCTCATACTCATACAACCCTGAAGAAATGACGAACGCGGGCTTTGGTTAAGCATCGGGATACACCTCCATCTGCTAATAAGCCGCGGTTAAATCAAGCGTGAAGAACCACCGGGATCCAGCTCAAGCATCTAAAGTAGAATCAAGCCCTGGAAAGGAAAAGGGGGCACGCTGCGCGTTGGCACTCAGTTTTTAGCAGCATACACATAAACGGATTTCCCCATCCTTCTTAATAACAAGTACTATCGGGGATGCCCAAGGAGAAGATGACGGTCGAATAATATTTTTGTCCAGCATATAATGTTTCTATCGTCCAGGTGTGGTTGGTAGAGCATCGGCACACGTCTATGTGGTTCTCGTATAACGTGATAGCCCATCGTGTCTATACGGTGTTGTAACTCGTTGGTCCTCCAAGGACGATCAGGATTAATGTCGCAAACACCCGAAAATCGGTCCAACAGAATAACGGTACTTCTTTTCCCTCAGGTCAAGCTTCTATGTCATGTAAGAGAGTGTCAAACCAGCGAGTAGTAGAAAGAGTTGGGGAACGTAAGGCCCGGCGTATATCTGGAGGCAGTGCGTCGGCGAGTTGGTTTCATTTTCGAATGTGACAGAATGCCTTTTTAATCAATACACGCCCCATGGTCTTCGAGAAAGTTAATACCTACTATTGGGTCCCATGTACTTGAAGCGAGATTAAAGTCGCACCAAATGTTGAGCGATCCTGGATTGACTAGTCTACGCTTTTGACCATACGGCGGGCCACGTAACCCATCGGCTGCCGTTAAATGGGTACCGGACTCAGTATCTCGCTTTTGCATGCGGCCGAAAAATTCTTACTTAATATGCTACAAGCTGCGCCAGTATCAATAAGTATGTTGACGTTCCGACTATCTATTCGACTAGGTATGGTGGAATGTGCTAGTGTAGTTGCACGAACGGTGAGAATCCCTGGCGGAACGGACAAGCCACACAAACTGAGGAAGATGAAAACCAACGAGGGCACCGGGGACAGAAATTTACAGAACAGCTCGAGGCCTATCGGGAAAGTCGGAAAGGGACCACGAACGACAAACGATGTTAGACCCAGATTGAGAAGAGCGTGGAACGTATTGCTGTTAAGCAGAAAGTTCCGGAGAGATACGAGTTTGGTCGCGCCTCCAGAGGTAACCACGAGGAGAGCGAAGCAACCCCGATTAAGTAAATTAAGAGCGGTAGAACGAATTCAGTCTGGTCATTATAGGACGCCCAGAGAGGAAGATACCTGGGCCACTTGGCGAAGGCCGACCTACCGGATGACGGAGGACGGGACATGAATATGACGCCGAGCGAAAGGACGAGGTATGCGGCGTGGTATCGGGAACTGTCTTCTTCCAGTGCGCGCGCATGTGCTAGCTGGGGAACCAGCTGAGCGTTGGCAATCAACGCTGTGCACCCCCGCCGTTGTTCTTGCTACATGGGCATTGCAAGTAGATAAACACATAGGCAAAACAGTAAGTGAATGGGTCTCACCGAGGTTCGTCATTGGCCTCCAAGGGGTGTTGTGTCCGCAGCGTTCAGCTTTGGTGCCAAACCTGCGGCAGTAAGGACAGTTTCGGCGATCGCGAGTGGTCATGGTATCGTGAGCTTGAGGGTGTGAAGCATCCTGAGTTGGTTGAACACTCCGAGACATTTGGTTTAGCCCTATGTATGCTTGTAATCGTTCTGCACCTTCAGAAGTGAGGGCGATGTCAAAAGCCTCTGAGAATAACCGAGGCAGTTTACGACTGAAGTTGGACAAGACTTCTCGGTTGACGATGCGGTAACAACGAAAACTTCTTTCTCGAGTTCGAACACCAAAGCTCGTATCTCGGCTTGTACAGCAAGTTCTCGAAGGTTTCCGAATTGTCGCAGAACCTTCTCGGAGGGCATATGCTGCTGAGAGTAGAACGACTGCAAGCATACGTCTGCCGGTGTCCTGACTGAGTACATAGGTCAGAAAAGTAACCACCGAGCTTCGGGGAGGTGTCCCGAGGTAACCGACAAGCCAGCAATTGGGATGCTGCTTCATCGTTTAGAATTATGGTAATATGTTGCCGATGGTCACATTGCGGCAAGTCAGTCAGATAGGTAGCACTCGCACTTCCCCAAGTCGAAAGCATCACCTGGAGTAAATACATTAATCTGACGCAAGCAAGGCCGGCTTGTTCCAGCGCAACATGTTGTTTTAACCATTGGGGCCGTGGACAAGGTATGGACGATTCATGCTTAGCCGGACGATCCATGACGAAGGCACCTCTGGCACTAATTTTGTCACTTTTAGCCTTGGAGTAGCATCTAGCGAAGAAAAACGCAGTTAATAAGGAGAGGTACAATCGGGAACACCGCATAGCGATGTTTAGCAAAGAAATGTGTGCATTTTCTACGCCAAAATGCGTCAACTGATCCGAAACGTCTCCTGTGTTACGCAGGTAGACCTGGCTCTTGCGGCCTTGATATAAACTTCAAAACCACTTAGAGGCTTAAAAAATAATAAACACTATATTCCTAGTGGTCGATGTGTCGCAGTAGCCACAGAAAATGGTATGCTGAGGCTTTCTATCCGTGGGTTAATTATAAGCTCTCCAGAATTCCCATGAAAACATAATATTCCTTACTGAATTTCTAGTGTTTTCGAGTAAAATTATAACTTATTTGTGTATGTTTGCCATGTACGTATGCAAAGTGTACTTTTCGGCCACCTACGAAGTTCCTAGTTGTTACAAGGTATTACAGGCTATTTAGAGTATTTACAGATAGCTATGCTTATTTAGAACGTTTACCGCTTTCGTTACGTTTTACATTTGATTTTCTTTTTTCTGCTATAAGCTTGCAAAGCACAAAGTCATGTTTAACGAAAAAGAATAAAGGCCTTATTCGTAGACCTTCATTCAACTGCGATTAACTCGCAAACAACCGCACATATTGCTTTTTTACTTTCAACTTAATCAGAGGTTAGAACTTGTACTGAACAGCACATATTTATGCTACGTTACGTAGTATTCTAGCCCTAGGAAAGGTTTTTCTTTTTTCTGAGATTTACTCAGCTTGAAATTTTACGCCATAAATCAATAGCAGCGCAAGAAACGTTTGGCTGCATTATTTTGTTAATTTGTATTTTTCTAGCGAAGCACACTGCCTTATTATATGTCTTAACAAATCCTTTTTATTTTTATCTGCATTTCTCCTAGTTATTTTTTAATTTAGCTTGTCCCTTATACTACCGCCACTCCCATTTCTTCCATTCCTGCACCATTAATAGTGCTGACGGAGCGGGTCAAAAATGTCCAATGAAGTTAAAGTGAATTTATGGTGCATTGGATGTTGTTCCAAAGAAAAGCGGCACAACTACAGCTCTGCGCAACTTTCACAACGAAAGTACGAGGGGTTCAGTACCGTACGAGGGAACCAGAGAACTTTCATTGTGGACGTGTGCTATCCCATCAGCTGTACATCAAAATATACCAATGCATTTGTAGTTGCCAACTAGAAACAAAAACTCGTATTTTGCCTACTTCCATGCAAGGGCATAGGATTAATGTAAAGGTTGATCTGCCCCCTTAAGGGTGCAGCCTCTATATAGTCTACAAATATATCTATTTATTTATTTATTTATAACAAAACAGCATAACATGAAGGAGATGACGAGAAGTGCAGGCGCGTCTATCGTAGAACACAGCGAAGCGTACAGCTAAGAAGCAAAACAAAGGGGACCGAAGTACAGCTCAATTATATGATCATAGTTCGTTGTTTGTGTGACGACATTCCTTCTCACGATTTTCCGCCTAGACCCCCATTGCGTTTGCTTTCGTGTGGTCTGCGAATAAAAGAAACTAGAAGATAGCATTGTTCAATGGAAGTGTAAAAATCACACATTACGGACTAGGTACCGCTACAAACGCTAGGACTGACTTCCACAGTATAGAATGGGTTTTTATATGCGGTTAAACATTTTGTTCTGTTGTATCCACCACAGACTTAGTGACATCGTATTTTTTTTGAAAACTAAGCACACCGTGTTAGGTGTATTTACAGCGTCGAACCACGTTTCTCGCACTGACATCCCGGAAAAGTTTCTTTATCCTCTTTTTTGTTTCGATTCATCCAAGCTATAACTTTATAAATAAATAAATAAATGGTATATTCTCGGTAAAACGAGTCACACCTGTAAAGGCGTGATCAACTGTGCATATAAGCATAGCTTCTTTGGAATTTTAAAACATTTCGTTTTAATGAACGGTATAAAAGAAAAGATGTAGTCCATATGAGCGAGCATTTTGTCAGGTAATGGGCAGACCAAGGAACATTATGGCGCTGTGGCGCGCAAAATCCGTCAAAACACTAGCTGGGGGTAATTTCGCCAGGTAGTGATTCGTGAGCACGTTAGCCTAAGCAGGGTTTTGTTGCAACCAACAACCAATACGAGATAGAGACGATCTGTGCTCCAACAAAGCATTATTCATAGTAGAATTAGTTGCACAGGTTGGATGTAGAAGGCTGAGGACTGCGTCAGTGTGAAATGCTCTGCTGTGACTTTATTTGGTGGCGAGTCACCTCTGCCACGTTGTAGTGTTGTTAAGCGGACATTTGTGGCTTTTTACAGGGAGAACGCTCGCCAGGCAAAAACTCACTAATTCCTGGAACACTGCCGTAGTTTCCGTTGAACAGTAGTGCACGTCGTCTTTGCATAGTATAGACCAATTTTGCACTCTAGTATTCGCAGTCGGTTGACAGCCAAAATTCTCGTTGGTTGGCCGAAGGATTTAAGCGAGTATTTTGGTACGTCGCAGTCAGCTGACAATTGAGATAAGTCAAATGCCTATCCGGAAAAGCACCAATTGTCAGCTGACTGCGACGAACCAAAATACTCGCTAAAATCCTTCTACTCATGAGTAATATAAGATTCGCCCTAACGGATTCCATAAATATAATGTCGATTCATATCTGCCGTAAACGGGAAGTCCGGATACCGGAAGGCCAACCGCTGTTATCTGCATGGCAGGTGCCTGCATGACAGTTGGAGGATGGGTCGGGCTATATCGCAGTTAACTAACAATTCGTGATGGTCGGCTACCATCCTACACGGCTCAGTTGCATAAGCAGCGGGCTAGTTGGCACAAGCCACTAGCAGTCATGGGTTCGATCCTCAGTAGAGAACCGAAGGATGCGCACCACTGACGAGCCCCAATAGGGCAAAACGGCCGTCTGGTGGTTTTCCGGATAGGTATTTGACTTATCTCAATTGTCAGCTGACTGCGACGAAATAAGATGCTGAATGTGTCGAGCTGGTGGTAGGCATCCGAAGTCATTCTACAAGCGCAGGTTGGGAAACCACTACCCAGTCAAAAATGGCGACGGCCGTTTCTGACCGCTAATATAATCACCTACTTTAAGGCTTCGACTTTTAAAAATCCCTTTGTACTACTTAGTCGACACTGGTGCCGGGGTTACCGCTATTCTTCCTGCTTACAACCGGGCTGACGTCGTGGCGGCCAACAATACCACGATATTCACAGGTCAGAAAATGCCTACTCTCAACCTTCGACTCTATCTGTTTCCCCTGGTTTTTCTCACGATGTCGTCCTACGTTCTATCCTGGTGGTTGACGTTTGCACCAAGTTCGGCTTCATCGTTCAGCCTCGTAATTTCAAGCTGTGTAATAATTTGACGATCCTGACCGCTTTTGGTAAAGACATTTCGGTTAGTTCTATGGGTCTTCGCTTCGCATTACAGTTGACAACGCGTTCACTGAGCTGCTATGGTTTTCCGTTCTGTATCAGTCATCTGACGGTCCAACCTCGATGACCCGTGTGCTCCGGAATCATTCGGAATAATCCCCTCTATCGTTATGCAGCGCAGTCACCGTATGCTCATCCGAACCAGGTTTATCAGCTCTACCCGGTGCTTTTTCCCACGCGGAATTATAGTTCACCAGTAACTTTACAACCATCGCTGACGGATTTAACTGTCATCCATAATTAAACACAATTGGATACATCATAAATTTTGTGTTGCATACCTTGCTGTGGAACACCGTTCGGTGCATAAGTATCGAGGCAGTTCTGATAGCCTACGCTTATCCTAATCCGGTGTTTCGCAAAACAGCTTAATGGAATAAGTGAGACCTCAATATCCGTTCAGCTTAACGCTTAGCTTCGTGTAATTTACTGGTCCAAAGCCACATTAACCTGACGTCAATCCATCAACCGAACAACACTGAAACCTTGCTTGCAATGGGGCGCTGGTGCTGGCGTGCGCACTACAACAGGCTGCCTTGCGCTTGACGTAGAAGCGGTAAGCTGCGCTTTCTCAGCATCCGGCAAAAGAATACCTTTAAAACTGCAACCCACTGCGGACTTCTCTCAAGTTAAGCGCGTGTTTATTATGCGTTAACGTGTTGAAGCTTGGAATAGCGTGCGCCAAATCCTTGAACTCTTAACCCATAGCTTGTTTTGTGACTTGCCCCTTAAAGTGGAGACGGTACAACAACACGTCCGTCGTTTGGGTTCTGCCAAGCCAGCAATGCTATCGCAGTTGTTAGCTGTCTAACTGTGCTATCGCAGAAGAGTAAGGGACTAACAGAAACAGTTGTGCAACCGCTGAGCGCCATTGCTACACTTATGAGTGGAAACAGCTCCTCAGTATTGGGTGAAAACACCCTAGATTTCCCATTCGCGCCAAGGAGGAAAGCCAGGCGCCCCAACCTCACTCCAATGTCTCCATCTCAACCGGTATCAAATCCCTTCTCTCTCCATCAAGTAAAAACACAGTCCGCAGCGTGCCCGCTTCAGCTTTGCTACAGTGTGTTGCACTTAGTAGTAGTTCGCTGTAACGGAGACTTAAGATCATATCAACCAGCCGTGTTGATGGACCAGAAAACTCGCATCTGTTGCCGCTAACCACATACCGGAAAGTGTGCAGGTAACCCTGACAGATGGATTAGAAAAAACTGAGGCTTCGCAGCCCGAAATGCCTTCAGCACTGCCGCCTACACATTAACAAAAGGCACGGAAAACTAAGTCTCAAAACAATTAGTCACCAGGCGCAACCATTGTGCCTAAAACCATGTGTGACCTACTCTCCTCAAAACCAAATCCAATAAAATTACGGGTAGGCTGACTGACGGCCAAAAACAATAGACCTCCAACTGTAAGGTGATCGAGGTCCCTGCTGATTCCACGACATAAAACCGCATTGCGCGTCAACCGAACGTATTGTACTACTACGTGCCCAAATGTTAGGTCTCAAACGGCATGCGACAAAGAAAATTGCGCCATCTGTGAATCAACTCGAGTTGGTGCCACTGCTTCAGAGCAAACCTCGCAACTTGCATGGGAAAACAGATTTTCATCCAGACCAAAGTCAAATGCGCACAGATACGAAACAACTTGACTTGTTGGGAAAGTTAGCACGCAATTGCCCACAAGGAACCGTGCTCATTGTATCAGAAGTGTTTCAGGTACAAGCATGCTAGTGTTTTCCTTCGTTGCAGAACATTTTTACTATCGCTTGTTTCACACCAGGCACAAGTCTCGGGACTCTTTGAGATCCATAAATTCAAAGTAGCGCACAGCCGTGCTTTGAACGGTATCGGTGTGTATTCCTTCCCACGTCGGCCTGTTCTGTGTTTTGCAAATATACTTATTGTCCGGTGGATTCTTTGTTGACTCGCGTGGCGCCATCTAAGAAGCTGCTAAGTCGATCCCTTGAGGACGCAACACCCGGCTACTTCGGGTTAGGCTAACCTTATTGGATGAGCCAGCGTCCGTTCCGCTGTCTGCGATGCAAGTCCGCAGCGACCCACTTGAATTGTCTACATTATTTGAAACCTTGTGGAAACAACACTCGGGGATCCTACTATCTGCAATAGGAATAGATGCAGTAAAGTTTACAAAGATTCGATTGCTTACGGTGTTCCTTAGCTTACTATTATTATTTCATTAATATTATTGTTCCTAAACTTACTGATTCTTCTTCCGACGATGCTTGGGTACGCGACCGAGAACAAGAGCAGTACGTCTGTGGGACACTTCTCAGAAATGTCGTCGCTATTTCGTTGACAAGAGAATCGTACCTCCAAACTACAATGGGCGTGGTCCTATGCCTTTGATACTGGGGTTCCGAGCAGAACGAAACACACCAAATATGCAACAGAAATAGAGTAAGGTTCGTAGCAGGTCACCAACAGTAAATCGTCTGAAAGTGTCAAGAACACAACCACCGACTAATTAAAATTAATTTGTGGCTCAACTCTCAATGAATAGATGGACTCTTGGATCCGACTCGGTGACCGTTACAACAGTAGCCATGATATCCCTAGGAACCCAGCTGAGCATGAGCGACCACCGGGATCCGCAGAATTTGATACGGGCAGCCATGCATAGTGTTGCTAGAGTCAAGCAACTCAGCTGGCTCTTTCGTTTTTGCTCCCCTTACCAAGTGCTATAGATATCACTCATAAGAACGAGCCCTAATGAAACTTCCAATGATCCACTTGTTATATCTGAGGCATTCAAATCCTATTTCAAGGACCATCAATGTTTAGAAACCAGGACAGTCAGCAATGAGCTTCAAGTCACCGGCTAACCATTCACTTTGCACAGTGAATCTTCTACCTCACAGGTATCCGCTCTGCAATTTCGACCATTAAGCCTGCTGCAACTTTTGGTCCAAATGGCATACCTTATATTCTAATTAAGTACGGGGGGGGAACCAACCAATTCTCCTCCTGAAGCACTTTAAACTCTCTAAGCAGTATGAAAAATATCCTACTGCTTGTAAACATTCTATAGTAATACCGCGTTTCAAAAGTGACTATTTGCAGGTTCCCAATTTCCGCCCGATAATCCATACATCTAGCACCTTGAGAGTAATGAAAAAGACTGTTAAAGGAACTCTCACGGACTTTGTATGAAGGAAACCACCTGAACAAGCCACAGCACGTACTTGTGAGTGCTCGAAACTGCGCAACCGGAAAGCTGCTCACCGAGGCGATGGACGCAGAACAGGCAGTACTCACACTCTACCTAGACATACAAAAAGCATTCGACGGTGTTCCACATATGCACTTACTACATAGGGTCATGGTTTTGGCGTGAGGGATCCGCTGTTAGGCCGCTTTGGATCATGCCTAACCGGACGCACGCAGCCAGTGAAAATTTTACAATTCAAATCCTCCGAGGTCACTGTCTCGTGCACTGTCACACAGAGAAGCGTTTAAGGTCCAACACTTTCTTATTAATATTAATGATACCCGCAACAGCGTAAAGCGCGGTAGCCAATTTTTATTCGCTTATGGTATCAAACTCGTCTACGTCCTACCAACAGATACAACCACATCCGCACTCGACAAAATATAAGAAAACGTAAGGGCCCTAGAGTCAGGGGTTAGAAATGGCAACTATGTTTCTCCGCTGTAAGATCAGGTGTTATGGCCTACAAGTGCTTAGTACCGGATGTGGGTCTCACGAGTAACGGCATTCCTACTCAGTTTTATACATCATTAAACAACCTGGGCCTGCGTTATTACGTGTCACACTTTTCTGAGCCACTGCACGTTCAAGTCACAAAGGCTCGACAAATAAACTTCTAAATATGCCGCCACCTAAACACAGTCGAGGCACTTGTAGAACGTTACCGTAGTCACATTCGTCCGATCTTGGAGTACTGCGCTTTCATATGTAGCAGCTTGCGTAAGTCGGACCGCATTTTGCTTTAAAAAGCCCAAGGGCATGTCACTAAAATGCGCGCCCTATATCACCAGGCATTAAGTTACAGACAACAGTACGGTCAGCTCAGAATCCAACCTCTGTGGCTGCGACGTAGTGTCCTTAACTTACACACCTTGCACAAGCTAATACATAACCTTGTGAATAGTGACATATCCAGCCTTAATCTGAGAGAAGGAACAGAAGGTAACCTCGAAAACAGGCGTAGTACTATTACACCACTTAGAGCGAGAAAAAACTGCACTCTAGTTTCTTCATAGTTTCATATATCAATATTTGAAAAACACTACCAACAAGGCTGCGAAGAATCCAGCACCCGCAGGCTTTCAAGATACAGGTGCAAAATGTACTGTGCCTGGGCAGTGCAACACGACTGTTCAAGATCTGTGACTCGGAGTAGCGCTTTTTGAGGCCGGGCCGAATAGAACATGAAAAATCCCGGTGTACCACGGCGTAACACTTTGCTTTATCCTAATGAAGCAACGGCTACAGTGACGCGAGATATTTGTGTCACCTTTAGATTATATCTGTCTTTCCCATCTCTGAGATATCGCCTGAATAAAAGGTTCGATAAGACTAGGAGCCACGGCTGCAACTCGGAGTCTGTGACTTGTTTCAACTATCTTCCTTCTCACTTGACCAGATTCTAGCTCCTCTGCCACCAAATGGGCCTTAAGAACCTCAGCTGCATTGGTAAGGGCAGCCGTGCTTCTTTTAGGCCCAATCAGCAGCTTCACTTCTACGGCGGTCTACCTCGCTTTCCACCCTGCTACGGTGCAGCTAATGCGCTACTTGGCATACCACGCTTGGACAGAGTGGCAACTCCGAACGTCAGGTAAATGTGACCTTTCCGCTGACATTGATGCATTAAGCGGCAATCACTTATCCAACCCATCTTCATTTTGCTCTAAAGAGTACTGCGCAGAAACTGTAAGCTTAAGCCGTATGCTTACTTACGCTCCCTGTCTTTATCTGCCACGCCTGGCTTTCAACCGGGAACAACTGTGAACTTTGAGAGGTAAGCTGCAGCCGGTTTTACATTTGGACGGTCGTACATCACGCGCAAGAAGCAGCTTGAGCCACGACCTTTATTTCCTTATCATTTCGTGCCCCATTTGCGAGGCCACGTTCAGGCACATCTGCATTCTCTTTCTCCGCCTTTCGTTCCTTTATTCTGCCATAACGCCACAAATCTTTATCGGACACGGTATTACCTAAGTCCTAGATTGCTTTTCGACCTATTTATAACCCACACTACTTTTTCAGCTAGTATTTGGTTTTGCTATAAATGTTACTGCGCGCATTATCGAACCCCCTGGGTTGACGGACTATATACCTAACACATAACCACCCCATCTTCATAACTATTATTACCCCTTAAATATTTCCTTCCTCGGCTTTGCACAAGTGGACCAAACTTGATAATCTCTTAGTTTGCGATACTTTCCGCAACTGCGACTCGAGTAAGCGCACAACTGTGCTGATAGTCCGTTCAGTCCGTCACTCATCTGCTCTTATCAGTGTCCAACTGAATCCACTGGTTTTATTCAACACAACTTTACCATTTTAATCCCAACCTTTTCCACCTTCATGGGCGCAGTTTTGCAATAGTTGGGAATCTCACTAGCCCTTATCCTCCTAGTTGACGTTAGCAGCGCGATGGCGCCGTTATTAGAAACATACATACGTCCACTCTAATTTACGAAGTAGAATGGATGAAGCTAGTTTGATGCAAAGTTACTGACTCAAACCTAATACGATGCGCAACGTCATTTGTGTCAGGTCTACTAAACCAGATATTTTGCACTTCAATTTCTCTTCTCTTGGTCCCATATCTCTTAGCTTTTACCAATCAAATCCAATTAATGTTTATGTTCGACTGTGAGTCACGCCTGCATTTGCACGATCATGTTCAGCGCACACAATGTGTTCAGTTAATGCATAAATAAATAAATAAATAAATAGTTTCTCAAAGTCAGCAAGGCACCACAATGCAGGCACGATCAATGTACAGTGGATCAAGGGGATTGGCGCATGATGATATACGAATGTATGTAAGTACGCGTGTGAGCGTGCTTAGCTGTGTTTATGGAATTCGTAAACGTTATTCTGCTCATTTGCACGTGATTATATGTGGCGGCATTGTTCAATGAGTGCTTGTTGGCTGTGAAAGTGAAGCCGGCGGCCGGGTACGTATTGAGTGGTTCTAGTTGGTGGCGAGCCACAACCGCCACAATGTCGTTAAACGGACCTTTGTGGCTTTGTATAGGGTAAATGCTTGCCCGGCAAAAGCACCACGTCCTGGTACACTGCTGCCAAACTATTTGCTGGAAGGGGTTAGACCCAAACCAGCTGGTAGACTGGCGACTTAATGAACCGGCTCTATTTTTCATCGCCATGCATGCCACCCAACACGTCATACCACGTGTATCCTGACATTGGCACCATAGCTAGCCATGTGCCAAAGAACCTCGTCGCACAGGCTAGCTGGAACTACAGCCATTTCGAACCATTGCTTGCCTTAGCTTTGTCGTCAGTACGCCATTTCTCTTTTAACTGGCTCCATTGTCCACCCCGCGTCATGCGTAGAGGTAAGTGAAACAGGCTCCCAGTTCCTGTATACTTTACTGTTCCTGACACATAGTATTATTTATTTATGTTGTCTGACGAACTAGCATAGCTCTCACAAGCACCTACACCAACGTAATAGCTTGGGTGACAGTAAAGCCTTGTTTTACATTGATGACACCTATAATGAAACAACAAAATTGGCGAGAAACCTCTTGAAGAGCAAACAGTTGCACAACAGAGCGTCCCAAATCATGGGGCATAACAATGCTTCATGCCTAAAAACCCTAACAGTAAAATGCGAACTCAGTAAGTCCCTACCTACGTAGGCACTAGCAAACTACACGTCTAGAAGCATTTTGCCGTTTTTCCGGCGCTCATTTCTTAATTCTTTCGGATAGACGTATGCAGTTTATGGACAGGAAGGGTCCATGTATATGGATGCCTAAAATGAGGTAAACTTGTTAAATCTTAGGTGATTTGTCTAATAAATTGGTAACATTTACAGGTTCATTCGTGTCAAATGGACACTGAGTTGTCCTGGCTTATCCATGTAGACCAGACAGATAGTTTCATGATAACATTCACAGCCACTTAAATTTAAATACTTTAGGAGATTTTACTTCTACAATGGTTTCTTTTACCCACTAGGGTATGAAAACGACACACGGGGGTATATTGAGCATGGTCTCATTAGGAAGTCTCGTACTTTGGCGCAAGCAAAACGTACTATAGTGCCGCGCAAACCTATCCCTCTATAATTTTACTTAGTCGTCCATGGTTTACTATGTACGCTTGGAAAGCGTGTTTTGCGTCCACTGCGTCGTACATCGTAAGTACTGCTACTTTGGAGCTATATTGTACATTTCTAGATACGCAGCCTTATTGAGATCCTATAGCAATGAGCCACTGTTTACAACTTTTCTTATTTTCACCGGATATGCTTGAAACCTAATACGGTATTGGCAGCAGGATTTTGGGCTACGGTATTGGCATTCGCGCCAGAACTCGGGAAATACAGCAAGTAGGTTAGTAAGGTGGCTTTTATCGCGTACTGCAAGGGAGCGAGGTTCTGGCTAAGATTTCTAGTATTTAGCGATGTTTACACTACGAAACTGGAGATTAAGTTTCCGTGCAATTAAAGTCCCTTGAATTTGGCGCACGAGGTCATCCGTTGCTCAGACATATTTGCCACGGTCTACCTTTATGATTTCCAGCTAATTACGCCGAAGTGCCGTCTGCTTTTAGAAGCTATTTACATTAGCTTCTTTATCATTTATTTTTACTAGAAATAATTACAAATCGCTTTTTGTCATTTTTGATGTCAGCACTTCTCTTTTCTCTTTCAATTAGCTTAACATTTGTCGGGACGTTATGTACAGAAATGGCTAATGCAACTGGAATAATTATGGTTACGAGACGGTTCCTACGGCTTCAGGGCAGTACTCGAGCTCAAAGAGTACATAAAGTAACTCCATTATTACCCATGCAAGAGCACGTGGTTAATGTACATTATGCTCAGACCACTTCAGCTGCTAGCCGTCTAGAAATATACCTTTATTAATTTTTTTCATTTATTTGGTTATCCAATTCTTTTCAAGAGCCTGCAACCGATCCAAAACGATCAGCCTCTGAACCTTCATCGGTCGGCGTAAGCGTACTTGTTTCATACAACACATGCAGCCCACATTTGCTTTCCGATAAACTCGCATGCAACTACACACATGCTAAGTCCTACACAATAAATTAGCTACCTTATGACTTCGGTGCGCCTCAGCAGCTTGGGACCTCATCGTTATCACTGTAAAATGGTAGCGCAGTGAGATAACGGACACAGAAATTGCGATAACTGTTAGGTTTGTTGTCCGGAATGCTAGAGCCACCGAACAGGGTGGCTTTCGGACCACCCGAAAGTGCGATCCTATTCAAGCTCCGGAAACGGCTGTATCTGACTCCAATTGGTGCAGCTTACGGCTGACATGGAACGACCTTGGCCTAGTGGCTGCTGTATACCGCCCAACGTCGTCTACAACTGTGGCTGCATTGAGGCAGGTGCTAAGCAAGTAGTACAGCCATGTTGTTGTCGCCTGGAATTTTACCTTACATGTTGTAGAATCCCAGGCCACACCAGTAACGCCATTCAAGGCAGGCCTTCAAGGTTTTGTCTCAGACTTTACGCTTTGTGGCCACGTCACTTAGCCCACCAGAAGCAGGCGAGCTAACCAACCAGCTGTATGGGACTAGATATTCACTAATAAGAGCCGCTGATCGGAAGAGTGATAATCCGTACTCCCTTAAGGCGCAGTGCTTATGTAACTTTGCATTTCTTGTACACTTGCCGTGCTGTATACCCCGAGGACCGAACTATAACGACGCGCCCTACAACAAAGTGCGACACCTTAACCCGACTCGTTAGGGCGACGAATTGGAGCTTTCTAAATGAGTATGCACACGAAACTTGCCTAAGAAGGTTTCGTCAGTAAGCTTGACAACTGTTTGTGTAGCAGCAAAAACCAAGGCTATAGGTTCGCGAAAAATGCCTGCATTCATCCGGAGTTGGACACACAACTGCATAATAATACGCAACGCGGTGTGGTATCCCTAAAAACCCCAACCAAATCCGAGTAACTGGGAGACCTGTCGTCCACAGCAGCCACTGTAGCTTGTTGGTGTACGAAGACCAATTAGGATATCAACACGTTTTCTTCTCTGTATAGGCAAGTGAGCGGCCTCGGCAAGGTGAAAATGGATATCCACTTCAATCAGCGGATGATCTAACTCAGGCTGCTATGGCAACATCAAATGTGAGGCAACAACAATGTGCACCAACGTTTCCTTGCATCCCGTGGTCTTCTTAATCATTGGAAACTACGGCACTTCTACCGGAACTTGCTCATGTATATCTTATGGCAGACACCATGATGAGAAAGTTATTACACTTGCGCCTAAACACCTGTCCGGGAATGGCTGACATTCGCCCAATGACAATTATTTTGGCGGCTAACGTTTTTACAACACCCTTAGAGCAGCTACTTTAGCACTGCCTTGACGAGACAGACACCTGCAATGTAAAAACGCAGGATAATAACTGCTGCAAAGTATTTGGTCGTTCTGACCCAGACAATTTCCGACCAGTGTCTCTTCTGTCTGGACCTGCAAATGTTAAAAGGGCTCTCATTGCCGACACATTGATGTCTTTTCTGGACGGCAGTGGTTATGTTACTCAGCACAACACTTCTGTCATAATCAGTCGTGTAAACCAACCTGTTAGCACTAGACAACTAAACCAAAACGGTGTTTGCTGGTGCAGGCGTTGAGGTGGCTTACCTTGATTTTCCTAAGACATTTGATCGGCTGGACAATCATATCTTTCACTCCAACCATCAGAAATGCAGCGTTGAGAACCCTCTCTTTGGGTGGATCTGAAATTTTCTCTCGCACAGGCATCCGGAAGTGTGAGTGCGTGAGTTTAACAGACCCAGTTCACGTCAACTGCGGTGTGCCACAGGGTCCGGTGCTGAAGTCTCGTCTATTCTTGGTCTACCTAAACTACCTAGTGCGTCAAAGTAAGTCAACCTAATTACTTTACTCCGATGGTCTCAAAGGTTTAAAAATGATCAGGGCTCCAGAAGATCATGTCCAGTTTCAATACGACCTTGAAGATCTTTATGTTTGGCCGGTCCAAACTCGCCTTTCATTCATGTGTCTGTGTTGTGTGCTCTAGTCTGGACACCGAATGATTCACACGTATACCCTGGAGCATCAGGATCTGCAACTCTTTTCTCCCGGAGAGGAGTTTTTTGTTGGTACCGGGAGAACACGACTGCACGTAGCAGTCCACAAAAGCATTGAAGAAAGGAATCCAAAACGTGGGCATTTACGGTTCCTTCGGGCAATTCGAACCGTTTATTCTCCGCCAAATAACTACGCTTACATGCACCCACATGTAGAATATTCAAATCAAGCATAATAAGCATGGTTAAAGTTGGATCTCACGGTCTCAGAGCTTCTGCATCGTCAGGCGACTAAAAATGCCATGGAGTTGCACCACTTGACATACGAACAGCGCTTCAGTGTGATTAGCCTTTTAGATTATGGTATTGGCGTTTACGTGTTGTGCTACTCATGGTTTACCAATTTCTAAATCAAACGTATTACCCGTGCCATCAAGTACTGAACCTGAATCAAACCAAAAAACTGAGAGTTCATCACCTCGAATTGGCAGAACGCTACGACCAGTTGGAGTGTCGAAGAAATTCCTTGTCGTCGCGTGTTTGTCACAAATAGAATACCTGCTCAGAAGCTGTTATTTTAGCCCCTACGTCAGCCCTGTATAAACCTGCTTGTCGACCGTGGGCCGTATCACTTGACCCAAACGACCCATGCAAAGAGCGGGAAACATACAGAAACCAGCTCACGTCCTTTTATTCCCGGTGACTACGGACGGTGGCTTTGGATAATACATAAAGCAAAGTGTATACTTCTCAGGCTGGGACTTTGTAACCAAAACGTTGCGACTTGCGGTTTTACTATTTCCTATTGTAAGCTTTGCCTTCATTTGGATCACCCTAACCGATCATCCGACGGAACACGCTATGCTTCAGCATTTTTCCTCCTCAGTATACTATGCAACATTGATAACCTCTGCACATGCTTGCCACTACCAAGGCAACGTGTGGACATATCCTTCGTCTGATTATCATCCGTACTTCCAAGAGCCTATGATCGTTCAGGCCTAATATAAAGTATAATATAATATATATGCTTATGTTACACAAGGCACACCAAGGAAGGCATACTCAGCTTTGTACAAGCGGATACGTAACGCTTGCTGGTTGATCAAATACTAAGCTTGGCAAGTGTATCTGAGGAGGCTGCTGAGGTCCAGAAAATGTGATATGATTAGGATAACCGTTTCCATGTATTTCTTTGCATAGCAGGAGCAGGCTAGGATCCACACATTATCTGCAATCTTTATTATCTTAGACTGTTTGCATCACAAATCAACTGAACAGTGACCTATCCATCACTAGTGACAGAAGGCTTAGTCCGAATGTCATTGCTGGCCACTGATTTCTCTCCTCCTAGCGTCGTTATCTGTCGTTAGCCTTAATTTCGTCACCTCTTTTTGGCAGCAGCTAGTCCTCGTAGGTTCCATGAATCGTCGTGCAACTCTGTAGCTTGAAAGGCGCCACTCCTTTAGTCTCCAACTTGTATTTTTCTGGAATGTCTGCCGCTCTACGCTTCGGTTGCTTGTTGATTTATTCTTTGACACTGTAGGTATCCGCTAGTGACGACTTGGCGTAATGCAATGGTTACATCTGGCTACTGCCACTTACCATTTTACATCTCTCGCCTTACATTTAACACCACAAATTGGCTGCTGAGATTCGTCTTAGTCTCCGTGCATTTCGCCGCATAACTGGAGCTTGTTGGGAGCCACACCTTATCCAAACTTTATTTTCTTGGACTGTTTCCATGATACCTTAGCTGGTCTGGTGACTTTTGCTGTGCCACCATAGGTATTACTTGGTAACTGAAGGCTTAACCTGAATGCTATTGCTAGCCACCGATATTCTCTCCCCTAGCGCCGTTATTTGTCGTTCGTCTAAGCTTCGTCTTTTCTGTTTAGCTGGCGTGAGTCATTGTAGGTATCCTGCACCTCTGCGCATATCCGGAGCTTGCTACGAGCCACTTCTTATCTCACCAACATTTAGTCTTTTTCTAGACTGTTTGTAGCGCTCACCTTTGTTGCTTTATTCGCTACCGTTGTAAATATATACTAGTGACTAAACGTAGCTTTGTATAGCTAAATTTCCCCAGCGACACTGTCTCCTAGAGCCGTTACCTGTAGCAGATCCCACTTTTAGCATCCCTGTTTAGAAGCAGCGAAAGGTCTTAGGCTCCATGCATTTCTACGCACATCCGGAGCTAGCTAGGATCTACTCCTTATTTCCTTAATTTTTAGTCTCGTATAAGGTTTGTATCACTTAAATTTGCTTATCCGTTGACATTCACTTTGACAAGGTATGTATGAATTTCTGTCCAAAAT
Organism: Dicrocoelium dendriticum; assembly: GCA_944474145.2. NCBI lineage: Eukaryota > Metazoa > Platyhelminthes > Trematoda > Plagiorchiida > Dicrocoeliidae > Dicrocoelium > Dicrocoelium dendriticum. The sequence continues at coordinate 86,872,112 of OX104064.1, forward strand.
TTTTAATTGAGTGGCTAGTTGGCCACTTACTCGCTGTCCACCAGCGCTAATATCTTTCGGTTGTCTCACCTTCAACACCTATAGCTAGCGCCACCTGGCGTGCGCTCCTCGCATCCATGCATATATTTGGGGCTTGATAGGAACCAGTCTTTATCTCCCCACCTTTATTCTCCTGGACTGTTTGCATCACAAATTTTTGCCGGTTGGTGGACCTATTCTATGACATTGTAATTGGCCATTAGTAACCAGAATAATTAACCAACTAGCACTTTTGGCCGCTGAAACCCAGTCCACTAGCGCCATCGTTCATTCGTCCTACCTTTGACACGCAGTAGCTTGTTCATGTCTACTTGAACTAGAAATGGGATGTAAACACACAAGATAATATAAAGTGCCATTATAGTTCAGTGAATGCGTGAAAAAGAAAATGGAAACCACAGCGCTTACTCGTGTGTTGCTTCATTTAAGCGATGTGGCATGTTACTTATGGTTAGATACATCCAGGCTACTCACATGGGCACTTCTATATGTATCCGCACCGCCACGTTGGGAGGGCTGTAAAGCACATGATTGGTTTGAGTTTTTGTCTCCCAAGTAAAAAAGGGTTATTTACGTACTGCAATTTCAAAAGCGTTTCATCGGGGTGTTTTCGAATAGCGTTAATCCAGGGACAAGAATAAAGTGAGTCTGAAGGACATCCCAGGCGCGGAACACACGAAGGTAGAAAAGTTTTTGTTGACAATCAAGCCGACGGTATTTCGTAGCCAGTCTTAGCTAACGGCCTCTCGCGCTGGTATTTTGGCTCAGCTGCAACAGATTGCGACACGAATGGGTCTGGTTTGTCAGTATTAATTAACCCATGATTAGGTCTTCTCGCTGACGTCCATATTCACCGCTATGCATTCGCAGACACCGCCGTCTGCGTTGGTAGAGGAGATGAAACTATCCTCTAAGGAGTTTGCTCTCTCTACGTTGTGGACCTTAAGCGTATCAATGTCGAGTTTGAGCCAGAGACCCCAGAACTGGATCGAATATTTTACGTGAGGCCACATGTAGGCTTTCAGCATTTGCTGAATGCATGCTGGTTCGAAATTCCCGATAGCTCTTCGTAAGAGACAAGGATGCTGACTGGCTCCTTTTGCTGCCAGTTGGCCTGTCTCGAGCGACCAAAATCGTACTGTACGATCACACCGAGGTCGCATTCTTTCAAAGCTCGTTTTACTTGCTGGCCCAAGTCGAATGCATAGCTAAGCTGATAGCGTATACTTACGACCTTGCACCTGGCCACCATGAACAGGAGCCAGTTATCGGTTGACATCGCATAAGCCTTGTCGAGATTGCGCTGCAATGCCATGTGAGCATCCGTTGCCCTGGTACCACGTCAAATTTTACATCTGCAAATAGTAAGAACTTTGATTGCAATACTCTGACAGAGTCGTTAATGAATGTTAGGATGTAATGTGGACCAGTATCGATCCTTTGGTCAAGACGATCTGAGCGTCAATTGGGGCGGAAATGGAGCTGCGGACTCACATTCAGCTGACGTTAAGAGAAGTTGTTGATCCAACTGAGTGCATGTTGGCCGATTCCATAGCTTTAAAGCGTGTGAAGGAGAATACAATCGTCTAAACTATCGTACGCTATCAAGAAGTCCAGGTAGTGAACGTGGACTCTTACTGGCATCGGCTGTCTCTGTCCAGCTTACTCGGGTTAGCAGCAAGTTTGCGGTATGTGTTTGGTTTCTGCGGAATCTGTGTTGCTGTGGTACCATGGTGTCGTTTCTCTTAAAGTGTCCCACGGGCGCCTCTGCAATTATACATTCCAGTGCTTTGGATAAAACTTGTAGGTGCGCATATAGACGGTCGTTTGGGGGCTCCGAACGATAAACACTTTTCTGAACAGGAGTGATTACTCCATGTTTGCACATTGTGGGAAACAGCATTTCACCGAGACAAGGTTGAAAGAACCAAGCTAATGGTTCGGCAAGGTGCATGACCAATGCCTTCAATGTCCTCGGTTTGATGTCGTCCACTTTAAGTGAGCCGTGCACGCGCAATAACACTAGCGGTCTTAGCACATTGGCTGCTGTAAACGATACGTGGTTCAACCCTGGTGGCGATGGAAGCTGTGTCAAAAACGGAGGAACTGGTGCTTTACTCCGGAAAGTACGGCTGAAGTGTTGACGAAGTACTTGGCGGCCTTTTGTGCGGTTTGCACAAGACCATCTGTTTTACATAACAGTGGGATCCCGCCCTGCACTCTGCTGAGCTTGTTGACGTGCTTTTACAGCAACTATGAATTTGTACTGAACTTTGCCGCTAAGCTTTGTTGGTGCTGGATTTTGTCTTCGCGGATCAACTTGCGGCAGTAGTTCCCCTGAGTTGTGTAAGCATCCCAGGTCAGCTTACTTGAACATACTTCGTACGCGCGCCAGGCTGCATTCCTTATTCAATGTATTTTCTAGTACGGCTCCTCAGAAACGAGTACACTTCCCTCGGTCAAAGGATCTTGCTTGTTGACGCCTTTGTCACTAGCTTGGTAACGTGGTTGACGAACCATATCCAGGCAACATTGGGCAGCTTCTCAGCTGGAAATGACCAGTCGGTTCCTTGAATCGGTTGGACAGGATATCGTAATGTGTAATAACATAGGTTTCCACGCTGTTCACACTGATGTGCGCTGAGTAACAGAGGTAACAAAAGAGCAAAGTCGTATGATCGCTAAGGCCACATGGTGCATCTGTGGTCACGGTGGCGATCATTAGTTGCTCGTTGGAGAGCATAAGGTCCAAAACACTGGGTGTGTCGCCCTTTCTGAAGCGCGTGGGACAAGTGGCATGGCTGTACAGTGGTATATTGGGGATCGAGTCTTGCAAACCAGCCTTCAATAGTTTGCTTTGCGATGTTGGAATTTCGATTGCGTGCAGGTTGAAATACCGCCTCAAGTGGAAGTGGTCGTTGGTCGTGCCAGGACTCGTTTTATCGCAGAAGCTAGGCGTTGATCCATTTCTAAGGAGGACATTAGTGGGCAAAAAGCTATTACCAGTAAACGCACTTTACTGCCTCTTAGGTGCGTAATACACCAAAGCAAATCGTCTAGTTTCGTTTCTGGGTCCTCAATGACAACAACCTGCAGGTCGGAGGAAGCGCTCACCTCCTCTGATAGGTTGGTCGTTTCATGCAGTGCTCCTTGACAGGCTGAGGATGTACGGTGTTGGTTGTTCGCTACACAAATGGATCAGAAATTTCCTTGCACATCGGAAGTGGAGAGTCCAGGTAGACAACCATCTAACGGACTGGTATTCATCGAGCAGCAACGTTCCACAAGGCACTGTACTGGGGCCAATATTGTTTCTGATCCATGTAAACGATGTGCCTAAGCTACTCCAATCACCATGTGCGTTGTTCGCAGATGACATGAAGGTGTGGAGAGTAATCCGCACACTCAATGATTGTGATTTACTTCAGCAGGATCTTGACAGCCTCTCAACATGGTCTGCAGAGGTTAGCCTTCCGGTCAACCCTGCTAAGTCGCAATTCATGAGGTTGGGTAAATGCGAGCACAGCCGAACGTACACAGTGGCTCATCAACCGCTGCATCCCGCGTCTTTCGTGCGCGATCTCGGTGTGCTCTCACGCTGCGACCTAAAGTCCATTGACAACGCGAATAGGCTGTACCAAAACAGCCTTCGGATGCTTTGAGCGCTCAGGCGCAGCTTCAGCACTTGGTCCGAAGTGATTGCCACTCGCCACTTCGTCTCGATAATACGACCAATGCTAGAGTACGGCTCTCCCGCATATTGTCCCATCACGCTAGGCGAGGTAGAAAAGCTTGAGCAGGTGCAGCATGTAGCCAATAGGCTGATTCCCAACTTACGAGGTATGCCATATGAAGACCGATGTAAGAAACTAGGGCTGTACACCCTAGCATATCGTCGGCTGAGGTTTGACCTAATCATGACGCACCGGATATTACATCTGTGTGACATCTGTTGAGACAACAGCTTCATCTGCGCACACCAAGCGGCACGCGATGACACCGGTACAAACTTATCGTACCGCAGTTGACGCGGGTCACTCACCAACTCTGCTTCGAACGTAGAGTGGTGAATACCTGGAACAACCAGCCGCAGCCGGGAATAGAGGCGAATTCAGTGGCCGAATTTAAGAAGCTTCTAGACAACCATTTCGCAGAGGCGAAAGATAAAGAGCGGAACGATAATTAATAGCTTGATGTCCAAGAACGACAATTGATGCAGCTACACAGAGCATGCTCTCCTCGCTGCTTCTAATCAGTATCATTATCAGTATCATACAAAAGTCATGCAGGGTAGTGCAATAGCGTCCGTGACCTCCGTGTTCAGCAATGTTTTGGCGACCGTAACCAGGTCACAAAGTGTGGAGACCTGACGTATACGAATTTCGGCTAGCTTGCATAGGAGACCTTGTGCATCGGGCCAGAAGGGTGTCTCTAATTGCTGGTTTCTGGTGAGGGTCTATGCCGACCGTTCCGAGGACGGCTGCCGGACGCATTTTGTGGCACCAATGACGCAGGCTCTAGGGTCAGTTCAGGTGGTTGTATAGAGCTCTCATCGGCAAAAAGAGGGTGACCGTCCTCTCCTTTCAGCTGCCGGTGTGTTTTGACATTGTAACAGTTCTGAGCTACACGGTGACAGAAGTGTTTTGGTAAGGTGCTTGTACAACGTTACGGTGTTTATCTGTTACCCGGTACCTATCGGCTTTATACATATTTCGGATGACATCCTTTTACGCTTTTCACGCCATATTTTGCCCACAGGTTGGACTATCAGTTCGGAGTGCAATGATACTTTCATTACTCGGTGACCACGCGCTTTATAGTTAAGTGATTGCGGCAGCCATGAAGTGGAATTAACGATAACATTTTCTGGTAAGAGCACCACGAATAAAACGCTATTCGTCACATTAATGCGCTTTGGCCTCTAACTGGCTTTATATCTGGACTCGGGCACCCAGTGAACAAGGATATTATTTGAGTCTTGTTATTTACGGAAGTCATCCAGATTTTGTTTGCCTTTTCAGCGTCGTTCCAAGGGACTTCTGGACAAACTCGAAAAGCCCATGTGATGGAACGGATGCGATTGCCTGACAAGAGCACTGTCTTTGAATCATTACCTGACTTAAGTGTTAGCTGGAGTAATCTCTGTTTACCGTAGTGTAAGAAGTTTGGGCGACGGAAGGGGAGGCGTTATACTGACTTGTTTAACTTGAATCCCTATTCGTTGACACAGGGATTCTCAAGGTTTCTTGTCGTCTAGTATCTTATCATTCATGGTGGACGCCCCGGATTCAGACACCTTAGAGTGTGTAAAGGCTGAACACCTATGGTAGTTTTCATGTTTACCTTTAGGGAGGGACCAGTTGCTGCTTTCTTCGGTCGGACAAATGATAGGGTCTCGCGTCCCCTATTGATATTGGCAGTAATCACTCATTTGGTAGCGAGCGGGCTACGATGGAAGGCACCTACGTCATATCGGTAGCAAGAGTGTGCAAGCAGATTCTCAAGCCTTCAACATAGGTTACTGTGGCAGGTAATTCTGTTGAAGAATCTGCGGCGAGGGCATATTTATTTGCAGCCGCTAGTGTCCGGTTGGCTAACCATGGATCGTTACTCTTACGCTGCGTTGAATTGGCGCATCCTGTTGAGTATCATGTGTAAAGCACTGATTGGTGCGGTTCATGTGGGACAGCTTTTACGGCTGCTGCCTGCTCTACTCTCGTCGTCAGCCAATCTCCTATGTTTTGGGGCAGTCGGGTACCCACCTTTCCACGTTGCTAAATTGAAGAGTTTTATAAGAATAATAGGAATATCTTTGCTACTATTCCTACTTGGAATGTGCGGTATACTTTCCAGGCCACGTTCCCAGGAGGACTTGATGGTTGAAGGCGCGGAACGGGTCATGTTTACGTCAAGCTGTATGGAAGACAGAGGATGGCTACTTAGCTGTTGCAGACCCTGAAACGTTAAGCATATTCCTAGGCATTGTGATTCCTTAAAGTGGGAGCTGAAGACCCCAAGTATAATTCTTGTATCACTGAAGTTGTCATTGGTGCTGGTCTTTAGAATGATAACCTGTGATCCATAGTTGAAAGTCCTGGAGTGCAGCCGCCATCTAAGTCGCTTAGCTACGTTCGCATAATTTAGCGCGTATCTTTCTTGCTTGGTTTGCTTCTGCATAGGTCTGACATAAAACTCCTTCGCAAGCTCCTTCATTCTCATGATGTGGGAAAATTTGAAGGTTTTGTTGCAGGGATGCGTAAGCTGACGCATTCTGTTATGCCTATTAGATTGGGTTATACGTTCAGAAAAGTGTCTTACCAAAGGCCACATGGGAATTAGCCAATCGTGAAAATAAAATATTTCTTCATACTACAGTACAGCCGACCGATCCAAAAAATCAGGCATAAAGAATAAAGCCCAATTTCTCTTCCTGACAAGTTCGGCAACGGTAGTCCTGTCGACGACGTACATTGGGCGACAGAATACGGTTGCAACCGTTCCGGTAAAATAGGCATTAGGTGGCTTTAACTTAACCCAGCAATGCACTAAGCTATGAGCAACACCCGGGAACACCAGGCCAACTGATACCCGGCATAATTAGATGCCGTGGGTAAGTTAATTCAGGTACTGGTTGGAGCGGATACCTGTTGCATCCAGCCGCCCAAATTGATACAGGCTAATAGACCTGCATACTTGGTAGTTGCAGCAGGTAGGAACCAGTGCAGCTCAGATATGGTGAAGCCCCGGCGACCGGTTGGTGTTTGCATCAAATATTTGATGCCTGCGCAAGAGTAAATTTAACTGTATTGGCACTCAAATTTGAGCTAGCAGGTGGTCTATAAACACACCCAAATAGCTTCGTTGGACCTAGGATATCAGTCGGTATGCATACTGAGACTATCGCGTTAGCTGCGTTCATGATTTCAGACCTTGTTTTTGGTAAAAGTTTTAATAAAAGTGGTGCTTCCTTCCCCTCGTTTATGCGCACAAGGTTGCATAATCAGCAGTTGGACAGGAAGTGCGTAGACCATGTCTTAGTGAAAATATTGCATCATGGTAGGCGAGGACGGACAGTGGTCGCATGATGTGTATATTACCTATTATAAATAAAGAAATAAAGAAATAGTTTATTCTCGTCATTGCGAGGCACACCATCAGGGGCGTGATCATGACATTACCTACATGTATGATCGGCAATTGCACAAAGTTGTACATTTTGACTAATAACATAGGAATTTATGCGTGTGTTGAGGTGTAAAACTATGTCTAACTGTGTATTTGTAAGGGGACATGCTGTGTGAGTAGGTAAATGTAACTGTGTGTGCTTTTCTTCGTCGTGTTTGTCATCAAAGGGGGTATCGATGGAACGCTTTGAATCAGATGGCTTTCGTGATGTGATCCTTCGGAACAGGGAAGCGGCAGTGACTTTATTTAGTGGCGAGTCACATCCGCCACGGCACCGTGTTGTTAAACGGATACTTGTGCCGTTTTATAGGGAGAACGCTTGCCAGGCGAAATCCCACTACATCCTGCAACACTGCCGCCGAACCATTTGCTGGAACGGGAATAACCCGAACCACTCAGCTGGCATCACGAGGAGGTTGTTCGGCTAGCCATGGGTCAACTGGCCCAACGGATGACGCAATGAAGCCATTGATGCCAACTTAGTTATCTGCAAACCTTATAGGAAGTTATTAAAAGGACATTGCGGTGGGTAGTTAAGTTATGACGTGTATGGTGCCGGGATGAACATGTCGTGGTTCGTCGCCAACTAGTCTAAACAATGCGCAGGTGGCGAGGTAGGAAGCAGTGGATAATTTGGCCTAGGTAGCTGAACCGGCGGCCTAAGTCTGAAAGACGTAGCAGGTGTGAAGCAGCCTGGATTTGCTTGAAGTTTTACTGAGTTGGATGAATTGTAAAAGGTGGTGGTCGCTGTAGGTGAATTGTGTGCGGATGGTATGCGGGGCCGTTCGACGGTTAGCTAGAATGGGATAAGGCAGAGTCTGTCGTTGTGTCCTGGAATACAATTCGGAGTCGTCCACCATCCGATATTACAACGCGCAAGACTAGTTGCTCCTGTTTTCAGTATGTCTTGGGCTGGGAAGTAGCTAGTTGTTTTGGCGGTCCTATTGACCCGTGCCGAGTTTTATTGCAAGCCTTTTACTTGCGACGACTGTGCTCCTAACGTCGTCCGTCGATATCCCAACGGGAAGCTTAAAAGCAGGGGCGCTGAACTCCACATTGCCCCAACCAGATTGCGGAGGCTGTTTATCTACGGCTATGAATACTTTTAAGGCATTTGTAGGCGACTTTGCTTCACAGGTAAATGTACAGGTATGTTTCCACCGCGAGCCAGTATGGCGCTAAGCGCCTTCGCAATTCTAGACACGGAGCTATCTAAGAGACCATATATCTTACGTTTCCTTTTGCAGGCTGTGTTAGGCTCTCCTAGACTACAAGTTGTTTGGCTATCAGGATTTCTCGCAGCCAAAGTTTTGTTTCGTTTCAGTGGTCTATAAGTAATCTGGCTCCACATCGTTGCGTTGCTAAGTTGTTCATGGATAGCTATCAGTGTACGCAAAGCTGCCTCATTCCTTACACACATTTTTATGAAACCGCAAATATGGCTACACGCTTGCTCATCCGTTAAACCTGCAATGCGTCCTCCGCAACGCCACCATCCGCTATGATTGCGCGCCTATATGCGTCTACGGTATACCGTCTGAAACAGTTTACATTAATGCACTACATAATTCATTCCTGCACGCAACATTATATGGTGCTAGGGCCTCCGCTTTTGCTATTTCTAAAGTGTGTGTCGTTAACGCAGTGGCTTAGGTGAACCCTGCTGTGTAGTTCATACAAGAAGACGTTGGCTCGAAGTACCAGCTGCTCTGGTCCATGAATGGTGGCTATGCTGAGCTTGTTTCCATCGTTGTGGTAATTTCCTTATATGTCAGGGTTAACCGGGCTATTTAACGGCTGCGGTAGTAGTTCGTCAACGATGGACCGTTCTGGTGTCACGGGTTGAGTTGTGTCAACAGCTGAAATGTTAGTATGAACTAAGACATTACCTGCATTGTTCGCAGGTTGGTTGATTTGAGCCTTGTGTGTTGTGGCTATATGGATAGGAGAGGTTTCAGAGTCTGCAAAGTCTTGCAAGAAACCGAGCAATCTCGTATTCATATCAGTCGAGATATCTAGAGCCACATTATGGAGTCACAAGTTTAGGGCACAGGACCGCTGTTTGCAGCTCGCACGCACAAGTCTAGTCGGTGTAGAGCTCTCTTAGTCCATCGTAACGGCGTTGCATAGCCGTTGTTGCTGATAACTACTTTGAGTTAACGAACATCGTGCGGGTTTTAAATTCGCTTTGATAAGAGAGAAAGTTTAGAGACGATCCATTATCAACCTTGACGAACAGAGGCATTGGTTTTTCGCGACTTTTTCTCAACTTTACACAACAGATGGTTGCGTTACAAGCCACCGAGTTTCTTCAGTAGTTTGTTAATAGTGTGCAAATTTACCTTGTCTGGAACATATATATCACTGCCGCAGTAGGACGTTTTAGCCGAGTCATCATCGCAGTACAAATCGAGTTGGGGAACTTCCTATTTAACGCCGCATGCCTAACCTCTATAGTGCCCCTTGGGCAAATCATAATTGCTATGGCTGCCCATCTATCAGTAATTGGTTCTGTGTGAAAGACCATCTTGAGCTGCACTACGTTATTTTGAAGCTCGGCCGTTTGGGAACGTAGCGAAAAGATGTATTTTTGAGTAACGCGGCACGGTATAGTTGCAGCAGATGCGTACCTGCTGATAGTTTATGTTTGGTCGGAGTACGCCCTAGGGTCACACTCCTTCTTCGTGATCTTAAGGCGACTTTCCCAGACCATATTTAAAGAAAAAGTAGAAAACTTAAGGGCAACGTAAATGAAAGTTTGCCGACAAAATGCATAAGTGAATCTCATGATATAAGAGACTCCATGGACAAAAGAAGCTTTTGAAAGCCTGGACAAATTGAGAGCGAAACAAAATGGACCTCATTATCTAGTACAGCTTGTCGGCCGTATCTTGCCGTCCAAAAATGTTGCGTCATGTTCATGTATGGGTGTTTTTACATTTGTATTGAAATCTTTGTGACCACAGCGGGTTAAGCTCAGTTGTTTGTAGCCACCCGGGCGGTCCAGTTTGGAGGAACTTAGTAGACGTTTGGTGAAGAAACGCCGTATGTTTACCAGTGAAATCTTGTCGCACTTGCATAAGTTCCTACGGACGATAGAACAGCATTCATGCATGGGCCTTGCGCAGGGTTTATACAGTATGTGCCTTAGTTCCAAGGGCGACTTGGATTTGAAGGAATAGCCTATTGTTGACTTAGCGTTGGCTGCGCAATGGCTCGCTTGTTCCGCAAAGTTGAATGAGTGAGAGTAGTTGGCAGCCAGGTTGCGAACAGCGTGGCTGACAGTGAACGGATCGCCACTGGGTTGTGGGTGCAAGATAAAACTGTGCATCTACAAGTAAGAATGTCGTTTTGTTCCTGGAAAATCTTTGAGAATTCACAATACACACCATCTACCTATAGCCTTAAGGTCAATTTGTGTTGCAGGTTTACCATAACTCATGACATCGTAGTCGCACGAGAAGGCCACCTTATTATTGTCAGCAAAAGGTAAGGCGAACCCCGACGGAAAAATTGGAAGCTGTCGCTAACCTACAGTATGAATAGTATGGGCTTAGGACGCTTCCTTGGCAGACACCACTGGTAACCGGCTTTTGGAAAGATATCGTGCTGCCCTGACATACAATTGACGTGCCATTTGATAATTAGGATTTAAAGCAGGAGAGCAGCCTTCCGACTATGCCCAAAGAAGAGCGTTTGGTCAGTGGTTTCTGCTGTGGAACCCGATCGAATGCTTTCTTCATACCAGGGAAAGGACAAGCACCCTACGTCCTCATTTTATTGCGTTTGTGACGTCTTATTACTCGAACATGCATGTCGGACTAGACTTTGTCGGCAGGAGCCGCGTTGAGACCAGTTTATGAGAGGTTGGAGCAGCAAAGATAAGAACTCAGTCCTTGACCAGCCTTTCCATCACTCGTGAGGTGATGGATGTATGTCTGATGAGAGGAATGTGATATACGTTTAAACGGGAACCGCATTTAAGTTGCAATACGACTACGGCGCATGGGCAGAGCAAAAGGAAATTTTCGCTTATCGTGGACAGGGTAAATTGGTTGTGTAGGAGGAAAGGGATGCCTAGACCTACGAGAATTAGCACGGCAGCGAAGGGTTGTTAGGGCCGGGGGAGTAAGATACTTTGAGCACATTTAGTGCTTGCATAATACTGCGCAGGTCGAATTGGATGCAAGTGAAATCATCGTTGTGGATCTGACGTGTCGCAGGAGGTGGAGCCGATTCAGCTTCCCTAAATAAGACGAAATTGTGATTGAAAATGAAGCCAGATGGTTGGGCAGGGTCAGTTATATGTGTGACGTCAGTGAGTACCAGTGAAGGGTTGTGCAATGCTTGGCTAGTTGTTCTGCTCTTCAGCAATAACGCGAGTGCCTTGACTTTGTTGATGGCACTGACAGCTACGCGTTCAGCTTACAAGGTAGGCAGGGCGTGCTTATTTATCCAGCTCTTTAGGATGTCGTGCATAATTATCAAGAGGTGGGAAGCTTTTGGTTTGTTGTGAGCTCAACGTTCTAAGATTATTTAAGACACTGCATGCATATGGATCGCCTATCTTTCTCACAAAGTTACACGTGTTCCGTTTAAAGACAACCACTTTTAAGCAGTACAAAATTAGGTGAGACATGGTGTGTCGCCATTTCAATCGTATTTTTAGGAAAAGGTGTCCCAGTTAAGGAATCTAGGGTAAGCGCAGAAGCCTACCCTGTTGATTTTAGAGCGGATGTAATGCGCCACAAAGAAGTGTATATGTTGCAAGTTAAAGGACACATTGAAAGAGAGCTTCACTACTTGTGGTCACTGCCCGGAAGGTTTCAAGCAAGCAAACTTATGCATCGCAGACTCTTTCGTGAATAGCAAGTCTAGGTTAGAGTTCTTCGTATATACGTAAAGCTGTTGTATCCATTGGGGTGCAACTTTGTGATGAACAAAAGCACTAAATTTGTAAGGTGCTGCCTAAGTGCACCATTTAAGGTGTGGCATGTTAAAGTCCTCACCGATTACCTTGTGCCATGCAGGCAATGGTATAACTTTGGTGGACGCTAGTTAGTTTTCTGTTTTCAGACAGTAGCACTGCGCTCTGGTTCCTGACTAAGCTAGTCTGTCAGTCAAAAAAGCTACTGGACACAACTTGGCTGCGAAAATCAGTGCGATAAATTGGTCTGAATGCCGCTTTGCTAGTGGCAGTTGGCTCAACTTACGATTGATAGCAGTGTTCCAGGACGTGGTGGGCTTTATTCAAGCAAGCGTACTCACCCTAAATAGCCACAGGTGTCTGCTTAACTACACCGCGACATGGCAGACCTGACTCGCCACCGAATAAAGCCACTGCACTTTTTATCACACTGGCAAGACACCCTAATTTATACACCGCTGATTCATTTGTAAGTAATTTTGTTAAGCATATTCAGTCCTTCATTTTCAACCCGACTCTAACTATGCTGCTCCTCACAAGATGACGTTACCTTTCCACGTTCCTGCATAAAATTTGTCCTGAACTTGGCGAAACGCCATTGCTTGTCCACTTCTGCTCATGCGCGGATTGGCGTGCCTCGAAATATTCGAGAATAAAACTTTATTCATTTTTTGTACGAGGTGGGACATAGTCGCAGCCGAGGAAGAGTACAAACTGTCCGCCGTCCACTTAAAGCCATGCTGTGTCCTACGTGTTACCTGTGGATGGCGCCTTGAATGGAAGACGCATGAAACGTATCACTAAAGTATATCTGGCCACCGCCACCACGGCGTTTATAAGGCCAGCTGCAGGGATTTGAAGAGTTGTGTCAGACGAACCGAATGGGTGTCATTACTGTGACAAAAGCACCTGAGCGTTAGCTAAAGTAACGCGTGGTCCCAAAATGTATAGCTTGTGTATAACAGCCTGGGCATTGATGTGGATCATATTGTGTACCCAACGCATACCCAGGTTTTGTGCGTTGCTTGGCTGCGGACAGTTAACATGTAGAAAGGCACCTGTTAAGCAACAAACGTTGGATGAATTGCTGGGAATTAGTTTCGTCCAGCCTTACGTTCACTAGTACATAGTGATGTAGGGAAAATATTTGTCTGTGAATGTTGTAACGCGCCTCCATTGCGTCAACGAAAGATATCGGAGAAGGTGAGTTGTGGTAGGGAGCATTAGGTTCACTCAGTGTAAACGTGGTGACTGGGTTTGTATATGAGCTGGGGAATCAAATGCGAACTCAACCGTGGGGTGTAGGCGAAAGGGTGTTGTTCAACCGGTTAAAGCAGGCTGTTCGGCGTCAATGGCGCCTTGTCCAGAATTCGGTGTAGGTGGCAGCGGGCTGTCGCTTGAGCTTGGCGGGCTTGATAATGTGTCCACATTTGGCGAGGTCCTATATAAAAGAGCTTACGAGGGGTGACTGCAAGCTGTTTGGTTTGGTCGTTTGGCACTGTTGAGGTGCCATTTGGTGAACGTTAGTATGGTGAGGAGGTATGCATTTGTGTAATACTTTCCGTTGGTGCCGCCAAGTGAGCTTTGACATGCGTATTTATGGCTCCATTACTAGTTTATACGGGAGAGGATGTTGTCATGTAATAGTGAGATCCAAGAAAATAAAGGTGCTGGTGAGCGAAAAGGTCCGTTATAACGGTTGGAAGAATGTCCGAGTTAGGCGTGATTTCGCAATGCTGTCATCCATGAGCACAGGAGCCCGTGTGAAAATTCGGTGCAATCGTTATTCATTAAAAGGTGGGAAGGTACGGTCGTCCATCAGGGCATTCTCCACGTCAAGCTCGGCTAGGGTATCCATTCCATGAAATGGTTGTGGACACTGCATGTGGAATGCTGATGACTGGGTAACTGTACCTATATTCAGTGGCGAGCCATACACGCCACTTGGCTGTGTTGCTACTCGGACACTCGCGGTTTTGCATAGGGATATGGTTTACTAGGTAGATGCCCACCATGTCCTGGAACACTACCGTAAGTTTGCTTGATATGTATTGAATGCTGGCAACGCATCATACAAACGGATTTATCACCAAGTTATCCGCAATCGTTTGACGACCAAAAATCTGCCTTGGCTGACCGAATAGCTTAGGCAGGATGCGCCATTTTTGATTGAAGTCCGGTGAAGATGCAAAAGAGTTGGGCAGTCGGATAATAAACGGTGCATGTGGGCAACCTTTTCTAAGAAATAGTGCTTGACCGTTGTGCTATACTTGTCGGGGTTGTGCAGACTTAGTGTCCAACCATCCACTTTGGACTTGTCCCTTGGGTGGTAAGTGCAGTTGGCTCTTGTGGCTGAATAAGTCTATAGCAGACGGAAATTCAATTTCTTAGCCTAATGACGGTTTGTTACCAAGTATCCAAGAAAATACTTTTGTCCGGAAATATTATCTTAGTTCCTCTATTGGTGTTATCGTGACCATCGCGTCGATGCTGGACCTTAACGTGGTACCTTGTTTGTGTGCCTTAGTGATCCGTCCCGCCATGCTGAGTGGTGCCTTTTTCACCTTCAGAGACACTCACACCAGCTTGGTCAATGGTTTACGGCCAGACAAACTCAGTCTCCTGGCCCTTTAAGTTGGGGGCAGAAGTAAGAGTGGCTTATTACGCCCTAAACTGGACTGTAGCAAGTCCAGTGCCAAACCTTAGCTGCGTTGCCTTAAGGTTATTGAACCGGAGGCTACGGTTAAGAGCCCTAATCGTTCTCCTGTCTATGCCTGTGCAACTTGACAGTATTATGCCCAAGCAATCCCATAAAGCTTTCTGCTAATAATTTTCTGATGCTCTGGCCGTCGCAGAGGATAATATACGTAGCCCTATCTGGTGCATCGCGCATGGTGGATAGGTAGTGATGACGCTAATGCTTAGATCTTCCCGCCTCCTTGCGCTTTTTCATTCGTATTGTCCTGCTCCAAGTTTACTTTTATACCCCCATTTTTCATCCCCGCATGCTTTGCTCTCCTCTATCTTGCTTCAATAATCGCTGGCCTACTAGTTTCAACTCACACACAGTTAAAAAACGTCACTTCATGCCAGTCAACAAGTCTGTGTTCAACCAAGCGGACAAAGTCAGTTCCCCCGTTGCTATTTGGAGTTCTCAAGTGTCGCCAAGCAAAACATGACTCAAGGTGCGCAGTTTGCTACAGATTAGCGAACAGGTGGCCCATGCCCACACTCTAGACTCCCTGCCTATGGCTAGTTTCTGTTTAGCAGTAACCCGCTTGCAAGATTCAGCTCCGTGCTAATCCGGCTATGCCCCACATACACTACTGGCGGCACGTTCTCCTTGCGCCTCTCTAGCAATGATGCAGCTTCAAATGTCGGTCGAGCTGTCATTGGCACAGCTTTGCATCCCTGGGCTGAATGCGGTACGATCGGTTGGATCCCGGTTAACTGTCAGATGTTCGCCGCTAGTTTAGGTGGTTCATTCCATGCCATGAAATCGCGCGGTAACAAACGGTGCCTGTTGGACATTGCGACCTAGACCCATACAAATTGCAGTAATGCCTCAATGAAAGCGGATTTCCATAAGCAAGTTAACGACGTTCTGCAATACAGAAGAAGCAGTGATAGGGTGGTGTTGACTTATGCTCTAAATGTCTAACTAGAAAAATTGTCCTCGGTGCGGCCAACATAGTGTAGGCTCCCGTACTAACAACGTTGAGCAAATCTGCGGCTGTTTGCAAATGCTCTTCCTTTTCTTGCCAGCACAGATATTCGACCCAGCATCCCCAGAAACGTGACTTGGCGCCCTTTCAGCCTCAAACCATCAGTGGACGCAACTCGGTCATATTGCGACCTGCTACCTCTAGAGCGGCTGTGTTAAACACTGTCACGCGATTGCGAGCAAGAGCGTGGACGCTAACCAATCACTTGTTTGCGCCGACCTCCAGGTGTGTTTAGGTTGAGGTGCACAGCGTCAATGTGTATGGATTGACACCAGCCAGCTAGAAAAGCCAGGTGTTCTGAATGTGGATCCAAGTTCGCTACACCCGGGTAGAGCATGCGTCCACTGAACACCGTTGAAAAGCACTGGATGCCTATTCGCCAAACGCTACTATCATGAGGTATGTCTTCATGTGGCAAGTTAAGTGGTTAAACTGGATATCGGGTCCCTACACAGGCTTTGGATTGTACGAATCTGGCCGACGTATTCCAGCTGGAAACGAATACACTGAGGCTCGTAAGAATCTCAGGGCAAAACGGCGTGCTAGCATGAAGGGACACCGCAAGGCCTGGTTATCTCATCATGCCTCCAGGTAGAAACAGCCGCTGCCTTTGTGATCATCGTAGGTTATTTCATCTGATACGGGAAAAAGGCAACAGGAAACTTTGGGGTAGCGAGACCATACGCGACGCGAGTGAGCAGCCCAACCCTAGCTTGTAAAAACGCTTGGAACGATGTGCCTAACACCTTGCAAGCTAGGTTAAGCAATCTGAGTTATCGCTTTCGCTTTGGGGCCTTGGATGACATTCTCGGTGGGTCGGCTTCTTAGACCCGCTCTCACACGCAGAAGTCAAACGTGAAGTCAGGATACTGAAATTGCACAAGGCAGCTGGTGCAGGTAGAATTCCCTCAGCATTCTATAAATTCTAGGGACCTGCCCTGGTAGAGGATATACACGATTAGCTAGTGAAACTTTTGGGGCAAGAATAAATACTGTTTGCCAGACTGGAGCCGCTCCGCCCTTGTCCCAATGTTTAAGAAATCCCTCGTTTGGAATGCGGCAACCTTAGAGGGATCAGTCTGACTAAGTTTACCGCAAATTGCCTGCATCTGTCATCCTCCACATACTAATTGGCACTCATGAAAGCCAGATCCGTAAATAGCAAGCCGGGTTCGTTGAGATCGGCCTTAAATCAACTACATATCCACCTTACGTTAATTGTTGGAGCACCGCCATGTTTATTGGCGAACCACTGTGGTTGTGTTTCTTGACATAAAAGGAGCGTTCAACGCAGTCAATCGGTGTGCTCTATGGGACGGCCTGCTGCGGAAAGGAGTGCGATAAATATTTACATATTAGCAAAGCGCTGTGCGCGCATAGCTCAGGCAGAATGAGGATTTGTGGCAAACTGTCGTCACCCTTCAGTATCACGAGCGGTGTGAGACAAGGTTGCTCACGTTCACCATTCCTATTTAACCACAGGTGCCGCATTCATGGGAACAGCATTCCCTGGGCCCGACCTAGGACGTGTGGACCTACTTCCGGTTGAGAGAGTTTTAGACTTTCAGAATGCGGATGACATTGCTCTAATATGTGACAGCTCCCAAACACGCCAAGCGGCACTGGACTGATTAGCACAGACTGTTTGTCCTTTTGGGTTACGCCTTGCTGCATCGAATTGCAAAGTACATATCCAAGCTTGGCGAGCAACCGCCCCTGCGCTAACGCGTGGTGTTGATCGACTTTATGTCATTCAGCAGCTATATTGGCACCCTTAGGATCAATACTAAAGATACAAACCGTATAGGGATAGCTCCAGATGCGTTCGCTAACCTCTGCCACTTGTGGCGCAGATGCAATCTTACTGTCGCACTGAAAGGCAAACATTATAATGCGGCCGTCCGTACAATGCTCCTATATGGTTGTGAAGCCTGGCCCATCATGTCAAGAGACATAAATTGGCGCGTCACTTGTAATCATCGCTACCTTCGTAGCTTAGCTAATATCTGTTTGGAGCTCCGCGTGAGCAAGGAGCGTGTTCGGCGTCGAGTATTTTGTGTCAGAAGAGTAAATGAACCGCACTGTACCATTATATCACGCACCAGGCTTCGATGGCTGGGCCACCCGTTGCGAATGCTGGCTGGGTTCCTAAGGACAACGAACACATTTGGTTCGACTCACTTGCTGATATGGCTAGAAGCTGACCCAAATGGTTTTGTGTTATTGGTTTCTTTGTTCATCCCCCTGCTTTAGGTTCCTTCTCTATTCTCGTTCTGATGAATAAAAGTATAACATAATACTTAACATCATACTTTTGTGGTGTAATTTGTGTACCTTTTGGTGTAACCTTTTAGTCCCAGCATTTTGTATTGCTGCACCTTGGCTGCGATGTGTTTATCGCCTTCATCTAACGTGTACTACGGATGACGCTGATAATGTTAGCCTAATGTGTACTTGTCTCGATGGTCACGTAAAAACGCCATGCACTGCCATCAGCAAAGCTGCAGTTTATTAAAATATCAAAATGGTCTTGAAGGAATAAAAGAGGCCGAAACCATTTGTTTGAGCAACGTTTAAGAGCAGTGCAGCCGTCTGTCAAAGGCTAGCGAAAAAGCTCCTGTTAAAAGGATTATCAGAACGTGCTTGCAGAAAATGTACGGAAGCCAGTCTTTTGGATACCAGTAATAATCAGTAAAGATGTCCGTAGGACGGTAAGTTAACCGTGCCAGCAGAATCTGTAGTCCAAGTTAATTTATGTACGTATATGATTCCGAGTAAGTTACTTTTGTTACTGAGTATGCGTAGGTTTTGACCCCTAAAATGGCTTCGCTCCAAGCTAGGAAGAAAAAGCACCAGTTGGAACGAAAGTGGATACTTCAGGATGGTTATTTTTCTTTATGTACAGGAGAACAGATCACACGTTCAGGCTGGCTGGTCACGGTGAATTGACCACCCGGTTCCAGCGTAAACCGTCTTGCATTGGCCCTTGTAATTGGAAAACTGGAAAACCAGGCAGCGCAAAATAGGCGGTTTAAAAGATAGGCAGGAATGCAGCAAAAACGTTATCGAAAGACTGATGACATTCAACGGCGACTAGGGATATAATACTTTGAAGTTTAAGTAAGTTTGTTAAGTATATATGATTTACAGTTATGTCCTTTGCATCACATCGCTGGTGTGGTTCAGTTAGTACCTACTGTGTAGGGAGAAGGTTCGGTAACTCGCATGGTCAGAAGACCGTTAGAAGGAGGCATGCTTACAAGGTTTTAGAGAATGGTGTAGTAGTTAAAGAGAATACTGGCATCTGGTGGTTAACTTTCATTTTTTCCCGATTGGTTTTGCGCGTTTCTATCTTGATTCATCTTTTTTGTATTATATTTGTTCTTAACCTCATTTTCTTACCGTTGTTATTTATTATCCTTAAAAGAAAGGAAAGACGTCGGCAGTACGCCGGTATGCACTACCGAAGCTTCGCTGCCGCGCACCACCAATAGTCGCACATGGCTTCAGAGCACTGCAAAACTCGCAGGCTTGGACCCACCATCTCTGCTTATAACGCAGACATGTGATACTTAATGCTACCAGCTGGCTATCTATTGTACTGGCAAAGTGAATCGTGCCAACTGAATCCACCTCATTTCGGGATGTGGTACATGGTCGCTTAACTGAAATAAACTAAAAAATAGATCTATGCAGACTGCGTAAATTCTCGACGTTCATCGACAAATTCCGACTTAAATCATATAACAATGGACGCGATGATCTTAGGGCAACTATGTGTACTAATAGGAAGAATGGCCGGGAAACCCAAGTTTCTCTTTTCCCTTATTCTAACGGATAACGTTATCCGCACGGAACACCTTCGAAGACTTACCTGTGATGATCACCTAGCCAAGGAAGCAACCCAGAACAATAAACTTAAATAGACTGCACACTTCTGCCACCCTACAGGAACCCGGAAAACTAACCAAAGCAATTCAAGCCACCTGTGTCATCCGACGACAACATCCGCAAACACTTGCGGTCGACACTGACGACCACCACACAGCCGAAGAACACAAACTGGCCAAACATGACTTCGAATAACCGCAAGGAAAATCGGACAGATGCAACCTTGTTAATATCCCAGCACTGGTCGACAGTGTTGCAGGACGTCGTATGCTTGCGCCTGGCAAGCATTCCCTTGCAAAAAATCCAAATTGTCTGTGTAACAACACTGCGACGTGGTGGGTGTGACTCGCCACTCAATAAAGTCACTGCATCAAACAAGCTTTGACGAGTTGATCGATACCAAATTTCAACAATTCTGTGCATATTTCTGCTCCCGAACGACTACGCCTACATATCTGATCAGTGGCAAGCCACTATAGCTAAATGACTTTGCAGCTTTTTCCTCATGCTTCACTCACCTGACCCGCGCTGTGTGCACAAACTCATCGGACACTTTTCGCACTAACATACTTCCCATTAATGAGCTAATACTTGACTCTACCTCTCGCATTCAGTGAGGATAGACTACATTCGAACTTTGGTCCGTGTGAGTCTACACTACTGACTACGTCTGTACTTCTCCCGCTCATGGTCCTTCTACTTACGCAAGCACGTCCAACCTTGCAATATGCTGATCATGCCCAAAAGGCGTGCTCTGCTTTGTTGAGAATAATATTTATTTACTTCATTTATCTCTCACCAAAAACGGGCAGCACTTAGCCTGGAATCAACGAAGCTAAAAGCAATAAAGAGAGACATTCCGTCCACAATCGGCCAATAGGCTTGGCATGCTTCAGGGAACATCGTGAATCGCGGTTTAATCGGGCATTTATCAGGTTCAGCACTGGCCAGTTTCCGTTCTGCTCCTTGTGTCTTCCCTCTACTTCACTGTCTTACGCAAGAGTCCTACGTCAGCAGGCTGCTGCTGCCGAATAAAACCATATGACCAGATGAACTTGCTGCAGTCCTTTTTAAACCTTGTACCTGCTCTTGTTTGTGATTTATGTGCTCTATTAGCAAAACTTTAGGCACATTAAACTGTCCCAACAACCTGGAGCTGATCCAGTATAGTCCAAATTTCCAGAGAAGGGGCCCAAATCCGCTATGCTTCAATCACACTGGGGTCAGTTTGATCTAACTTAAATCTAATTGGCTAGGTTCTGTCCTGGAGCATAGATTGGCTGGTACCTGTTCTGAACCTCTGGCAGTATGACTCAGCGGACATCCTATGTTTGCGCGTCAATGGCCGGAAGTCAACTCACTGCATAGTGCTGTATTGTAGAATCGAACACCATACATTGCAACGTATTAATAAAGAAAACAATACCAGCCTGCGTTTCGTATGCCTTTTTGCTGTTATGGTAACTGAAGGCAACAAGTGTGTTGGTAGCCTCAAAACAGGCAACAGGAACAAATGTATCCGTTGCAAATCGTTGGTGAAATTGTAGGAACCTCCTGCTCTGGCAAAGTCGTATAGTTGCCTGCAATAGTGTTACGCACCCACGTATTCAAACAATGCAGTATGTTCCGTTATTCTGCACAGGTACAAGGTTGATCCATTTTTTGTGGCGCTACGATCCGCTGCTGTTTGGATACTGCTTTCTTTGTGTTAGGCTGGCGTGCAACACTGTAAGGCAAATTCAAATAGAGCGGTTCGGGTTTTTTTAAACTGCTTACACTATAGCTCCCATACCAGCCGTATATAAGACTTTAGATAACCACTACGCGGGTTGCCGACTTTATCTAGTCATTTACATTAACATCTAAAATGGTTTGGATTCGGTTGGTCAATGAACCAGTTGGGACTATGAAATCAGGAAATGTGCGCCGAGGTCCTGCAGTTGATATTTGACAGAAAACAATCTGAGGTCTTCTTGGAGTGTCTGCTTGAAGCTCATCAGCTTACGCTGGTTAGGTCTTGTCGTCTGTGTGTTCGTAGACTACATTCGGCGCGCAGTATACACTTGCTGCACCAATAACGCAATCGAGATTTGCATGCGAGTTTGCGCAATCAACCAATTATTTATAAAAGGTAAACAGGTAGATGAGGGTAAGCGATATATACATGTTTTTCAAAAGTTTATCAAATTGCTAGACTGACTGGCACCCCAAACGTAAAGGAACAGAAGGAGGCTATAGGAACCTGGAAGGCGGCATACAGACCGCTTTCCAGATGCGTCTGTTTGTGTGTAAAAACAAAAGCAGTCAACGTGCGACTAACAAACTGCCCAAGTGTTTTGGACACCAGAAAAATACCATTTTAGAATATTTTAATCATCGTACAATAATCGTACGGGGATACTACTGTGTCGCTACAAACCAAGCTTGACAAAAGCGCCTGACAGCCAGCCGAAGACGTGGCACAAATACTGAGAGAAATTACCGGACAAGCTTGGCTAAGCTAGTGATTGCTGCCATAGTGGTTGAAACCCTATCGTATTTGTAAATAGCCGATAAATAAATGTTTGGCTTGGCTGTTGCAAGACGTACGTCAAACAAAGCAAAATTGTGGGGAAAGCTTGGTTATTGCGTTCGGTTTCTTGCATCAGGTTGGATAAACTTTCGTCCCATTAGTATGGCGCGCCATCTACTTACCCTATTACGCCAAGGTGGCTTAGCGCGCCCTGGCGTCCCTCGCTTGATATAAGAGCCAAACATCTCAAGGAGACAGGCGGGACACGTTTCGAACAGCCACACAAGCAACTAACACGTTCGGTCAGGCCCCATCAACTGTCGGCATTCAATCCTATCATGTTTCGCTATTGACCGGTGCTTTTTTTCCGGTTCCTCCATTTCAAGTATGAACGTTGTTTTTCCGCTAATGGTCTAAGGGTCTAGTTGCTTAATTAGGCCATGCTACCCATTCTCATGTAAATTCCCAGTTCATCAGTCGTACCACACCGAGCCAGGTTTTCCTTACAATTTCTTGGTTTAGCGAGTAAAGTGCATGAAGCGAGGGGTCTGTCTTGTTCTCGTCGCTCTGGGTCGGAGTCTTGGGTGAAATCTGTACTCGGGCAAGCATACGTTTGCACTGTGCACGCGAGACCGTGTTGTGCCCAAGTCTTCAGGGTTGTACAAAATTAAATGTTGGCAGCTACCTTCCATGGAGATAAGATGCCGGCTTGCTTTCGTCTATCTCACTTGGAGAGTATTAACAAGCCGTACTTGTGGGTTTTCGTCTGGCCAGCCTTCACCATATAAAAAGCCACAAAGGTTTGTCACAGCCCATGACTGCACGGTGGCATGTCAACGGGCGTTGCATTTCACTATTCGTAAAGCTGTCGTTCTACTGACACTTTTAAATCTGCATATACTCATGCTACTTCATTTCTATGATTTCACTGTTGAAATCTAAATTGCGTATACACAAACTCAGTACACCGGCCCTTCGCTCTCGATCCTTCTCTTCAGTTATCTTTTAATGGATCATCCGGGATCCTTTATCTATTATTGGTTAATGTAGTACTGCGATACTTCTCAGGCAAAGTATTTCCTTAGAGACCTATTCCGTTCTCACGACAAAATAATTATTCCGTTTACACTTGTGCTATATCTACAGTGTTAATCATGAAACTCTGAAAACTTTTTACTGGCACTGTTACATATGTAGTATGACGTCTTTTAACTAGTACCTACCTGATAATGCCTCCAAAGACGAGCTTTGAATAGTCAAGAATATTTATTTATTTATTTATTACACACAAGATGACAAGGGGCCGTTACGGCGTCGCTACTGCGGTCATTTGACCTCTTTAGACTGAATTACAGAGCTCCAGCATTTGTCTGCTGACGAAGAAACAGCTGCAGCTGGCTTAGCATGTGTTGATTTTACACTGAGGTCTCGTTGCTCAATTGACTCCTGATTGACACCGATTGTGGGCAGTTCGACCTCAAGGCTCACGCAGGGTCAGTAGACATCGTACAGAGCGACTCAATTTGTATGTGACTGCCGCTTACGCTAAAACCGACTGCAGTTGTGCATCGGTTAAGGAATACTTTTATCACAGACGCTAACCGTTTTGAGTAAAGCTCTAAAATTTGAGGTCATGCTTGTGCAAACCTGCTTTACAATCGCTCATCTGTGAACAGGTCTATTTGCCGCCGTTCTCAGTCGCAATTTTTCTCACAACTGTGTGTTTACACCGATTCAACCTAGATTCGGCTGCGCCATCTAGTGCACTCCTTCTTTCATACATAGCTTGTGTGGGTCACTGTTTATCACAAGGTTGCGGTTTCTGCTCCATGCTCCAAAACACAATCAAAAATTTTTCCAAATCACGAAATACACAGAAATATTTGTGGGCTCTAACGAAAGCCAAATACAAGCTTCATCTGATGAAATAGCAACTACAAGTTTGGACCGTCCAGCAACGTTGCTATCGCACCCGTTGTGTTTGTGTCGCTTAGTTGCTCTGTTTGCCACTTGAGCGATCTAGCCGACAAAACCTGCCCCTCTCTGGGCCAGACGCACAGTACATGATGATCTTGAACATGCTGACAAATCAGCACATACGCGACAGGCAGGAAAATATAAGCGCTTGGGCCTCCCTGGGAATGTCATCGATTGACGCAGCGGCTCGTTGTTGATCGAAATCCCATGTTACGTCATCCATTTCGAGAGTGCTTGGTGGCCATTCTGCACGCCATAAAAGCCTACGGAGCAGAATCCAGTGTAGCAGTTGTCAAGGCAATTTCCATCGCCAATGTCTTAAGCTCTCGGTGAACCAGTTGAATCTACACCGTAGTAAAGCAGTTTCACTGAGGTTCTTTTTGGTATGCACAGTTATACTCCTGGTAAATACTGTACATGAACTATCGCAGACGTACGAGTGCCTAGTGGAAAGGTTCAAAAAGATAAGCAGCTCCACAAGCGCTTTATTTGTAGAGCGTGACGAGGAGTAAATTCTGGTCATCACCATCCGGCACCGCGGTAAAAAGGTGGAAGGCGAGGCAGCGCGCTAAAAGTGCACCATCAGTGGTATTAAAAGCCAATATAGGACGTGGTGGGTATTTGCCTGGCCAGCGTTCTCCCTATAAAAGGCCACAAAAGTCCGTTTAACAACACCGCAACGTGGCGAATGTGTCGCCACCGAATAAAGTCACAGCACATAACTTCACACTGGCAGGTCAACTAGCGTCACTATTCTAGATAGGCTCGTTACACTGGAACTTCTACATCTGCGTGTACGGTCGTCTCCTCTTTCTACGATTTCACGCATATGCTGTCGTCTTTTTACCTCTACGATCTCACAGTTGACCTCTACGTTACTTATGCACGAACTCACTGTATTGTAATATCTCTCTCCAGCGTACTCTTTAATTATCTTCCAATGGTTCATTCAGGATTCGCAATCTCTTATTAGCCGTGGTATAACTTCAATATATGGCAGACGGATTATGTCCTAACAAACGGGTTCCGAACTCACGACAGCCAAATTATTGCTTCGCATGTTCACCATTGTACAGTTCCAATCATAAACATATGCAAAATTTTCTGCTGTCACTGTTACATTTCCCATAATATGTCTGAACAGTTGCATAAACCTGATCATGCCTCCATGGGCCTGCCTCGCATAGTGGAGAATAAAATATTTATTTATTTATTTTTATCACCAGTTGCTCAAATATGTCCAAAACCTCTACCGCCAGTCCGATTGCAGTGCGCACGGTCAGGGCCTCGTCTACCCTCCAAACGTTTCCAAAAACTCAGAATAGCTCCGACACGCGCACTGGATGAAACTTGGTTGCTGCCAAGGGTGACCGGAAACGTAGACCCACGGTCACTCACAGTGGATCCATAGTAAATGAAGAAGACGAAGCTGTACCCAAACAGCCTCCATCGACTGCACACAGACCAAGCGGTCACTTGACAACAACCAGCGTTGCACTTAATATAACAGTGGTAACCTGCGCTAATGTTCCAGCATCGACGTCAAATTCGTTAACGAAAGCAACTCACTGACGTGAATCAGTAGAAAATTATATTTGACAAACCAAGTGTTGTAACTAAACCCATAAAATTGGCAGGTCTTTCCCGGAAACCAAGCTCGCAGCACTACGGTGAAACAAGACTAATTCGAGTTTTGTTGACCTCTGCCAATGAAGCAGATGCGGTCCGCTTATCGACAGCCCGCATCCGGTATGGATCAGGTTCCATCCGCCTATTCCTGGATATTCCGTGGAGCGCGCGCGGACAGGCAAAGCACGACTTGGACCAAAACCAATAGGAATCCCTAGCCAGAACCATCTTTGTACACGTTGGTTCCGAGGCTGAAAGTCATGTTGAGCGCGAAGCCGCCACTCACGACTAGGAGCAATGGCGGTACATTCCCGAGTTTATCCCCCAGAAAACCGTCATAATGCAATATATAACGCGGCTGCGTCGATCGCCGCACTACAAGTGGTGTGACCGAGAATTGTGAAAGTGGGATTTAAAGTTTGACAAATGTCAGTAATGCTTGTGGAGGGTTGAGTTGCAGGCCGTGACAGCCTTCCTTCCGAGCTTCGGATCAAATCAGCATACGCTAAGCAAACACACGAGCGCAGCAACCTATTCAAACCACTTACCGAACAGCGTTAGGATAGCTACAGTTAAATAGTGAACGACACTTTCCAACACACCCTATACATACCATACAAAGGGAGAAGCAGAGAAAGCATAGTGGAATCCATAAATCGGACACAGATCTTAGCATTCCTGTAACCAAAAACGTTTAGTTGCTGACTTTTTACTCTTCGGCACAACATTTATTTATCCAAAACAACCATCCTGCGATTCATTGCTAAATGCAAAAAGTTTCGTGCACGTACATCAATGCACATGAGCTCTTAAACAAACGCCGAACTGCATCTACGTCAAACGTCACGGGCTGGAGACATGCTACTCGTTACAGAAACCTGATTGCACTTAGAAATTACCGATCCATCGCAATGAGGCTGAACCTTACCGGGGTGCGATGGTTTGTGTGCCTCTGTGATCCATTGAGCTATACTGGTTGGTACATTTTTGCACCTTCAGATCCACTCATACCAGAGTGGTCAATGGGTAGAGGCCAGACAAACTCAGACTCCTGGTCCTCCAGGTTGGGGGTTGGAATGAGGTGGCTATTTATTCCTTAAAACGGACTCCTTGTAGCCCAGTGCCTAACCCGCTGCATTGCCGTCAGGTTTTTGAACCAAAGGCTTTGGTTGAGAACCTTAATCGTTCTCTTGTCTAGGCCTGGGCAACCTGACAGTATCCTGCCCACGCAATACAATGAATCGCACTTCAAACAAATTTCGGATGCTCCGGCCACCGCATAGGTTAATCAGCGGTGCCTTATCTGCTGCATCGGACAGGGTGGATAGGGGTTGGTTGCTACTGCTCAAGCCCTCCCGTCTTCTTATTCCCCCTCTTGCGATTTTTTACCCTTATCGTCCCATTCCAGCTTCACTTTATCCCCCTGTTTTCAACTTCTAATTCTCGGCCCACCCCCACGTCGCTTCAATAGTGGCTTGCCTTTTAGTTTCAACTCACATGTGAAGGCGGAGCGTCACTTCTGCCCTGTCAACAAGCCCGTGTCCAAGCATGAGACCCATTCCAGTTCATCGGCTTGCAATTGGAACCCTCCATCCTCCTTCAGATCGGCATGCCTCAATGTTCGAACGTTGCTTCAGATCGGCCAACAGGCAGCACTTGCTAGAACATTAGAGACCTTTTTGGTCGATATCTGTTGCTTAGCAGAGACCCGCCTGCAAGACTACAGCTCTGTGATCACGCTGCGATCCCCTTCAGGTGACACTAGCAGCAATTGCTCGTTGCGCCTATCCGGTGCCGATGCAGCTTCGAGCACCGGCCAAGCCGGTGTTGGTATTGTCCTGAGTTCCCGGGCTGAAGCTACTTTGGTTGATTGGATTCCAATCAGTAGCCGGATATGTGCGGTCCGATTGGCTGGCTCGTTCAAAGCTTCGAAGTCGCGTGGGACCAACAGGTGTCTATTCGTTATCGCTGTCTACGCACCGACAAACTGCAGCGATGACTCGGTAAAAGACGACTTCCACCATCAACTGAAAGAGCTCCTTAGCCACAAAAGAAGCTCGGGACACTGTGGTGCTGGCTGGGGTTCTGAACGGTCTAGTTGGAAAATTATCCACAGATGAGCTGCATCTGGGCGGCCAACATGGTGTAGGCTCCCGTAATGATAATGGTGAGCGGTTACTTCATTTGTGTGAGGATGCTCGCCGTTTGCTTGCGTGTACTAATTTCAGACACAGCACCCGCCGAAGGGTGACTTGGCGCCCACCAGCCTCGAACCAGCTAAGGACGCAAATCGATCACATTGCGATATGTTACCGTTGTTGAGGCTGCGTCCATAACCGTCGCTCGATTTGGAGCACGGGTGTAGACACCGACCATGCACTTGTAGTGCTGACATTCGGATGCGTTTTGGCGGCCGCCCAAGACGACGTTGTGAGCACATTGACACCAGCCAACTGGCGAAGCTAGCTGTTCTGAATGCGTATCAAAGTACGCTGTCACGCGAGTTGGATAAACGCTCACTGGATGCATTTGAAGCTCACTGGTCTCATATTCACCAGACCTTAATAGCAGCAGGAAAAGCCTCATATTATATGCTTAATCGCCAACATGGACATTGGGTCTCTTCACAGTCTCTGGAGCTTATAGACGCTCGCCGGCATATTCCGGCTGGAGCAAACACAATGCAACTTGCAAAGAGCTCCGGGCAAAACTCCGTGCTAGCCTGAAGCGAGACTGCGAATCCTGGTGTCCTCATCGCAAAACAGATATGGAAATGGCCGCTGCTCTTGGTAACCATCGTAAGTTATTTCGTCTGATACGGGAAACAAGCAGCAGGATATCTGGTGTTAGTGAAACCATGCGTTACGAGCGTAAACAGCCTATCCACAACCTGCAAAACGCTTAGAGCGTTAGGCTGAACACTTTGAAAGGCAATTGAATCGGTCGGAATTGTTAAATTTCTCGCCGGCCACTGATCGCCCCACTCCCTGGGCAGTCAATTTGGATCCACCCTTCGGCTCAGAAGTCGAACGTGAGATCGGACTGTTGAAGTAAAATAAACCTGCGAGACCTGGTGATCTTCCTCCAGCCCTCTTCAAAGTCGCGGGACCTGCTCTTGTGGATGATTTACACGAATGGCTAGGTAAACTGTAGGAGCAGGAAACTGTCCCAACCGACTGGAGCCGCTTCGTCAAAGTCCCAACTTACAAAGGTGGCTCATGATCGGAATGCAGCAGCCATAGAGGAATCAGTCTGGTCTCCATCGCCTCCAAATTGCTTGCCTCTGTCATCCTTCACAGACTGACTGGCACGCCTGAAACCAGATTCGTGAAGAGCCAGCTGGATTTCGTCGAGGTCGGGCTGCATTGACCACGTCTTCACCTTGCGTTAGTTGTAAGAGCACCGTCACATATATGGGCGGCCCACCGTTGTCGTGTTCCTCGATATCAAAGGTGCATTCGATTCGGTGAATAGGTGTGCCCGAGAAATATGTGGATATTATCCGAACATTATATGCGCGTAGCTCGGGCAGAGCGAGGGCTTACGGCAAGTTGGCATCGCCCATTAATATCTCCAGCGGTGTGAGACAAGGATGCCCGCTGTCAACTTTCCTTTTAACTTCGCTGTTGACGAAGTCATGGAAATCGCGTTCACAGGACACGAGTTAGAATGTGTGGAGCTGCTCCCAGGAACACGACTTCTTGACAAAAGTATGCTGATGATATTGCCCTAATCTGTGACAGCTCCCAGACGTGCCAAGCGGCACTGGACAGATTAGCATTAGCTGTCCGTCACTTCGGGCTTTGCTTCGCACCCTCGAAGTGCGAAGCGTTCCCCCAAGCCTGGTCTAGACCAACCGCTACGCTGACCGTTGATGGGGATCAGCTAGAAGTCGTTCACAAATTCAACTACTTGGGAAGTTGTATCAACATCAGTGGGTTTGAAGATGAGGTCAGGATTTTTATAGCAAAAGCTCAGGGCGCTTTTGCTAACCATCGCCACTTATGGCGCCGGCGCGACCTCACTCTTACCCTAAAGGGTAGAGTGTACAATGCAGCAGTGCCATCAACTCTACTGTACTGTTGTGAAACCTGGCCCCCTAAAGCAACGGACCTGAAGAGGCCAGTCACGTTCGACCACCGGTGCCTTCGTAATTTAGCTCCCATCCGGTGGGAACACCGCGTGAGCAACGAGCGTGTTCGACGCCTTATTTACGGCACAGGAAAAGGAAATGAACCGCTCAGCATCGTTATTTCACGCATCAGGCTCCGATGGCTGAGCCACGTGTTCCGCATGCCAGCCCAGCAACTCCCGTGACGTGCGTTGTTGGCGCGCCAGGGTGTGGATGGAAGAAGTGGAGGGTTGGCCAAGTGATGACTTGGTCCAGAGGAATGAAGGCCCTCACTGCTGTGCTGGCCTCGGTTGGAGCGTCTCGGCTCCCTGATTGGGGCCCGAGAGACGATGAACAAGTTTAGTTAGACACACTTGCTGGCATTGTAAGGAGCCGACCTCAGTGGTGTTCGCGCTGTGAGTTGCTTTGTCCCACCCCTTCCCTCTTAGCCTTTCTCCCAACCACGGTCTCATTATTTAAACTTATATAATTTTGCATAGCAATTTTTTGATGCATAGTTGCCGGCTGATAGATTACCGGAACGATGACCATCCGTTACCGGTAGCTCAGCCGGCTTGCCCCAGTTGAATTCTTTTTCTCTCCTTTTTTCTGTGTATTGCGGCACAGTAGCTGAGCTGTTCCCCGCTAGCCAACGTGTATGGTGACGATGATGAGAAATTACCGATGTTAAAGTCGCAAGAAATGGTATGTTCCTGTCTAGTAGAGGCGTGGGTAATGATATACTACTGCAACGATCTGCAATGCATACCGGTGGCCTAGCTGAGAACGCTGGTCCTAGGATCTATCTGGTGCCGCCTGCGACTGAGTCGCAACGACACTTGCAATTTTGGTCGCTTTTATTCCTCCCCAGTTGCTCACCCCAGAGATGAACTTCCGCGTGGCATCCTCCATGTGAAGGATCCTACGATGACAATATAGTCATGTTCCCATCTCAGGTGACTTCAAGCTACCGGACTTGGAGGATTCGGCGTCCCACAACGAGCAGTTAAAAGCCTTCCTACAGGAGAATTTAACAAGCATTCTGCTCTTCAGCTATAGCAGTTCACTCATTCTCGTTAGAGCCGGAAATAAACCATCTGTTCTTGATTTAGTGCTCAAGCACCAAGAACTTAGGGTAGAGAAGCCAAGCCTGGAAGCCCTCTGGGGTCAGGTGATCCCGTAACCATAATTTACGAATTCTTGGGTTATGCGTGGTGTCCACAAGTACATACTCTTGTTTTCAGCAATCCCCCATTACGACATACTAGCAGAACTTGTGAAAGGTGCCAGCTGGAAGTTTTCGGACGACTATTCCATTGACGGTGCTTTGTTGGATTTTACTGACAAGTTCAGTAAATTACTTAACTCTGCTTTGAGCAACTAGCCCCTTCGTTCTTCAAGTGCGCAAGCCTTCCTTTAGAGTAAAAGTCGAAAACTCATGAGAGCAAGAGACACTGCGTGGCCGATGTAGATAGCAAATGCTAATCCTGACAATTGCAGCAAACTTGTTACGCATCATAATCAATGTACCACACTTGTGCGCGGGGACCGATTAGTACACCAGAAGCGCCTAGCGGAAAAGCTTGTGGCAAGTAAAAGATTCCGTACATACACGTAAACAGCCACCGGAATGGGAAAGGTGGTTTCCCTACTAATAGCCTCAACTGGCGGTGGTCAAACCACTAAAGGTGCAACCAACGTTCTACGACCACAATTTGCCCCAAGTTTCTGACATTCTACCAGCATTTGTAACCTGCTTGCCCCATTCCCCCAGATGCCAGTATTTACACACGTCACGTTTAGTTCAGCGCTCATTTTGAGGAAGCTGTTGTCGCTGCGCATTCATAGTATCCCTGGAGTTGGCAACTTCCCCGAAAGCACTGCAAGTGGCAGCTACAAGGACAGCTGAGCTACTAACGAGATTTTTCCACAGATGCCTGGACGAACAGCGGGACCCTGACATGTAGAAGCAAAACATCATTACCCTGAGTTTTAAAAGTGCTGGCTGTTCAGAGCAAGCCAACTAGCGCTTAGTGGTTCTCCTTCCGGTTTCTTTAAAGTGATGAAATCGACCACAGCTAAGGTTGTACTGGGTTGCTTTGAAAGTCCCAACCTTACAGCACCGGAGCAACATGAAGTCCGTCCGCATCGCCCATACACTCCAACCTACTGCTAGCCCGTGGCAGCTTGATCTGCATAGTCGATAGCGGGACCGACATTGATGTCGTCTAACTAACATCCTCCAAATTATTTGACCGCATAGACCACCGCATGCTTCCTCAATAGCGACAAGCATACGAAGTGGGAATGTCTGTGTTAGGATAGAGCGCAGACGGCCGCTTTCAGCGGCTCGTTCAGGTTCCAGTCCGCGGTTCGTTATCAAACCAGATTGGCTTTGAGTGCGGTGTTCTACAAGGGCCGGGGTTTAGGCCGCATTTATTATTGTTATTCCGTACTGATGTTCCGTGCCAGCAGGCCAAACTTCACGCATTTTACCAATAACATCAAGGTATGGGGCAATCGACTGTCAGGTAGATCACGCTATGTTGCAACGTGGGAGACTGCGCTTACGTCTACTTCCCATTAACACGGAAAATTGCAAAACCATGCGTGTCCGCCACAAACCCACCTACGCAAATAAGCTTGGAGACGGTACGCTGAACACCGCCTTACACGGGCGATACCTTGTCGTGGAAATACAAGATGACCTCGGCTGTTCGGCGCAGCCCTTGAGAGCGTCCAACACTGAGCACCAACAGGATGCTTTGTTATGGAGGGCTTTGGGGTGGTTTCATCCATCCATCTTCCCCTAACTGCTTAAGGCGTATGTGAGGCTCCGGGTAGCGTACACGATTGAGGCTTGGCAACTTCGGTTAACACGCTATCTGGTTGCACTACTGGCCGCATACAGACAGGCAACAAAATATCTAATGGCGTTGTCCAACTTGCGATAAATAAATAAATTAATTAATTAATGGTATATTCTTAGCAAAACGAGACACACCTGTAAAGGCGCGATCAAATATACATACAAGCATAGCTTCTTTGGAATGTTAAAACATTTCGTTTTAATGAAAGGTATAAAAGAAAAGATGTGGTCTATATGAGGGAACGTATTGTCAGGTAACAGTCAGACCAAGGAACATGATGGCGCTGTGTCACGCAAAAAACAGTCAAGATAAAAGTTGGGGGTAATTTCTCCATGTAGTGATCCGTGAGCACAGGAGCCCAAACAAGGTTTTGGTGCAACCAACGACCATTACGAAATCGGGATGATATGTGTCGGGAAGAGTTGAAATAGGAGCCTAGTTGACTTGCCACTATGTAGTTGTGGGCAGTGACTTTATTCAGTGCCGAGTCAAATCAGCGACGTCGCAGTATTGTTAAACAGACGTTTGTGGCTTTTTAAAGGGAGAAAGCTTGCCAGGCGAAAACCCACCACGTCCTGCAACACTGCCGTTAAGCATTTTGAACATTAATGTTTAACTGGCGAAGCCGCTTGACGACTGGTTACATATTCGGTTATTCGCAGACAAATGGCTCCTAGTTTCCTCTGTTAGTTGGACAGGTAACTTGCTCGGGGTCGCCACGATTGTTGAGGTCGTTTGAGGAGGGGAACATCTCGAATAGTCGTCTTGTGCTGTGTTCAGGTGAGAAAAGTTTCAAAATTTCTGCTGTCTAGATTTTTAGATGCATAATGTATAGGAGTATGAAGATTTGTCCAGTTCTCCATACTGGACGAGGGTTGTGGTGATTTTAGTTGGGTTCTTTTCGTTTTCAACAATGCTCTATGTAAGTCCTTGTCGGTTGTTACGTTCGTCTTGAGCAAAAGCTATTCCGCAGTCCAATCCCAGATCTCCAAGAAGTTCCGTACGTCTGAGAAGAGGAAAGTGAGGGACAACCTAGAGAAAACCGCAAGAACAGGCATGAAGTTATACATTGTTAAAATTCTTATTTTATAACGTTTGGAGTTGAGACAAAAGCATGTACACTGTGCAACAATATGCTTAAAGTGCATCTTGAATATCTTATAGAATAATTGGCCGTATGAATGGATTGCTAACGCCTGCTTAGAGACAGGAGGGTTGTACCAGCAAGTAAACTAAGAAGTATCGGTTTTTATGAGCCAAAAATTGCGTGGGGAGAGGGCAAATAGAGTTAAAATATTGTTGGTGATTGCAAGGTGCATGCGCAGCAAGTAGCTAGCGTAATACGATAGGGAGCGCAGAATAACTGAAAATGAATAGGTTACCGCAAGGGAGATCTAAGGGTCGATTGGCGGTAGGGCAGTGGAAAAATTGGATGCAAGTATTCTAAAGGAATAAAGGTTATTGAGATTCGGAGTGGCTCCTAACAAGCACTGGATAATCGCATATGCATGGAGCCGATGACCACTAGCTGCTTCTAAACAGTGGTGTCGAATTTAAGTCGACCGACAGATGGTGGCGCCAGGCAAGACCATCAGTGGCCAGATGTAGCCATTCCAGTCAGACGCTTGGTCACTAGTGTATGCCTATAGGGTCACTGAATGTATCAACAAGCCCTCGGAGGTAAGTGATGCAGACATTCTAGAAGAATTTATGATGGAGAGACAGGGAGTGTTTCCTAGCAAGCTCAAGATCTACGCAGAAGGGTCGTGGAGCATACGGAGAATGGCTGCGATAGTGAGGAAGATAAGAAGAGTGACATATAGTGGCACTAGAATAGAGAGCATCAGTGGCCAGCAAAGGCATTCGGATTAAGCCCTCTAAATACCTGTGGATACATCCAGTGACAGAAGAAGTCAACAACCAGCGAAGGTGTGCTGCAAACAATTCAAGAGACTAAGTGTTGGAGAGCTAAGGAGTGACTACTAGCGCTTTGCGCCAGGATCATTGGAGCATTGCTACCTTACAATGACTCGATGCAGCTGAAGAGTGGTGACATATGTAATACGAAGAATTGATAATGGTACTAAGGGAGAGAGAGTACCGGCGGCTAGCAATGGCATTAAGGTGAAGCCTTCAAGTTGCTAGTGGCTACCTAAACTGTCCCAGAATAAGCCAGCAGACTGCAAATGTATGTGACGCAGACAGTCTCAAAGGATGAAGGTTGGAGATAAAAGAAGGTGGCCCTGAGCAAACTCCGGAAATGCTTTGGACCTACGACCACAGTTGTTACTAAATAGAAATGCTGTGGTTAGGAGGATCGACAGATGGTGGCGCTATGAAAATCTTTCGGTGGTCAGATATAACCATCTCATTAAGCAGATTGGTCACTAGTGGATTCCTACAGTGTCACAGAATATATCAGCAATCCAGCGAAGGTAAGTGATACAGACATTCTAAAAGATTACAGGATGGAGAAACAAGGAATGTCTTCTAGTAGCTCTGGATATGCGCAAGATGTATGGAGCCTACTACAAATCGCTGCAGAAAACGTGATGGAGATAAGAAAAGCGAAGGATAATGGTGCTAAGAAAGAGAATTAGTGGTCATGAACTGAATTCGCATTAAGCCTTCTAGTTATTAGTAGATGCTTACAGTGACAGAAGAAGTCAACAAACCCGCGAAGGTATTTGATGCAAACAATCTAAGTGAGTGAGTGTTGGAGAGTTAATGAGTGGATCCTGGCACAAAGAGCGGCTACCTACAATGCCTCGATGCAGCTGAAGAGTGGTGATATAGGTAATAAGAAGAACTGATAATGGTACTAAGGGAGAGTATGAACGGCGAGCAATGGCGTTTGGGTGAAGCCTCCTAGTGTCCCAGAATAAGTCAAAAGACAGCAAATGTACGTGACGCTGACAGTCGCAAAGGACGAAGGTTGGAGATAATAGAGAATGGCTCTTAGCAAGCTTCGGATATTCGCAGTGATGATTGGAACCTACGACCACTAGTTGCTAACAAAGAGAGGTGCTGTGGCTAAGAGGATCGGCAAATAATGGCGTTATGGAAAACTTTCGGTGGCCAGATGAGCCATTCCATTAGGCAGTTTCGTCACTAGCGGTTCCCACGGTGTCACAGAATACATCAGCATACCAGCGAAGGTAAGTGATCCAGACATTATAAGATATTACAGGATGGAGAAACAAAGAATGTCTCCTGGTAGGTCCGGATATGCGCAAGATATATGGCGCCTACAAAGAATCACTAAGGAAAGCGTGATGAAGATAAGAGGGAGGAAGGATAATGGTGCCAAAAGAGAAAACCCGTGGACAGCAAAGGAATTCGTATTAAGCCTTCTAGTTATTAGTGGATACCTAGTGTCAGAAGAGACAAGAAACCAGTGAAGGTAGGTGATGCAAACAATTCAAGGGGGTAAGTGTTGGAGACTTTAATCGCTTATCGTTAGAAGGTCACTCCGCTCGACTGGTTGTATCTTTGTGGGAGTTATACATCTGGTACAGTCTACCGTCTGCCTACTTGAAATCTTTTATATCTACTCTGATATTTATCAGACTTCCGCCATCTGGTATTTCTCTTGGCAATATCGTTGTACTTTATTTGTTACTTCTCCCCTTTCCATTGCTATTCTCCTTCGTGGCTGACTCTCTAACTTGGTCTCAAATGCTTGCGGTAAAAAAAGGAATATCTACTAGCCGTCGTGTAAACAAAGCAAGTAAAATGGGGGCAATACAGCGACCGACGTGACCATGCCGTGCTCCGTTAGGGTGATGGACGTATTTTCTTTTATGCGCCGAGAAATCGCGCAGCTGCAACAGGAGTTGGCGAGTATGAAAGTGACCTTTATCAGCTTACAGCCAATAGCTGAGCGTTTAGTGGCTATTACAAGCCTAGTTCACCCTGGCAATGTAATGGATGAAAAGTGCTCCGAGACTTCCATGCGTTTCCTCAATGCTATTAGTACTGAGGTCATGGACCGGATAAAATGCCTCACGGAGGTAGTGGTCTATAATGTACCTGACCGTTTAAAAGTTCACACCATCAAGAAGGTACTGTTGGATATCTGCGGTCTAGAAGGTAATTTAATCAGTTGCACCAGACTAAGGAAAAGGGCTATTAAAAACCAATGTCCCGTGCTATTCAGGTTTGATACAGAGCGTTCGGCCCGTAAATTCCTATCATACCAAACAAACTTCCGGTCGCGCACAACCTTTGTCCAGTTAAAATTAGTGAACGCACATACAACGCCGTTACGAAAAACCTTTTGCATCCAAGCCTACTACTAATGAGCGGGCCTCTGGAATATCTTCTGATCCTCTGCAGGATTTTGTCACCCCGGAGGCTTCCCACATAGTTGATTTAGATGTCTCAGAGGATGTAGCGCAGGGTGAGATCGAGCAAATGGTACAAAACCATTGCTCGGTGGCAGAAATGCTAAAACTGGAGGTTATGGATGCCCATGACCCCAAGCGACTTTGGGAGATAAGTAGTCGTCCTGAGAAGAAACCCGGGACTTGTTCGCCTACATCCGAGTTTCCACTCGGTTGTACAGATCATCCCAATGGACCAGGAGGGCAAGTCGCAGAGGCATCATTCTCAAAGATGATAAACGCAGCAAGCTGCGCCTTACCACCCGAAGTACCCCAATTTGGTCGGCGAGCATCTAGTATGTCACCTGTCTGGAACCGACACACGCCGGCTCCTCCGACTAAACGGCCTCGCGAGCAAAATTCACCATACTGCTCGCCTGCTACGGCCATACCATTCATTTCTGCGTCAGAAACAGCCAAGCCGGAAGCCACACTGCACACGGGTACAAAAGGAAGAAATACTACGTTTAGTACTATTGCATTTAACGTTCCTGATGCCACATCCTTGGAAGTGTTCAGGAGCTGGATTCTTGAGGTCAATTGAATCCAAAGAAACCCACTAGAGGTTGTGCGACTGAACAAAAGGATAAGTAAATCCGCGGCACCACTCGAATTAAGTTCTAGGGACGAATCAACTCTCCGAAGTATAATGACAAGTTGTGAAGAGCTGCGTAATAGAGCAGCGCTGAAACAGCTATATTTTGGGCCACTGAGGGTGAACCGACGTGGGGGCCCATCACACTTCGAGCCTGGAGATCGGGTTTCTCACACCCATAGTGATCAACAGGTTCCCACTATATTCTTGTCATAGAAGCCACACACACGTCAGCTTGAACCAAAATTTCCACCTGAAGCGACGATGGCACCCAGAGCCAAATGGCCCCGCGTAAGGACGACTCCGAAAAAATCACCGAAGGCAGCCACCCAAAACTCACACACTCATGAAACAGCAAAGTGTGAGGCATCCCCCCAGCCGACATCCGAAGGGGGTATTTAGGCGTATACTACCCAGGTACTTAACGTACCCAAGGATCTTCCTTTGGATGCATTTACGAGAGCTATCCTTGCAGTATTTGGTTTAGCAACACGTTCGGTATGTGTTGAGTGACTACCTAAAAGAAGCAGGAAATTCCCTGCACCGATCAAAATATATTTTAAGGATGAAACAACTTTAAATACCGTCGTAACAAACTTTGAATAACTACGCAGTGCAACCATGATGGATCAACTTTTTCTCAAACCGCGAAAGCTAACGGTAATGAAAATAGCCCGCGGTAACAGGGAAACAATCACACGTCCCATATCCACGCACCGGACTTCCGCAGCTAGTACATCACCCAATATTATTCAAGGTTCTTCTCACCATGTTCCAGATAGTCCGGACTCTGGAATACCTACCTTATCCCACCGGTTGTTACCGCCACAACAACTACCTGAGCGGGCAAATTCCCTTCTTTCTACACCACATCACGCGCCATTTTTATCCCAGGTAGGAATGAGCCGCGACAAGCTCATCCCGACACCCAATACGTCACCAACGAAAAGCACGCTCTTACTTCTTTTGACCCAGTTCCTACAGCTTCTACAGATGGCCCAGTAGCTCTTCGTGCTCCCTTTATGTCATCCATAAAACTGGGAGACACTGGCCAACTTTCCTCCATTATACTCATAAATGCCAGGTCGCTGAACAACAAGATGCATATTCTACGCCCTTTGGCTATTCTTGCTGCGCCTGATGCAATACTAGCCACCGAAACATGGTTTGGTGCCTTTACGTTCCATGATTCCTTTTTCATTCAAGGCTACCAGCTGTATACACATTCGCGTACACACAAACGAGGTGGAGGGTGTGCCATTTATCTGCAGCAAAATTTCTCTGCTAATATCGAAGTCCTAGATAACACCGAAACATTGGAATCTATATGGATAACAGTTGATGCCATGGGACCCAAGTTACTACTTGGATGCATTTACAAGGCTCCTGATACATCACCTGTGAGTGAAAAAGCGCTAATAACTACTTTTGAGCTAGCTGCGAGCCATCCATGTGCATGCAAGCTTGTGGCGGGCCTTTTCAATCTTCCTGAAATCCAGTGGTTTCCACCCAATTCCCCTGCGAAGTATAGTGGGCTATTAGCCTGCATCAACTTGGGAGGATGGGTGCAGCATGTATCAACGCCGACCAGGTCCAAACACCTGTTAGACCTGAAATTTACCCTGGGTATATCCAATATACGTGCATCTGTAGGCCTAGAGTTTCCGGGGAGTGACCACAGAGTGGTATACTGCTCGCTGTTTGCAACCATCCCGGCAATCTGTACGAGTCGATCAGAGGCCATTGAGATATACCGGCCGATAAGCTCCATAGACTGGCCCACATTTGCCACGATTATTCGAGCTAGGAACTGGGAACAGTTCTTTCTGTCCGACTCCCTGGAGCAATCGTCCGCAATACTTTATGGCGAACTGCATTATTGTCTAGACCTATTGGCTCCATTTCCTCCTTTAAATAAAAGTTCAGGAAAAATTAGGAGGCGAACTAAGCTGCATGCAAGGTTGAGGCAACTACAACGCTCCTACTACAAGACGTTCAAATTTGCGCATGTGCTGAGAGCCAACGAGATTGCGAGCCAGCTATCGTCCAGGTCTGTATTGATTAAAACATCCCAAGAAAGAGCAGCCATGGCCAGTGCAAACAAAGCCAAGCACCTCAGCTGGCTGCTGCGTTCTCGCACTCCTCATTATGGAGCAAAGATCACTTCCATACGCGTCGGCCCTTGTAAAGCAAGTGAAGATCCACGGACTATATGTGAGAGGTTCAACTCTTACTCCAAAGAGTCCCAGTGTGAAGAACTGTCCCCGGTCACCACTGAGCTGGATTTGTCCACAAACCAGCTGCTCTCCACGGTTCAGTTCGATCTAAAAGGCGTCCGTTCCGCTATCAAAACCATAAAACCATCCACCAAACTTGGTCCTGATGGAATTCCACCCATACTACTTAAGAATGGGGGCGATGACCTTTCCATCCTCCTCTTGAAACTCTTCACACTCTCTATGGAGAAGGGCCAATACCCATTGGCTTGGAAGCATTCTATCATCACACCGCGCCATAAAAGTGGCTCCGTACAGGAAGTCAGCAACTACCGACCCATAAACCACACATCTATTCTCTCACGTGTGATGGAGAAATCGGTTAAGCTTGCGTTTATGGCCTGCTTGAATGCAGGTGGCCACGTTAGCAGGTCACAGCATGGTTTTCTAAGCGCACGATCCTGCGCAACCTGCCAGCTTGATTTTCTCAACCTGGTCACTGGCGCGATTGATTCAGGTCTGGCGGTTATTACGCTATACCTCGATTTGCAGAAGGCGTTCGATAGGGTCCCCCATAAACGCCTATTACATAAGCTCAAGGCTTACGGTGTAGTCACCCCTCTGCTTGCCTGGCTTAAATCCTACCTAACCGGGCGTACGCAGTCCGTGAAGGTAGCACACTTTGAGTCCATCCCTGTCACAGTTTCCAGCGGTGTTCTGCAAGGCAGCGTGCTTGGACCAGCCCTGCTTTTGATTTATGTGAACGACATCTGTAGCAGCCTGTGCCATGGTCTCCCATTCCTCTTTGCCGACAATATAAAGGTCGTATATGTCTTCCCACCAAGCGCTAAATATCCGCACTACAAGGGATCCGTGAAGACCTGAAGACCTTAGAGTCGTGGTGTCAAAATTGGCAAATGACATTCTCTGCTGATAAATCTAGTATTCTGACCCACAAATGCTCCATATCGGATGATGCGTTTACGTTGAATGGTACGCCCATCCAACTAAAAACGTTAGCTACTGACCT
The DNA here is from genome assembly GCA_944474145.2 of Dicrocoelium dendriticum. Lineage (NCBI taxonomy): Eukaryota > Metazoa > Platyhelminthes > Trematoda > Plagiorchiida > Dicrocoeliidae > Dicrocoelium > Dicrocoelium dendriticum. Next base: position 86,913,204 of record OX104064.1, read on the forward strand.
AGGTATTCGCTATTCTATGACCCTCAACTTTTCCGAGAATGTGCAGTATCAGGTAGCAAAAGCACGCAGAATGGTCTTCCACATGGGCCGCCACATTAACTCGGCTGAAGCACAGTTGGAGCTTTACCGCAGTCATGTTCGTCCGTAGCTGGCGTATTGCCCCTTTATCTTCAGTAATTTGCGGAAATCAGACCGCATATTGCTCGAAAAGGCTCAGCGGCGGTTTACCAAAATAGTAGCCCCACAAGGCCTAGCGCTTAGTTACCTACAGAGGTGTAACCACCTCAAACTCCAGCCTCTATGGCTGCGGCGCATTATCTTAAACCTGTGCTTCTTACATAAGTTAATATACCAAGCGTTGCACAGTGATATCCTCAGTCTGACACTGAGAAGAGGATCAGAATTCAACCACCGAAACAAGCACTGCACAGTTGCCCCGCTGCCAGCGAGGAAGAAACTACGTTCACGTTTCTTCCTTGTCGCTTAAGTAAATATCTGGAACAAATTACCTTCACAGCCGCTGGAGATTCAAAATCCACAGGCTTACAAGCAGGAGGTACAAAAGTTTATGTGCCTGGATAACATAAGACGCCTTTTCAACAACTGTGATTTTGATGACAACCTTTTTGAGACCGGCCCCGATGGGGCATAGATCACATTTTGGTCAGCTCTAGCGCAACTTTGTATTGCGCTCAACTAGGCTCCATGACAGGAGCATCTTGGGCTCACAGGCCCTCCCCATACTTTGCGGTCCCTGTCACACTACGTGAGAGATCTTAGCCCGATCAGTCGCACACATCTTACAGATGTTAGGACTGCTAATCCGACCGCAAAAGGTATTCAGCCTACCGCAGTAGTAGCTGAGCGCTTTACTGGCACCCACCGACAATTAGTTAAATGGGAAGTCTTGAAATAGTAGACGCTACCGCAAAGGCAACCTGGAAATACCAATCGGTAGCTCAAACCCTTTGAAAGCTCCTTCTCGACGCCCAGTTTCTCACTGCTCAACTGATCAGCACGTAAAGCAGCCTAGTACTATTGAATGGGAGCATCGTAATCCTGTAGGCACAGACCAGGTAGGATATTGCATAGCAATGGGGAAGCAAACCGAACGGACAAACTTTACTTCACTTCTCCCTTCTCTTCTACACTTTGGTTCCTTCGTCTCCATCATTACCCCTTAGTATTTTCCAAATATTTAGTCCATTTGGTCTCTGGCGAATACTTATACTTGTGACCCATGAGTCACGTCTACTAAAAACATTTTAACAACATTAAGCCTCATGTGAAATGCCAGGTTATAGCGCTGTTGCCCTAATTGAAGCTTTCTCATTAAGTCTGAGCACTAGTTACCATATTCAGCAGTTTCCAAACACTATCAGTAGGTAAGCCGCAAAATAAAAAATATATCTTTCTTATTGTTGACAATGAGCGCACTTTAAAAGTTCTAGATCCAATAATCAGACATTTTGCTCTCCACTTATACTCTCTTGGCCCCATATACTTAGCTTTATCTGGTATACATGTGTCTTTCGCTATTGTCAACACTAATAGACAGGCATAATGAAAACCAGATCCTCTTCTTTAACTGCTTTTGCTCGTAAAACACTCGCATTTCCAGATTTCATTTCACTGGCACGAAAGCTAACCAACGACAGAGAGGCCCCTGTCACACTGGCTGGCTGGAGCACCAGAAACTTTCCATCACCACTTTTCTTATCTTGGCCGTCCGTGTGTCATTTATCTTTTAGCTGGCTCCAAATCCTACCATGCGCTATGCGTAATGGCGGGTGAACGACCAGCTCCCACTGGTTTTTGTTACTATTCTACTCCTGAGTTACCTTCTCACTCGTTGCTTAAGATGCTAGAACAGCTCTTGCCAGGAAAATCACGAAAGAAATAGTCGGTGTGACATTAGAGTACCAGTTAACATTGCCAACTGGATGAACACCGCCGGCACTATCTTCGGAACTTAAAAATGGAGAGAAATAAATCGAAATTCATCAAAGAGCTGCACAATAGTGTGCATCTACACATGAGGCATAACAATACCTCAAGTATGAGCAAGCTCAACCACCAGAAGTAGAGTTGTTAAAGCCCAACCAATGTAGACCAAAACGGATTTCAAGCCCAAATGCAATTAGCTAAATTTTGCTAAATTTTCCCATGCTTATTTCTTTATTATTGGTGGCAGGCTCCTATAGCTCACTGACGTTAGAGCCAGAGCCTCATGAATATAGAAAATCGGCTCTAAGGGATAAATCTTGTGATGTTTAGCTAAGTAATGTGTGTATTTTGTAGGCCGAAATCTGTCAAAGGATCTGAAAGATCCCCAGGGTTACTCAGGTAGACCTGGCTCATGCGGGCTTGTTGTAAGCTTTAGAAAAGCTTAGAGGCTTAAAAAATGCTAAACTCTATTTTACTGGTTTTTTATGTGGCTCAGTATCCACTGAAAATGGTATGCTGTGGCCTTCTAACCGTGAGTTAATTACAAGCTCCCCTGAATTCCCATGTAGATATAATATTCCTTGCTGGATTTCTAGCGTTTTCGCGCAAGATCAGCCCTTATCTGCATATATTTGTCATGTATGCCTGCAAAGTTTACTTTTCGGCCACCTGTGCAGTCCGTAGTTGTCGCAGGGTATTACGGGCTAATTAGAGCATTTCTGGATAGCTATGCCTATCTAGAACATACGCCACTTCCCTACTTTTTATATTTTCTTTTCTTTTTTCTGCTATCTGCTTACAAAGCAGAAAGCCATTTTTAGCGAAAAATAAAAATGGCCTTATTCGTAGACCATCATTTAATTGCGAATAACTCGCAAACTACTGCATGTATCGTGTTGCTTTTACGTTCAACGTATTCAGGCGCTAAAGCTGGTCAAGATCAGTGTAATTTTGTGCCACTTTAAGCGGTATTCTAACTGTAGAAAGGCTTTTTCTTTTATCTGAGAATAACTCAGGTTAAAATTTTGCGCCGGAGAGCAATATCAGCGTAAGAAAAGTAGGGCTGTATTTTTTTGTTAATTGGTATTTTTCTACTGAAGCTCGCAGCTTTATTTTCTCTCTTAACCAATTATTTCTATTTTTGTCCGCATTTATCGGAATTGTTTTCAACTTTTCGTATACCTTATAATCCCTTCACTCATTTCTTCCATGTGCGCACAATTGGGGCAACTGAGTGCCCAATTAATGTGCGATCATTTTAAAGTGAACTTGTGGCGAATTGGATTCTGTTCCAAGGAGAAAAGGCACAACTACACCCCTGCGAAGTTTTCACAAAAGAACAAGGAGTTCAATATCGCCCGCAGGAACCAGAAACATCACAAGGTGGGCGCCTGCGACCCAGTAGCTGTATATCAAACAATGCCAATGCATTTGCAATTGCTGACGATGAACATATATTTTACCTAATTCCATGCAATAGCATCGGATTTATGTAAGCATTGATCTGAACCCTTTAGGGTGCAGCCTCTAGCAGGTCTAGAAATATACCTATTTATTTATTTAGAGAGATAATGAGTGGCTCCTATCACAAGGATGTATGCTACCTACAATGACTCGCTGCAGCTAAAAAGTGATGGCATAGGTAATACGAAGAACTGATAATTGTACCAAGGGATAGAGAGTATCGACGGCTAGCGATGGAATAGGGTTGAAGCCTTCTATTTGCTAGTGGATGCCTAGTGTCCCAGAATAAGTCAACAGACAGCAGATGTATGTGACGCACGCAGTCCCCGAGAGAAATTAAAGAGTGGCTCCTAGAAGCTTCGGATATGCGCAGAGATGGTTGGAGCCTACGAAGAATGGCTCCTGATAAGTCAACAAGCTGCAAATGTATGTGACGCAGACAGTTCCAGTGAATAAAGGAGAGTTAGTTGGTGGGGCCTGTGTCCAATATGTTGGGTTTTCGGATTTAGTGGTGCTCTGGGCCTTGTTCCCAAAGTTCATCCTCCGGTATATTGGTGTTAAAGAGCTCGCAGGTAGGCAGGGTAGCAAGATGTCTATGTAGGGATGATCGGAACCGTGCAGTATTCTCGGCTGCTCTAACTTGTAATGATAGCCCGTTCCAGACGCGAGCAAATCTGTAAAGAAAAAGTTGTTACGCACGTTGGTGCGGGCTGTAGGTAGGGTAACGGTTAAGGGTCTAGGTCGGAGTGGGTACCGAGAGTCAACGTTTTGTTGAATAAGCCCGGCAAGGTTTGTATTTGGGTTGCTTGTTGTCTGGAATAGAAAGGTGAGGTTTAGTCTCACTCTTCATAACCATAGAGGTTCAAGACCAAGGAGTTTACAGCGCTCACGGTAGTTGAGAGTAGAGGGGCAAATAAGGCGTTTTGTGAATGGGCGTTGTACTTTCTCAATTGCTATTCGGTCACTCTTTCTGGAGTTGATAAATATTATTGAGCAGTATTCCAGAAGAAGTCTAGCGCGTACCTTGCATAGAGTGAGTCTGGTGACTGAAAGCTCTAGGAGTGTACAACGGATGATATGGCCGCGACCTAATCCTAACCTTCCGGATTTTGAAAAAAACCGATCACGCCTGCCACCACCATCTCAAGCTTAGTTGATACACAGACTTGAGATTTCATAAATTAAAAATGGTCACCCAACACGGTCAGCTTGCGTGCCGCTGGAATTATGTTTCTCTTCGAGTTTGCCAACCGTGAAACGCCCAGACGCTTTTTGTCAATACGGTGCCCACGCTACCCGTATTCAACTACGACTCAAAGATGCTTTATACCATTTAAATTACTTGCTTTACTTTATTTTCATTGAGTGACGACAAGACGCAGACAAGCATAATGTTCCTCAAGGCCACGAAATCGGGGTAGACTGAAGTACCTATGTTACGATAGATAGTACTGTGGGTCCACAGAGGTATTTAAAATTTTGTGTAAATTCAATGAACTAATATTCCCACAAACCGTACCCCGGGATTTATCAAACCTTAGATTTCTATCCGTATTATGGCTGGCTAGCCGAACAACCTCCTCGTGGTGTCAGCTGGGTGGTTCGGGTTTAACCCGTTCCAGCAAATAGTTCGCCGGCAGTGTTTCAGGACGTGGTGGGTTTCGCCTGGCAAGCGTTCTCCCTATAAAAAGCCACAAATGTCTGCTTAACAACACTGTGACGTGGCGGTCGTTACTCGCCACAAAATACAGTCACTGCCCCGTGGCTATCCGGATAATTCTAGCCAACCCACGGACACCAATCTCCTACTCGCAATATTGATGATGATGTCAAACACTGAAGATTGGCGCAGCACAACTACAAGCACAAAATACACAGCTGCATACACATACACACACAATGACACACATACATACCCCATACACAAACACAAACTGCTATGGGAAACATACCGGATTTTTGCATATTCTTGATCATGCATCGTTATGTCAAAATGATCATGCCTGTAAAGGCGTGCCTCACCTTGTTGAGAATAAAAGATATATTTATTTATTTATTTAATATAATGCAAGGGTTCCCCACTTGTTGCCATGCAAACTCCTTTTAAGGACGTCATGCCTTTGATGAGAGTCTGGACAAAGCTAGCACAGGGACACTTGCCTGCGTTTTCGAAAATGACTTCTGCAAAAGCATCAACAAGTTCTTAAGGCTGCAGAACGGAATCAAATGGTTTGATTGTTTTATAGCAGCAATCCAAGCGCACGCACTGGGTCCAGGATTTGCCACCATAAGTATTCCTGTGAGTTAACGCTTCATGGTTTAACGTACAGGCAGTCGAAACCCTGCGTGAAATAAAAGTGCTTTCTTCTTCAAGCGATTCAGCTATCCTCCTGACTTTCAAGGAAGACGCTGGAGGGCTTAGACTTGTTTCAGTCGCCACCATGCTAGCAGCACCCATACTGCTTCTTAAACTATCCCTAATACGTATATCATACTGCTGTGTAAAACAAGCTGGTTTCCTTTCCTGCCGTGGATTTATGGAGCAACTCTTCACTCTGCTGAATTCTTAAACATCGCTACAGTTAGCACAGGCCCAGTGTTGTAGCATCCCTAGACTGACTTGGTTGATAAAGCTGTTTAGCAGCGTTGTTTGCTGAACATAAGTTTACGTTCATGACTCCGGTAAAATAATGGTCTACAGCAAGATTTCCTCGCCCACTGCTGACAGTAGCAATGTGCAACAATGATATGCCATGTCCTATTCCTCGTCCTCGTCGCAGAACGTTCTATCAACAGCTCGGTTGCCAAAATTTTGGCCTAGAACTTCTAACGGATGAACGCGCGACCGACCTATATTATGGTGGTGATATCGCTATAGTTCGTGATGATCCTCAGGGCACGCAACTTATTCCGACTCGTTTGATGATTGGAACATCTGTATGGCGTGAGCTTTGCCCCTAGAAGTGTAAGCACTTTTGCCAGGTTTGTGTCGCACACACCTTCGCGTTCGCCCTTATGGAGCTGTGTTACTGCTGACGGTATTACTAGTAAGGTAGTTTCTCTTCGCATCACCAAAGCCCGGGCAGTATTTCTCAATCTGAGGTATTAGTTGCTCCGTCATGAAGTCTCTAGTTTGACACAGGTCTGCGTTTACCGTACTTCTGTTCACTGCGTTCTTGTACTGGAGCGAGTCCTGATCAATTCGGCTGAAGTACATGCGTCGTCCTTCTGTATTCAGCAACGTTGTTTTAAAAAACAGCTCCTTTGTGGTGGCAACACTGCGTTCACTGTGGGAAAGTTTGTCATCGGGTCTAGGGAATACAAATATTACCTTAACTAGCTAGTTTTGCTGTGCAGTTGTGGCGGCTCGTGCACCTCCTGTGTATGGTGCCTCATTTTTCGCCATTTTGCATATCGTAAGCTCCTCCAGGACCAGACTGGAAGCGACCGCGTGACGGTCAGCCCTTCAGCTGGCGACAAAACATTAAATCGCTGACGTCGCGTCTAGCTGCAAATGGACCCGTATGTCTTCCTGGATTGGACCAGAGAACGAGTGGTGCCACCGGCTCGACACGCTGTAAGATAGGGCCCGCAACCAGAACCAATGCAAAAATTTTGTATGGGAATGAATTGATTCACACGTCTAATACCGAAAACAATATAGTAAAAAGGAAGAAAACAGCATGTAGCAACTAGCAAAATGTTGTTTTTATATTTTTGAGCAACCTGGACTTTCCTCTAATTTTCATGTCTTTCAATGGTTGTTATTTGTTTGGACTATTGCTGTGTATGTAGATTGTAGGCGGCTTCCGGTTTCGGATTTGCTTGTCACTGTGGCCAGCCACAGGACGTCTGAGTCCGCACAGCAACCACAGCTGGCTTGCACCGCACTACCCGCATCTGCATCCACACCTATACCCAGTATAATCATGAGGGAATAAGACCGGGGGGCATGTAGATGAGAGTCATATTTCGTCAACGAAGCCAGCAAACACTACTCCACAGGCAAACACAAGCACACAGTATTTTGGAAACAAGCGCACACAAAGCGGTGACTGTACCCTGGTCCGCTCCACCTAAGTGCACGGAACCACTATCTCCTACTCGCAGTAACATCTCCGACCTTTCTACCTGCTGGCGTCCAGCTGTCGGACTAGTTTACCTGGCTCCATCCACGGTAGTATTATCCCAGCACTGTAGCATGAGTTGTGTACCTACGCGCCGTTACGCTTCTGCCTTGTATGATGTGACGTCTTCCGTAAACCTAAGGTACTCTTGCATCCTTCCGGTTTGCCGTCCTTTCTTCATTCAACCTTTTCAGCTCTTTTCTGGCGACCCACCCTGTCTCATTAGGTAAGTGCGCAGCCGCTCCTTACTTGATGCTCAGCTATCCCGTACTAGTTTGTGATACCTACTCATATTGTTGTCCGTCTCTTTTTCTGGCTTCTTGCCCAGGCTATCTAAGTAGCATTCCGTCAGCACACTAGCATGAGTTGGTTAGCTACGCTTTGTTATGTCTTCGCCTCTTATGCTCTGAACTATTTAACAAACTTAAGGTGTACTTGCACTTCTCCCGTTTTCTGTTCTTTCATTATGAAACTTTCCCTGCTCACTTCTGTCCAACAAACATAACTCAAATGGTCTGTGTACAGATGCTCCTTAGCCTCTCCTTTCTAAAAGTTTATTTATCCGTTGCTCGTTGCAACGTTGGTGACACCTGCTCATGTAAGAGTCCAGATCTTCACAGCCATTTTCCAGCTCACTCCACATTAACACCATTTCCTTAGCATCCTAACATGATCACAGTATCTGCGCGCCTCTGCCCTTCTGCCTCATATGTTGCGACGTCCTCAGTACCCTAAATGTATGCATGCATTCTGCATATTTTCTGTCCTTCCTTCATTTAACTTTTTAGACTTATGCCGGCAAGCATTATTAAAACATCAGGTCAGCGCACAGCTGCTCCTTTGTCGCGCTGTTCCAGACGTACTTCAACCTCTCACACATTGTAACGTCTTCGAGGTTTCCACCTGTTAGCGTCCAGCCGTCGGCCTAGATTTCTGGCTCTATCCACAGTAGTATTATCCCAGCACTGTAGCATGAGTTGTGTACCTACGCGCCGTTACGCTTCTGCCTTTTATGATGTGACTTCTTTCGTAAACTTGGTGTATGCTTGCGTTCTTCCGGTTTGCCGTCCTTTCTTTATTCAACCTTTTTACCTCTTTCATGGGGAAACTCCCTATCTCGTTAGGTAAGTGCGCAGCCGCTCCTTACTAGATGCTCAGCTATCCCGTACTCGTCCCTGACACTTACTCACATTGTGGTCCAGCTATTTCACTGGCTTCTGACTCAGTCTATCCTAGTACTATTCCCTTAGCACCCTAACATGAGCTGCCTACCTGCGCGTTGATGAGCCTTAGCCTCTTATGCGCTGAACTATTTACCAACCTTAAGGTGTACTTGCGCTCCCTGTTTGCTGTTCTTTAATCATAGAATCTTTCTTAATATTTTTCTGTCAACCAAGCATAGGTCTGGCGGACAGCTCATAGCCGCTATTTAGCCCCACATTTCCAGATGTACATTTATTCCTTGTTTGTTGTAGTTTTCGACCTTTTTTACCTGCAAGCCTCGGACTAGCATCCACTGGCTCTATTCAGCTTGGTACCATTATCTTCGCACGCTAGGATGATTTGCTTTTCTGCGCGCTGTTATGCTTCAGCCTCAAGCATTGATATCTTCAGCAAGCTTGACTTATGCCCGTATTCCGCGCATTTCGTCAATTAACCTTTCTTAGGTTTTAAATGCATCTGTCCTCTCATCTAGACATTAACCAAATGGCCCTTAGCCTCTCATTGCTAGGTGTTCAGTTATCACTTACTCCCTGTTATGTCTGCGACGCTTGCGCATGTAGGAATCCAGCATACTCACTGGATGTTCCTAAATCAGCATACCTTAGTACCATACCCTTAGCACCCCAGAATGACTCGTTGCTCTGCGCGAGGCTGCGCTTATATATGATGACGCCATCAGCAACCTTAATGCATAGGTTTGCTCCACACGTTTGATTTCCGTTAATTCATCTTTATTAGTTCTCTGTTATCGGTCAATTCTGTCTCAGCTAGTTAACGCATCCGCTTCATAACCACACCTTTATAAGTGTTCTGTTTCCGTCTCGCAACAAACCTTTCGACACTTGCTTATGTAAGAGCTTTTTCTCACTGGCTTTTCCCAGCTCAGGCGGCCATAGCACCTTTCTCATACTACTTTGGTGTCGTTTTGCTGTCCGGAACACCCAAACAATTTTACTCCGTGCTTGAGTCCTCGCGTTCCGCTGCTTTACCACTAATTGAACTATGAACCTCTCCCCCCAAACTATTTATAGCCTCACTTATTTATTCTGCGCTCCCTAGCGAATTACGTTGGGCACCAGCCGTTCATCCAACATTCAATCTTCAACCGTCTTTGAACGCCGCTTTCTCTCTTCGCACGCAATAGATGAAACAAAGTAAACCGATACCGAGTGGTTTGCTTACTGGTGCAACAAGCTGTTCTTCATGTGGACGGTGACAATTTACCTATACGACCATTGCTTTTCATAGACCGTTCAAAGGACGCTTTCAGCCTGATCGTTATTGCACACTGTACACAATTTCGTCTCCAATCGAAGGGTTATAACATGGGACTTTGCCAATGTTTGATTCCACCCCGGTTCTTTGTGGCCCTGATTGTCTCTCCCTTTCGCTTCTCGCCGAGATCCGGAACTGCTTGGGGATCTGAGATTTGGCTGAAGAACAAACTTCGCCCGGGACAGGACATAACGTCCCACAAGGACCTACGAAGAATATGGACGTAGACCCAAGGGATTCAGCCGCAATCACTACCACAACCGTTCCCCAGTAATGATAGCCGGACGAAATGCCTTCACACGCTCAAAAAGAATACAAAACCTGAAAAATCCAGACACAAGAGACGCTGACGTTTCGCACACCTGGACGTTCAACAAGAGGACGCTCCGTGACTCTGCTATCCTTGATTGGCCTCAGCGATTATGGCGACCCTGATTACGTTATCTGCTCAGCTAACAGAGGAAATTGAAAGCAATTTGACTGCGACTAACCGAGTAAAACTCAGTCGGCAAGCTGCCTTGCCAGTTGTACATTATTGTACAAACGACGTTACAACCGTTTTGCAGGACGTGGTAGGGTTTTGAATGGCAAGAGTACTCGCTATATAAAACCACAAATGTAATTTTAAAACACTGGCGTGGCGAATGTGACCCACCATCATCATCATCATACACGCTAGCTAGCGGGGAACACCTCAGCTACTGTGCCGCAATACACAGAAAAAAGGAGAGAAAAAGAATTCAACTGGGGCAAGCCGGCTGAGCTACCGGTAACGGATGGTCATCGTTCCGGTAATCTATCAGCCGGCAACTATGCATCAAAAAATTGCTATGCAAAATTATATAAGTTTAAATAATGAGACCGCGGTTGGGAGAAAGGCTAAGAGGGAAGGGGTGGGACAAAGAAACTCACGGCGCGAACACCACTGAGGTCGGCTCCTTACCATACCAGCAAGCGTGTCCAACTAAACTTGTTCATCGTCTCTCGGGCCCCAATCAGGGAGCCGAGACGCTCCAACCGAGGCCAGCACAGCAGTGAGGGCCTTCATTCCTCTGGACCAAGTCATCGCTTGGCCAACCCTCCTCTTCTTCCATCCACACCCCGGCGCGCAAACAACGCACGTCACGGGAGTTGCTGGGCTGGCATGCGTAACACGTGGCTCAGCCATCGGAGCCTGATGCGTGAAATAACGATGCTGAGCGGTTCATTTCCTTTTCCTGTGCCGTAAATAAGGCGTCGAACACGCTCGTTGCTCACGCGGTGCTCCCACCGGATGGGAGCTAAATTACGAAGGCACCGGTGGTCGAACGTGACTGGCCTCTTCAGGTCCGTTGCTTTAGGGGGCCAGGTTTCACAACAGTACAGTAGAGTTGATGGCACTGCTGCATTGTACACTCTACCCTTTAGGGTAAGAGTGAGGTCGCGCCGGCGCCATAAGTGGCGATGGTTAGCAAAAGCGCCCTGAGCTTTTGCTATAAAAATCCTGACCTCATCTTCAAACCCACTGACGTTGATACAACTTCCCAAGTAGTTGAATTTGTGAACGACTTCTAGCTGATCCCCATCAACGGGCAGCGTAGCGGTTGGTCTAGACCAGGCTTGGGGGAACGCTTCGCACTTCGAGGGTGCGAAGCAAAGCCCGAAGTGACGGACAGCTAATGCTAATCTGTCCAGTGCCGCTTGGCACGTCTGGGAGCTGTCACAGATTAGGGCAATATCATCAGCATAGTTTTGTCAAGAAGTCGTGTTCCTGGGAGCAGCTCCACACATTCTAACTCGTGTCCTGTGAACGCGATTTCCATGACTTCGTCAACAGCGAAGTTAAAGGGTAAGGTGACAGCGGGCATCCTTGTCTCACACCGCTGGAGATATTAATGGGCGATGACAACTTGCCGTAAGCCCTCGCTCTGCCCGAGCTACGCGCATATAATGTTCGGATAATATCCACATATTTCTCGGGCACACCTATTCACCGAATCGAATGCACCTTTGATATCGAGGAACACGACAACGGTGGGCCGCCCAAATATGTGACGGTGCTCTTACAACTAACGCAAGGTGAAGACGTGGTCAATGCAGCCCGACCTCGACGCAATCCAGATGGCTCTTCACGAATCTGGTTTCAGGCGTGCCAGTCAGTCTGTGAAGGATGACAGAGGCAAGCAATTTGGAGGCGATGGAGACCAGACTGATTCCTCTATGGCTGCTGCATTCCGATCATGAGCCACCTTTGTAAGTTGGGACTTTGACGGAGCGGCTCCAGTCGGTTGGGACAGTTTCCTGCTCCTACAGTTTACCTAGCCATTCGTGTAAATCATCCACAAGAGCAGGTCCCGCGACTTTGAAGAGGGCTGGAGGAAGATCACCAGGTCTCGCAGGTTTATTTTACTTCAACAGTCCGATCTCACGTTCGACTTCTGAGCCGAAGGGTGGATCCAAATTGACTGCCCAGGGAGTGGGGCGATCAGTGGCCGGCGAGAAATTTAACAATTCCGACCGATTAAATTGCCCTTTAACGTGCTCATTCCAGGGCTCCAGGAGTTTTGGCACGTTGTGGATAAGCTGTCCACTCACGTCACAAATTGTTTCACTAACGCCAGATATCCTGCTGCTCGTTTCCCGTATCAGACGGAATAACTTAGGATGTTTACCTAGGGAGGCAGCCATTCACGCTATTAACTAAAGGCACTGCCCACAACCACATACTGGCATATCCATCAGATTCATAATTCAATATTTTCCTGACACATACAAGACTAAGATATTCTCTGTCCATACCTACCGTTGTTACTACACTTAGCGTGAAATGACTGATGGCAGTACCCACACTAGAACCCAAATAATGTCATTCATTGACGTGGTTAGCCCTCATGATTACTTCACAATTTCCGCAGCTTTACACTTTCGGGCTTACTGCCGATTACCTACCTAGCAACGTATCTGTTGCAAAACATAATTGCCTGTAAATTCGGAGCACGCCATATTTGATGTGCCTTCATAAATTCGCGAATGAACTCTTTAGTTATTTAGTTATTAATCTAGCCTGGCAAAGCCACAAAGACCATGCACCCGTCCCCTCTAGCAACGATCATCTGTAACTGGAGCCAGTATGGACGAGGCAGTGTGTAAAAGACAGGTAGGTACTTAGTCAACCTGCAAATCAATTGCCGCCACACCGGATATGTTAAGCAGCGACCAATCATCCAAAAGGATAATATAAAATAAACTAAATCGTTTAGTGCATGCAGCTACGGTGACATAACTATCCAATAAAGGGTCTTATAGAATAAGTTGGTAGTCAACAAAACCGCGATCAGTTCACGATGTCAGAAACTAGATTTTAAAAGGTGTCACAAACGCAAAACTGTTACTGAAGTGAGTCAAAGTCCTTTAAGGTTTGTGTGCATCTTTATAGAAAGTAGTTCCAATAGAAAGTTATATAAGAAGGAATTGGGACAATATAGCAGACGTATCATCTGAAGTAAAGAGACTCAGCATGCAAGCACACGGTTAGTAAGTCGAATGCAGCGTGCCTACAAACGCTGCGCCGGTTCTGCCTATATCCTCTGCAGGACCAGTCGTCGTTTCGGTAGCGGCCCCAAGTGGCCTCGCTCATAGCTCACTAGCCCCACAGGACACAGCCAAGCGTGACGGTATTTGATGCAGCAGCATGTGCTTGATGTCGATGGAGCGCAACCCATCGTCGTCTGTAGTTTCCGCAATTGCCGCCTCTTCTCTACGCGCACTAGAGGTTCTTGCACCTCGGCAACGGCCCTTGTGATCAGATCGCGCCATGCACGTCAATCAACCGCTTTCAATTCTCATGCCCTGCAAGCAAGCTTAGAAGGTGTTTGGCTTGCTTTCCTAATGTTCCGGTAACAAAGCTTCAATTGACCTACCTGCTGCTTCTTCACTCTCAACTTACCATATAATAGCTACTTTGGTATCCGCGTCGAATCTATACGCCACCCATGACCGATTTACCTCATTGTCTTAGCAATCCCATGCAATCCCATGTATACGTTTTACCTTGGCGCAACCCTTTCGTGTCCACTACTCCGTCGCACCAACCGATGTGCAGAATCCGCCGCAAACACTGTCGATGAAAACGCTTGTGAGATCGCAAATCCCGCCAGAATACCCTGCATGTTTCGCTCCTGTATAGAATAAGGGACAACAACATAGATTTGTACACCAACAGCTTCGTGCTAAGGGGAAGCTGATGGTTGTTCCACACTCGGTACTCTAGGTTCGTGAATGCCGAAGGTATCGTCGAAACGCCGCTACGCAACCCACTGTCGGGCTGCTGGTCAGTCGACACTACACTCCTAAGGTAGCAGGAGCGGGAGGTTGTTTCTAATAATTCAGCAACAAAGCTGCTTCGCGGCAACCTTATAGATTGCACTACCAGTGGAGGGTGAAAGAGGTAGACAGTTTTGCTTGAGTTGTTGCTGAGCCCGAATTTGGCCGCTATCAAAGCTAGAGCACCAGTCTTATGCTGCAACTTGTCCGCGCTGGGTGCATACAAGGTACGGTAATCAGCAAACAACGACATACAGACTGTTGTCTCACAGACTAGGGCTCTGGCACCGAGGCGACGGATGTTCAGCGAACCACCATCAGTACGGCACTCCACAGGAACACCAGTCGCGTCAAAAGCACAGGAGCTCATTGCATGAAGATATATATTAAACAGGGAGCAGCTAAGGTGCAGCCTTGCGTCCCACTAGTGACAGCTGCAAAAATATTCGTGGTCTACCCACTCAGCTGCACCCTCGCCCGCCTATCACTGTGCAGACATACAATTACACTTACCAACTTAAGCTGGCAACCAAACGTACTCAACATCAGGCACAATGTCTCGCGGAGCACCGAAGCAACTTAGTTGTTGAAATCGACGAACAACAATACAACGGCGGTTTTCGATATCTACACTTCTCCTGCAACTGACGAGCCGCAAATATCCTGCCTATCGTGCTGCGACCCGAGTAGAACCCACACTGATCTTTCGCCACGTTAGGTTCCACAACCTGACTGAGGAGGTGGTTGAGCAGAATTCGGGCAACCACCCTGCCCACACAACTCAGCAAGTTGCTGCCACGATAATTCGTGCAACATTGCTTGCTACCCTTGCCCTTGTACAGTGGTAGCACAAGGGCATCCTTCAGCTTAGGAGACACCTCCTCCTCAAGCCACACGCGTTGCACCAAGTGGTGCAGAGCAGTCACCAAAGCAGGTCCGCCGTGTTTCAATACTTCAAGCGGGATCCCGTCGGCACAATCATACATGCTGTTCCGCAGCTGGTCAAACGCTTACCGCGTCTCATCCAGCTTCAGGTTGTCCGCCAGGCTCACCTCCACTTCATGGTGCTTAAGGCCGTTCAACGTCGGTCAGTCAATCTCCGAACGGTTGTTCAAGGGAGGTGCGAAGTGATTTCACCAGATGCGCACTATGTCTGCCGTCTGGGTGCAAGCAGCGCATGAGCAACCATCGATTCGCGTCCTCGGCGGCACCAACCTTGGTCCACACACACATTCAATGAGTCAAAACATTCCATGTGCTGGCGGCTTTTGGGTAACGTTCCAACTGCCTCGCGGTCTCCGTCCACCATGCATAATTTTATGCAACGAAGTTCTCGGGTCAGTGGTCGTCAAATTTTGCGAAAATGGCCACTGTTCCCTAAGTCACTGAGGTCTGCCACCTGTGCGGTAAGTGGTGCATTCTTCGAGCACACTAACTCGCCAATCATCGCACTGTACTCATCAAACCAATCAAGACGCTTACCGATTGCGCGCCCGATGGTCTCCTCGGCAATAGCTGTCAGTTGGCCGCTAACGAGGTGTCACAAGTCTCGCACTGTGGCTAAGCATTGCACATTGCACCATCGTATAACAGTCGCCTCTTTAAAGCACAATACGTTTCTCCACAGTACCGAGAGCAAGAATATTAAATTTTCGCCGGTCCACGGCGGGAGTGAAATGCATAGGTTTACGAAAATATATGTACAGTTTGGTCCGCACCAATTTGTGATCGGTGCTATACTCAGCTCCACGCAATACACCTGTTGTGCGTACTTCGCACATGTCACGCTGAAGTACGATGACATGGTCGAGCAGGTGAGCGTGACCACTCCGTGGGTGCGTCCAGGTTGCTTTACCACTCGCACTCAGTGCCAACCGCGTGTTCGTGATTGGCAGGCCGTGAGTGGCCTACAGCGAGCGCTGCTTGTCACTATTCGCATTAGCTGCACTTATGTCATGCCGGCTGAAAACACCTGTCCACACCGAAGCGCAAAGCCCAAAGAGCGCTTTGAAATCACCCAACAGAAATAGTCAGTCAATTCTCGGCACATACCGTACCATGGAGGATAACTGAGGGTATCACTGAGCACGCTTGTCATCGCGCTAACACATGGTCGGACTGCATGTGTTTAGAAAAGTGACAAACACACCTCCTCCGAGTCGTGGATGAACAGCCATCAGTCGCGCGCTGATGCCTGTTGGTTTACCCCAGCTGGCCACTCAGGCCATCGGATATTACGAATCCGACCCTGTGTCCACGCGGTGCTGTGGTTGTGTTGTCCGCCTAGAAGAATGTGTAGCCAGAATTTGCTTTCTCCAATTTACCTCGCTCAGCGAGCCGAGTCTCACTGAGCGCCGCAGTCTCCATATGGTAGAGCGCCAGTTCCATCGCGCCAAGTGCAATGCTTCACACGTGGCGATCATTCGAGTTGCGGTCCAGTAGTGTGCACGTTCCAGCATCGATGCTGCGTGTTTTGCGCGCATATATACGATTGCCTTGTTAAACGATTGCACGCCAGCTGGTGGTTGTGCTTCAGTGGTTTGCTTGTGAACCTCCATCCTGAGCCTTTAGCTGAACAGCCGGACTCACAAGGCAGTTTGGAGCCGTGCCAACTAGGATATGTGACTGCAGAGACAGATTGGATCTGCTTGACGACCATCCCACGCAGTCTTTGGAGACCCGTACCAAGTAATATGTGCTTTGCGAGCGTAGTTGGATACGCCGATGCGGTCATGGTTAGAAGCAGGCGGATGTTAGCGGGTTTTCCAAAATTTGAGCATATGCTGCCTGGTTTGAGGCAGGCAGTGGCAAACTATTGAGCACCCGGTGCTGACCTCCCACCCTAAGAGACAATGCATGGTGTTCGTGCTCCAGAACATTCAAGCCCTGCTCTTATGCTCCGTGGACCAGTTGGCTCCCATGGCTGTTTTACAGAAAGTGAGTCACCGACCACTTTCTAGCCTCTGAAGAGGAAACTCTAGGATACTTGCGGGGCGTCCGCGCCTGACAGGAGAACGACTCGGGTCCTCAGCCAAAGCCTTCGATTAAATGTACACAAAAGGCAGCAGGTCTAGCGATGGTCAGTTAACTGACTCATGCGGATTGGTGTCTTGGATCCTAGCAGGGAGAAGGGGGTAACCCAACTCCCACCCAGCGGTGGCCACTAGGAGGCGTTCAGGACAGCCGCCCATGACACAACAGTAGCATCAGTGGGTAGACCATCTGTCAGGATGTAACCACCACCAGCCTCAGCGCTTCATAAGCCCTCACGCCACCCACCGCCATGCGGCACCCATCTACACGTAAATATCCATTACGAAGCGGTTAATTTGTAACCTCGCATTCCCACTACTGATTATACGCGTTTGTAGAACCATGCTTTTGCTTGTGAAGGCGTGGCTCGCACCCACGTGGATAAATAATTTATTTAATTATTAACAAAGTTGGGAAATATAAATCAATTAATTAATTAATATGCATATTTATAGACCGGCTAGAGGTTGCACCCTTAAGGGTTCAGATCAATCTTTACCTTAATCCTGTGCTCTTGCTTGGAAGTAGGCAAAAAATGCGTGTATACGTTCCTCTTTGGCAATTACGAATGCATTGGCGTTGTTTGGTGTACAACTGCTGGGGTCGCAGGCGCCCAACTTGAAGTTGTTTGGTTCCCTCGGGCGATATTGAGCTCCTTGTTTTTTGTTGTGAAAGCTGTGCATAGGTGTAATTGTGCCTTTTTTCTTTGAAACATGATCCAATTCACCACAACTTCACTTTAATATCATTAGACTTATTTGGCCGGCTCAGTCGCCACAATGGTTAGCGCGCAAATGGAAGAAATGAGAGTGGCGGAATTATAAGGGATACGAAGATAAAAATTAATTAAAGGAAATGCAGATGAAAATAAAAAGGATTTGTTAAGTGACATACTAAGGCGGAGTGCTTCACTAGAAAAATACAAATTAAGAAAAGAAAATAGCCAAAGTTTTCATGCGCTGATATTGCTTCCTGGCGCCAAATTTCAACCTGAGTAAATCTCAGAAAAACGAAAAACTCCTCCTGAGGCTAGAATATTGATTAAGGTTACACTAAAATAGACTGCTCGGGACAAGTTTAAGCCGCTGATTACGTTGAAAGTAAAGACAATGCAATAGGTGCGGTAGTTTTTGAGGTATTTCTAATTGAATGATGGTCTACGAATAAGACTATGATTCCTTTCGCTAAAACTCGCTTTTTGTTTTGCAAGCAGATGGCAAAAAAGAAGAACAGAAAAAGTAGCGAAGCAGTATATGTCCTAAACAGGCATACCTATCCAGAACTGCTTTAATTAGCCCCTATTACCATGCACCAACTAGGAACTGCGTAGGTGGCCGAAAAGCAATCATTGCAGGCATACATGACAACTATAAGCAACTAAGGTATAATTTTGCGCGAAAACGTCAAAAATGCGGTTAGGAATATCATGTCTGCCTTGGAATTCAAGAGAGCCTATAATTAACCCACGGTTAGAAGGCCTCGGCATACCATTTTCAGTGGATACTTAGCGACATAAGCAACTAGATATATAGAGTTTAGGAGTTTTTAAGCTTTTAAGTTGTTCTGAAGTTTATACCAAGGCCGCATGAGCCAGGTCTACCTGAGTAACATAGGAGACCTTTCGGATCACTTGACACATTTTGGCCTGGAAAATACACAAATTGCTTAGCTAGTCATCGCATGTTTTATCTCTTAGAGCCGATTTTCTATATTCTTAGGTTATGTTTCCAACAGCACTGAGATAGCGGAGCTTGTCAATATTGATAAAGAAATGAGTGTGGGAAAATTTAGTAAAATTTAACAAGTTGCTTTGGGGTGTGAAGTCGATTTTGGCCTGCGTTGTTGGGGCAGTACCAACTCCACGTCTGGGGATTGAGCTTGCCCGAACATGAGGGGTTGTTATGCCCCATGTTTTGATGCACACTATTGTGCAGCTCTTTGATGAATTTCGAGTTATTTCTCTCTATTTTAAAGTTACGAAGCAAGTGCCAACCATGTTCATCCAGGTGGCGAGGTTAAGTAGTACTATGCTGTCACACCGGCTATTTCTTTTGTGGTTTTCCTGGCAGGAGCTGTTCTAGCAACCTAAGCAAATTGATAAATTAAAGCAGGAGTAGAATAGTAACAAAAACTAGTGGGAGCTGGTGTTCACCTGCCATTACGCATAACGCATAATAGGCTTTGGAGCCAGCTAAAAGATAACTAACACACGGGCGGCCAAGCTAAGAAAAGTATTAATGGAAACTTCCTGGTGGTCCAGCCAGCCAGTATGACAGGGGCCTCTCTATCGTGCCAGTGAAGTTGAATCTGGAAATGCCAGTGTTTTACTAGAAAAAGCAGTTATAGAAGATGCTCTGGTTTACATTATGCCTGCCTACTAGTGTTGCCAATAGTGAAAGGCATATGTTCACCTGATAAAACGAAGTATATGGGGCCAAGAGAAGATAAGTGGAGAGCAACGTATATGATTCTTGGGCCTAGAAATTTAAAGTGCTCACTTTGTCAACAATATGAAAGTCGCATATATTATTTTGCTGTTTACATACTGATAGTGGTTGGAAACGGCTTAGTGCAGTAGCTAGTGTTCAAGCTTAATGAAAAAGCATCAATAAAGGCCAGCTAACAACCGACATATACGAAGGCACATAAAGTTTATCTAAAGCCGGCATTTAACGGTTTTGGACAATTCTAATGCTAATCTTAAGTGTATCAGCAGCAACAAACGCTTTCAATGTCTTATGCAATGCTTAGGTCTGGTAGGACGCCTTTACTAGGAGTACCTCAAAGGCCATAAGCCTAATATTTTTCCACGGACCCAGTGATGACGTAGTTGGAAAGTGAGAAATGTAAAACTGAAGGCAAGGAATGAAGATGTAGACAAAATGTAAGGATTAAAACTCGCCTGCACGGATGGCTTCGTCATTGCCCTGCAATACCCCATATGAATAATAACTACGGGTTTGCGAACCTGCCAGTCCGTGGGCTAGGCTGTACTGTTTGTGGAAATTCTTAAACATTGATGAACTCACAATGGAAAAAGGGAAGCAGAAGGTCTGTGGATACCAATCGGCCATGCAGCCTTTGGAGCAATGTGTCCGTGAGGGGGTCGAAGCGTGTCAGGAACTAACCAGTAATGCTTAAGTACCTTTTGCATTCAGAATTCTAATGTTAGCACCTGTTCGGTGCGTGCGACTGATCCGACTGAGACCTTCTGGATAATTTAAAAGAACAAGGGTCACTGATGGAACCAACTCATGGTGGTTATCCCTTATTATTCCTTATCGGATGCTTTTGTGCTGGCGTCTGCTCTTTCCATAATGCAGTCGTAAGACGCAATTGTCCGTAGGAGAACTCAAGTAGGTCAGGAAGAGATCGTCGAAGATTAAAATCATTTTGTACTCGATGTGCTATTCATAAACCCCAGAAAATGTGTGCGACGGATACCGTCAAAATCTCGTAGGTGATAAGACGGTAACGACAACGAATGTGGATGAGTTGTGAGCGCAAGGTGCTTAGATGTCATGCACTACATCGTGGGTGTCCTCAGGCTACTTCAGGCCAGTTTCGAGTAAGTGGTATTGCGAATGGCAGGTATGGAAGATGCTTTGTATATTTTCAAAACGAATCTTTGTATCTCCTTCCTGAATGCCTGCAAGTTTTGGATTTCTCTTATTCTGGAAAGCAATCTGTTCCATATGTTCACGTACACAACTAAGAAGAAACGAGATCGCAGTCTCTTCTTTGCCTTTATCGGAGCAATGGAATGGCCCTTGTCTCAGAGTTTAGGTTCAGATGCGCTCCTTAGTTTAAGACAAGTGATATTACAGGGCAGCTTTCTATGAATTAGCTTATGTAAGAAGCACGGGTTAAGGATAATACGCCTTTGCCATAGGGGCTGAGTTTTACGGTGCTTGCACTTTCTTCGGTAACTCAGCGCTTGCTGCGATGGAGTCCGCCTCATCGTAAAGCGTCGCTGAGCTTTTTCAAGCTGAACACGGTCCCACTTACGTAGTTTGCTGCATCTAATAGAGCAATATTGCAGATGTGGCCTGACGTAGCTCTTATAAAGTTCTAGCTGTACATCTGTGGTTTTTATGTAACGGCGTATGTGGAACGATAATCCCCTTACCCTTGTCAATTGATAATGAACTTGCTCTGAAAAGTTGGGGTTACTGGAGTAGGGCAAGCCCAGAACTGTTGTCATGTCATTCTGTTTGATAGTGGTGCCGTTTATTGCACCCCCTGCACCACGCCACTGGGGACGGCGGTAGGGGTGGATATCGTTTGCTCAACCTTAACAGACTGCGTACGTTCTATTAGATAAGATCCCAGCCAATCTAATGGAGGACTGTCTACCCTGAAAGGCTTCACCTTATGCATCAGGCGCACGCGTGGTACCCTGTCAAACTTCTTTTGCATATCAAGGTAAAGAATGACAACTGAGTGATTAGGGTCAGTGGCCTCGGTGACTAAATTAAGGGAATCCAGCTGACAGGTTGCACAAGACCGAGCACTTAGAAACCCGTGCTGAGATTCAATTATGTGCTCGCCTGCATAAATGTGAGTTGTGAGGGTTTTTAATCAACTTCTCCTTCACGCGCGAAATGATAGAGTGCGGTTAATAGGGCGATAGTTACCAACTTCCTGTAGGCTTCTGCCCTTATGTCTTGGCATAATCCTGAAATGTTTCAAAGCGGTCGGGCATTGAGCTTTTTGAATTGATAACCTAAAGAGTTTCAAAAGAAGAATAAGGATATCTTCACCACTCTTCTTAAGTAGATTGGGCGGCATTCAGTCTGGCCCAGGGTTCCAGGATGACTTGGTAGTTGAAATCGCAGAACGGACACTATTTATGTCAAACTGTTCAAAGGACTAGGATTACCTACCGGGTATTTTCAGGGCCTGAAAGGTTGAATCTAGTTCTAAACACTGAGATTCGTTAAAATGTAAGCTGAAGACTTTACATAAAATTCTAGCGTCACTAGAATTGTCGTTGGGACTAACCTTTAGGGTAGAGGTCTGTCGTCCACAGTTAGGGGTCCGAGAGCGCAGCAGCTAGCTGAGCTTCATGGCTTTGTCAGCACCATTTAGTGTGGCTATTTCTTGATTGGTTTGCTGCCGCTTAGATCTGGCAGAAAGCTGATGTGCAATCTCGTTCGCTCTCATAATGTGGGCAAAATTGAAGGTTTTGTTATAGGGTCGTCTAAGCTGACGCATTCTGTTATGCGTTCTGATTTAGGTCACACTTTTAGATGATTATCTTATTAAATGGGACGCGGGAGCTACAGTCGAGACAGAGAAGTATTTCCTCATAAAAGAGCTCAGCCGAGCGCTCCACAGAATCAGACAAAAAATTCATGCCAATTTCTTAATCGGACGAGTACAGCAAAGGTTGTCCAGTTTACGAGCTGCGTCAGGCGGTATACTACACCTGGAGCTGCTTCTGTTGGGTGGGCATTCTGTTACGTTAGGTAAACCGAGCAATGCACTAATCTGTGATGGCTATCCGGAAACTCCCGGCCGACTGTCACTTGCGTTGATGGGAAGTCTAGAGTAAATATTAGGTCAAGAATATGTTCCGCACTGGTTGGAGCAAATACACGTTGCGTCCAGCCGCCTAAATTGATACATGCTAGTAGGCCAGCGTGCTTCCTTGTTGCAGCAAGTGAGAACCAGTTTGACTCAAGCAGGTTGAAACCTTCTGCAACCAGTTTATATTCGCGGGAAAAATGTGTTGCTTGCGCAAAAGTATCCACAACTGCGTTTTCACCCTTAACTGAGGTATCAGGTGGTCTATAAGCACACCCAAATACCACCGTCGTGCCCAGGATATCAGCCGTTATCCATACTGCATCCAGCGTCTCAAACGCGTTCATGATATCTGACATTTTTACTGGGTAAGTACTTTTAACATAAATGGAGCACCCGCGCCCTCATTTATGCACACGAGATCGCATAAAAGGAAGTGAGTAGTCCCCCTCTGAAACATAAGGGGAAAACCATGTTTCCGTGATAAATATTCCAGCAGGGTCTGCGAGGACAAACGGAGGACGCATGATATGCATTTTCTTGTTTATGGACCTAGCATTTACCAGTAGAAGTGAGAAAGAACACTTGGGGTCTGCTAGCTTCACGGATGACGGAAGGAAGCCGTTGATGGTTACTTCGCTGTCTGCAGTAGTTGTAGTAAGTGAGTGGGAAGATATTGCAGTTGGTAGTTGGGCGACCAGGAGTTTGGTGCCGGGATGAAACTATCGCAACTCATCCCCACCTGATCTGAGCCATGCGCAGGTTGCATGGTAGGAAGCAGTGGACTATTTGGCCTTTGTATCTGGACGGGCGGCAAAAGCCTGAGGGATGTAGCAAATGCACAACAACCTGGATGCGCGTAAAGTTGAGCGGAGCTGTGTAGGTTACCAAATGTAGTGCTTGCCGTAGGTGAATTGGTTGCGGTGGTGGTACGCGGTGCCGTTTCACAAGTATCTGGGGTATAATCTGGTACAGTCTGTCTTGGTGGGCCGAAATACAGTTGCCTTAACTTGGTATCATTGCGGACTTGTTCTCAATTCAATATTATATTGCGCATGCTTTTACTATCGTCTGTTCTCATTTCCATTAAGGCTGGGAAGTTACTGATCCTTTTGACCACCCTCTCAATGTGTACCGAATTTTCCGCGATACCGTTAGCTTTAAGGATTGTTCGCTTAAGCTCGGCCGTCGATATGCCGTCCGAAACGATAAATGCAAGTACGCTGAACTCCATAATGTCCCAACCCGGCTGCGGCGACTGCTTGTCTACGGATCTTGATGTATTTAAGACATGTGTGAGTGACAAACCATCGTAGTTGAGTGACTTGTTGTGGTTCCTCTGCAAGCCCGTTTGGCACTGGGAGCCTTCGTAGTGTTAGACACAATGTTGTCTAAACGGTTAGATGTTGCTCGTTGTCTCTTGCTGGATGTGCTGAATTCTCCTTGCCTAAAGCCTGTTCTGATGTTAGGATTCGTCGCAGCCCAACTTAATCTTCTTTTCAGTGGCCCGAACGTAAGCTGGCTTAGCATTGTTACACTGCGAAGTTGTTCACGGTTAGCTATGAGAGTACGCGATACCGTCTCATCCTATGTATTTAGTTTGATGGGAGCCGCAACTCAGGCTACATGCTTAGTCAGCCTTTGAACCTGCAGTGCATTCTTTGCGATGACATTAACCGCAATGCTTGCACGCCTAAAGGCGTCCACCGATATTTCGTCTGGAACGTTGTACAGCAGTGCGCTGCACAGTCCATTCCCGCACGCAGTATTATATGGTGCTAGGGTCTCCGCTTATCTTATTTCCAAAGTTGGTGTCGTTGAGCCCGGCAGGTCAGGTGAACTAGGTGGTGTGGTCCATATACTGGGTCTTTTGCCTCGAGAGGTGGGCGGCTCTGTTCTTTGAGTGTATGTTATGCTGGGCTGTCTTCCAGCGTCGTAGAATGTTCCTACCTTGTCCGATCTACTTGGTCTGTTTAAAAGTTGCCTTATAGATTCGGCAACCACTGGCCCTCCCGGTTTAACTGATCGACTTGTATCAGTAGCTGAGCACTTAGTATTAATTGAGGGTTTTCTTATATTGTTCTCGGGTTGGCCGATTTGATCTATGTATGATGTGGCTTTATGGATAGTATTGGTCGCAGGGTATACAGGTTCTTCCAAACAATCAAGCGATCCAGTATCCATTTCAGACGAAATGTCAAGCTCCACAGTACCTGAACCACTTAGGTTCACTGGCTTTGGACATTTGTCACGATCCGCCTGAACACATCTGCTATGTGCGGAACTCTCTCTTAATCTATCCTAACGTCGTTGCACCGCCGTTCTTGGTGGTACTAACGTTACGTCAAGTAACGTCGTGCAGGTTCTAAATTCCCATTGATAGGAGAGAAACTTGAGAGCCGAGCTCTCATTATCGAACTTGAGTAAGAGGCATCGGTTTTCATGACCTTTATCTCTGCCTTGTGCAGCTAAGCTTGTGTTCCAAGCCACAAACTTTCATCGGTATTTTACGAATGGTGTGCAGATTCAGGCGGTTTGGAACATTATAAACCACTACCTCCTTAAGACATTTTAGTCGATCCACCACCTCGGTGCAAATCGTATTGATGAACCATCCAGCCGGCTCCGCTTGCTTAGCTTCCATACAGTCCTTGGGGTGCATCACAGTAGCTATGGCTGCCAGTCTATCAGTAAAAGGTTCTATCGTGTTGAGGAACATTTTGAGCTTCACCACGTCGTTTTGAATATTGGCCATTTGGGAACTCAAAAAGATGTCCGTTAAGTTAACGGTGCACGGTATAGTTGTGCCGGATAAGTTCCTGCTGCTAGGTTTGGGTTTGGCCGGAGTACGCTCCACTGATCTCACACACTTGATAGAGACTAAGACGACGTACACTGACCTTGTCCAAAAGGAGAGGTGATGGAAAAGAAAAGATAACGGCAGAGAACCCGTAAGTTTAACGTTAAAGAATAAGTGAACATCGCGATGAAACATACTTTAGAGCCACCAACCTCCTATAAAGCCTGAACAGATTGAGCGCGAAACAAAATGGACCGCGTTCCCAGGTACACCTTGGCCGTGAAAGAGTGGTCACCACTGGAATGTTTACTAAACGAGAATGGATACGACCGTTACAACGTGTTTTCACCGCTTGAGGTAGACTGTTCTTGTCCCCGCAAACGAGGTCGAAGTAAGGGCAGCGCAGGTTTTCTGCTCTTTTGTCAGCGTCTTACTATTGCCTGGGTTTTCATTCCTCTAACGCTCCCCAGAAGCTTTACGGGCATTCCTAAACCACCTCTTCTCTTCGCTTACGGGAGCAGAGGCTGTTGACATTTCATATCATTGAGAACTTACCAACAAGTCCTCAAAACCGCTTGCTGCTGTGCCCGCCGAGCCGGTCAGCATCTTCGAAATGTTTTCCTGTACACAACCGTCAGGTGGCTTTACGATCGACGAAGACCACGTATTTCTGAAGGCCGTGGCAACTACCTTCCCGACTTCAGCAGCGGGCTTTTGGTAATTCTGCACCCTACTTTTCTTCACACTGAGAAGCTCATGTGGAGCGTCAACAACGCTACCTAGATTGTCCTGTAGGCTGTGAGACTCCTTAGCCGGGTGATCGACACCAGCGAAGGGATCTTCAGCAGTGGTACAAAAGGAGAAAATTATCCTAGCACGTGCGCAAGCTTTACTCGCAAACTCATAAAGCCCTCCATCTTTTTAGAATCACACCAAAATGGATCAGTGACGCGCTCAAGGTGGTACACAAGGGATTATTTTTATCTTTCCAAGCCCACATGAACTTGAACAGGTCCTCTCGGGGTGTCCGAGGAGCAGGATGTACTCAAGCAGCACAGTTACATCCTATTTCGTATCTTTATAAAGTTACGAATTTCGCAGATCGAAAAGCGCATGTTCGGTACAGAACATTTTCATTTGTGCAAACAATGACCATAAATCTTCTTAGGCTGTCGGACTGGCAGTCTGACCCACTGTGGGTACTACGCGGTAAAGCGATGTTTTGGCATGTCATACTGATCGAACAATTTAGCGGAGTATACAGCATGGAAACAATATCGGTCGAAAATGCTTGTGTGGTCGGGTAGGGCAAAAATGTTGGAGTCGTTGAGGGAGAATAAATGACAAGTATTAAATCCTTGCATCTAAACGTAATTATACTATACTATGGAGTGTTTTCTGGGGTTGACACATGACTAGTTTAATGTTTGCTTTTATTTGAATGCTGTACTAATTCTCCACATCTTGCACAATTGTTCTGCTACATAGCTGTTTTAAAGCGCCCTAGCCGAAATACCATTCCGCCATTCCATGTATTTGAGGGAAGGCTTAACGATACCCGATAATTCGTAATGTGGGTGATGCCTTGAGGTACAACTGATCTTGGGATCTAGGAAAATATGGTAAAGTAGTGCAAGAAAAAGGTGGGAGGTTAGCTCTGAGCAAGTGCAGATAACCAACGAGCATCTTTTCGTCATATATTTGATTAAATCTAGAAGCTTGTGATTCTCATAATAATACGGATGCGCTACCAAGAAGGTGCCTTGCTTTAGCTTTAAAAAGGGAAATAGTATGAATAGAATGGGAGGAAAACCTATGACGGTGCATTGATACACCGTATCAAGAACTTACTGATGGCAAGTGCATGTTCGTGTGATGGTTTGTGGGTCTCTCACTAGGTGTATGTGCTATTAACAGTGGTAATTAATTGGGAAGGGAAATAGCTTGCTATAGTTTGCATAAAATGCTGGATAGAACTATGGATGGACAAACCTGTCTATGGGTGTATGACTAAACTAGGAAAGTATGCATGCTAAAAGATAAATAGTTATGAATATAAAAGTAAAGCTGCATAATTTGAAATATTATCTATGTATAATAATGGGTCGGCAAATGTCTATAAGTACATACGTTCTGATATATGTATTAATAAGTGAATCTAGGTATATCTATCTCTTCAAGTTTTACACTTGAATCTTAAGGCTAAAGTACTCAAGATATACAAACGGAGTTTCTCATGCATCTGCTAGCGTGCTTACCAATCTTTCTGGATGCGATCACAAAATATTAAAGCTCTCTTTCCATTTACCCATCACTCGTCCCCCAGCGGCTAGACCGGCATGTTCTGTTCGGCCCTTCAAACAAATCAACTGGACAAACTTTGCTCTACTTCTGAGATCCATCAGCTCGGATATATTCTTTCTGGGTACAGATGTGGGCACCGCCTGTTCTGTGCTATATAGAAATCTCACTTACTGTTGGATATACTTGCACCTATAATGAAACAAAAGCAATGCAGCCACCGCAGGATGCAGCTCCCTCGCGAACTACTCGTCAAGCTCAAAAAGCTACGTTCAAAGTACAGCAGGACTCAAGAATTCTTCTCCTTATTCGCATCAATGAAGTCCTGCTGCAGTGAGAAATTCACTAACCACCGCATATCTGTCCGAAGAACACACTGCCCTAAACTCTATCAGCCGTATCAAAGCCCTCAATTCTCTGATGATGCGCAGAAGCAACCCCGCCTCGAATTGCTTAACTCGATTATTCGTCTAGACAACACCGTTACCAGCAACCAAGCTGAAATGTGTGAGGTCACGAACCGCTACTTCTGCGACCCTTTCACTTCTGCTAACCTGACCCTGCCTCTTAATATTCCTAGTTGCACCAATGATACTTAACGTGCAGTACCGTGACCTGCGCACCATTACTCGGGAAATCAAGCCCTTAAAGTATCCTACCTTGCGACCTGATGGCCTCCCATCGGCTCATCTAATTCTAGGTGGCCTGCATCTCGCCGTTTTACTTCCTAACATCTGTACCCTTTCCATGAACATAGAACCTTCCCGCTGCTTGGCAACATGTAGTAGTCATGCAGATCCAAAGAGGAAACTGTCAAAACATTGAAAATACCGATCCATTAGTCACACCTCATTCGCTTCACGTGTGATGGTGAGATCGTTAAGGAAGAGCTCCTACGGTTCTTGCCTGATGGTAATCTCATCAACAATCGCAACATGGATTTCTCCCCTCTAAATCCCGTCAAACATGCCAGCTGGAGTCCTGAACAATGTTACCGCCATGGTTGATTGCAGGAAAGCTTGATCATCATCTTCTTAGATATGAATAAAGCGTTCGACCGAGTCCCACATAACCGACGCTAACTAAATTGAATATACGGTATATCGGACCAGTCGCATTCTTGGTTCTCTTCCCATCTCTCCTGTCAAACACAGTCGGTAGGACTAGGAGATTCGAATCATCACCGAAACTAGTTACGAGTGGCGTGTTCAGGGAAGTGTACTGCGCCCTATACTCTTCTATTTTACATCAACGACGTATTTCAAATCCCTGAATATAGAAAGGCGTACTTGTTCGCCGACGATATCAAAGTCGTATTCTCCTTTAATCCGGGTAACCTAAGAAGCGGTCTCTTCAATATTCAAAATGACTTTAAGCATTAGACTCTTGGTGGAACACATGGAAGCTTGACTTCTCTCCTTCAAAATGCAGCGCCCCGTCCTACGGATGCACTGTACCGCCTAGTGCGCTAACCCTAAATGGCGTCTCACTAGCCAACTGTCAAACCATAAGAGATCTCGGCGTACACTATTCAAGCTCACTAAATTTCTAGGAACAAATTAGCTATAGTGTAACGAAAGCTAGATCCCTCATTGGTCATAGCTGCAAGAGAATGCTCGTAAACGATTCCAGACACACTCTATACAAGATTCGCTCTAGACCTCCTCTGGAATATTGCTCAATAATATTTATCAAATCCAGAAAGTGACCGAATAGCAATTGAAAAAGTACAACGCCCATTCACAAAATGCCTTCTTTGCCCCTCTACTCTCAACTACCGTGAGCGCTGTAAACTCCTTGGTCTTGAACCTCTATGGTTATGAAGAGTGAGACTAAATCTCACCCTCCTATTCCAGACAACAAGCAACCCAAATACAAACCTTGCCGGATTTATTCAACAAAACGGTGACTTTCGGTACCCACTCCGACCTAGACCCTTAACCGTTACCCTACCTACAGCCCGCACCAACGTGCGTAACAACTTTTTCTTTACAGATTTGCTCGCGTCTGGAACGGGCTATCATTACAAGTTAGAGCAGCCGAGAATACTGCACGGTTCCGATCATCCCTACATAGACACCTTGCTACCCTGCCTACCTGCGAGCTCTTTAACACCAATATACCGGAGGATGAACTTTGGGAACAAGGCCCAGAGCACCTCTAAATCCGAAAACCCAACATATTGGACACAGGCCCCACCAATTAACTCTCCTTTATTCACTGGAACTGTCTGCGTCACGTACATTTGCAGCTTGTTGACTTATCAGGAGCCATTCTTCGTAGGCTCCAACCAGCTCGGTTCGGTTGACCTAATAGATTGTTCAACTGCCTTCGGGGACCTCGTTAAATTTTACACACTTTATCAATAAAACCGTCCTCATCTTTACCCTGCCCTATCCTTGTCGTCGTGTCTGATTGCATTCCTTTAACTAGACAGTCAAATCTGTACCTCGCCTTAATCTACTCTCATCTGACCAGTCTCTTGCTCTCTGACTGCATCCATACTACCGAGACCTAAATAATCTAGGCACTACATTTTCAACACACCGAATCCCTTACCCCGAGAATTTTGCTGGCTTAGCTTACTCTTTATTAGTATAGCCCTTTCATCACTTAACCTGTTCATCTCCGCTAACCCTGTCACGTCGTTCTCAAACCTTAAGTAAATGATTCATTCATGATCCGCCGACTAATCCTGTCTTGCCTGATCAGTCTACAGCTTCTCGACTTCTCAGACTATTGTGACGTTACCGGACAACGTTGAGAAGATCAAACACCCTGTCCACATTACTTTGAGGGTCTCGCTGACTTTACTACTCTTAATCAGTAAAGATCTGGATTCTGTCCTTGTCATTTCCGTACTGCACTCTCTGTCCTCATTGTACGCCGATTAATCACTTATCGCCTGAAAGATCTTTTACTCTCCGAACTCTCTCAGATCACTGTTACGTTAACGGTCAATGTTTTGCTGACGGATTGCTATGTGTGCCTCCGTAGTTTCTTTTCCATACATCTTGACCCAGTACTTTCATTATCGCGCTCGTTATATTCATTCCTCTCTCAATCGGGCGGCCACTTCTCAGTGCCCCGGCAAAACTCCATTTCCTTATCTCCGACTGCTTCTATGCTACAGAGACACAAACGGTACACGCGCTACGGCTTTGACGACTTTTGCTCCCCGCGAGAGCCTGCAAGACTTTTTCACTCTCCTTTGGTATAGCGTTTTTACGAAATTCAATAGTACGACTTCATTTAGTACCGCCCGATGGACCTCTTACTCTTCGAACTCACTCAGACTTCTGAGACGCTTCCGTACCTGCTCGGTTGACTGAATGGATCCGTTTTCATTACTCGGAGAGCCTCGTGGGCTTTTCCACCCATTACCCATAAACCATTCCTATCTAGAACCTCACCTTGTCTTGCGTAACGCGCTCTGTGTTTTCCTCTCATTTACAATCGAACGGCCGACTTTAATGCCATGCGGTGACCTTGTCTCGCCTGGCCAGTCTGTTGCTCTATAAACGCTCCTTTACGTCGCGAAATCAAGTGTTATAGCCTCTGCAGGCTCAACGCCAGGTTTCCTTACCCCCAGAGCCTGTTAGACTTGCCCACCATTAATTGATAGCTCATTTCTCACCCTTACTTCTTGTCATTATCCAAACGCGCCGACTAATCCAGTCCTACACGATCGGCCTCCTGCTCTCCGGATTCATTCAGACTTCTGAGGCGTCACCTCTCTTGGTTCGGCTGACTCAACTACCCGATTACATAACCTGGAGAGCTTCGTGGGATTTTCCCATTTTTCGTCAATAAACCTTTCCCATCCTGACCCTAACTTTTATTATTGCGCTCTGTTTTCATGGCTTCTTCAATTGAGGTGCCCGATCTTACTGCTCTGAGGTGATCTAGTCCCACTGACTAGCAGCTTTCTCTCTGAATGCTCCAATGCCTCTCTGACTTAAGTGGTATACGCTATGCAGACTCAACGCTCTTGTTCCCCTAACCGGAGATTCGGCTCGACGCGCTCACCCTCTCTTGTTGCGGACCTTTTCCTGCCTTTATTTTTACGTGCTATTCCTACGCGCCGACTAATTTAGTCTCGCTAGATCGGCCACTTGTTTTCCAGTTTTACTGTGAGTTATTCCACGTTACAAACCTTGGTTCGGCTGACTCAACGTCTTGTTTACATCATCTGGAAAGCCTCGCGGGCTCCCCCACTCCTTATCAAAAAACTTTCTGATACCGACCCTAACATTTTCTTATTTCGCTTTCTGTTTTCATTCCCCTTTCTCACTCGGACGGCCAGCTTTACTGCCCTGCCGTGATCCTGTCTCTCTGGACTAGTCTGTTGCTCTCTGACTGCTCCCGTGCTACCGAGACTTAAACGGTATAGGTTCCGCAGAGGCAACTCTGTTACACCTACTCTGAGGGACTGCCAGACTTGTTCCCTAGTTATTGTTATAGCCTCTTTCTTATCTGCATTGTACGACCTAGTCCCAAAGCGCCGATTAATCCAGTACCGCTTAGTCGGCTTCGTGTTCATTGAATTCGTTTGGACTTCTGAGACATCACTTCTCTTGTTTCGGCTGACCTAATGGTTCTGTTTACATTACTTGGAGAGCCTCGTGGGCTCCCCCACTCCTTATCAGTAAACCTTTCTCACACCGACCCTAACCCTTTCTTTGTTGGCTTTCGGTTTTCTCTCCGCTTTTTCAATCTGACGGCCAGCTTTAATGCCTTACCGCGATTTAGCCGCACTTGACCTGTCAGTTTCTCTAACTACTCTTTTGTTACTGAGACTTCAGTGGTACAGTCTTTGCGGGCTTAGCTGTACGTTTTTCCTACCTGTATGGCCTGTCAGCTTTTCTCACTTTATATTTTTCTAGCCTTTTTCTTTCATTCCTTTAAGTCCCAATCCCAACGCGCTGACCACTCGAGCCTCACTTTATCGGCCCCTTGCACTCCAAATTCACTCAAAATTATGAGACGTTTCCTTTCCTAGTTCGGCTGTCCTAATTGACTGCTTTGTCCCTCGAAACCCTCGTTGACTTTTTCACTCTTCAATTAAATCCTTTTTCAATCTTACTCTGTCCTTTCCTTATTTGGTCTCCGATTGTTTTTCAAATGGAAGGTCATCTCTGTGCTTTGCCTCTATCTGTTTTTTGACCGTATTTCTGACTTTATCCATATTAATGAAACGTATATAATCTAAGTGCCGCATAAACAAAGCATTGCTTTCCCCGAGAACTGCGCTGAACTTGCTCATGCTTTATTATCACTGCTTATTGCATTCCTAACCTTGATCCTCACCACTCGTCTTCACTACTTAATTAAGCGACTTAGTCGCAATCCACCGACTAATCCAAACCCTTCGGACCGGCCTCTCGCTCCCCAATATCGCGCAGCTTTCTGATGCGTCATTGTTCATGGTACGACTAATCTAAATTTTTATGGAACACATGTACATGAGATATTTAGTTTATAATGATACATATAATGTAAGATTCATTAGTGAAAGCACTTTTGCGACTGATCTTTTTCTCTGAGTTCCGGATGCATCGTTGTTGCCTGTTTGTGTGGCTGTCTTTGTTCGTTGTCTTTTTTCCGAGATTTCCACAGAAACGGTGGAGGATACGTCCATTGTTTTTACCTCAACAATTCAACGTAACACAATATTCTTTTATCTGGAAATGGATGGATAATTATTACGCTGCCTTGGTACTTACCGGGTGGAGAAAACACTTATCTGTTATTTTGGATGGATGCCGCTATATTAAGGCCTCGCCTCTTATTCACATAACTCTTATTCGGAATTGCTGATATTTAGTGTCAACTCTGTCATTTCATCTAACCGGAGGGCAGATTTTCCTACATGTGCTATGCACGTAATTTGGAAATATCCTAACACAATTCTTTCACACACAATACTCTTACTATGGCAAGAACAAATGGGTTCGGCCCTTTACACTACTGAAATTCTTTTCACTTACCACATATGGAGCTGCCCGCATTACTTTTACCGTCCATATTTTCATGGATGCCAATGTCCCCAATTAAGTAAACTTACTCTGGGATGGTTTCCGGTTCATTATTCAGAACAACTTGCAGTTTTCTTGGGCCTGAACGGTTGCGTTTGGCCATGCTCCTCTAATATTTGGTTGAACAACATATTACTGGATACCCATCAGGGACATTACGCGGTTCTACTGACGCCAAATATAAAACATGCCATCATGTTCGATTTATAGATTGCCTACCGTACAATCCATGCCATTTCGTCAGGAAGTGACAGGACTCATGGATGATACAGTCCCGCCCCATCATGCATCAGCCAGCGAAAATTATGGGCGTATCCTGACTGCGACTAACCAAACCAATACTCGGTCGATAAGAAGCATTGCCAATTGCAGCTTGCCGTTCGACTGCGTTGATGCAGTTTTCCAAAACGTGGTGTTTTCGCCTGGCAACTGTTCTCCCTATAAAAAGCCACAAATGTCCGTTTAACAACACTGCGACGTGGCGGAGGTTACTCGCCACTGAATAAAGTCACTGTCAATAAGCTCACACTGACAAGCTGACCATGGCTATGTACCATCATGATGGATACACCCTGGCACTTTCTTATCTGCCTATTTCGTCGCCACCTCTGTTTCTGCGCATTCATCATGGTTCTGTAAGCTACAATCACATGAACCCAGCGTATCGTGTAATCGCGATTGAGCGTGTTATTCACCAGCTCTTTTTTAACTAATCAGTCCTGGTTCTGGATCTATCTATGCCTGAATTGTTACTGCACTTTATGGCAGAACGAATGTATCCACACGAACGTGCCCGAACTCATGGCAATGAGCTTTCTTCATTATTATTTCTGTCTTATTTATACAGTTTTAACTAGGAACGTATGAACAACCTCCGGTTGTCATTGTTACAATTACCGTGACATGTCTGTATAATTGCACTTATTTGATCAGGCCCTCGCGGGCATGCCTCGCATAGCCGAGAATAAATATTTATTTATTAATTTATTTGTTTATGTTACTGATTATAGTGATTAAGAGGTATAGGTGATCGTACATCTTTAAAGATGATCCTCGACAGAGCTGGATTGCGCAATTTATTAGTACCATTATACAGTTCTGATTAAGAAAAGCCATTGAAATTTGTAAGTACGGCAATTGAATGACTTGTATGAAGCGTATGCAATGACGTTTTGCTCAGGGAGAAAATGTGAGAAGTTATGAGCAGCGATGAAAATAGTTTCAAATATACCACGTATATACGCGTTACTACGCATTACTGGGTATTCCTGCAAACTTGACGGTTGCATAATAAAGACATATATATTGGTCATTGTGTCGTATAACGGTCGATAACTTACCGGACTACATGGTTGGCGTTACTTAACTGCATGAGCAGTGCATGGAAAGGGAACATAAGTATCATAAACGCAGCGTCAACAGCACAAAAGAAATTGTTAGGCATTTGTGGTTTCAACCATCGTAAATGCATGTTGCTTAGCAACGCTGTCCATGTCCCAGAGGATGTCGTTTATATTGCCGGCGTTGAAACCTACGTCATCAGCTCCACGAGCGTCCAGGAGCTGTAGCTAGTTAAACCAAGTAAGTCCCATGAACTGTGCCTTAATAATACGAGTACAAGCCTCAAATTTTGGCACCTTGCGTCTTCGCTATCTGTTCTTATTAATTCGTTTTGGAGACATGCCATTTTTTTCATTATGCCAAGTTACATACGAACAACTTTTGTCTCCACATTGATGCTGCACAGGATTTGCCTACGCCCATGTACGCCGTAAATGACAGACAGACCAAGAACAAAAGTTTATCTACGGAGGTGACATGCGTACACATGTGACGCACACTTGTAAAACAATCCAAAATGATGACGTTTCAATGGGAAACATTTGGTACGCTCCGAATCCACACTGAGGCATGGTTGCTAACAAGTATACCACCAAGACATACGGTAATAATCTGCATACATGAAACATGGTGGATGCTACAAACCAAAGCAAGACTAAGGTAGGTGGGGCCATGCATTTAGAGCTGGTAAAACTTTCCGGACCTTACTGTTAAATAGAGGGTCTTACGGAACGAAGCGGTTGCTTTGTGTCGGGAGGCGGCAGGACTTCTTTTATCCGTTGCACAGGTCTCCAGGTTAGTGAGTGTATGTGACTGTGTTCACGGTATGAGGGCAGGAGAATGCGCGCTGCGTTAAGGTTGTCATATGAACACATCGATGCTGCATTACCTTATTGCAAATGTAGTGGCATCCCTTTGTCACTAAGGGAATAGTGCTGCACAATGCTTTGCGGACAGGCGGTAGATGTTATTCAAAGTAATATCAGATTACTACGTTCCTGTCAATGAATTTGATGAGTTTACCTAGCTGCAAATAATTACGCAATGTGGAAGATTTCAATGTATTAACGGTAGTTGCGAACGCAACAAGCATTTCTGATAACGTTCTAGGGGATACGCAGCGGTGGGTGTATATGGTTCCAGTTATGGGGAAATCCAATGCAATAACGTTTAGGGACGTTTACACCATTCATCGATATTCAATACTAGGTGAGTGAGCGAGTATATGGCTCGGAACCCACCAAGGGTGAACACTGAGAAGTGGTTTCTCCAGCCTCACAAAGGATCACAGTAACGGCTCCAAATCAATGCAAACAGGACATAGGATAAAAGAACGCGCTAGGCAGTACATACATGCAATTCGATGAAATGGAAATGGTAACCGCAAACAGTTGTTGTGAAAAAAGCGGTGGTGGATAGATGCATGGCATTCTACATTAGTTTGCAAGCAAACTAAGGATGTTCTGAGCAGTCATGCAGGTGACGAGCATATGCGTGCGTCTTAAAATCTACATGTGAACAGCCAATACTCTTATTGGAGGTACAAGGAAGTACATAAGCGACGGCACATGTTACGTGGAGGCAGACAAGTATTGATAAATAAATAAATAAATAAATAAATAGTATATTCTCTGTAAAGCGAGACACACCTCTAAAAGGCATGATCAAATATGCATACAAGCATAGCTTCTTTGGAATATTAAAACATTTCGTTACAATGAAAGGAATAAACGAAAAGATGTAGTCCATAAGAGCGAGCATATTGTCAGGCAATAGTCAGACCAAGGATCATAATGGCGCCGTGGCGCGCAAAAACTGTTGCGTCAAGATACAAGTGGGGGGTAAATTTGCCATGTAGTGATCCATGAGCACAGGAGACCAAACAAGGTTTAGTGCAATCGATGACCATTACGAAGCCGGGATGATCGGTACTCCACTAAAGCATTCTTCATAGTAAAATCAGTTGCACAGGTTCGATGTTGGAGGCTGAGGACTGCGTCAGTGTGAAATGTATAGCTGTGACTTTATTTTGTGGCGAGTCACATCCGCCACGTTGCAGTGTTGTTAAGCGGACATTTGTGGCTTTTTATAGGGAGAACGCTTGCCAGGCGAAAACCCACCACGTCCTGGAACACTGTCGTAGCTTCCGTTGAACTGTAGTGCTAGTCGGCTATGCATCGTATAGACCGATTTTGCACTCTATTATTCGCAGTCGGTTGACAGCCCAAATTTTTTCGGTGGTTGGCCAAATGGCTTAGTTCTGATACGGCAGCAGTCGTTGAAGCCAGTCAATGATGTAAAAGAGTCGCAGAGTCGAATGATAATGATGCGGGTGAGTAAACATATTGTTAATAGAGGCCGGCTTTTTCTATTATATTGTCCGGCTCGCAACCCGTGTCCAGCTATCCATGCTGGACATGATGGATAGCTCATGAAGGTATCGGATAGACAGACCTCCTACAGGCTACTGAAAGGCTACTCGAAGACCAAGCCTCGCTTAAACGAATGAACTCCATTAGGCTGTCTAGCCGAACAACCTCCTGGTGGTGCCAGCTGGGTGGTTCGGGTAAATACCGCTCCAGCAAATGGTTCGGCGGGGTTGTTTCAGGATGTGGTGGGATTTCGCCCGGCAAGAGTTCTCCCTATAAAAGCCGCGGCTATCCGTTTAACAACATTGTGACGTGGCGGATGTGACTCGCCACTAAATAAAGTCACCGCCTCTTCCATTTTCCGGAGGATCATGTACACAGCGCGTACGTCATCCGATTCGAAACGTTCCATTGATTTCCCCCTTTGATGGCGAACCCAAAGAACAAAAACACACACAGTCACATTTACCCAATCACACAACATGGCTACTTCCAAATACAGACATAAACATACTTTTACATGTCAACAGACACATATATTCCTATGCTACCTGTCAAAATATACTAACTTGTGCAATCGCCGATCCTACATGTCTGTATTACCATGAGCACGCTCTTGATGGTGTGCCTCGCATTGACGAGAATAAACTATTTATGTATTTATTCATATTGTTTGATGGGGGTGAGCAAGGGATAAACCCAATCGCTGCTTTTTACTTCAGCAGAAAACATGAGGACCCAGCCAAGCTTCGTTCTCTAAAAATCGTCTGTCAGGATGAAGAATGCCAACGCATCCTGAGACGGACCTCAAGCGTCAGGGGAGAAATCTTCTACTTTCTGAAGCACCTCCCCGGTGGTCCGAGACCGCGTGTGGCCAGCTGTTTACGAGCTGCGAACCCGACGAGCAAATGGAGAAACAAATCTACACATAGTGGATTTTTGCATATTCAGAAAACCCAGAGTTCGATGGAGACCAATCCTCCTTGTTCACGGACCTCGAATTAAAAGGAGGGGTTACGGGTAATACTCGCGCACGTACACCATCTCAAAAACAAGCTAACTGAGCTCCCACTGCTTACTTATCGGCAGCAAAAGAACCTAGTGGTGTGCACCGAAACCTGTCTGTCATCTAGTATATCTGCTCCGGAGGTTCCTGTTTCAGCATATCGGCTTCTTCGATGCGATCGCTTTGGTGGGAGGTCTGGAAGGGGAGTAATCCGCTACTTAAACCCGACGGTAAAATGTCTGATATGGCAGAAATGTTCTGAATTCGATTTCATGCCGGATACCAATCGCCGATGTTTAGCGTGGTCTACAGAGCCCCTGCAGGACTTGGCCCGCGCCTAGTACGCTCTGTGCAAACCCACAGCGAAAGGACAAACCGTCTCCATATGGGTGAATTCAACGCCCCCGGCATAAGCTGAAACCCTCTTCACAGTAAGCTCCCGCCGAATTACTTTGAAGCTGAGCTTGAAACCCTTCACGTGTGCTACCTAACACGCAGGTCTTGAAGCCAACGCGGATCGTCTCTGGTCAGACAACAAACATTCTAGCCATGGTTCTCAACTCGACCCCAGCTGATGTCTCAGAGCTAACGGTCCTCCAAGGTCTTGGAAAGTGTGATCACCGTACAACCACCTTTTCGTAGACAGGACGGCTCACAATCTACGATCAGGCGATAGTGAATCAAAGTTCTGGTTCACTGACCATTATAGCTAAAGAACGCTACAAGTATCATGGACTGGAGTATTCCGCATTCCTTGGAGCTTGGTGACGCATGAGAACGCCTAGGATCTGTGATGCTGCCACCCATTGAGCAGTCTGTTACAAACTGCAGGAACCAACCACCATCAATAGGACCCCATGGGTTGATAAAGACGTAAGGTCCTTAATGAAAAAGTCACGGTAACTATGCGACCAGTACGACATCACAGGACTGACATCAAGCTACTAAAAGTAAAAAAATTGTCAGAAAACTGTGCACACTGTGCTAACGAGGCAAAAGACTACCCTATGAACATGGACTGGCCATGGAATACGAACATGTTTCCAAAAACTTGTTGCCTACCTGAAGCGGAATGACACGACGCGTAGTAAAATCAATGCTCCATCCGCCAGTTGGGAAGGTACCGTTCGCTCCGGCAATGAAGAAAAAGCAAACCTACTGGCTGCGCAATATTCCTCGGTATACTCACTGGAATCCGCTGTTCAACAACAGTTTGCCTGCACACCACTCCTCTATGAACCAGGTGGAAATTAACCCTGGGGTAGTTCCTAAGCTACGCGTCAAACTGGACCCGTGCTCCTCCCCAGGCCGGGACGGATGACGTCCCATCTTCCTCAAAAGGAGGACTGCGTACGTCGGCTATCCATCGATCAGCTGCCTACCCACAGTCTGGAAAGCAGGTACTATCCTGTTTAAATACAAGAGTGGGAACCAACGGCCCCGGTGAAGCACTGGTCGATGTCTGACCATAAGTCATATGTAAACCATGGCACGAATAGTCAAGTGCGCTCTTCAGCTACCCTGCGTGAACCTAAACACAGGCTCTACCGATCTACATGCCTTCCGGAGTGCGTGCTCATGCATCTCTAACTTACTCATCGCCGAGGAAACATAGGCAGAAGCCATATGTGTCCGAAAGTAAGTTGAGATAATAATTATTGACTTCATTAAAGCATATGCTAAAGTACCACAAGTACGACTGCTATAATAATTGTAGAGAACCGGCATTACAGGAAATATTCTATCCTGGATTGCCGCTTTCTTAAGAGGTAGGACACTGCGTACAAGTAAATCAAACCCTCTCTGCTACTGTGCCTATGACTAGTGGCGCTTTCCAGTGACCAGTGCTTGGACCAGAGCTCATCAAAGTGTACCTTAACCATCTGCCGATTGTACTTCAAACCGACTGCTTGATCAAGGCCGAGGACCTCAAACTATGGACTACATTATCTAGTCTCGCGGATGTGGACAGGTTACAAGCGGCTCTAGACCAGTTGCACAAATAATCCACCAAGTTGGGATTGACAGTAAACAGGGAAACATGCAGTTCTCCCAATAGGTAGCACTGAACCATACGGTGCAAACAACGTTGATGGATTTTTCCTCAAGAATACCACTCATGAGAGAGATCTCCGGGTCATCGTGACTTCTGATCTGTAAACGACGCTGGACACTTTGAAGGAAGGGACCACTGGAAGGGGAGTTGGGGATGCCTTAAGAAGAGCATTCGCTAGAAAAATTCCTGTAACCCTTTGAGCTTGGTTTACTTCCCACGTCCGTCCAGTCTTAGAATGAGGCATACCAGCTATCCATCCGCTTTCAAAGTTTGAATGCGCTGTGCTGGAGAAGCTTCAGGGAAGTGCGTCGAAAGCTGTTCCGGGGCTACGTGATCCCGCGTACACAATTTGACTCCAACAGCTAAATCTGTTCAACGTGGATCCCCGCCGTCGTCGGGGTCATTTCATCTACACTAGACGCATCCTTCGAGGGGGACTTGGAATTGCGTTACAAGCATTCCCCCTGCCCAACGCTGACTGTACCGTACGAGGCCATAAATGGAAAATATTATGTAAAGAATACGCATGGAAGCCACCCTATTCACTAGCGTATTAAATGATTGGAACGACCTACCGGAAGCAATTGCAGACGCGCCATCCGAGGCAGTTTCGGACGTCTGCTTGACAAAAATTCGCTGAGGATGCTGGAAGGTTGCGGCAGTCACTGCAATTGCAATGCAACTTCAAGGAACGTCCCAAAGCAACGGCACGCAACAAACCCAGCATGATACGGAATCGATGGAGCTAACAAGGGATTTCCCTACTACTCTTTACAACTCAACGAATTAAATGAAACCAATGTAGCCTATTCACAGACGGAACCTGAAACCGGGCCTGCTGCGCGCTTATGTGTAGTACGGTTGCCCTGCACCCTGCATCTCGCGGTCCTAATCATGGGGAGCAGACGAAAGTGCGTAGCGGACATTGCTTTCGTACCGGGGGTGGATCTACCGCACGATATAACAAGGGTTCCTTGCGCGCATGTTCACGACGCCTTGTTTCACCACAATGACCCCAGCGGCTGAGGGTGAGGGTATAGGATGGTTTCCTGACTGTTCTCCATCACAATGCGCTCCTCATCGTGAGCGGATATTTCCACGGAGCCTGTCGTAATCGCTTCCACGTCATTTTCACAGCGCCTTTTTAATAAAAGTGGCACGTTTCTGGGGCACAGCGGTATACCTTCTGAACACTTCGAAGTGTCGCAGCAAACCTTGTAATACAACTTAGCGGAGCTAGCCTTCCCGAACGAATGAAAAATATCAAGAATTTTCTGACATCCGTCTGAACCGAAACTGGACGTGTAGAGCAATTTCCGCTCGCGCCAATTGTAATCCTCTAAGCTTTATGCGCCTGTCCATCACACGGTGTGCATATCCAACTGCGGATAACGTTCCAAGTGACTGCAATCCAAGTTTTCGGTCTTTACAGATGGTACCGCCGGAGAAAGCAACTATCGAAGTCCTTGAAGGACGTTGTAGGCATACCAACCCTCCTCCGCTTTCACGTGCAAGATGAGACCCGGAGACATGTGTCCGTGACGAGTAAAAGAACGATCCTAATTGCTACCTCGGTCTATGCAAACGGGATACGTCGCAGACCCGGATTCTGACCCCACCCGGTACCGAACTTCCGCCGCGACACCGACCATCGCCATGCGCTGGCAAGGCATCATCACCATTTCGCGAGTATATGCTGTCACTCCGCTTACAAGTTCAGACACGCAGGATCCATTGCTGCATGCTGCATTACGTCGCAGGCACTCCGTCGCTACGTCACAGTTATGGCGATCCGCCATGCCTTTCGCACGATTAACGATCACCTCGAAACGTGACTGTAAGGTAGAAGGCTTGTTCAAAGCGCTTTTAAGGTCCATAGTTTTATTCACAACTAGATACGTGGAATTGCACCGGAACATCATAAAATGCCGTAAATGATGAGCCGCCCAGCATCTCCACCAAGGCATCCATGTTCTACGGAAATACTCAAAGCATTCAGTATGCCTCTGCGGATTGGCTAACATAATTCCGTGATAACGCTTTTCCTCCGGCGTGTATATCCGGTGCTTTAGCAAAGAAAGCTGAAAAGCCTTTTCCGCTAGGTTCGAAACTGCCAGTTGACCGCACCGCCTGTTTATGTCCCGTAACATGTGCACACGGCACAACACCATGCCCTCCTCCAGATACACTTCCCTGCAAGCATGGATTTGCTGTGCGCATTTGTCTACCAAAATTGTTCGCACGGATGCAGTGCTTGGAACCATTCCACGGGTGGAATTTATCGCCTCCAACTAACCCTCCGTCGTCTCACTTGGTAACGTGGCCTAAAAGAACAATGTCCCAACCTGGTGGGGTCAATCAACTTGCAATGCCATAGAATGTAGCTGCCATACTTAATCAGGAGCATAGAATCCGCAAGTACAAACTCGCTGTATCGTGCAACCAACTCACGAAGGCATGCGGGCACGAAGAGAATGTATCGCACATCCAGCTGCTCCCTCAAAATCGTACAAAAACCTTCCTTTCCCATGTGCGTGATTACATGCTATACTTCAATAACTTGCTCCGCCTGACTTTGATGCCCCACATGATGCACCTCACGCCTGCTACCACGGATGCCGTATTCCGGTAATACAACCTTCCTGATTTCACATCTCTGACGAAACGACTTCAACTTTACAACCGCCGCCTCCTGTACAGCATTAAACCACCGAGTAACCGGATACAGCCAAGGTTTCCTTAATTGGAGCGCATGCGAATGCCACAAGCAGGCGCGGCAGAATGCATAATACCTGCCTTTCAGCTCTATGGAATGCCCGGCCATGTCGTCGTAGCACCTGTAACGAGAAGATAAAGCAGCGTTTAACATTATCATACATCGTACCGTTTCCAATTCACATTCTTCCGCTTGCTGCGCACACGTCGATACTGAATGAATCGATAACGTAAACCATCCGGGAGATGGTTTCCAGTTATTTGCTCATGACCTGCCGCAGTAATCACCGTGCATCTATAAACTGAGCTAGCACTTTCCATTTGAAATCGCATCGAATCGCGTTGGAACTCCGCAGTGGCCTCGTAACGACCAGCCATCATGCAACGAAAGGCAGCGGTATCATCTTGCATGGCGGAATACACGAAACGTACCAATATGTACAAGCTAACTGACTCATATAGACCAACCATTTACACTGTATTCATTACTTAACCATGACTTATATTGACCTTACACTTAACTTGCCTATACCGTTTACATAACTATATAACATCAAAAACTAGGGAAGCAGGTTCACACTTAAATGACCTGTACCAAACAA
This sequence comes from Dicrocoelium dendriticum, assembly GCA_944474145.2. NCBI lineage: Eukaryota > Metazoa > Platyhelminthes > Trematoda > Plagiorchiida > Dicrocoeliidae > Dicrocoelium > Dicrocoelium dendriticum. The sequence goes on from OX104064.1 coordinate 86,957,333, forward strand.
CCGTTAGAGAAAATAATCGCTTATCGTTAGACGGTGGGACCGTCCTATCCGCCACTGGCGCGAGTTTGAATGCGAGCTGTTGTTCATCAGGACAACCGGTTTCTGCGTTCTCAAAAAGTAAAGGAGTTTTATTAGGTAAACTTCTTTCGCAACGTGTTTGTAAAGTTTTCAGTACCTCCAAAAATCCAAAAACTGAGCTGTACCATGCCTAACTGCAAAGTCGAATAAATTGGAAAAGTGGAAATATAACAGTAAGTTGTTGAAAAGAAAACGGAATATAGAGAATAATTTAGGAAAGTCCGCGGTATGTAATTCAACAAGCATCCTACATTATTAATAAACGTTTCTATGGATTCAATGGCTATTGTAGTTGTACTGGTATATATAGTGTATTTTGATGCTGGCATATGAAAATGCAGAGATTGCTCTTGTTCTTGCTTCATTCCATTGCAGAAGCAAGAAGAGACAATCGAAGTGCCGGGGGCCGCTTCAGTTGCCGGCACAAGAATTGGACGCTCGTTAGGCGGAAGCCTCTATCGTCCATCTGACCTGACTGACAAAATTTACCTCATACCACCTACTAGGTTAGTCGAGGGATTACGGGGACGGACGTACCCCGAGCGTCTACTTAGTTTGGGAATGCATTCAATGCACTACCGAAGGCTTAGAGGAGACCTAATCCTAACCTACCGTATCTTGACTGGGAAGGTTGGTCCAGATTTAGCTTGGCTATTCAGTCCCGCTAGATTGTCTGTTCTACGCGGTCATTCGTTGAAGCTGGACAAACCGCGGTCCGATCGGATTAGGGCGGAAATCCGGCTGTCACGCCAAGTCATCGAGCGCTGGAACATGCTTCCGGAAAGTGTTATCAGGGAATCTACGGTTAAGGGGTTTGAGCGGCAACTTGACGCTCTTGGGTGGCAACACGAAACCTTTCCATTATCCTGAGTCACTCACATCTTCCCTGTCAGCACCATCGGTCACTCGGGCGCCCGTTACAGGACACTCAGCAAGCGTTCGTAAAATATGGCATATGAAATCCGCTTATAGCCGTATCAACTGTCCAACGGCGACTGAAAACATCGATGGTCCTTCGATTAACTTCTTATAATAAACAAACTACTCATTAAAAGATAGTAGAGATGTTCGCTTCGTGAATGCAGTATTCACACCTGCATTACGCATAACTACTGATGAGTGTGCGATGCATATTTCGGTTATGCGAAACCTATAAATATCGCCCATAAAAGTGCGGTAAGCGTACAGGATTGCACTCCCAGTAGCTGAAACGTCTCACCACCAGCAGACTCTTCCCACGCAATGTTATCGTTGAGCACGTAATGCCCCCTTCACGAAAGGCACAGCTGCTATACAGCGAAAAACAGCCATTGATTCAACGGAGGCCCTGCCAAGTCAAAGGTGATCGTAGATTCCGACGTTAGATTCTACATGTAACAGAAGGTTTGCGTGAATATGTGACAAAAGCGGACTGTCCTGCTGGTAGAAATATGAGCAGTGAGGACCCACCAACGTAGTTCCGTAGTGTAGTCGTATAGGGCGCTTGTCTCGTTGAGTAGGTGTCCGGAGTTCGAATCTTGGTAGGGTCACGTAAGGATAAAGTGGTATCACTGGATGGATCTCGTGGTTGTGCATTAGGTCGTGGTCGATCCTCCATTTTCTTCTTTTCCCTACGTTCCAGTGCGCATTATTAAGATTGTAAGCACTTTTCACACTCTTCATGACGATGTTGACTGAATTGCGTGCACCAGTTGTGTTAATGGCTATGTTGTGGCCAATATCATAGGTAATCTAATGCCATGCGTTGAGGAATACACTAAGCAGTGTAAAGGGGGAGTGCTGCTAAAGCTTTCTCCGCCAGTCCGAAACGTCCCGTTCGCACATATTTTGGAAGCTGAGCGGCCTGCCGGCGGATTTTCGTGCTGGTAGGGTCCCCAGATGTGTGGAAATGTAATAACGTGCAATCAAAGGTGTTGGCAGAGAACGTAAGGTGGCTAGATTATTCCTACAGAGCAAAAGCTGAGAAAAACAGGGCATTTGGAGGAGAAACCCCAACATTTTTCTCGGCGAGCGCCCGATGAGTGACACAATTTTGTGCCACTCGGGCGCCCATCGGGCGCTCGATCGGTCACCCATCGGGCGCCCATCGGACTTCCAACGGGCGGCCATCGGGCACTGGTGCTGAGTGGGTTCGTAGTTTGATTTTCTTTTCACTACTTTTCTTCACGCCTTGGTATTATTTTCTTATTTAAGTGCATTTCCCTATTCTGTACCTTCGATTTCTCTTCCTATCCTTTGCTTACTTCACGTGACTGCCACAGCAGGGCCCAGCTAGCACATGAAGTACTTTTTTCGGTCGTCAAAGTCCTTCACAAGTCCTTCAAAATCCTTCAATAATTTATTGGTGGCAACTTGATCTACTCCGCAGTTCAGCAAGGGATGCGCATAGGTGTGTAGGTTACGTTAACTGATAAATAATGATAATATTCTTTACCCGCTTTATTCCGTCGAAGACTCGTACGTGATTTCTTAGAAAGCATCATCTTCCCTCCTTTTGAATTTTGCCGCGCTTTTAAATTTACAGGTACCGCCGGCATTGCTCTGTTTGGTTACCAATCCTGCTTCCCCGTAGTGCGCTTCTTTTTTCCTTGTGCATTTTCGATAGTTGATAAACAAGTTTGAGTTGGAAAGAAGCCGTTTCGACGTCTGTTAGATATAAGAAGCACCGTAAGTGTTTTGGTTATAATATTGCAATCATAATTTGTTTACCTTGGCATTATTTCACAAGCGTTGCCGTTGCTTTGCCCTATAGGGCACCTATAGGTGCTATCGCCGTAACGCAGAGTTTGCGCACTGTTATCTTCACTTGCGCAATTACTCCTGCTCTACATAGGTAGCTTCACTGTGAGGTTCCGTTCTCTTTTGCAGGGCGCATTCCGTTAGTGATACCGGTGGGGACATTGCTGGACGTTTCCGTGTTTTCACTCATCCGGGTCCTTTTAAATGTACGTAGGCACGTTAAACGTAACGTTTTATGTTCAGCATTGTTAATGAGACCTCTGTGTACAAACCGACAATGGGCTTTCATGCTGCCCAGTGACCGCACTTTGCGGGATCGATATTTGCGCGCGAAAAGGCGTATCGGACAAATTGATCAAAGGGTTTGTCCTGTGGAGCGTACACAAAATGGGATCTCAAATCGTACAATATGTGAACCGTTGCCATACACCGGTAAGTTCTAATCTCCCTATGTTATTGCTCGTTGCCTCATATAAGGAGCAACAGGGCGTTTGCGCACTAATGATATGCAGGCACAGAATGCGGTAGCGCAGCGGAGTACAATGGCAGTGCCAACCATTGCTAGTGGTGTATTGCTTTCATCATCAGAATTGGAAGCGGAGCAAGCACTTAGCTGCAGGGACGCGGATCGCATTGCCACCACCAATGTCATGGAAGACTTAAGGCAATGGGTGCGAAGCACACGACCCAGCATTTCTTCCGTGAACAAGTTGCTTGCGGCCCTTCGCAGGAGCATGCCTTGGATACCGAAAGATTACCGAACGCTTATGAGAACCCCAAGGAAGGCGCAGACCATTAGCATTGGTGCCGGTGCATATGGACACATTGGGCTGCTGCGTGGTCTACGCAGTATCTACCAGGATGGTGACATACAGCCTCCGGAAAGGGTTGTTGTCCAGCTGCACATAGATGCTTTCACCCCGTTCAACTCCTCGAAAATGCAGATCTGGCCGATTCAGTGTCGATCTATTTACCCCGTGAAGTCCAAAACAATTGTTGTCGGTGTTTACGGTGGTCCTGAGAAACCCGATGTGATTGAATTTCTAACTCCCCTGATACGTGATTTGAAGGTGCTGCTGTCAACGGGTTTCACGCTTGCTGCATGCTCCAGGCCCACAGCTGTTGAATTAGGGGCTGTTATATGCGACGCGCCTGCTCGAGCATATGTGAAGAGGACCAAGGGGCACTCAGGGTACAGCAGTTGCGGCAAATGCATTCAGAAAGATACTTATGTCAACCGGAAGGTTACCTTCCCATCTACTACATGCCGCCTTAGGTCGCATAAATCGGTTATGAAAAGGAAGCGATCTTTGATATCCCCTTTTGAATACCTCGGTATAGATATAGTTTCGAAATTTCCCATTGACTACATGCATTGCGTGTGCTTAGGAGTGGTGCGACGCATACTCGGTTTATGGATAGAGTCACCGACATGGAAGAAATTAAAATTGCCTAATGATACATTGCGTGCAATAGATCACTTATTGCTACAAAATACGACTGCATGGTCATGTGATTTTCCTAGGCGTTGCAGAGGTATATCTATGTTTAAAGGTTGGAAAGCCGTTGAATTTAGGCAGTTTGTTTTATACGCCGCGCCTGCAATGTTGATAAACGTGCTACCGGGAGATTATTACGACAACTTTTTACACCTTCATCTGGGAATACACATCTCCTGTCACCCGCTGTTGCATAGGCATTACTGGTCTTTCGCGAAACGGTAGCTGCTTAATTTCATACACGGGTACTACCGCCTGTACGGGAAAGACCAGATGACGTACGATGTTCACTGCCTAAGTCACCTAGCATTGGATGTGGAAGTGCATGGAACCCTTGATGATTTCTCCGCATTTCCATTCGAGTTTTATATAGGCGTCCTGAATCGAGTAGTGCGGAACGCACGAAATCCCGCGGCGCAGATTGTGAGACCGTGCTTGGAATATGCGGACGTCTCCAATTTCTCGCCTTGGCTTGAATCTCAGCTTACTCGCATACAACATCGTGCATTAACACGTCGAGAACTGTTGATACTGGATGGTACAACGTACGCATGCAGCGCACCTGACAACGTTATCATCGTATCTGATTACCCGTATTGCATTGTCCGGTCTGACCATGTGGGCTCAGAATGTGAGACCATTGTTTGTAAACCTTTCACAGGCGTGCATGCGTTGTACCATCTCCAGATACCTTCTTCCGTTTGCATCATATTTGCAGCCTCAGGCATCAGCGATGATCTCAAATCATTCCGTGTGGGTGATATACTTTGCAAATGTGTATGCTTCTCTGTGGATGACTTCTTAGCTATTGTTCCCCTGTTGCACACCTTTAGAACTCCGGATGGTAATACGTGAAGCATGTGCATGTTCATGGTCCCTGAATGTTCCTTTTCACTTTGATCTGCTTGTGTTTTATTTTATTCACTTCATGACTACATAAATAAATAAATAAAGCGTTTATTCTCGGCAAGGCGAGGCACGCCTTTACAGGCATGATCATTTTGAAAAAACAATGCGTGATCAAGAAGTTGCAAAAATCCGATATGTTTGCCATAAAGGTGCTTGTTTGTGTAGGGGAATGTAAGTATGTAATTGTGTGTGCGTTTATGTAACTGTGTAACTTGCGCTGGTAATTGTGCTGCTCCATTCTTGAATGTTTGCTATCGTCTGCAAGGTGCGATTGGAAGATTGGTGTCCGTGGGTTGGAAAGGATTATCCAGATATCCACGGAGCAGTGACTTTATTTTGTGGCGAGCCACGACCGCCACGTCACAGTGTTGTTAAGCAGACATTTGTGGCTTTTTATAGGGAGAACGCTTGCCAGGCGAAAACCCACCACGTCCTGGAACACTGCCGCCGAACTATTAGCTGGAACGCGTAAAACCCGAACCACCCAGCTGGCACCACGAGGAGGTTGTTCGGCTAGCCAGCCATGGCTATGCTTATTTTTTATTTCCTTGGACTGGTTTTTTAATTTCTTATTTACCTGATGACTGGGGATTCTTTCTCAACGGGTTGCACTTATCCTGTTATACGAGGTCCCTTAATACCTCTTCGTGGAGTATGATCGCGGGGCGTCCACCAGACACATGTATTCGCTTCACCTAATGAGGGACAGTACATCCTCATACGGTGGTTCCACATCAATACTGTTTTGGGCAAGCATGGATGATGCGGTGCGAAGCAAAATTGGAACGGGGGTACAAGATCGTAACTGTATTCGGCCGATAGGCATATGAAGGGCTGTTAACAGGGTAAATACGTCTATGTGCAGCAGAATGGCAAACCACAGGGCGGTGAATGCACGGTTACTGGCAAAGATCTGCGTTGACAAGCACTCGACAAACGATGTAAAACAATATGAACAACATGGAATGGCGTTTACCAGCACCGACGCAGGTAACATGCTCATTATCTTACACATGTTGACAGGTTTTCAATGGCGATGCATTCAAGGGCACACCTTTTCAGGAGACCGCACAGGTGTTTCGGAGTGGGGATTCATGTACTGACAATATTTATTAATTAAAAGTTTCGTTGCTATTACGTTGTTCTCGTAATCAGTGTTTGTGCAAACGGACTTGCATAAGTCATCTATTTCAGCGTTATGGCTTCGTTAACCTATTGCGTCGTTTCCCTGAGCTTGTCCACCGGAAGCTCGGTTACAACTATAAGCAGCTCTTGGCTGCTTTGGGACGGTCGGCAGGCGTTGCTATCAAACGTGCCCCCTTCTGAATACCTTAACGCTGTGAGGGAACACCGGCCGGTGGAGGATAACTGTAAGTTGGCCCGTGTAACTATACTTCGGCGAACCAGTAAGTTCTGTGCTGTCATAAGTCTGCAATAGCAAACTCCATCGACCTTTCGAACCTGCCGGAAGACACGGATTCAACAGTCGACATGGGCACACCCCCACGTAGACTCATGTGAGTTGCTACATCTATATAACATTTCATCACAGCCGTATGCCACGTCGTTTGATTTCGGACGACGATGACTTTGAGCCACCCAGGAAACGCATGGTTCCCACAGCCGTTCCATATGGCTCGCCACCTATCTGTTCTTTAACTGAATTGGCCCGCTCGATGGGTAAAAACTCGCGTCAGTGGTCTTCCCAGCAATACAACATGGGTGGATACAAACCAGCTTATACAGGTAAGGGGTACATTTTGCTTAATGTTAAACTACAGCGTTCAATACCGCATCTAACTGTGGTGAAAAGTCGAACACACGGATTCCGTCAACGGCATCGGGTTGGTGTTTACACTTTGTAGCTTTATTGCCCTAGTACTAGAGTCCACCTCCGATTCCTCCTTCATCACCGTTCCTACAAGCAATTGGAATGCTATTCACCGTAAGCATGTACGCGAGGTTTTACCATTTTTTGCAGGCGATATAGACCAAATGAAGAATGAACTGCAGTCCATAAATGGTAACTTCCTACCTTTTTTAAAACGGGGTCTACGTTTGCAGGTAATGTTCAGAAATTTATGGAGACACTGGAGTATATGAAGAGCTCCATGAGATCAATGGCTGCAACAATTGCCGGGCAACCAGGGCAGCAGGCAACGCAGCTTCCTTTGCCAATTACATCGGTGGAGGAACTGCAGTCCTTCGATATACTAATGCAGGACGCAGGCAACAATTGGTAGGATGCTTTGATACCTCACATATGCATGCAGCATACTTATATGGAAGGTGTGCATGGAGAAACGTTGTCGGAGACCGTACGCCTCGTGATGCAGCGCCTTCTAACGCGGTCAATGATGGCAGAGATCAATTACTCCGGTTCCCGCAACAAACAAGGATTCCGGAAAACGAAGCTATTCACTGAAATGCAAGGTAAGCAACATCTTTGCCCTTCCATCCTTGTCCTAGCTTCGCTATTAAAACGTTTCTCCGGAAGTAACGTGTCACCCGATGACGTTACACAATATGTTAGGAAATACTTGAAATCCATTCGTGGCAATGCATGGCGCGACTTTCCCAAAGGTTGTGCAAGCAGCCAGCAGGTATGAAATGGTGAATTACTTAATAACATTCCTTACGTAAGGTTTCCCAATTGCTGGACTTGGACTGCCCCGGCAACAGCATGGAAGAACCGTAACGGTTTCAAACTGAACACGGACCTCTGTTATCAGTATTGATGTCCTTACAATTATTGTATCCACTACTATACGTCGGTAAACAGACTTCTTACTGTGAAATGATCGGATTCCATTCCCTCTATCTTTGTGCTCATTGGGACTGAAATACTAAGGCATCACTATGACTAGTGGGACTGCATGCACCATGCATGTGCGCCATGTTAAACATGCTTTCCTCCATTCAGTGGCAGCAGACTGTGCACCATGATACCACGCTTTCCCGTGCCATTCATTTTGTTACGCCGCAAGCGAAAATATGTCATAGCTATGACTCGCACTTTTACCTTGCATTTGTAAGCGGATATGATACTTGCGTTACATAGCATTATTAACGGGAAGCGCAGGTAGGGATTTGAGATCCTCATCCAGCGGTGTGGGAGCTTGGGTGGGTAGCCAATACGTGGGGCGTACCGGGGTAGCGGCTAGGTGCGGCGTTCCGGGGTAGCGGCTAGGTGCGGTGTACCGGGGTAGCAGCTGGGTGCGGCGTACCGGGGTAGCGGCTAGGTGCGGCGTACCCGGGTTTCCGCCTAGGCGTGCGTGCGTATCGTAGTGGTGCGTGCACGGCTATTGGTCCGCGCCGTTCAAGGTCAATCTTCAACGACCATTCATGCTCCGCTGGTGTGTCTGTCGTCCACTGTTAAACCTTGATTTATGATTGGACAACGTGCAAAGTAATTCACTGTGTACTTAGTACAGCTTCAGTGGAAGGACAAATTTCGCCCACAAAATGGTCGCCAAAGTCCTTAACCATGGATTCATGCTTATAGTTGACGGTTAAGGACTTTACCACACATTTTCGCCTTCAAAGTCCTTTTTGTGCTAGCAGGGGGACTGCTAGGGCAGGAAACGTGGGCCTTAACTGGTTGGCCAGGGTGCGATACGGGTGTTTCCCTTTTAGCTACATCAATAACTGAGCACTTCATCAATTCCTGTCTCAACGATCCACTCAAGATGGAACACTCACGGGATTCTCCTATCATTCCAGTCCCCATCTGAACTGAACCGTGTGTACCGGAATCACACTGCCGTTAGATGGTCGCTCCGCTGATCCAAGGTGTTTATTCAAATACAGTTTTCCAGCATAATTCCGCTAAAATTTGTTACTGGACATAGCGTCTCCTTGACTCGTACTGGTATTTTTGCGGTTGTTCCAATTTATAATCCCAGTTTACACCCACTTGTGCCATTTTATTGTGTTCGCTTTACGGTTGAATACGGGTTTTAATTTTGCTCTGTTCTCTACGTTAAACCTGGTTGTCTCGCTAAAAGTTGAGTCCTCGTTTAATAAGACCCGGTGGCTTAGTGGTAGCGGTCATATAGCGCGTAGGTCGTGCGCTATAAACTCGGTACGCGACTAAACGGCCAACCAAAAGCGGTGGTTAGAAGACACAAAAGTAAACTAGGAAGCAGTTTATTAGACGGGAGGAGCGTTAGCTAATGCTAAAAATAGGGCACCCAGAGAGAGTTAGCTAGGGAGAATGTCGTTAGCGTCGAGAGCGTAGACGGAGCGTCGTTCGCATACGAGCCGCGCGCCAAAGGCGGAGATCGTGTTCGTGTTTTCAACAAACGGGAACAACGTTCCAACAGGCAAACCGAATACTTCCCTAATACATAAGAAAGCTATAATTTGAATATTTTAGAATAGTTTACACAGTCATATGGGGAAATCTCCAGGTCGCTACACAGCCCCCTCCTAGAAGGGAAACCATGGGTGACCCTTCGATCTACGTGAGGACTGTCCGTCGCGGGCCAGCCTTCTGCGAGACCAGGTAGTGAAACCTGATGCAGCTGCTGGGGGAGAACCAGGCGATCGGACCCTAGCGGGCTCCCACCCGTGTCCTCCCTAACGTTGCCAAAAACACAAAATGGGGGGAAGGTTCGTAAGCGTCAATGGTTCGCGAGTTCGTGAAAGTCAAATGTTCGCTTCAGGCTCGTCATCTCCTCCGGTTCATACATGGAAGGTAAACGGAAACAAGAGCAGTGACGGTGGAGGCGAGAGCAAAAATAAGAGTGACACTTACCGGATGAGGTAGGCGTCAGGCGAAACGCAGCTCTTTTTGTGTTTTCAAAACGTTTTGATCTTTTTTGGGTTTTCAAAACCTTTTGCGTTCTTTTTGGGTTTTCAAAAAAACCTTTTGTCCGTTTCTTTTGGCGTTTTCAAAAGCTTTTGGGGGGTTGGTACGTTTTCGGCCAAAAGGGAAAAGAAAAACTATAAGGAAAGTGAAAGAAACACTAATCCCTTAATCGCGCTGGCCAATGTACGCGTCTACCCGACCTAGTCGACTTTTTCGAATCAGAGGAAGGCGTGGCCTTAGATGCCTTATCGGATCGCAAAATTGGAGGAACTGCTGAAGACGTGGCAGTTGGTTCGAGGGGAAGCGGTGGAGCTGAAGTGGAAGGCTTGGATGGTTCGTGAAACTTGGGGTCAGGGATGTTGGAAGCAGTCGAGTCTTCCACCATAGGCTGCGTTGATTCGTCAGAAGACGAGTAAGGGTCTTCGTTGAGCTCAGGTTCCACGTGGGCAACCTTGAGACGGTCAATCGTAACAGCTTCTCGTTTACCGTGACGGTCGATGATAAAAACGCGGTCCTTACGCTGCAGGACCTTGAAAGGACCTTCGTAAGGTCGCTCCAGTGGTCTGCGGAGACCATCGAGGCGGAGAAAAACGAACGGACAATGCTGCAGGTCTTGTGGAATAAAAGATTTACGTCGTTGTTCTCTAACGTCTGGAAGCTTGTACTGACGCATGCTCGTGGCAAGCTGACGTGCATAATTTGCGTCGTAACGGGTAATTCTGGGACTAACGGAGAAGAAATCGCCAGGTAAACGCAGTGGTTGTCCGTATACCAACTCGGCGCTGGACGTACGTAGATCGGCCTTTAGGGCTGATCGGATCCCAAGGAGGATCATAGGCAGTACTTCAGTCCAACTCAGCGCATTGGCGGCGCTAAGTGAGGCTTTCAACTGTCGGTGGAAACGTTCCACCATGCCGTTCGCTTGCGGATGATAGGCGGTCGTGCGAATGCGTTGGCATCCAATGAGTTTAAGGAGATCGTTAAAGGTCGTGGATTTGAATTGCGGACCGCGGTCTGTAGTCACTGTGGCTGGACAGCCGTGTGAAGCGACCCAGCGTTCGACAAAAGCGCGCGTTACGGTTTCCGCAGCTACGTCAGGGATGGAAACGGCTTCGGGCCAACGAGTGCAACGATCGATCATGGTCAAAATGTAGACCATTCCTCTGGACGGGGCCAGAGGTCCAACTATGTCGAGATGGACATAGGCAAATCGCGCTGAAACGGATGGAAAGCGACCAAGCGGAGCGGACACGTGCCGCTGAATCTTGGCTTGCTGGCAGGTGAGACAGCTGCGTGCCAAGCGCGTAAGATCGCGTTGCATCCCCGGCCAAACGTATCTCTCAGAGACAAGCTTAGCAGTAGCTTTAACGCCTGGGTGGGCGATATTGTGGAGGGTGTCAAAAACGATACGGCGAAAAGTTTCTGGAACGACGGGTCGAGGTCGTCTGGTAGATGTGTCGCATAAAATGGTACCATCAGATGACGGCAAAGGGTGCGGGGATATTTTCAAAGAAGAATCGCGAAGTTCCGAAAAGGTTTGATCGTTTGATTGCGCGGCGGCCATAGCAGACAAATCGATTGCCTGCCCGGCAGGACCAATCGCAGATACTCTTGAAAGAGCATCAGCGACGACGTTTTGTTGACCAGAAATGTGTCGGATATCAGTAGAGAATTGGGCAATGAAATCCAGCTGACGAATCTCACGTGGTGAGTGTCGAGCTGATTGATTTCGGAATGCATAGGTAAGCGGTTTGTGATCGGTGAAGATAATGAAGGTGTTACCTTCAAGAACGTGTCGGAAATGTCGAACGGTAGAGTAAACGGCTAGCAGTTCGCGACTGAACGTGCTGTACTTGACTTCGGCAGGTTGTAGGCGTCTAGAGTAGAATGCAAGAGGTTTCCAGCCTCCATTTGTATGTTGCTGTAGGACGGCGCCAATGGCGGTGTCCGATGCGTCGAGCGCAACACTGAGCGGAGCGTTCGGATCGAAGTGATGAAGCATAACGGCTTTAGCTAAGGCTTCTTTGCTGGCTTTAAAAGCTTCAGCAGCAGCGGCAGTCAGTTCTACCTGGCCGTTTTTGCGTCCACGAAGTAGGTCGGTTAGTGGACTTAGCAAATTGGCACAGTGTGGAAGAAAACGTCGATAATAGTTGAGCATGCCGTTAAAACGGCGAATAGCGGCTAACGTAGTCGGAACCGGAAAGTCTCTGATGGCGCGGACTCTATCGTCTAGAGGCCGTATGCCATACTGATCAATATGGTGGCCAAGGAATTCGATGGAAGGCTGCTGAAATACGCATTTGTCGGGGTTGACAGTGATGCTATTAGCGGCCAGCCTATCGAAAAGTATTTTGAGATGTTCTGCGTGCTGTTCTTTAGACGCGCTGGCAACTAGGATATCGTCGATGTATGCATAAACGAAATTTAGACCTCTAGTGACTGAATCGATGAGTCGTTGAAAAGTCTGGGCTGCGTTGCGAAGACCGAACGGCATACGCAAAAATTCGAACAGCCCGAACGGCGTGATTACAGCAGTCTTCGGGATGTCTTCCTCAGCGACTGGAATCTGGTGATACGCGCGAACCAGATCGATTTTTGAGAACACACGGGTGCCGCGCAGGCTTGCCGTGATGTCCTGAATGTGAGGAATCGGATATCGGTCGGGAACAGTAACGTTATTGAGCGCGCGGTAATCACCACATGGACGCCAGTCTCCTGACTTTTTGGGCACCATGTGGAGCGGCGACGCCCAGGGACTGTTAGACGGGCGAACGATGCCTAGTTCAAGCATGTGCTCGAATTCTGCGCGAGCAATTTTCAACTTGTCAGGGGTCATTCGCCTGGCTTTGGCAAAAACAGGCGGACCTTTCGTGACGATATAATGTTTCGCGGCCTCAGTGGCGGATGAAAACGGTGTCATTGCACGAAAGACTTGCGGGAACTTCGTATTAAGCATCTGACCGATAGGCGAGCTTGACAGGTTGGCGTATACAGGACTGATTGACTCTATGTCGGTCAAAGTACCTATAACTGCCAGGTTTGTTTGACGGTCGATCAGACGGCGTTGCTTCGCGTCAACAAGTAAATCGAAGTGCTGCAGAAAGTCAAGGCCAAGAATTGGCGTCTGGACATCTGCGACGAGGAAGATCCATTTAAATGAACGTCGTAGGTTTAGATTAAGCGTGCGCGAGCGTTGACCATACACGCGAATGGTGGTGCCGTTTGCAGCGCGCAAAGAACCGGTCGCCTCTTCGATAACGTCATTAGAATCACGTGGGATAACGCTGACTTCTGCGCCGGTGTCAACGAGATAGCGTACTCCCGTACTGCGATCGGTGACAAAGAAAAGGCGACTGGGGCAGCCAGCAACGTCCGTCGCCCCTACGTGCTGGCCTACCCGTTTCCCTGCATGTTGCGCTTGAAAGAACAAGGTGGGCGACACGATCTGGCCTGATGACCAAATCGCTCGTGGTACCAGCAATAGCTTGACCTAGGGGGAGATTTCGAACGTGATCTAGGAGGACTGCGACTACTGGGACGATTTCGGCGGTTGGATCCGGATTGTGTTAGCTTCTCTAGTCGGTTGGTCAATGCGGATACTTGCGCTCTTAGTTCTGCTACCTCTGTACTGGAGGTAGACTGAACCTGAGATATTTGGGCGTTGGATTCCCAAATACGGTCGGCAATATCGGCGAGCTGAGGAAGAGGCGCATCGTTTGCATACAAGGGATTGCGCATGTCACGTGGCAGGCAACGAAGCCACATCTCTTTAAGGAAAGAGTCGCCAACAGCGAGAGGCTTAGCTAGAGCTTGCATCTTGTGCAGCAACTGCGAAGGCTTTCGATCCCCTAGCTCGGTTTCATTAAGAAGCTGCGTGACGCGAGCATGGTCTGATATGCCAAATCGCTTTAAGACGACGGCCTTAAGCTCATCGTAACTTTTCTGATGTTCCGGAAGTTCCAAGATGTCGTCGAGGTCATCGACGACTTGCGGGGGAAGCGCGGCGACAACGCAGTGAAATTTGACGCTGTCAGAGTTAACGCCATGTAACGAAAAAATGGACTCTAGCTGGTTAAACCAGGCCTTAGGGTTAGTATCACGGAAAGGCGGGATAGGAAAACGGAACGCACTAACCTGATCGTCAGGTGAGTGAATAACCTTCATGGTGAAAAATTACGGAGCGTGTGAAAGTGAATGCAAGTATTAAAAAGTAAAAGTAGAAGGGTAGACAGAATAATTTACCGGATCTGAAAAGTAATATTAGTACCGAACTCACCAAAATAGTTTTTTTCGGGGTCACCAATTATAGCGCGTAGATCGTGCGCTATATATCCGGTACGCGACTAGACGGCCAACCAAAAGTAGTGGGTAGAAGACACAAAAGTAAACTAGGGAAGAAGTTTATTGGACGGGAGGAGCGTTAGCTAATGCTAAAAATAGGGCACCCGGAGAGAGCTAGCTAGGGAGAATGTCGTTGGCGTCGAGAGCGTAGACGGAGCGTCGTTCGCAGTCGAGCCGCGCGCCAAAGGCGGAGATCGTGTTCGTGTTTTCAACAAACGGGAACAACGTTCCAACAGGCAAACCGAATACTTCCCTAATACATAAGAAAGCTATAATTTGAATATTTTAGAATAGTTTACACAGTCATACGTGATTGGAAGGAGGCGACTATTGTTGCCATCCACAAGGGGGTTCTAAGTCGGCCTCTTAACTATAGACCTGTTAGTTTGACCAGCATCATGCTGAAATGCTTGGAAAAGCTTATAAGGAACAGGATCTGTGAGCACTTGACTGAGCACGATCTAATTAGAGCGGAACAGCATGGCTTTCTCAAAAAGAAGTCTTGTCTTACCAATTTATTGTGCTTTTTGGACGAGATTACCCGTTGTCTTGATGGTGGGATATCGGTAGAGGTGTGCTATTTAGACTTCAGTAAAGCTTTTGACTCCGTGAATCATCGATTTTTAATTGAGAAGCCGACATGGTTTGGATTACATCCTCAACTACTACTATGGTTCTCTGAATTCTTACTTGGAAGGACATTAAGAGTCAGCGTTGGGGAAGCGAGTTCTAGTGTTGGTCATGCCTACAGTGGTGTCCCTCAAGGTTCGGTTCTGGGTCCATTGCTATTTCTTATGTTTATAAATGACCTGGCTCCTCTTCTTGAGAACCCCTGCTACATCTTCGCAGATGACTTGAAGCTGGTCAGTAGGGGATACCGTGCGACATTGGCTAAGGACATCCTCACTGTGGTGAATTGGTCAAGTCAATGGGACCTACCTCTAAATGCCAACAAATGTCAACTATTGACTAGTAGTGGTAGCGGAATTGCAGTTCAGTCTCCTGTGGGATTTCTATCATTGCGGTGCACTGACGAAGCCCGTGATCTAGGTGTCATCGTAGCGAACAATTTTAAGCCTTCGGCACAGTGTCGCCATGCTGCCAATAAAGCACGACACGAATTATTCCGTCTTAGGAGGGCGCTGAGTAACACCAAAGCAGAAGTATTCTTGCCCTTATATAAAGCAGTGGTCAGGCCACATCTGGAGTATTGCGTTCAAGCCTGGTCACCGTACCTCCGTAGTGACATCACTTGTATAGAAAAGATTCAGAAACTTGCGACCAGGATGATTGAAGGTCAACGAGGGAAGTCTTATGAAGATCGTCTAAGTAGCTTAGGATTATTTTCCCTGGAACGGCGTAGGTTGAGAGGGGATTTGATAGAGACGTTTAAGATCATTAAGGGACTTAGTGGTATTAGTTCCACCCATCTGTTTGAACTGGCAACGTCAGACCATCTGCGCGGGCATCGCCTGAGGCTTAAACATCACAGAGCTCGTTTGGACATCAGGGCATAGTTTTTTACGAACCGGGTAGTTAACTACTGGAATAAACTCCCTTCTGATTTAGTGGAGTCTGAGACCGTAGAAGCCTTCAAAAGGGGCTTATACAATTGTTGGTCCATCCTTTTTCCAGAAATATTGTAGTTGTACTTTAATATGTAGTGCATTTTGATGCTGGCATATGAAAGTGCAGAGATTGCTCTTGTTCTTGCTTCATTCCATTGCAGAAGCAAGAAGAGACAATCCAACGTCGAAGTGCCGGGGGTCGCTTCACTTACCGGTACAAGAACTGGACGCTCGTTAGGCGGAAGCCTCTATCGTCCACCTGACCTGACCTGACCTGAATCTCCAGGTCGCTACAGTCATAACTAACATCCCGATGATTCCGGGTTCGATGCCTGCTGACTATCTGATGAGATGTAATCACATCGATACGCGTCATAGTAGTGCAGTGTTTTGCTCTGTGGTTGGTGGAAGTGAACCCACTGTTGTCACTCAGCAGGTTGATCTAGGTATCACCCACACCTCAGTGGTTCACTCTGGGGACAATTGGAGGAACGCTGCTTGTACAGGGCTCCGTATGACATGGTTTATTCGCTGCTCCTTTGGTGTTCTAACGGCCGATATTTTTGTGAAGCTGTTCTCAGCTTTTGTGCGACCCCACTTAGAGTACTGTATCCAGGCTTGTCCACCTTGGCTTGTTATGGACAAACCTGGAGTGGCTTTTGCGAGTGGGTACAAGGTTAGTGCAAGGATTACGGGGGCAAGCGTATCCCGAACGTTTGCTTAGCTTGGGTATGTACTCAATGCACTACCGCAGAAATAAAGGAGACTTGATCCTCACTTACCGTTTCATTGGTTGGTAGAGAGCAGAAGGACTTTCCTTTGTCAGCTCCGTCACTTCCCGAACATTGCGAGGGTTGCTGGGATCATTGCAGAAGAAGGTTCAGCAGAAGATCGCTATGGTTGTGTTGTGAGCAGCAGAATCCCTGCGCACTCAGAGAATGGGTATCCAACTGTCGTTTGAAACATTCCTCCGTCTCCGCATCGACGACAACCTCTGGCAAACTGTTCCAGTCATTCACTACCCGGGTGGATAGAGCCAGATCGGACCGTACACGGAGTCGCCACGGTTTGAAAAGTTTCCACCGGTGGCCTCGAGTTGCACAACTTGTGTTTAGACAAAAGAACGATTGCAGCTCACTCCCCAGCTCACCTCGTAGAATACGCCGAGTGAATATCATATCTCCGCAGCGACGACGATAATCCAAAGAGAACAGGTTCAACCGTCGAAGCTGTAGGAGGTAGGATAAGTCCGGAAGCTCTGGAACGGATTTGGATCCACGCCGTTGAACCTTCTCGATCATGTCACGTTCGGACTTAGTGAGCGGGTACGCAGCAGGCAATCCGTACTCGAGAACTGGGCGTACATGTGAAGCAAACAGTAGTCTGAAGAGTGCTGGGGTCAGGCGTGAAAAGGCTCTCCGTATAGCGTGAAGGATTCTGTATGCGGATGCGACCCTCTTCCGGGTGTCCTCGATTGATTTGAGATCAGGAGACACAATCACCCCTAGATCCCTCTCTTGCTTGACATTCCTAACATGTAAGATTGGTCCAGACTTGTCCTGGCTATTTAGTCCCGCCAAGCTGCCTAGTCTCCGAGGTCACCTGTTGAAGCTGCACAAACTTCGTTCTGATCGGGTAAGGACGGAAACTCGCTTGTCGCGCCGAGTTATTGAACGTTGGAACTCGCTTCCCGAGCACTCGTTAGGGAGTCTACGGTAGAGGGTTTCTAGCGTCAGTTAGATGCTCTTGGGTGTCAGTACCAAGCTTTCTCCCGCTTTTAACTGACTTGTATCTTCAACTTTCCCTTCGTTTTTCTAGTTTCTTCTCACACCTTGGTATTATCATTACTTAGCTGACATGTCTCCTCTTGTTTTTTTAGCTTACCCTTCACTCTTTTACTTCACATAAACCGGCCTGGCAGTGACTGCTGGGCAGGAAAATGTGGGCAGTAATTAGTTGGACAGGATGTGCTGCGGTCCCTGTTTTAGGCTTTTCAACATCTCAAGCAGACCTATTAATTCTCGATCCGACGATACGCAAAAGAAGAAACCTTCACGGGATTATCCTATCGTTCCGGTCCCAACTGAACTTGAACTTGAGTCAAATGCAGCTTGCGGCGATTCTACCTGTTCATCTGGTAGTATGCAGTGTTTTCTTTGCTCTCGCAGTGGTCAAGATCGGTGCTGTCTCCTGCTTGCAACCGGATTCGATTGACAAACATGAATAATGTCTTCCAAATGCATGTCCTGCAGCAAGGGCGTCACATCTCGTTCCACAGCTGTCCAATGCTCTTTTTGTAACGGATGGCTGCACATCGTTTGTTGTGGCATCAGCGCGGGACTGTACCATGAGCTTCAGCTGTGTACCTCCCCGGTTATCGGCTTTCAGTGACACGTGCCGAACTGCAGGGAGCAATAATCATCCATCCCCTGATCGCCCGGCTCTCCCTCTGCGTTCCTGCTCAGCTGAGGCTGGAGTCTCCACAGATGACGAGTCTACGCCTTCCTATCCAACTCTATCAGATGCGGACACCTCGCGACGGCGGAGTAGACACATTTCCATTACTCCTGCGACAGCACCAAATACTGAAGGACGGGTCATTGTTCCTCAGTCGAAGACATGCGACTGTGGCGAGAAATGGCGTACCAACAATTTCGGTCACCCCAAACACAGTAGTGCGCAATACGACCGCCAAAAAGATGCAGAAGTCCAAAACAGCACTGAAGCCTACTTCATCTCAGCTACGATTGGTTTTGGACGGAATGGCGCAGCTAGAAAGTCTGATCAAGACTAACCCCAGCACACCGAAACCACCTATACCTGATGGAAACAAGCGTCTCTTTCGTGAGGGGTGTCTAGTCATCGTAAATACTCCCGGGTGTAATGGGGAGACATCAACAGGAAGAATACAGGACGATCAATCATTCTTAAAGCACATGGTCTCTCTTCTATTCGATAGTGGGGAAAAAAGGATCAACTTTGTCTGTGCATTTCGCGTCGGGAGAAAGCGAGAAGACCCCACCAACTCCCGTCCTCACAGTTGAAGAAGGGTGCCGCCGTATCTTCGGACGGACCTCACGTCTCAAGGGAGAAAAATTCTGTTCTTAGAGATCTCTTCCCAGAAGGTCGAACCAAAATGAGGGACGCAGTTAACGAACTAAGAACCCGTAGAGCAAATGGCGAGACCAATTTGCACATAGTAGATTTCCAGGTAGTGCAGAAAGCACACAGGTCACGCTGGAAGCCACTATTCGTCTTCCCCGGGACTTAAAAACAAGGACGAAGAATGGACTACAGGTGATGGTTGCAAACGTTCGCAGCCTCCGGAACAAATTGGACGAGGTACACGCTCTTACCTCAAAGCTGCTTACGGACCTGCTGGCCTTCACTGAGTCCTGGCTCACTTCAGATATCTCTGACACCGAGATCTACATCTCAGGATACCAACTTTTCTGTGCTGACCGATCTGAAACAAAAGCTGATGGCGGCGTAGTTCTCTGCTGAAGTGAGGATCTTAAAGTTCACCTCGTAGAAGCTGTCAGCGACGCTGATGGTGGCGTAGAACTGCTCTGGTGCAGGATCAATGACGGATTCAAATCTCATGTGGTTGGCGTTGTCTACGAAGCCCCGTGGAGACATGACGCCTCTGTGCTAGACTATATCAAATCGCATGGAAACCGCTGTGATTGTCTTATTGTGGGTGACTTCAATGCCCCGGATGTCAATTGGGACTTACTACACTGCCGCCTTCCACCCAGGTCCTTTGACGCTAGCCTCCTTGAAACTATCCTCAAAACGTATCTCTCCCAGCATATAACATCGCCCACTCGGCTTCTTCCCGGCCAGACTCCGCACATTCTTGATTTTGTGCTCCGGCTCTGTCTGATGTCTCAGAATTGATTCTTCTACAGCCCATTGCTAGCAGCTACCATTATACAATCTCCTTCATATGGACTAAACGTCTAGCTCTCCGAGACCGGAGCGCACACCGTCGAAACTTCTGGCGAACCGACGTATCCAAGTTAAAGGTGGCAACGAGTACGCTGGACTGGTATGTTCCACAACACTTGGAACTCGATGCTGCTTGGAACGATCTATTCTACAACTTGAAGCGACCCTTTTGAGGAGATCGTCCTATTCCACAGTAACAGGCCTCTCTCTAAGGGCCCCCCTGGATCGACCGAGAACTCAGGGCCAACATGAAACAACGACGAAAACTATGGGACAAATTCAAACTTTCCCGCTTAGACTCAGACTTCTCTAAATACAGGGCCGTCAGGAACTTCTGCTTCCTGCAGAAACGTGAAAGGAGACAATGATACGAGCATAGCCTGGCTTTCTAGGCCAAAGAAACTATTTTCATACGTTAACAGATCTTCCAAGACCGGCTGTGGAATTCCTGCATTGTCTTCGTATGAGCCAGGTATAATACACTATGATGACGCCAAAGCTGACCTCTTGGCTCTATAGTTCTCCTTAGTATACACGAAGGGAGACAAACTCGCAAAGAATCATGTACTTTCGCATATCGATATCGATGCAGGTGCTTCCTTGTAGTTACTACTAGCACTGAACTCATTTTCCTCACCAGCCCCCCACACCCCCATTTTCTCAGGATTGTAGCAGAATTCATTGCCGTCCCTCTTTGTTAAATTTTTCACCTCTCTTAAAGCTGGTCGACTACCTATGGACTGGAAGACGGGTGTACTTATACCGAAATACATAAGTGGAAACCGCCAGGACCCTGCGAAAGATCGGCCAATTTGCTTGACGTCGGTCACCTGCATGATCATTGGAAAGCACATTAAATGTGTCTTCCACCGACACTGCGAAGATCTGAATTTCACTTCTTCTACTCAGCATGGCTTCCGAAAGGGACGTTACTGTAGTGACCTGGAGATTCCCCTGTTTGGCTGCCGCATGCTGCGTAAAATATTACAAAATCACAAAATTATATTTTCTCGATGTACATAGCAAAATAGCCGCTCGCCTGTTTGAACGTTGCTCGCGTTTGTTTGAGTCAACATAGCATCCGCCTTCGAACGGCGCGACGCTCCTCGGCTCCGCTGCCATCTTTGCTCTCCGCGCACGCGACCACACCTTTCCCTAGCTAGCTATCTTTCGGTGCCTTATTTTTAGCACTAGATAGCCTTTCGCCCACTTAATAAATTTTTCCTAGCGTTACCTTTGGTGTTCTCCACTCACCGGAGGTTGGCCTTATATCCGCGTATTTGTTCTAAAGCGTACCGATCCCGCTTCGCGCTTTATTACTGCAACACTAACCTGCTGGTCGCAAGAGAGAAGTGGGCTAACTCAATGGACGCTGGAAAACGTTTAGACATGATCATCGACTACAGCAAAGCTTTTGACAGTCCCGCATCAGGAACTACTCTCTAAGCTCTGCGGAATTGGC
The DNA here is from genome assembly GCA_944474145.2 of Dicrocoelium dendriticum. NCBI lineage: Eukaryota > Metazoa > Platyhelminthes > Trematoda > Plagiorchiida > Dicrocoeliidae > Dicrocoelium > Dicrocoelium dendriticum. Next base: position 86,978,693 of record OX104064.1, read on the forward strand.
ATAACAGGGAACCTCCTACTTTGGATCAGGGACTACTTGCAAGGCCGGAACATGCAAGTCAGGATAAACGATACCCTTTCATTTCCAGTGCTTATGTCCAGTGGCGTACCACAAGGCTCCGTTCTCAGACCGGAATTGTTCAAGATATATACCAATGCTCTACCAAGTATGCTACAAACGGACTGTCTGATCTATGCAGATGACCTAAAGCTATGGTCGGAAGTGTGCAGCCTCGAAGACGCCGACCGATTACAGGAAATACTTGATCTACTACACGCTTGGTCTATCAATTGAGATATGCCGGTCAACAAAGATAAGTGCTCTGTCCTTTCCATAGATGCTACTGAACCACGGCGTCTATCACATTGGCGGGCACCTACTCAAGACTGCCACAAAGGCAAAGGACCTGGGGAGAATAGTATCTTCTGATCTCAAAACTACCCGTGACACCTTAAAGAAAACTGCTGCGGCGAACAGAATGTGGGGCGTCGTAAGGAGATCCTTCACTAAAATGACACTGCAGATATTTAGACTTCTCTTCACTTCCCACATCCGTCCCATCCTTGCATTCGGACTTCCGGCCATAGCCCCTCTATCGAAGCATGAAAGTGACAACAGAAAAAATCGGCGACGAGTCTCGAATTTTTTCGTTGGGCTACACGAACTCTCGTACCTCGCCCGCTTACTGAGGATGAACCATTTTCCCTAAACTATCGCCGACGTCGCGGAGACCTCACCTATACTAGGTGTATTCTATGAGGGCAATTGGGAAACCAGCTGACGCAGTTTTCTCAGCTAAGACCTGGCAGTTCGACTCTAGGTCACAGCTAGGCGCTGTTTAAACCGAGGAGGTTAAAAGTCCGCTCAGATGTTGCTCTCTACTCGAGTAATTAATGTCTGGAACAGACTACCGGACCCGATTGTCACTGCGCAGTCAGAAGCGAGTTTAAAACGTTTGCTAAACATCTTCCTACTGAGTACTCCAAGATCCTGCAGAACTGATACTACATCCTGAGCTATGTCACAGCTACTACGCCTGCAATCCTTGGAAGATCGGGAAGTCATCATCATCATCAACAGCAGTACATCAGCCATTTGAACTGATGCTTCGCTGCCATACAACCACGAGGACCTATGAAATAAAGGATAAGAAAAGGGAGAGGTGACTTACCTGAAAACCTTGATGACCTAAGCAAACATTCACGATCAAAGCGCCTACACCTTGTGTAGACACCACACTGTCACAAACAGCTGGCTATCGTTCAAAGATAAGGCGGCATCGGCGAGACAGCTTCCTTGCGGCTTTCACTGCCACGCGTCATAATCAGCCATTACCCCGCAGATAACTCAGCACCGAAGACACTTTAAACAGGCAATTCGACCAGGAGACGACAGCAGACGCGCCACTGGTGTCTACTGCGAGCCATATCCTGTAAAGTCTCGAGCCAAGCACAAGGTGAGTCACGTGGACTCCAACCCGGAAGGCGAGACGGACCAACGGCACCCAGTTTGGTCGTCAGTGACTTCATTTCCCGCTGCAAAGTCAACTGTCCACTTCGAACCTTGCGCCACCCTACACCTGGCAGACTAAACAAGGTCCTCCTAGGTAAGCGGTGACCAGGCATGCGTAGCACGTGCCCGAGCCAACGCAACTTATTCAGTGCCATCTGTTGTTCCATGGAGCTAGCATGATTAGCATTACCTAGTACTCGCCTACGCACATCATCGTTGCAGACACGCTGGCGCCATCCGACTCCAGCAATGCTTCGCAGGCAACGATGATCAAAGACTTGAAGGCGCCTCAGATCTTCAGACCGAAGGGGCCAAGTTTCACTACCATAGAGTAGAACGGCCCTCACTGTGGCCTTGTACACACGGTCTTTCAGACGGAAGGAAATTCCCTTCTGTCACCAAAGATGCCGCAGGTACAAGAAGGTAACTCTGGCTTTTGCAATGCGTGAGCTGACGTCAGTTTCTATGCGCCAGTCGTTACTGATGCAGCTGCCAAGATAAGTGAATTGATCAATCACCTCGAGTTCTTCGTTAGCAAGGGTCAAGGGGTCATCAAGTGGCTGGTGGTCCTGCAGTAACACTTTGCACTTTGAAGGTGCGAAGTGCATACCAAATAATGAGACCACTCTAGACAGGCTATTCAGGCTTCATTGGGTCGCCCCAACATCGTCGAAAAGCAAGATGATATCGTCCACATAAACTAGATCAACTAACCTTTCACCAAGCAGCACTTTAACGCCTATATCGTAAGATTCCGCAAGGAAACACTCCGGGATAGAATCCACGATGAAATTGAACAAAAATGGGGGAATCGGACAACCTTGACGAACGCCACTTGTGGTCGGAAAGCTATCCGATAGGGCACCGTAGACCCTGACGCGGCCTGTAGTGTTCGAGTATAGAGCACGAAGGATGTTCACATATTTCGTGGGAACACCTTTCCGCGCAACTATTTCGAACAGAATCGATCGATCAACTGAATCGAATGCACTCTTGAAATCGAGGAACACAGCTGTTATCGGTCTGTGGTATGCGTGGCGCTGCTCTAGCACCTGCCGCAAAGTGAATATATGGTCTATACAGCCACGCCCTTGGCGGAAACCGGCCTGCTCTTCCCTAATCCGAGATTCCCGTTCTGCAGTGAGTTGATGAACGAAACTGCATGAGCAATGGGCGTGTTCGACGTCGCGTATTTGATGCAGAAAGAGCGAGTGAACCGCTCAGCACCATTATATCACGCACCAGGCTCCGATGGCTGGGCCACGTGTTGCGCATGCCAGCACACCGACTCCCGCGACGTGCATTGTTTGCGCGTTATGAGCGCGGTTGGAAGAGGAGGAGGGGAGGCCAAGTGATGACTTAGTCGAGAGAAATGAAAACCCTCACTTCGAAGTTGGCGTCGGTTGGTTCATCCCGATTGCCTGGCTGGGGTCCTAAGGACAGTGAACACGTTTGGTTGGACACACTTGCTGATATGGCTTGGAGCCGGCCCCAATGGCGTTTGTGTTGTGAATTCCTTTGTCCATCCCCCTCCTGTTAAGCATCCCCCTCCAATCACGATCTCACCTGTTAGGCATAATATGACTCTTTTACGGCAGCCAGCTGTTAGCTCTCCGTTTGTTTTTCTTGTCTTGTCTTTTGTACTGCGGCTGCGTGTGCGACTGCCTTTCTTACATATTGCCATTACGATCGATTCGCTCCATTCAGCCTGGACACTTCCTTCCAGATACATCCGAATACGGAGGTTAGTGCTTTGCAGTGGACCTCACCTCAATGCTTAAATAGTGAAGGTGGGAGGGAATCCGGGCCAGCGGCACGAAAACGATTGAGGGCTGTGATCGCGTTTCGGACCTCGGCCTCCGACGGAGGCTCTAAACTAACCGTCCTTGGCTCGTCCTGCATTACCTGAGTAGGACGAGGTCCGGGAGCAGGGGGCCAGCTGAAATGATCTTCGAAGTGTTCCGCCCAATGAACCATACGGCGCTCCTTATTGTGTATCAGCGCACCCGCACTGTCTCTGATTGTCTCACTGACGCCTGGTTTTCTGGGACCAGTGGTGCCGATTAGCTGGAAGAGCTTGCGGTAATTGCCTACTGCTCCTGCCTCCTCCATTTCTTGAGCCCGACTGGTCCACCAGGCTTCCTTGTCAGCACGTAGGCTCTGCTTTAGTTCACACCTAATAGCCCGTCTGGTCACATTGTGTTCAGAGCCAGCCGGGAGGTGTCTTCTAGATTCCAACAGGTTCGCCGACCTCTCGGATATCTAGTGACTGGTGCGGTGACGATGGATAGTGCCACAAGCAGATGCTCCTGCGTCATGCATTGCGGCCGAGATCCTATTCCACTGAAGCTCATTGTCATTAGGACAAGACAGCGGAAGTTCGGTATGCAGTGCTTCTTGATAGGCTTGCCTGACCGAGGATTGAGACAATTTCTCAGTTGCCAATCGGGGGAGACGCTTGGTGCGCCTCCCGGTAAAGTTAATGGAGAAACGACAGCGTACCAAGGCATGATCAGAGTCGACAGAGATACTCCAGTAGGAGCGGCAATCCAGGATGGAACCACGCCACCTGTAACTTATGGCTATGTGGTCAATTTGAGTCCATCGCTGGCCAGCTACAGGAGGACGCCAAGTGGCACTTCGGCGCCCACTGTGTCTAAAAGCACTGCTACTAAGAAACAACTGGTGCTCCGCACACAGGTGCAGCAGACGCTCACGGTTGTCAGTCCGTTCGGAGTTAAGCCCACAATTACCACCCAACTGAGCTTCTGAAGAGCTCAGACGCCCTACTTGTGCGTTCATATCCCCTGCAAGTACTATAATATCTGAACTAGTAGCACTGCGTAGTAGCGCGTTCAGTTCGTGATAGAATGTGTCCATGACAACATCTGAACTGCAGTCGGTGGGATCATAAGCGGAAATCACAAACAAACAGCGTATTGCACTACGTGAATCGATCTTAGCTGATGTCGTCAAACGGGCTGCACATAAACGGCTGTTCACCGGAATCTAATCAACCAACGATGGCTCAGCCTTGGAGCTTAGAATGATACCTACACCAGCTTGACCCGTGAGTGCTGCATCGGGGTCTCCGGATATGTGCAACAAAAACGAGAGGATAAGCCAGGTGCAGTTAATTCAATAACGCGTTAGGGTCATTGATCCTAGTTTCGGACATACAACACACATCAATACCCAGTGTGTCCAAGGTGCGTGCGAGTGCAGCCTGTTGACCTGTTTGTCTTAGAGGGCGAACGTTGAACTTCGCCATGGAAAGGGGATAGCGTGGCTTTATAAGGCGCTTTTTCCGATAGGCGTCGGATAGGTATTGTGGGATGGTGGCTGCAGATGGTTCTTTTTCAGTGGCACTTTGGTCGCTGTCAATTAAGCAGGGAATACTAGAAGGAAGTTAGTAATGGGTGTCGGGATGAGAGTAAGAAAAAAAGGTGGAAAAGAAAGAAGGGAGGCGCCGGCAGGAGCATGTTTCCGCTTATGCACCCTGATGTATGCAGCAGATAATGCGACCCTAGATAATCTGCGCGACGGCCGATGCAGGATGAAGTTTATGTTTGAAGAAAATGTCATGGTTGTATGTGGGTTGAGATACTGCCAGGGGGCCCAGACCTAGGCAGGAGAACGATTAGGGTCCTCATCCAAAAGCTTTGGCTCAAAAGCCTGTCCGCAAGGCAGGGGAGGAGGCAGTGATTTAGTTTTACACAAATAGATGCCATCCCATTTCAAACCCCCAACCTGGAGGACTAAGAGACTGAGTTTGTCTGACCTCTCACCATTGACCAAGCTGGTAGAAGTAGCTCTCAAGGTGCCCGGAGGTATCACCCAGTATAGCTCAATGGGTCAATGAAGTACGCAAACCGTCGCACCACGTTAAGGTCCGGTCTCGTTTTATTCGCAGACAACGAATAAATAATTTGGTGGCTATGTTGATTCAGAAGGAACTGGAACGATGTGGAAAGCTCTTGAGTGTTCCTTCTGGAGCGGATCGCTGAACCAGGAAGTGATAACGTGCTACGGGTTCTTGATTGGTCTAAAACGAAAGACCGGAACCACAAACTGGCCAACAAATTACTGCCCATGTTCCCTGTACTAGCAGTCCCCGCTGTGCAGGTCACATGAAGTCAGGAAGACGTAGAATGAAAGTGGAAGATAAAGAGGGAGGAAAATCATTCAAATGAAGGCTAACAGACGAGTGAGGAGAATGACAGAATATGAATTCAAAGTTGGAAAATAGATATGGTCAGGAGAAGGGAAAAGATTTCTTGTTACCACCCAAGAGCGTCTAACTGACGCTCGAAATCCTTAACCGTAGGTTCACTGATTACAGTTTCTGCGATCGAACTCCAGCGCTCGACAACTCTATGCAGTAACCGAATTTCCACCCTGATCCGGTCGGAACACTGCTTGTGTAGCTTCATGGGATGACCGCGAAGACAAGGCAACCTAGCCGGGCTAAACAGCCAGCTCAAGTCCAGTCCAAATGAGGATTAGATCTCCTCGAAACCGTTGGTAGTGTATTGAATCATATCCAAGCTAAGTAAACGCTCGGGGTACGTTTGACCAGTAACCGCTCGACGAAATTGGTACCTACTATCAAAACCCTCTCGAGCTTCATTGTGTCCCGAACAAGGCACTGCGGGCAAACCTAGATACAATATACCAGATGGAGCCGAACGAAAGTTGTGAACAGCTTCACAAAGATGTCGGTAGTTAAGACCCCGAAGGAACAGCGTATTAACCATAACATTCTGAAACCCCTACTTGCGGCCTTCCAGTTGTCACCAAGATGCAAAGACGAGGAGTGGACGACATCTAGGTCTAACTGGTTGGAGACAAAGGGGAATTCGACCCCACGAAGCACGTACATCAAAGGTAGAAAAGTTGCTCCTACACGAAGGACGGAACACTTAACATGACATATGGGCAGTAACCACAAAGTAGACCAGTCCCAGAGTCTGTGCAGAGTATGCTGAATGGCCACAGAACCCACAGAGACATCTAAAACATTCCACAGCTTAAGATCATCAGCAAACAATAACGACGATACCCCAAGCTCCCCAGGGAGATCGTTTACATAGATGAAAAATAGCATCGGTCCAAGGACCGAATCCTGTGGGACACCGCTAAGGACCGTCTGCCTAAAGGAAAAGCTGCGACCCACGTGTACACACTGCTCTCTTTCCTGCAAAGATGCAGATACCCAGTGAAGGGCGCAGCCAGATACATCGTAGGAGCTCATCTTTTGTGACAGCCTCAAGTGAGTTACCTTGTCAAATGTTTTCGAGAAGTCGACGAAAAGCACATCCGCTACTTGGCCATTGTACACTGCCTCGGCCCAAGCTTCACGAGCAACCAACAAATTCGTCAGACACGAAAACCCACTCCAGAATCCGTGTTGTGCACTGCTTAGTAGATTAAATCTATTCAGGTGACCTTCCAACGAATCTCTCACCAGCTTCTCAAGGCGTTTGACCACGACACTAGTCAAACTGACTGGCCTATAGTTGGCTGACAGCCTCCTGCAGCCATTTTTGGAGATAGCACAAAAGACAGCTTCCTTCCATTCAGAAGATAATGTAGAGCTATCAAGTGACTTCTGAAACACCATCGTCAGCGGACCATTTAGTTCCGCCACCAACTCATGCAGAAGCTTCGGATGAATTGAATCATGCCCAGCTGCTTTAGATGGGTTCTGTTCTGGCAGCAGTCTAAGGACTTGCGTTTACGCCACAGTAAATTCAGCTAAATTTGTACCTTCAGGGACTCTAGGGACAAATTTAACGCTAGTCAACGCGACATCACGTACAAAAGCGCCTGCATACTACTCAGCAAGTACACTAGCTTTGTCAGAATCCGCATACGCATGAGTTCCGTCGGCCCGCATCAAAGCTGGAATTACTGAATTTGAATCATAGCACCTTTTAACATAAGCGAGGAAGTTCGGATGTTCCGAAGCTCCATCAGCCAATCCCTTTTCGTACACCAGCCGAGCTTTGCTCAAATGTTGTTCACATCTATTTTTAGCCTCGCGGTACCTATCATAGGTGCTAGTTGATGGAGCCGCATGGTAGGTCCTCCAGCACATAGAACGCTTCTGGAGCAAGTGCTTGTCTGTGGTATCTATCCACAGAAGCCGTACTCGCGTCGCTTTTCTCATCACAAGTGGGATGTGGGAAGTAGACACTTCCGTGACACAAGAGTTAAATTTATCCCAGGCCGCCTGAACCGTATCGGCCACCTAGATTTCGCAAAGCAACCCCGAAGCCTTGACACGCACTGCCTGATAGTTAGCACACCATGTTTGGATTTGGCTTAGCTGTGCTCTGGTGACGTCTGGTCAGAGCACGGCTGAATAATAAGCAGACATGATCACTGGCACCTAAAAGAGAACCGTAAGTGATGTCTACAACGAAGTGACTTGGTAAAAAACTAAGTCCAAAATTGACGGTAGTGGTGGTGGTCTCATCGTGCATCAGAGATGGAAATTGTCGCTACCCTTGGTAACCATCGTAAGTTATTCCGTCTGATACGGGAAACGGGCAGCAGGAGACCTGGTGTTAGTTAAACTATATGTGATGAGAGTGGACAGCCTATCCACAACTTATCAAAACGCTTGGAGCGTTGGGCTGAGCACTTTAAAAGGCAATTTAATCGATCGGAATGGTTAGATTTTTCGCCGGCCATTGATCGTCCCGCTCCGTGGGCCGTCCCTTTGGATCCACCCTTTCGCTCAGAAGTCGAACGTGAGATTGAACTGTTGAAGTCAAATAAAGCCGCGGGACCTGATGATCTTCCTCCAGCCCTCTTTAAAATCGGGGGACATGCTCTTTTGGATGACTTACACGAGTTACTAGTCAAACTGTGGGAGCAGGAAACTGTCCCAACCGATTGGAGCCGCTCCGTCATAGTCCCAATTTTCAAGGGAGGCTCACGATCGGAATGCGATAGCCATAGAGGAATCAGTCTGATCTCCATCGCCTCCAAATTGCTCGCCTCTGTCATCCTTCACAGACTGACTGGCACTCGTGAAAGCCATATTCGTGAAGAGCGAGCTGGATTTCGTCGAGGTCGTGACTACATTGACCACATCACCTTGCGTCAGTTGTTGGAGCACCGTCACATATATGGGCGGTCCATTGTTGTCGTGTGGATAGACATGCATTTTGGGACTGTCTACTCAGGAAAGGTGTATCTGAGAAATATGTGAATATTATCCGAGCATTATATGCGTGTAGTTCGGACAGAGTGAGGGCTTACGGCAAGTTGTCGTCACTGTTTAATATCTCCAGTGGCGTGAGACAAGGATGCCCGCTGTCACCTTTCCTCTTCAACTTCGCTTTTGACGAAATCATGGAAATCGCGTTCACAGGACACGACTTAGAAGGTGTGGATCTGCTCTCAGGAGAACGACTTCTTGACTTAGAGTATGCTGATGATATTGCCCTAATCTGTGACAGCTCCCAGATGTGCCAAGCGGCACTGGACAGATTAGCACTGGTTGTCAACCGCCTCGGGCTTTGCCTCGCACCCTCGAAGTGCAAAGCGTTCCTCCAAGATTGGTCTTAACCGCCTCCTACGCTGACCGTTTGAGGGGATCAGCTAGAAGTGGTTCAAAAATTCAACTACCTGGGAAGTTGTATCATCGTCCGTGGGATTGAAGATGAAATCACAAGCCGTATAGCGTAAGCTCAGGGCACTTTTGCTAACCTTCGCCACTTATGGCGCCGGCGCGACATTACTCTTGCCTTGAACGGTAGAGTGTACAATGCAGCGGTACGTTTGACATTACTGTACGGTTGTGAAACCTGGCCGCTTAAAGCAGCGGATCTGAAGAGGGTAGTTATGTTCGATCACCGGTGCCTTCGCAATTTAGATCACATCTGGTGGGAACACTGCATGAGCAACGAGCGTGTTTCCGGCACAGGGAAAGGAACTAAACCGCTCAGCACCGTCCTTTCACGCACCAGGCTCCGTTGGCTCGGCCACGTGTTACGCATGCCAGCCCACCGACTCCCGTGACGTGCGTTGTTTGCGCCCGGGGTGTGGATGGAAGAAGATGAGGGGTGGCCAAGCGATGAGTTGGTCTAGAGGAATGAAGGCCCTCACTTCTGAGCTGGCCTCAGTTGGAGCGTCTCGGCTCCCTGGTTGGGGTCCGAAAGACGATGAACACGTTTGGTTGGACACGCCTGGTGATATGGCTAGGAGCCGACCTCAGTGGCGTTCGTGCTGTGATTTTCTTTATTCCACCCCATCCCTCTTAGCCTCCCCATCCAACCACGATCTCATTATTTAGCCTTATATAATTTTGCATAGCAATTTTTTTGGTGCACAGTAGCCGGCTGGCAACTTACCGGAACGATGCCCATCCGTTACCGGTAGCTCAGCCGGCTTGCACCAGTTGCATTTTTTTCTTCTTTTTTCTGTGTATTGCGGCACAGTAGCTGAGGTGTTCCCCACCTCTAGCTAACGTGTATGATGATGATGATGATTTCTCCAGGATGGCCCAGCGCGCACCCTGGAGTCCCTCGCTTATTATGGGAGCAGAACATCTCCACGTTTCGATCAGCCACACACTAATGTAATAATGTGTCAGCTATACGCCACAACGGCGCTTCGCTGCCGCGCGACCACCACGCCGTGCGCGGACTGAGTATACGCGGATTCGAACCGATAGCTTTATGGTTGCAAACCAGACACGCACACCACTCGGCCACCGGTCGAGAAACAGTTCCGGTGAAGCCCCATCAACGATCGACATCCAATCGGATCATGTTCTATTATTGACCTTCTACCTTTTGCCAACCTCCCCACTTTCAAGTATTGACATTGATTTTCCGTTAATAGTCGAAGAGTCAATTTGCTTAATTAGACATTGCTTCCCATTCTACGTTAAAATCTCATTTCATCAATCCTTGTGCTTAAGCAAGGCAGGTTTGCGTTGTAATTTATCGGTCTGGCGAGTAAAGTGCGTGAGACGAAGGGTCTGTCTTGTTCTCGTCTCTCTGAGGCGGAATCTCCTGTGAAGCCTGTGTTTGGTCAAGGAGAACGTTTTAACTGTGCGCGTAAGACCGTGTTGTGCCCAAGTCTCCCGGGTTGTGCAAAATTGAATTCTGTCAGCGACCTTCCGTGCGGGATACCATTCTGTCTCACGTTCGTTCATCCCACTAGGAGAGTCGTACCAATCCGTATTACAGCCAAGGACCAAGTTATAACATCGCTACTGATGTCTTTTGCCTTTGTTAGACTGGATTACAGGATTCCAGCATTTTTTAGTGACACAGAAGCAGCTGTAGCTAGCTTGGCCAGTGTTGGTCTTGCATTGAGTTCTCGCTGCTCAATTTGTTTCCGATTGACAGCCGCTTGTGTGCACTTTGACTTCATGACTCGTGCAGGATCAGTAAACATCGTACAGGGAGACGCAGTTTGTTTGTGATCACCGCTTACGCTCCAGCCGACTGCTATTGTGCATCGGTTAAGGAATATTTTTACCACGGACGCCACCAGTTTTTGAGTAAAGCCGTAAATTTCGGTGTCATCCTTGCTGGAAACTTTAATGCACGGGTCTTCCGCCTGCTGCCATGCGAACGTCCTTTTAGTGACCGTCATGCGTTTGATAAGAGTCTGGAACAAGCTAGCACCCGGATACGTGTCTGCGTTCTCGAACATAAATTTCGCAAAAGGATCAACAAGTTCATAACTCTGCAGAACGTGACCAAGTCGTTTGATTGTTCTATAACAGCAGTCCAAACGTACGAACAGGGTCCAAGTTTCCCCACCATACTCTATCCTGTGAGTTAGCTGTTTTCTCATTTGGTATATGGGAGAGCAAAATGCAGCATAAACAAAATGTGCCTTCCTCTTGAAGCGAACCAGTTGTCGTCCCGATTTTCAAGAAAGGCGCTCGAGGGATTAGTCATTACGGTCGTCTCCAGACAATCGGCACCAATTCTGCTTCGTAAACTATCCCCAATACGTGAATCATACTACTGTGGAGAACAAGCTGGTTTCCGTCCCTGCCGTGGATTCATGGATCAAATCTTCATCCTCCGCTAAATCCTCGAACATCACATTTAACGCAGGCCCATTGTCGTCGCATTCCTAGACTGACTCGGTTGATCAGTCTGTTTTGTGGCGTTGATCGCTGAACACAACACTTTACCTTCATGTCTCCGATAACATAAGGGTTTACAGCAAGCTTTCCTCGCCCCTGGTTGTCAATAGCGGCGTTCGACAGAGCTGCTCCATGTTCCATTCTTCTTCAACTTTGCAGAACGCTCTATCAATAGCTCTAGGTTTCCGAAAATTTGGCCTAGTGCTTCTAACGGATGAACGCGTGACCGACTTCTATTATGGTGATGATATCGCCTTACTTGATGATGATCCACACGGCATGGAACTCATTCTGAATCGTTTGGCGGTTGGAGCATCTAAGTATGGCGTGAACCGGACAGCGGCATCCGGTTTCGGATTTGCCTGTCGCTTTGGCCTCCAAAGGAACAGCCAAATTGCGCCTGCGCCTACAGAGGGACAATGGATGGCTTACGCTGCACCACCCACAGCTCCATCCACACATCCCATATCCAGTGTAAACCCGAAGGAATAAGACCGGGAGGCATGTAGATGGGAAGCACGTTTCATCAACGGAGCCGGCTCACACTCCACAGGTAAACACAAACACGCTGTGTTTGGGGCATCAAGCGCACACAAGGCGGTGACTAGACCGTGGTCCGCTCCACGCTGAGTGCATGGAACCACTCTTGAATCCTAGCACGGCCACAAGGACCGTGCACCTGTCCACTCCAGCAACGACCAACTGTCTCCTGGTGCCAATATGGACGAGGTGGTGTGTAATAGACTGGTAGGCACCTCGTCAACATGCACATCAAGCGCAGCCACACCTGGGATATCAAGCAACAGCCAATCATTTTAAACGACAATATCAACCAAAATAAATCGAATAATGCATACAGATACGGTGACATAATTCTTCACTAAATGAGCGTATAAAATAAATTGGTTACGAATTAATCCGTGATAACTACAAGACGTCAGAGAACATATTTGAAGGAAGTGCAACAAACGCGAAAATGTTATCGAACTTAACTACATTTAGCTTAAGCGACGTGTGCAAGTTTATAGAAGATAGTACAGGTAGACAATGGTATGATAAAGAAAACCATTTGGACAGTATAGCAAATCCACCACCTGAAATAAAGAGACTCAGCATGCAAGCACGCGGTTAGTAAATCGAATGCAGTGTACTTACAGACGCTGCGCCGGTTCTGTCTATGTTCTCTGCAGGACCCGTCGTCGCTTCGGTAGTGGTCCCGAGTGGCCTCGCTCATGGCTCACTAGGCCTGCCTGACTCAGTCACTCGCGACCGCAAGTGCTACAGCACCATACGCTCGATGTCGATGGAGTACAACCCATTGGCGCTTGCCGCTTCTTTTCTGCATGCATGAGGTCTTTCTCCCGCACTTCAGCAACTGCCTTCGTGATCAGATCGCGCCATGCACGCCGATCAACCGCCTGTTTTCATGACCTGCAATCAAGGTTACAACGTGCTAGGCTTGTAGCGAATGTATATCTCTCTCCTCCTAATTGTACTTCTATATTTCCATTATTTATTGTACGGTTTTGTTTTAACTGATCAGCAGCCGATAAAATCATTTTTCGGGTTTCGATTCGCCTTCTGGTTTCGACTACGTATGTTGTTCTGTTGATCGTCGTCGGTCTGCTAGCGTCGTCCATCGGTCATCGGATCTACCGCGTCGAATTATTGTGCTGACTAAGTTTCGTCTAACGACCGGGTTGTGCGATTAACTGACGGCCTATCGAGGATCTTACTTTACCGAAGCTCAGGTCCAGCATTCTTACTTTACAGACTGGGAGTTCCTTTATGTGGTTAAGCCCTTTTAGTTTGGCCTTTTCACCACAGGCTCACTTTGATCATCTCCTGATAACAAAGTCTCGGTTTTTCTGCATCCCGCTTCCCAGCACTCAGTTGACCATGTCATAGTTGTTTCGGTATCCGCGTCGAATCCATACGGCTCACATGACCGTGCCACCTCAGTTGTTTCAGAAAAAGTATGCAGTCCGTTGCATACATTCCACTTCGGGGCAACAATCCCGCGTCCGCAACTCTGCCGCACCAACATATGCGCAGAATCCGTCGCAAACACTGTTGCTAAAATCGCTAGAGAGATCGCACATCCCGTCAGTACATCGTCCACGTTTTACTGCCGTATAGAAGAACGAACAACACCATGGATTTGTACATCATCAGCTTCGTGCCAACGGTAAGCTGATGGTTGTTCTACGCTCGGTACTCTAGCTTCCAGAATGCGGTCGCTGCGTTCCATACGCGGATACGAAGCTCGCCTTGTAGCTGTTGGTCAGTCGACATCACACTCCCAAGGTAGCAGAAGCGGGAGGTGGTTTCCAATACTTCAGCACCAATGCTGATTCGCTGCAATATTGAAGATTGCACCTCCGGTGAAGGCTGAAAGAGACAGACAGTTTTGCTTGTGTTGATGTTGAGCCCGAATTTGGCCGCTGTCGAAGCCAGAGCACTAATCATATGCTGCAACTCATCCGCGCTGTGTGCAAACAACGCAGTCGTCAGGAAACAGTAACCTACGGCTAGTTGTCTCACAGACTAGGGTTCTCACACCGAAACGATGGATGTTCAGCAACCCACCATCAAGACGGTGCTCCACACGAACACCGTAAGCAAAAGCCGCATCAAAAGCACAAGGCATCATTGCATGATGATTAATATTAAAAAGGGAAGCAGCTAAGGCCTCGCCTTGTTTCACACCAGAGACAACTGCGAATTCATCCGAGGTCTGTCCACTCAGCTGCACCCTCGCTCGCATACCACTGTGCAGACATACAATTAAACTTACAAACTTACGCAGGCAACAAAACTTAGCCAACACGAGCCGTAATACCTCGCAGTTCACCGAATCAAATGCTTTTGTGAGATCAACAAACAGCGAGTACAACGGCTAGTGTCGTTCTCTGCAATTCTCCTGCAACTGACGAGCCGCAAACACTATATCGATAGTGCCGCGACCCACATTGCTTTTTCGCCACGTTAGGTTCCACAACTTGACTGACGAGGTGGTTGAGCAGGATTCGGTCAATCACCTTGCTCACACAACTCAGCAAGTTGATGCCACGATAATTCGTACCACATTGCTTGCTCCCTTGTACAATGGTAGCACAAGGGCATCCTTCAGCTCAGGACGCACCTCCTCCTCAGTCCACACTCGTTGCACCAAGTGGTATAGTGCAGTCACCAACGCGGCTCCGTCGTGTTTCAATACTTCAGGCGGGATCCCGTCGGAACCGACATACTTGCTGTTTCGCAGCTGAGCAAAAGTGCTCTCTGAGTCTCATCAAGTGTCGGCATGTCCGGGAGACTCGCCTTCACATCTTGCTGCTTCAGCCGGTTCAATGTAGGCCAGTCGATCATCTCTGAACGGTTGTTCAAGAGATAGCCAAAATGTCTGCAGTCTGTGTACAGGTAGTGCCTGAACTACCGTCGATCGGCATCCTCTGTGGCTCCAATCTTGGTCCCTACACCACCTTCAGGGAGTTAAAGAATTCCTTTTGTTAGCAGCATCCGGCGTAACATTCCATCTGCTTTGTCTTCTCCGTCTACCATGCATTTTTTAATACGACGGAGCTCTCGGATCAGTCGCCGTCGTAGTTTGCGAAACTGACTACTCTTCCCCAAGTCACTGGTGTCTATCACATATGCAGCAAATGATGAATTCTTCTCACACACCAGTGCACATTGTTCTCATCAAACCAATCAGGCCGCTTATACTTTGCGCGCCCGATGGTCTCCTCAGCAGCAGCTGTCACCTGGT
Organism: Dicrocoelium dendriticum; assembly: GCA_944474145.2. Lineage (NCBI taxonomy): Eukaryota > Metazoa > Platyhelminthes > Trematoda > Plagiorchiida > Dicrocoeliidae > Dicrocoelium > Dicrocoelium dendriticum. Next base: position 86,994,100 of record OX104064.1, read on the forward strand.
CTCGAATGTGGTGCCACAGGTTGCTCACTATGGTTATGCAGTCCACATCACACAGGTGTGCAGCCATCTTCTTCTCCAACTCAATACGTTTTTCCCCAGTACCGAGGGAGAGAATGCTAAATTTACGCCGATTCACCACAGGAGTGTAATACGTAAATTTGCGAAAATATAAGTACAGTAAGGTCCGTATCAATTTGTGATCAGTGCCATACTCAGCTCCACGCAGTACACGTGTCGTGCGTACTTCACACATGTCCCGCTGACGTACGATGACATATTCGAACAGGTGAGCGTGACTACTCCGTGGGTGTGTCCAAGTTGCTATATCACTCGCACTCAGTGCAAACCGAGGGTTCGTGATCGTCAGGCCGTGCGTGGCCCACAGTGAGAGCAGCCTGTCACCGTTTATGTTCGCTGAACCAATGACATGCGGACCGATGACCTCTGTCCACACCGATGCATAACGCCCAGTGCGCGCGTTGAAATCACGCAACAGAAATAGTCGGTCGGCCGTATCATGAAGGATAACTGAGTGTAGAACTGCGCACGCGTGTCATCAGGATAACACATGGTCGGACTGTGCGTGCTTATAAAAGTGGTAAACTTACCTCTTCCGAGTCGTAGATGAACAGTCATCAGTCGCGCGCGGATGTTTGTTGGTTCACCCCCAGCTGACCATTTAGGCGATCAGATATTGCAAATCCGACCCTATGTTCACTTGTTGCTGAATCGGCGTTGCCCTACCAGTAGAATGTGTAGCCAGCACTTGCTTCATGCAATTTACCTTGCTCAGCGAGCCGAGTATGACTGAACGCCGCAGTCCCGATATGGTAGCACACCAGTTCCATCGCGACCAGTGCAGTACATCGCTCGGAGCGTCCACTCGAGTCCCGGTCCAGTAGTGTGCGCGCGTTCCAGCACCCGATGCCGAGTGCTTTGCGCGCAGGCATACGATTACATTGGTGGGCAATCGCACGCCAGGTGGTCTTTGTGCTTCGGATGTTTGCTGGAGGGACTCCACCCGGAGTGTTTGGCTCAATAGGCTGACCCACAAGGCAGTGGGGAGCAGATCCAGCTAGGGATTGTGGTTGCAGAGACAGATTGGGTCTGCTTGACGACCATCACACGCAGCTTTTGAGTACTGTAACAACTCACATATGTTTTGCGATCGTAGTAGGCTACGCACCTGTGACCACGGTCCAACACACTAGGTTTTTAAAACAGTTAGTCCCCTTCAGTAGTTTGAACAACGAAATGAGAAGACGAATATTGGCAGATGCTAGCATTTCGTATTATCTCATCAGTACCAATACAGTAACAGGGAAATCCTTTTATATGTCTTACAGGGCACAGTCAAGACAATCAAATTTATGGTTGGGGTCATTGTTGATGGGATTAGGTCCACGGCAACTGCAGGTTGACCACGAATTGCTTTTGGACACACAAAGCTGGTCTAATTCGGCTTATCGCGACGGCCTCGGCAAATTGTAAAAGGCGTGCATTGGTATGACGTAACAAGATCCGGAGCGCTGATAAGGGATTAACCCGGTGACGAGTCGCCAAGATGTGCCTGCCTATGGAGGACGCTGGCTAAATTACGTGAGCACGTATCATCGGAGGTGGATTGAGTAACTTCGCGCTGAACCCAGTTTGGTAAGTGTTCCTTCACTCTGGAATCTAAAACCCGTTCGGTCCTGCCGATGTAACTGATACCGCAGTCACACATGTTCATGTTGATGCTTGAGAGGAAACTAAGTGGACAGAGTTCTCAGCTGCCGTATTATAAACGATATGTAGATGATATCCTTGTTTTTGGTTCCACGAAGATGCAAATCGAACGACTAGTAGACCAACTTAATAATGTTCACGCCAACCTGAAGGTGACTTATAAATTCGAATCGAATAGCCGTCTCCCGTATTTAGACATTCTCATGAGTCGCAGAGATAATGGACTGATTAAGCGATCTGTATACCGGAAACCAACGTGTTCCGGTCAATACCTACATTTCACTAGCTTCTCACCGATGGCACACAAGCGCGCGCTAGTAAAAACATTATTCACTCGGGCCAGACGTATCTGCTCCAACGACTGCCTGTCTGAGGAGTTTGAGCTGATCACTAAAACACTTATGGAGAATGGCTACCCAAAGCGATTCATAGACAAACATAGCCAAGTTAGACCGCCCAAGGAGATGGTGTTGACAGCCCCTAAGAAGAAGGTGTACATTGAGCTACCATTCAAGGGTGACACCGCAGCGAGAAGGATAACCAAACGCATTGTCTCGGCCATTCAGCGTACATACTGTGCTGCGGAGGCGGTGATAATCAACAGAACCCGAAAGATGCCGTTACCTTCATTAATGGAAGATGAACCCGTCGGCGCCAAATCACATTGTGTCTACCAATTCGTGTGTGACTGCGGTATCAGTTACATCGGCAGGACCGAACGGGTTTTAGATTCCAGAGTGAAGGAACACTTACCAAACTGGGTTCAGCGCGAAGTTACTCAATCCACCTCCGATGATACGTGCTCACGTAAGCCGCCAGCGTCCTCCATAGGCAGGCACATCTTGGCGACTCGTCACCGGGTTAATCCCTTATCAGCGTTCCGGATCTTGTTACGTCATACCAATGCACGCCTTTTACAATTTGCCGAGGCCGTCGCGATAAGCCGAATTAGACCAGCTTTGTGTGTCCAAAAACAATTCGTTGTCAACCTGCAGTTGCCGTGGACCTAATCCCATCAACAATGACCCCAACCATAAATTTGATTGGCTTGACTGTGCCCTGTAAGACATATAAAAGGATTTCCCTGTTACTGTATTGGTACTGATGAGATAATACGAAATGCTAGCATCTGCCAATATTCGTCTTCTCATTTCGTTGTTCGCACTAGGTTTTTGTCGGGTCTGTACCAGTTTGACCAGGGGCTGCCTGGCGGGTAGTAGCAAACCATTGAGCACCCGGAGGTGCCCTCACACCGTCGGAGACAATGCGTGGCGCTCGTGCTATACGCCAATCGAGCTGTGAGCTTATAACCCATAGACCTGTTGTCTACCATGGATAAGTTTTACGGGAAGAGAGCCATCGGCCACTGCCTGACCTCCGAAGAGGATGGACTAGAATACTGGCAGAGTGCCCACAACTGACAGGAGAACGACTCGGGTCCTCAACCAAAGCCTTCGATTAAATGTACACCCGAAAGGCAACGGGTGTAGCACATGGTCCTTTCACTGACTCATGCGGATTGGTGTCCTGGATCTTAGCAGGGAGAAGGGGGTAATCCAACTCCCACCCAGCGGTCGCCACGAGGAGTCGTCCAGGACATGAGCCCATGGCACAACAGTAGCAGCAGTGGGTAGACCATCTGTCAGGATCTAGCCACCACCAGCCTCACCGCACCACAGGCTCTCCTGCCATATATATCATCATCATCATCATCACCATCAACAGCAGTACATCAGCCATTTGAACTGATGCTTCGCTGCCATACAACCATGAGGACCTATGAAATAAAGAATAAGAGGGAGAGAAGGGGGACTTACCTGAAAACCTTAATGCCCTAAGCAAACATTCAGGGTCAAGGCGCCTACACTTTGTGTTAACAACATACCGTCACCATATATATATATATATATATATATATATATATATATATATATATATATATATATATATATATATAATGTAATCAGTCACTGAAGTGGAGGTTTGCGTTGAGCTTCGTCACGATTCAAGGCTGCTGGGTCAGACGGACTTCTTCTAAAGCTATTCAGTTACGGCAGCTTGGCAATTTTCAACCGGTTAGCAACTCTGTTCTCTAAGTTTTGGTGTGGAAAAAGGGCCATTCTTTTATGGAGATTCGATTATCGTACCGATCTTCGAAAAGGGTGTCCATATTTTATGCTTTAAGCAAAGGAATCAGCCTAGTCTCCGTGGCCTCCAAGTTGCTAATATTGGTTTTACTCCGCAGACTAACATTGATTCAAGAACTACTCTCCCATCCCCCCGTCAGCGGTGTGAGCACCACATTTTTATGCTCCGCTAACTCCTCGAGCAGCGCTACCTTTATCGCCAATCTATCATTGTCGCCCTTTTAGGCATCCGATTTCCATTCGACTCGGTCGATTGGCCCGCTTTCTTTTTTGTCTGTGAAGGAATGCAGTATCCGAAACGTATGCCACCATCCTTCGAGGTATATACAACAATGTCTGGCAGAGTGAGGTCTTACGGCATGCCCTCTTCACCGTTCGCCGTCACTATCAGTGTGCGACTGGAATGCCTCATAGCCCCGTTTCTCTTTAACTTTGCGATTGAAGATGTCCTATTAAGAACTCTGGATGGTCTCCAGGGTTTTGGCGTAGAGATTCTTCCAGCCAACGGCGTGACTTACTTGGACTATGCTGATGGTCTTGCCTTTCTCGTTGATGATCCGCAGCTTATGCAGGTCATACTGGATCGCTTGATGATCAAACCTACTGGGTATGGTATGGTCTTCGCCCCATCGAAATGAAAAACCTCTAGGATTGGTATCCACCTACGCTAGTGCTGGTTCTTTATGGCGCAAAGCTTGAAAATGGGAATTATTTCATCTACCTTGGGAGCTCCGTTTCTGATGATGGCACCGTGGCCTTAAGAACCAAAAGCCTGCCTCGTAATGCCAGGACGCAGGTTCGAGTCTGTGTAGAGACCTGGCGACCCTCGCGCTATCCTTAGCCCATGTGCTACTGGCGGTGGTTGCGCAGCAGCGAAGCGTCGGGACTGCGTGCCGATGTACTGCTGAACCCATTTTTGTTATAACCCTTGGAAGCGTGGTTTATATCCTCATGGCAAAAAATCTTATACGCTTTTTCTGATCTGGTCCATCAGTGACGTCGTCGTGACCTTTTACTCTCGGTAAATTGCAGGGTGTACAATGCCTGTGTTGGCGCAGTACTATTGCACGGAAACGAATACTGGCCGATCCATGTAAATGACTTGCCTGGGCGTTCGGGCTTTGACAACGGTTGTTTGCTGAGTGGTGTGGTGGGAACACCACTTTTGCAACGACAATTTTAGATGTCGCGTCTTAGGCAATACCTGTCTCTCTCTCGATGAGCTAATACCGCTGCGCCAACCGAGATGGTTGGGTCATGTCCTACACATGCCATGCGAACGTTTACCACGGCGTGCTCTATTCGGTCGTTTAGGGTCGCACTGAAATGAATCGCACGGTAATCAACCTACCACATGACAACAGAACATCAAAGTGCTGACTTTCGGTCTACACCATTTCCGAGTCATGTTGAACCACAGCGGAATCAATTAAGGCCTTAAAGATTTCGAATTACGCCATTACCATTTTCACGTTAGTACATTCCACACGTCGGTCGACGTGTAAGACCATTTGTTTTTTTCCTTATTTTAACCATTTAATTTTGTTTTATTGTGGCGCGCTGTTTGGATTCTTCATCATCTTTTACTGACATGTGCAATGTCACACGAATGGCCGACCCGTTAGAACTCTTTTAGTAAACCACCATTTCTCACGCGCTATATCAGCTCCCCTCAGTTGTTGCCCTCTACGAAGGAAGGCGGGATTTGTGTTCTTGTGGACTTCTCTCCTCCGATTATTTTATTCGCTGGGATGTGATTGTCCTCAAGCGCTGTGGGCATTAGAACGTCCCTACCCATTTATATCATACTTTGACCTGACTGAGCTGCCAACTCCCTAACCTTAGAGAGCTGATCGCTGTGCTTACCGTCCCAAGCTTATTGGTAATCTTGCTTTCATGGATGGAGCCTTATCCGTCTTGGACGTTCTGTTCGGAACTGAACTGTCAAGTTTCACTTCAATTAAACCACTACATCCAGGCACTGAAGTGCGGTCAATCCAAGTGGCATAATCCGCGTCGCCAGAATAACCATAAACAACCACGGTAAGGGAATGAGGTTGCAGACAAATAAGGTACAGAGAATAAAATCAAGAAAAAGTACGTTAAGCTAATAGGGATAGATTGAAAGTTAACGGCTAAATGCACGAAACCGAATGTAGGAATTCCTGACAGCGCCTTATCGGATAGAGTCTCTAACCTCTAGTATAAACCATCCCGAGACACCACCCACGTAGACGGCGCACCCATTCTTGCTCGCGGTCCACTTCTTGCTGCTAATGACACTGTGTGTCTGCTCTTCTATTGCGCTGTCATGGAAGATAACTAAAAATGCTTTATCCGAGGCTCGAATATCTTACGTGTTATTTTTTGTGTGACCCGCACTACCACACCAGCCGACAATTTCTATATCGGTTGTAATGAATCCAGATCCCTCCCTTTCGAGATGTCCATTGTTTTCTTGCGATCGGAAAACCGTTATTCCGACACAATAATCATTTGCAACTTGCTTAACTTTTAACCGTAAAGCCATCGTGGCCTATACACCCTTTGTGCTTTTATTGTCCATCCATTTCATTTTTTCTTTTATTTGGTCATCTTGCTGATTTCACTATTGCGATTGCTTGGGTCATAACAGTTTAATTCACTGCATTGATGTGTGTTGATCAGACTTGATCACCTGTGCTTACTCGGATGATGTTTCGGATGCGACGTTCACTCCTACTTCGAACCGCAGATTGAGACTGCATTTTTCGGTTTGAATGTGCAGTGAGCGTTCTAAGCCTGAGGCTAATTTGTCCTAACTGCCTATTTTTTGATACTTTTCTCTTCAAAGTGTCTAACCTGTCGATTTAGTTAACTCCTCACCGGGTACCTCACACACGTATTCCTTGCCCCTCCACACAGTCCTCGAGCCTGCGACTTCTGTACATGAAACCAGTTTCGCAAGCGATATTTGTGTTATGCTTGGAACCTGGTGCGATAGTGCTCTTTAGTTTGTAAACGCTTATGCGTTTGCTGTTTTGCTTGGTTAGAGTACCAGTTATACTTGACCACTGCACTCCGCAGTTGCGGAGTGATTGAGTAATATTCACGTGGATATGCTATAGCCATTCTTTCGACACTAGTTGCTTTGTGATCAGGGACCGGTCGTGTTCCTAGATTGACGAATTAAACCTTTATCTGCTTTCCATAAGCCTCAGTTCATGTTGCGGTGCTTGACAGTGTAGTATCAATGTGGGTTCATTCTTTTCAGTTAAAGAAGACTTTCTTCATTCGCACATCCACATGTGCTTATGAATCCGTAAGTTCTCTCCGAATTTTGTGAATGTCTAATTCTGCCTCGCATGCTTACCACCTCTGTTGATTTATTTCCCCACATGGTTATAGCTCGTCTACTTTTGTGTTATTTTTTTTAACTCCGTGGCTGTTATAAGCTTCTGACTTTTAACCTCAGCTGTACACTCAACTGCTTCGGCACTCTCCATTCATGTACATTATGCATCAGTTCTCTTACCTCGGGTGTCCCAAACATACCTAGTCATTTTTTCTTACACTTCTCAAGACAACTCATTTTTATACATTTAACTCATAACCACTAGTCTCTGCATTTTACTGGTCACTCACCTGCACTCGGAATCACTCCATCCGATGTTCACTCGCTCCATGAACGAATACGCCATTAAGTTGTCGGTTGCTTGTTTTTCTGTTGGAGGGCTCCAGGTGGATGAGATTAGCAGTTAGCAACATCTATTTATGGGTTTACCTGTCTCTGTGCGAACATCATGTGCTCCTAAGAAAAAGCGATGGTTGGTCAGCGATGCACCAGCCACAGCTTCGTAGCTCAGCGAGTTGCTAAACAGTACATGTATGAACAGCACGCATCCCTTAAATGAACATATCGCTGATGTACCATTTCGGATACCATGCAAACCGCGCTTACCTATGGCCGTGAGTAAACCACTGCACTTTTCTTTTTGGAAGCGGACCATGAGGCAACGGTGCTACGGGGACTGCGCACCCCATCTCAATAGTTACAACTTTCATGGAGCAAACGCTCGACGTGTGACGTCGGGCGAATGGACACTTTCGGCATTCACATCATCTGTGTGGGGCTGGACTGGCCTCAGTTGGAGCGTCTCGGCTCCCTGGTTGGGATCCAAAAGACCATGAACACGTTTGGCTGGATACACTTGTTGATATGGCTAGGAGCCGACCTCATTGGCGTTCGTGCTGTGAGTTTCTTTGTCCCACCCCATCCCTCCTAGCCTCCCCTCCAACCACGATCTCATTATTTAACATTTTATAATTTTGCATAGTAAATTATTTTTTCTGCTGCATAGTAGCCGGCAGATAACTTACCGGAACGATGCCCATCCGTTACCGGTAGCTCAGCTGGCTTGCAGCTGTTGCATTTTATTCTTTTTTTAGGTATTGCGGCACAGTAGCTGAGGTGTTTCCCACCTTTAACTAACGTGTATAATATGTGTGTGGAGGGACTGAACGCTAGGCACGCGACGACAGATTTTCTTGCGTAGGTATTGCCCAACTGCCGCGACGATTCATTGCATGCTACCTCGTTTGCAATATCCCCATGAACTGGCAAATGCAATTAGAGGCATCATTCATTAGTTCCTCCAGTCATTTAATACAAACGTCTTATTTTCGGCACTAGATCTTCGTAGTCACTTTGATGGCTTGCAACGCAGAACCGACTGCGGCAGACGCGGTTGCGTATGCAGCCGCACTGTATGGATAACAACACAAGTGGAATCCGTCCACATTTTTTCCTGTAGCAGGTGCCTTATTCCCAATGTGCTTTACATTGTCTTTCACCTGGAAGACCATGTTCCTGAATGACCATTTATCATAGCCAACCAAAACCTGCAGTCAACACTAGTTCATAACTCATTCACCTTGTTTCTCTTTTGAAAAAAACTACTATTGTTTTCTCGGATTTCGATGACCTCTACTCAGGTTGTGGGTTGGATTCAGGGCAGCTCCTCATTCTATAATACGAACTTTCTGTAGCGCAGTGCTGAAGCCCGCTGCCTTGCGTTCAGGTTTTGAACCAAAGGCTTTGGTTGCGAACTCTAATCGTTCTCCTGGCTAGGCCTGGGCAACCCCACAGTATCCTGCCCACGCAAGACAACGAAAACCTCTTCATACAATCTGTTCATGCTCTGGCTGTCGCAGAGAATAATTAACGGCGCCCCATCAGCTCCATCTACCAGGGTGGATAGGGCTAAGAATGGCACTGCTCATAACTTCTCGTCTTCATATTCCTTTTTGCACATTTGCATCCCGATCGCCCCTCTCCAACTTCACCCCCTCCCTAATTCTTGGCCCTCCCCCATCTTGCTTCAATAGTCGTCTATCTTCTAGTTTCAACTCACACGCAATCGCGGGTCGTTGCTCTTATCCAGTCAACAAATCCATATCCAACCAAGCGGACAACGTCAGTTCATTCGTTTCTCTTAGGAGCCCCCGATCCTCGCTACGACTGGCATGCCTCAACGTGCACAATTTATTACAGATTGGCCAACAGGCAGCACTTGTCCGAACACTAAGGACCTTATCGATCGATTTCTGCTGCCTATCGGAAACTCGCATGCAAGCTTCGAGTTCTGTGATTACCTTGCCATCCCCCAAAAGCGTCACTGACTGCACTTTCTCATTGCGTTTGTCTGGAGATAACGCAGCTTCAAATACTGATCAAACCGGTGTGGGTATTGCTCTGAGTCCCCGGGTTGAAGCTGCCCTGGTTGACTGAATCCAAACCAACAGCTGGATGTGCGCCCTCAGATTGGCTGGCTCGTTCAAAGCTTCGGAGTCGCGCGCAGAAAGACGATGCCGGTTTGTCATTGCGACCTACACTCCCACAAACTGTAGCGCTGACTCGGTGAAAACTAAATTCTATCATCAACTGAACGAGCTACTTCGTCACCTGAAAGTACGGATACTGTGATGCTGGCAAGTGTTCTTAATGCCCAAGTTGGGAAACCGTCCACTGGTGAGCTGCATTTGGGCAGCCGACGGTGAGGTTTCCCGGAATCATAACAGTGCACGGTTACTACACCTGTATTAAGATGCTCGTCTGTTACTCGCAAGCACTAGCTTTAGCCCCAGCACCCGCCGTAGGGTGACATGGCGCCCACCAGCCACGGATGCAAATCGACCACATCGCGATCAGTTACCGCTGGAGAGACTTTGTTCAAAAGTGTCTCTCAATTTGAACCACTAGCGTGCATTCTGACCACGTACGGGTTTGTGCTGATCTTACAATTCGCTTCAGTGGGCGCAGGCGGCGTCGTTGTGAGCGCATAGATATATGCCAACTGGCGAAACCAGATGTCCCGAATGCGTATCAAAGTACACTGACATCCGGGCTGAGTAAGTTCTTTCTGAACACAGTAGAGGGTCACTGGTCGCATATCCATCAGACATGTCTTTATGTGGCAAATCAAATTGCCAACCTGGACATTTGGTCTTTATGTAGTCTCTGGGACTTTTGGATGCTCGCCAACACATTCCGGCTGGGAGCGAACATAATGAGACTCTCAACGACCTCAGGGATAAACTGTGTGCTAGCCTGAAGAGAGATCACAAGGTTTGATGGTCTCATCGTGCATGGGAGATGCTAATGGCCGCTGCCCTTGGTAGCCATCAGAAGTTATTCCGTCCGATACGGAAACGGGCAAAAGGAGATCTGGTGTTAGTCAAAGTCATGCCAAAATGGGCTTTATGCGCCTGCGTAGATACATTTTCAGCTTTTTACACTATCACTGCGAATGGAGAAATAATGAGATTTAATGGATAGAAACAAATAAATTGTGTAATGCAAAATGTTTGCGTATCAATCAAGCAAACAACTGCGCATCACGCTGATGAGCTTCCTTGAGTGGTGAGAAGCCGTACGAGAAAATAAGACTGAATTTAGAGTGCATGGAAGAAACAGATAGCACTTTCGACAAAGCTCCATGCAGTGGATGTAAAGGGTCGTTTGGAACTTTAAAGGAAAAGCTAGTACAAGCGGCTACATCTGCTGACAAAAAATAAATGCCTGTCATTTTAGACAGCACCGTATCAATAAATAAGTTTTAACAAACACAAGAACAATATGTAATCGCTGTTAGTAGCCCAGAAACATTTACTGGGAAACAGTAACGCCAGTGAGGCAGTAAGCATGCAGTCTCAAATTTAAATATCAAATCACCGGGTACGGAAAGCATTGTAAGTCTGAGGGCATTAAAAGATAGCCTTCTAAACTTGTCAAATGTTTCAGCGACATGGGTAGACCAAGATGGTTTCTGGGATATAATAACTCCGTGATATTTGACAGTCAATGTCCTGGGTATGAGTTGGTCACTCACTGGCCATGAGAAAGTGGCATTTGGAATTGCTTGCAGCTTATCAGCCCGAAGAAAAGAGAATGTTGCATCACAGCATTTAACTATGTTTGAATGAGAGCCCGGGTCGTTGACCACAGCACAAACTCATCCAGACCCCTCTGAAGTGCAGATGTCTCAACGGTTGGATATATAGATCCTATAATGACATCATCTGCATACTTGCATCCAATAAAGTTGGACAGCATAGGGAGGTCTCCGATATATAAAGAAAATAGTAGGTGAGAGAGAATCGCTCCTGGTAAAACACCACGATCGGATCAAATTGTGGAGGATTTTGTTCCGGTAAGCTGCGTGAATTTGATACGGTTTGTAAGGTAGTATGTGATCACACTGCGAACATTTATATTCGCCACACTCGTGAGCAGCTGATTGAGTAGGGTTGATACGTTAACGCTTCCAAAAGTATCTGAATAATCGAGAAACAGCAGGTGCACTTCTCTGGATTTTTCACCCAATGCTGATGATGCCGGATGTACAAAGCACGTTGCAGCCTCCAGTGTAGAGCGGTTGGATTTGTAGGCAAACTGGTATACATCCTCTGCTTGGGTGCACATGAAGATCCGAGGTACAAGTAGTTTCTCAGACTTTCAACATCAGTAACACAAGTTATCGAACAAGCTTGTTTTCGGTGGCTCTCGTCAGGCTAAAACACCATAACTGCTAAAAATAAGATTAACGTAAAACATCAAATAATGGCAAAGTTCAAAGTTATCTTGATAAAAATGCCAAATGGTCGCTTCAGAAGTGGCCGATGATTTGTCAACGGCGTATTTCTCAACATGGGTCATTGTGATATCGGGCCAGGGTAACCATAGAGTCTGGACCAGCCGTTTTGAACACATAAGTCTGGGTTCTGGTAATGGATAACAATTACCTCGGCTGTTACTAGTAAGCGGCATTTTACCGCTCTTGAATGCCGTCTAGGTACACGGTAAATGGGTTGGAGAGATTGACAGTTCTCGATCTGGTGGTTTGAATGAATCAGCCGACGTATATGCAATCGGACGATGACTTCGAGATACTTTCTTGAGTACATGTGTTAACCTTACAAATCTCCAACTGTCAGGAAGTGTATCGCTCATAAGACAGCGGTTGAATAGAGCGCACTCTTTTAGAGCGAGTGGAGCTAAAGCAGCTAGTCCAACAGCCTTAGCAATCTTCAATTTTCTGAGTTCCCTGTGAACATCCAAGGGGTCAAGGGTTACCGCGAGACCAGTGCTGGGGCAGGAAAGCAGGGAACACACCCTGTGGGAAAGAACAAAATTTAGCATTAAGTCTGTTCACCTCCATGTTATCTAGACGCTTCAGAGAACTTTTGCCACACAGATTCTTTAAAAGCCTTCAACGGCCACGTTACTCGTGATTAATAATAATAATAATAATAATAATAATAATAATAATAATACGTCGGCTGTACGCCGTAACGGCGCTTCGCTGCCGCGCGACCACCACCAGTCGCGCGCGGGCTGAGTATACCGCGAGGACGCTTACCCCTACGCGGATTCGAACCGGTGACCTTATGGTTGCAAAGCAAACGTGCATCCCACTCGGCCACCGGCCGACTCGTGATTACCTAACACAATTTCGGTGTACAGACTATTCAGTCGCATTATCTCTGATTTTATTGCCAACCTTAGTCGTTGAACTTGGGCAGACATTTTGCATTTGTATGCCCGTTCTTTCTTTTGTCTAAATGGTTTCAGTAGGGGTGAAGAGAACCTGCCCATGCCTAGGTAGATAGTTTCGACGGAGTAGCAGAAGTTGATATCTTCGATAAGATGTTAACTCTCCAACGATAGCTTTTCGTCCGTGTAAACTGAAAAGTCAGTTGAAGACAGTATCGCATGGCGTTTTGCATGATTTTCTTTTGAGTATTCTCACCGTCTGATGGTTTGGTAGCGCTATTTTATCAAAGACATAAGTTTAGTCTTGCTGTAAATAATTGGGCATATCTTCAAGACCGTGTTCTGAGTTATCGAGAACAGTTCGCTATAAAGTACAAAACAATTGAGTTTTGTTTATGAAAACAACATCCAATTGCACGTCGATCCTGGCTTCGAAACACCATATTTTTAGACCAAATGTCTTGATGAAGATGGTATCACATCTCTCAAATTCATTGGCAACGATCATCATCATTATCAAAACACGTTAGTTGAAGGTGCGAAACATCTCGGCTAATGTGCCGCAACACAAAAAGAAAAGATACAAAAATTGCACTGCAACAAATTCAAAGGCAAGTAATATAATGTTAAATCTCCTATTATCTAATTCCTATATGCTCAGTAGTGGAGGGGGAACCCAAAGGGAAAGAGGTGGACAAAGAAACTCGCGACACAAACGCCACTGGGGCCGGCTCTTAGCCATATCAGCTAGTGGGTCGAGCCCAACGTGTTCATCGTTCTTAGTACCCCAACCAGGCAGTCGGGGTACACCAACCGACGCCAACTTCGAAGTGAACCAGCAACGATACAGACGGCACTCAATTTTGGGCAGTAACGCTGGTGAGAAATGATCCGCAAAATTTTTGAGCTCAGTCCATGGCGTGTCAGGGGCCATTCAGATGTTTCCGATGACGACGGAAATAATTCCACTTAACAATTTCGGTTTACACTCGATTAAATGACAGCTAATTTTGGTGTTGAGTATGTAGAGAGTAAAGTAATCGAATTACACCATGATTGGTTCACATTAATGACAATGCCTTCGTGGTTCTGCGGCTTTCCAGGGCGATCTGACCTCACGACGCGGTATCCATCGAGTTGAGTAACCTCCGCGTCCACATCAGAATGTAACCAACGTTCTTGTAGCATTACGATACTTGCTTTTGCATACTTCTTTCGCTGCATAGTCGCATTGAGTTCGGCAATTTTACCAAATAGAGAGCACACATTTCTAGAGATAATTAGCGAAATTTGCGCTTTCTTACTTTGAAAGCGTCTAAGTCGGACTTACCAGTCTGCAAGGTGCTTACTTCTTTTGCCAAAGCATTCTGAAATTCCTTTGATGATGTTTCTGACTTTGTGACCCCACGCGACCTAAGGCGTACTTTTTGCGGCGCCTCTGAACAATTTAAAAATGTTGGCAGTGTAGAAAAAATCGATAACCCCCGCATAATCCAGATGAACAAAAATGCGGGACCAGTAAGACAAAATGGATAAATCCGCAGTAGATAGCGTAAAAATAGTACTCCGAAGTGAAAACAACAACGGCCGATTCGAAGGCCCTGCAGGATCCGTGAATACGATGAACGGCGAATCCATAGCTTGTCAAAATGCTTAGAATGTTGGACCGAACACTTTGAGAAGCACGTTCATCAACCAGTTACCAGCTTCTCTATCGGCGAATGATTGTCCGTCCCACTGGATCCAGCTTCACGCGCAGAAGTCGAACATGAGATCAACCTGAATAAGACCGCAGGAGCAGATCGACTTCCTCCAGCCTTCTTCAAATCCAAGGGACCTCTTCATGTAGATGCGCTGCACAACTTGTGAAGCTATGGGAGTAGGGAACTATACTAGCAGACTGGAGCCGCTCCGTAATAGTCCCAATTTTCAAAGAGGGTTCACATTCCGAATGCAGTTATCATAGAAGGATCAATCCGATCTCAGTTGTCTCTACCATCACAGTGAAACTGGACCTTAACTTAGTGCGATGGTTTGTGTACCTCTGTGACCCATTGAGCTACGCTAGTTGGCACTTTTCAAGTGCCTTCAGAGCAACTCGTACCAGACAGGTCAATGGTTAGTAGTCAAACTAACCCAGTCTCACAATCTCCCCGCTACCTTGCGGGCAGGCTATTTAGCCTCTAAGCTAACTCCCTACTTCGGCTTGGGCAACCGGTAGTATCACGCCCACTGACAAAACCATGGATTGTTCAACTGCAATGTCACTCTCAGCTGCTTTTACTCCTACTAGTCACTCACCTTCACACGCCACCTGTTCATTTGTTACCAATCAGTATTATCGTTACCAAATGATTCTTGTTTCCATGATTCTACTCCGGATGGTTTCGTCGACACCCAGAGAGCTCGCCCAGTCGCACTCCTTCGGCCTCGGTCTTCGTTCCGTCTGGCATGCTTCAATGTACGTACACTCATGCAGATCGGGCAGCAAGCTGGTCTTGCGCGCACCCTGGAATCCCTCGCCGTCGATGTTTGCTGTCCTTCCGAAACGCGCTTACAAGACCACAGTACCGTGATTGATTTGAGATTTCCCACCGACCACGGAGCCATATTTCACGTACATCTATCTGGTGACGCAGAAGCAGCTGCGGCACGCTTGGCTGGCATTGGTGTAGCGCTAAGTAGCAAAGCCGAGGCAGCACTGCTGGACTGGTTCCCGATTAATAGCCGACTGTGTGCAGTTCGGCTTCGGGATCATGCAAGATAAACCGATGTCGTGCAGAGAGACGCAACTTGTTTGTGGTCTCAGCTTACGCTCCAACTGACTACAGTTCCGACTCCGTCAAGGACGATTTCTACCGTGAACTTCATCAGCTCTTGACCAGATCCTGCAAATCCGACATTGCTGTCCTTTCTGGGGATCTCAGTGCACTGGTCGGTCGTCTATTGTCATGCGAAAATCTCCTCGGTGGTCACCATGCGCTCGATGAGAGCCGCTCAGATAATGGAGAGAGACTTCTCACACTATGCGGAAATAATCATCTTTTTCTCTCGAGCACTAACTTTCGGCATTCGAGTAGACGTTCTGCTACTTGGTGACCCCCTTCTGCGTCTCAATCATGGTCTCAGATTGATCATATCGCAATCAGTTTCAGATGGAAGGGGTAGTGTAAAGTATTGCAGATCCATCTGGTCCACTTTTCTTGACTCAGACCATGTTCTTATCTGTGCGAACATCTGCATGAGTTTCTGAGGGTCCCCGAAAATGAAGCACTGTAAGATAGACACATATACACTATCTACTGTTTCAGCTCAGCAGAGTTATCAAGTTTTCCTGGCTGGTGCACTCGGCTGCGACCCACCGCAAGATATTGATGAACACTGGACGTGCATGCAGAGGACCATGATCTCTTCCGGACAGCAAGTCTGTGGTCTTACTCTGCACCCTATGAAGGCCTGGATCTCCACACACTCTTTGGATTTATTTGACTGCCGCAGAAATATCCCAGCGGAGTCTAATCATGATGAAACGCGCCGTTCTGTCAATCGGCAGCTCAAACAAAGCCTACGCGGTGACCGTGTAGCCCGGTGGTCCCAGCGTGCTTCGAAAATGTAGGCCACTGCCCTCTCTAGCAATACTCGCTAGCTCTTCTAGATCATTCGATCCACTGACCACAGAAAGCCTAGTGTCAGTAAGACAATAGGCGAAGTGGATGGTTCGCCGATTGCCAACTTACAAAGACGCTTGGACCGTCCACTTATATCCCCTGCGAGCGCAGCTGTCCGCCCTGGGTCGTCACACTTGATCCACACAGCAAAGCAGAATTTTGTTTTGCGATGCGACACCTAAGACGATTCGAGGCTGCCGGCTCAGACGGACTTCCTCCGGAGCTGTTCAAATATGGAGGATCAGTTATCATTAACCAGCTTACCACATTGTTCTCCAAACTGACATGAAGAAAAGGTGCCTACTTCCTGGGGCGAATCAGTTGTTGTCTCGGTTTTTAAGAAGGGTACACGCGCTTCGTGTACCAATCACTGGGGGATTAGTCTCATATCGGTTGTTTCCAAGCTATTGAAATCCATACTACTTCGTAGACTATCTCCCATTCGCGAATCGCAGTACCGGGAAGAACAAGCTGGCTTCCGACCTGGCCGCGGGTGTGTGGATCAGATAGTCACACTCCGTCAAATCCTGGAACACCGTCACCTTTACTAAAGGCCTACCATCGTTGCATTCCTGGACATCCGTGCCGCACTCGACTCGATTGTTCGACTTGCAATATGACATTGTTTGCTAAGGAACGGTGTCCCAGAAAAGTACACTGCCATCCTAGGCGCATTGTATTTCCACATCTCTGGCAGAGTGAGGGTGTATGGCAGGCTTTCGTTGTCCTTCGTAATCAATAGCGGTGTACGACAAGACTGTCCTAAGCCCCCGTTCCTCTTCAATTTTGCGATTGAAGACATCCTGTCGAGAGCTCTAGACGATTACCAAATTTCGATATACAGCTGTTACCTCGCAAGCGAGCAACCGACTTAAATTATACCGATGATATCGCCTTACTTGGTGAGGACTCACAGAGCATTGTGCGCCGTTAGATCAGCTGGTTCGTTCCGTGCTACGAAGTCGCGCGGGGACAAACGGTGCTTGTTTGTCATTGCGGATTACGCCCCTACAAACTGTAGCACTGATTCGGTAAAAGATGATTTCTATCAGCAACTGCACGAGCTCCTTCGTTACAGAAGAAGCACGGATACTGTGGTGTTGGCTGGTGATCTAAACGTCCAAGTCGGGAAATTATCCTCTGATGAGCTTCATCTGGGCGGCCAACATGGTGTGGGCTCCCGTAATGATAATGCTGAGCGATTGCTACAGCTGTGTGAAGATGCTCGCCTCTTTCTCGCGAGCACAAACTTTCGACACAGCACCCGCAGAAGTGTGACTTGGCGGCCAGCAGCCTCGGGCCAGCCATGGACGCAAATCTATCATATCGCGATCAGTTACCGCTGGAGAGGCTGTGTCCAAAACTGCCGCTCGATTTGGAGCACGAGCGTGGACTCTGACCACGCACTTGTCTGCGCCGAACTCCGAGTGCGTTTCGGTGTACGTCGCAACGTCAATGTGAACGGATTGACACCAGCCAGCTGGCGAAGCCAGATGTCCTGAATGTGTACCAAAGTGCGCTGACATCTGGGCTGAGCAAGCGCCCACTAAACACCGTTGAAGATCACTGGTCGCATATTCGTCAAGCGTTGCTGTTAGCAGGCATGTTTTCATGGGGCAAAGCAAATTGCCAAACCGGACATTGGGTCTCTACACAGTCTCTGGAACTTATGGATGCTCGCCGACGTATTCCGGCTGGAAGCGAATACAATGAGACTCGCAAAAATCTCAGGGCAAAACTACGTGCTAGCCTAAAGAAGGATCGAGAAACCTGGTGGTCTCATCGTGCATCGGAAATGGAAACAGCCGCTGCCGTTGGTAATCATCGTAAGTTATTCCGTCTGATACGAGAAACAGGCAGCAGAAGACCTGGTGTTAGCGAGACCATACGCGACGAGAGTGGGCAGCCGGTCCACAGCCTGTCGAAACGCTTGGAACGTTGGGCTGAACACTTTGCAAGGCAATTTAATCAACATGAGTTATCGCTTTCTTCTTCAGGCATTGAGCGCCCTTCCCCCTGGGCCGTCTCCTTGGATCCGCCATCACGTGCAGAAGTCGAACGTGAAATCAGGCTGTTGAAATTGCATAAGGCCGCAGGGGCAGATAGAATTCCCCCAGCCCTCTTCAAATTCGGGGGACCTGCTCTAGTAGATGATTTACACGAGTTGCTAGTAAAACTTTGGGAGCAGGAGAGAGTCCCGACAGACTGGAACCGCTCCGTCATTGTCCCAATTTTCAAGGGAGGCTCTCGTTTGGAATGCGGCAATCATAGATGCATCAGTCTGATTTTGATTGCCTCTAAATTGCTTGCCCCTGTCATTCTCCACAGACTGACTGGCACTCATGAAAGCCAGATTCGTGAAGAGCAAGCCGGATTTCGTAGAGGTCGGGGCTGCATCGACCACATCTTCACCTTGCGTCAAGTGTTGGAGCACCGCCATGTTTATTGGCGACCCACCGTTGTCGTGTTTCTTGACATAAAAGGTGCCTTCGACTCAGTCGATCGATGTGCCCTTTGGGACTGTCTTTTGAGGAAAGGTGTGCCTGATAAATATGTAAACATTATCAAAGCGCTGTACGCGCATAGTTCGGGCAGGGTGAGGGTTTATGATAAACTGTCCTCACCCTTCCCTATCACCAGCGGTGTGAGACAAGGATGCCCGCTGTCACCATTCCTCTTCAACTTCGCTATTGATGAAGTCATGGAAACAGCGTTCGCTGGACACGACCTAGAAGGTGTGGAGCTACTTCCTGGTGAGCGACTTCTTGACTTGGAGTATGCAGACGATACTGCTCTAATCTGTGACAGCTCCCAAACATGCCAAATAGCACTGGACCGATTAGCACTGGCTATCAATCATTTTTGGCTATGCTTTGCTCCATCGAAATGCAAAGTACTTCTCCAAGATTGGCAGGTACCCAACCCTGCGCTAGCGCTTGGTGGTGATCTGCTAGAAGTCGTTCAGGAATTAAAGTACCTGGGCAGCTATATTAGCACCCGTGGGATTGAAGATGAGGTTACGAACCGTATAGCAAAAGCTCGAGGTGCTTTTGCCAATCTCCGCCACCTATGGCGCAGACGCGACATTACTCTCGCCCTGAAGGGCAGAGTTTACAACGCAGCCGTCCGTTCAACTCTCCTATATGGCTGTGAAACCTGGCCCATCAGGTCGACAGACATGAAGAGGCTCGCCATATTCGATCATCGCTGCCTTCGCAGCTTAGCTCATGTCTGGTGGGAGCACCGCGTGAGCAATGAGCGTGTTCGACGTCGCGTATTTGGTGCAGGAAGAGCGAGTGAACCGCTCAGCACCATTATATCACGCACTAGGCTCCGATGGCTGGGCCACGTGTTGCGCATGCCAGCACACCGACTCCCGCGACGTGCATTGTTTGCGCGTTGTGGGTGCGGTTGGAAGAGGAGGAGGGGAGGCCAAGTGATGACTTGATCGAGAGGAATGAAAACCCTCACTTCGAAGTTGGCGTCGGTTGGTGCATCCCGATTGCCTGGCTGGGGTCCTAAGGATGGTGAACACGTTTGGTTGGACACACTCGCTGATATGGCTTGGAGCCGGCCCCAATGGCGTTTGTGT
Organism: Dicrocoelium dendriticum; assembly: GCA_944474145.2. Classification (NCBI taxonomy): domain Eukaryota; kingdom Metazoa; phylum Platyhelminthes; class Trematoda; order Plagiorchiida; family Dicrocoeliidae; genus Dicrocoelium; species Dicrocoelium dendriticum. The sequence goes on from OX104064.1 coordinate 87,014,269, forward strand.
TGTGAGTTCCTTTGTCCATCCCCTCCTGCTTAGCATCCCCCTCCAATCATGATCTCACCTGATAGGTATAATATGACTCTTTTACGGCAGCCAGCTGTTGGCTCTCCGGAATGATGTCCATCCGTTACTGGGGGCTCAGCGGGCGTGCCACCGTTTGTTTTCCTTTTCTTATCTTTTGTATTGCGGCACAATAGCTGAGGTGTTTTCCACCTCCAGCTAACGTGTAATGATGATGATGATGATGATGACTCACAGAGCATGCAAACCATTCTAGACCGCTTGGCGATTGAGGCATCTAGGTACGGTATATGTTTTACCCCGTGAAAGTCCAAAGTGTTGTTTCAGTATTGACACTCAACCGTCCTCGTGCTCAATATTGAAGGTACACAGCTTGAACAAGTGGATAGTTTTGTCTACCTTGGCAGCTGTATCTGTTGATTGTACCATTAGAAGAGTAGTTTCTATTCGCATCACCAAAGCTCGGTCGGCGTTCGTCAACTTGCGGCACTTGTGGAGTCGCCGGGATATCTTACTCTTGGTAATGGGTCGTGTTTACAATGCAACCATCCTGGTGGCGTTGCTATATGGAAGCGAGTCGTGGCCTTCGACAACGGGTACTTGAGGAGCATTGCTCGTGTGTGGTCGCATTAACACATTTGCAACAGTGAAGTCAGACGTCGTGTCTTAGCGAATGCGAGTATTCCCTTCAGCAAGCTGGTTTTGCTGCACCAGTTAAGATGGCTCGGTCATGTCTTGCGTATATCAGCTGAGTGTTTGCTCTATCGCGCTGTGTTTGCTCGGGCAGAACTCAACTAGAAGAGACCACGGGATGCTCCACCATCCACCTGGCGACAGCAAATGAAATCGTTTCACGTCTTGCCACCATTGAATCCACACGTCTGCCTAGTTAGGGACCAAAGGACGAGGAGTGTCGATTCAGAATATGACTCGTAATCCAGACCAGTGGAGCATCTGGTTATATAACTGCTCAGATTTGGTTACTTAATGCTTAACGATTAAAAACGACAAAAAGATTACAAAAATGACTTGTGAAAAATAACAAAAAAATGCTCCGTTGTTTTTCATATTGCGGCACAATAACTGAAGTGTGTTGCTCATCTTCCGTTAATGTGCCATGATGCTGATACAGTGTTCAACCTGACTTATTTTAGTGATTTCCATGGTTATGTTTAGCTCTATGTCTATTTGTTAGATTGCTGACTACACCACTACAATTGTCTCTAAGATACCTTTGTTCTTCATAGCATTGCTGGCACCCGTGAAAGCCAACTTCGTAGGGAGCAATCCGGGTTTCGTCGAAGTCGTGGATGTATTGATCACATCTTCACACTACCTCACTTGTCGAAGCATCGCTACATGTATCGGCGAGCCATCGTAGTCGAATTTTTCGACATCAAGGATGCCTTCGATTTAGCGGATCCACGTGCTCTTTGCGATTCTGTACTCATGAAAGTTGTGCCTTAAAAAATACGTAAACGTTTTAAGAGCGTTTTACGCGCACAGTTCAGGCGGAGTGACCGCTTGCGGCAAGCTCTCATCGCCGTTCAGTATCCAGCGGTCTGAAAAGGATGACCGCTGTCACGTTTCCTTTTTAACTTCTCCATCGACGAAGTTATGGAGACTGCGTTCACTGGACATTATCAGCATGGCCTGGAGCTGCTCCCAAATAATCACCTTCTTGACTTTGAGTGCGTCGACGACATTGTCCTTATCTGCAGCAGCTCCCAAACGTGCCAAGTAGCACTAGACAAATTAACATTGACTGTCAGCCGTTTCGGTCTATGCTTTGCACCCTCGAAATGCAAAGTCCTTCTCCATACTTTGCAGAGACCCACCCCTGCGCTGACCCTTGGTGGGCTCAGCTTGAAGTCGTCTAGAAACTCATGTACCTAGGCAGTTATAACAGCTCTAGTAGGATAGATGAGGGAGTCACAAACCGCATAGGAAAAGCTCGAGGCGCTTTCGCCATTCTTCGCTATTTGTGGGGTCGGCGCAACATCACTCTCGCTCTGAAGGGGAGAGTTTATAACACAGCCGTCCGTTCAATCATACTGTATGGTTGCACCACCTGGCCCGTCGAGTCGACAGAAATAAAGAAGTTAGTTACTTTCGATTATTGCCGCCTTCGCAGTTTAGTTCGTATTCGTTGGGAGCTCCGCGTGAGCAATCAGCGTATTAGGCTTGGTGTATTTGGTTCAGGAAGGGTGAGTAAACCGCTCAGTACCGTTATTTCACGAACCAGGCTCCGGTGGCTGGGTCGCGTGTTGCGCATGCCAACACACCGACTCCAACAACGTGCGTTGTTTGCGTACCAGAGGTCTGGATGGAAGGAAACGGTGGGAGTCCAGTCGGTGACTTGGTCAAAAGGAATGAAGGCCCTCACTTCAGTTGACGTCTTCCGACTGACAGGTTGAGAACTGGAGACGATGAGCACACTTGCTTGGGTACATTTGTTGACACGGCTGAGGGCCGACCTCAACCGCCTTGTGATTTTCTTTGTCCCTCCTCATCCCGCTTATCTTTCCCTCTAAGCACGATACTCTCTGGAAATAGATTATCTTACCAAGCAGTGTGTTACCTTTTTGTTTTTTATAATATTCAATATCTCGCTTTTTGCATATCTTTTTTTGGTATCGCGGCACAATGGTTACAGTGTCCTTCTCACCTCCCGATAATAATGATATGTCGACGTATTCGCGTTTGGCATGGACACTCGCTTTCATATGGACCCACATGTTCCACTATTCCCTCGCCATTCTTTGCCTTAGGCGTCGCAAGCTATTGTAAAAGTTCACTTATCAGCTTCGGTGAATATAATCGAGGATGTGCAACCATATAGTCGCCTGCTGCTGGGTCGTAAATGTGCTTTGTTGAAGGCGTATCGTCTTCTCTTGGGTTTGAGCGCGTTGGTAGTTAGCGTCCATCTTCCGTCTGTGGGAAGCAGTTCCAACTAGACTATCCGTTTGTTCAGACTGGGAAAGTCGTTATGGCTAGGTCGGCATGACAGTTGATCTAGTTGTTAGGCTCTATTCAGACTTCCAATTCTTAGCGTTTCAAGCACTTTCTGTTATTATGGTCTTGTTTGTTACGATTAATTTACCATCTTTTCGAGATCTTTACTGCTGCTATGTCTGTGTATCCTTATCCTTCGTGCGATCTCACCCAAAATATTTCCTTTGGATTTGTGTGTGTGACAAACGGGAACTTGAGTGGGCCCCACGAATTACTGCATGGATCAGTTAGGTATTGGCATCTGTTCACTTTCTTCATGTTCATCTTTACGGTACCTTTCCTATATCACTGATTATGTTCACTATATATGCATGGTCGGAGAATTCGGGAAAGCTTACTTACGAGCGATATCGGTCCAGAATTATCTTAGTTGTCTGTTCCCGCCATGATATCTGAGTTTGGCTCGAGTGTCTGCGCCTACCGCTGTTACTCCATTGAGCGACTTTTGCGTTCAACTTTCCGCTTTATTCTATTGGGTCCGCTCGCGCATCGATGTTATGAGTTACCTAATTGATATTATTTTCTCTTTCTCTTCTTTTTTCTCGTGTCCTTCACGCTAGGTTTAATTGAGCGGGTTACCTTGGGGGTAGTTGGTTAACGGAGATGTGATCCGTTTACTTAATTTTAGATTCATCAAGACCTCATGATTTCAACAGATAAAGAACAACAAACATTTCTGCGGAATAATCTGATTTCAGTATATTTCTTGTATTCTCATGATTTCACAATACACTCAAGAAGAGTTTACGGAATCCTCCTCTCGTTTTAACCCACCCAAACTCGAACTTAAATCTGAGTTGGAGTCAATTGCAATTGGTGCCACTTTATCGGAAGCATTTTGGATTCCATCAGAAATATCAACCTTGTTTAGCTAGGCTTGTTCACCGAATGCTTCCCAACATACGCACACTTGTCATGGACACCTAAGAGTGGCTGTTGATGCTTTCTCAAGAGAGTCGTAATTTTATGCTTTGCCTAGAAATAATTGGCAAGGCGTGGTGTATTTTTTTGCTCGTCAGCTTTTCGTATGGTAATTTGACGTTAGTATGGTATTAGCCACGTTGATTGTGCTGATCGAGGATTTTGCATGAAGTATAAGCGTCATTTTGGTGTGAAATGATAATCAACTGAAGGGTCGACTAAGCCTTCTTATCTAATGACGTATCCCTTCGGCGGATATGATCGTGTTGGGACAAAAGCTGTACATATGACGTAAGATCGAAAATTTGTTTGTTCAAACTCAGGAGTGCCACACCGGTTGAAGGAAGCAATTGAAACAGTCCTACGGAGTCGATGAATTAGCCACCATCGAAGACAGATGCCTGTTTGCAAGTATCTGGACTTTCGCTGAACAGGGTCATTTAAACCACCGGATACATGAAAAACCGAAAACCAGTGAGATAGCAGTCGGTGCTTAAATTAACTTGACATTTGTAATATTTGTGGCCAGTTCATAAGCGTAAGCGAAACAGTTCCCTCAAATGAGCTAGGCTGTGTTTTCCTCTTTATTGTAGTCGACAACTAAACTTTATTCAGCAAGCCGCTTTATCCGGCGGCATGTAGACAAAAATGCGCGACAGCTGCCGTTAACTAAGGGAGGTTTTACGAATTGGTGGTACAGTGCACGTCCAATCATTCAAGGACAGATGGTTTACTTGTCTGGATAATAATATAATTTGTTGCTTTTGATTTAATTCCTCACCATTATATACGTTAGCTACAGGGGAAGATACTTCAGCTATTGTGCCGAAATACTAACGAAAAGAATATACATACCACAGTCACGCCGGCTGAATCACCAGTAACGGGTGGACCGCTCCGGAGAGCTAACAGCTGACTATTGTGCTGCAAAAAAGAGTTATATTATGTCTAATAAATAACGTCGTGGTGTGAGGGGGAGAGACAAAGAAACTCACAGCACATACGTCGTTGAGGTCGGCTCCTAGCCATGTCAACAAGTGTATCCAGCCAAACGTGTTAATTGTCCTTCGGTCCCCAACTAGGGAGCCGAGAGACTCCAATCGAGACCAACTTGACTAAGTCATCGCTTGGCCACCCCTCTTCTTCCCTCCGCACCCTTGGCGCGCAAACAGTGCACGTCGCGTTAGTCGGTGGGCTGGCATGCGCCATACAATTTATTTAGTATATGATGATGATAATAATAGATTGCTTTTACTTACTTACTTGTGTAGAGCAGTCATCGTGTATCTTTTTGTTTTCATGGTGGCAGACTCGCCCTTAGGTATAAGCTCCATGCTAGCTTCTTTCTAGCCACTGAGGAATCTGCCTTGGTGGTCTCGTTTGGTTGTATTTTGTGAAAAATCTTTTGCTATAATCATTCTTTAATTGAAGGTTTGTCCATTACCTCTGTCTTTTTTCAACGTGTCACGTCCTTTCTCTGCACGGATGGCAATTGTTGCCCTCGGTACTAGTTTATTTGCTGCACAACATTTCAATCCCTTAACTACAGCAACTTCATACGTGTCTTGACTGACACTGCTGGGTATTACTTTTTAATTCTCATGTTTGTTACCTCAAACAGTTCCTCTTGTATGATCAAATTCGAATATCGCAGAGCTGCTCAGATCCATGCAGATTGACAGTGTTCCATCCATTTCCACGTCTGGTAATTACGTAGCGATATGCACCACTCCCGTTGGGATTGCAACCAGTGACACTGCCACTCAGGCCGCTCTTTGCGCTAGACACCTTTGACTGATGTCAGTATACTTTCTCGGTGTCTTCCAACTGAATATGTCAGGAGGCTTTAAAGGTATTCGTTAATCACTGAGCAACCTTTTCCTGGTTGTTGTTTTGTGTTCCTCTTTTTCGCTTCCATTTAAACGTACATTTTTCTCGGTTACTTGATTGTGCTTCACACTGCAGTCATACCAGCTTCTTTAGTTTGTAGGTACATCGCCAGCACTGGACGCGTTCTATTTTTCACTTTTGTAGGTTGGAGCAACAGTTTGAATTAGAAAGTCTAAGAACAAGTCTTGAAGAGGCCAAATTTTTGCTCTCCAAGAAAGAATCCGAGATGGTCCAACTGCGTACAGATTTCGAGACGAAACTCCGGATTGCATCATCGAGGTTAAATTCTTTGCAGGAGCAGTACGACCTGTGAGTGATCCTTTTTGTTCCCTATCTAAGTGGTGCTTGCTAGTGGCACACGGTCGTTCAGATGCATTTTTGCGCGTCCTACAGTCTACCTCTCTTTCCTTTCATAATAATAGCTTTCTACCCGCTCCAGAATCTTTAAAAGCATACATTTCCTGACGTTTTTGGTTCTGCCACTCGCAAACGATTTTTTACCACTACATGTAAACCTGTAATCTCTTGTTCATCAGACAGTACCGGACAGTGATTTTCAACTAACCTGCTTTCTGCCGATGCGTCAGATTATGTTTCAATTTCTACCATATTTACTGGATATTATCGGTCTCCTCATTGCATTTACTAACATTCAATGCCAGCTAGTATTGCCTAGTGGCACACGCTTCTGTAATGGACCAAATGAGTTCCAAAACCTTCGAGCTAGGAACAAAATCTTCAGATGCTGTCTTGTTAAAACGGTGGACCGGATAATGTACAGGGTGTTTTATTCATCATCTTCGACGCTAGGTGCGGCTGCAATCAGGTGCTGACGTGTCTCAGGACGCTGTATTGCTCACTGTCCAATGGCGCAAATTGCTTTGTCGGCAGGGGTGAGATGGGGCACAGAGGCACGACGATCGCAGGGCACACTGAGCCGTTTAGCTGCGAGAAGTAAACGTTAGCAAACACCATGGCCACAATCGACCTGTCATGTGTGGATCGTAGGGCAAGACCAAGGGAACGCACGCCGTTCGGTTGCTAGTACTGAACGTTAGCCAGACACCACAGGCGCAGTGCACGCATCATTCCTGGACCGCAGGGCAAGACAAAGGGAACCCACGCCGTTCGGCTATGAGAACTGAACGTGAGCCAGACATCACAGCCGCAATGAACGTGTCATGCTTCGATCGATCGATAGTCGGCCTTCACACATGTGAAAAAGCCAGCAAAAGGTTCCCTGCGAAGTGGTTAGTGGGTCGCTATGCTAGCAATTGAGAAAAACAGCCTGGCCGTATGTGATGACCGGTCGATGGGCGCCACATTGCTATCGCCACAAAAACTGTTATCGCCTTATGACTGGCTTCCAACTAACTTGTAAGCTTTTATTAGGCTGCTTTTGCTGCTAAAGGGAATCATACTGCCACGAGCACATTGTAAGGTTACAGTGTTGTTCGCTTTATCGTTTCGATCGCGCGTGTGTTACAAGTGAAAAGTCGCCCTTCATGGGTGCATAAAAACGAATTCTTGACTTGACTTGACGTGGCAATGCTCTTAGATTTCAGTCTGCCCCGACACACTGATGGCACCATTAGACAGCACACCAATTTAATCATGAATGCAACTATTGCGCTCAGGGTCAGACAATTGCTAGTTTTACAAATTGATCAGGCTTTCTATGGTGTTTCTCGTGCACAATAGAGGATATACATTTATTCATTTATTCACCTATATTTACCTGAAATGTGTGAAATGTCGATACATATCAACGAATTGGATGTTCGAAGTGCCCATCATCGTTTTAGCTACAGAGGAGCATTCGCCGGATGGTGTTTGCGAGCACTTTCTGCAACGTCTTCAACAAAAATCTGCCTATATTGGTTTACAGTGCTCTCTTTCAGTTCATCCAGGTTTTTAGGTTTCATTCTATTGACTGTGCTTCAAGTGTCCCCATAGAAAAATCCATGGATTCAAATCCTATGATCCTGCAAGCCATTCTATCGGTCCTCCGCGACGGATCCAACGTCCACCGAATGTCTCGTTTTAGGTAAACGCGAAGCAATTGCGCCGAATATGCAGGTGCGCCATCCTGCTACAGCCAAGCGTTATTCATTAACCCTTCCGACTGTAACTGTGGAATGCCGCTGCTCTACAACATTTCCATGTACGAGGATGCTAAGAATGTCACACATTGATACTGTCAAACAACACCCTCCCGGACACACTCCTTGAAAAGAAAAAGAGCCCAACGATTTTTCGCCCAGTTAACCCTGTCCAGGCCATGGGCCGCGCAGCTATGTTTCACACGTGAAGCGTTATTTGCCGTTGGTTGGTTGTTGTCCAAACATGTTTCGTATCTTCGCCATGCAGGTGGAACACCGCCTCATCGGTGAACAAAATGGAACGCACGTCCAGACTGTTTAAAACAAACGGGCGGATTCCAGGCGCTTCTGTGAATCGCATGCGTTCAACACCTGCAGTGCACTGCACTGCCGGAATGTTTTTCTTCCATATCCGATGCACGGCAGACGGGGTGATTTCCCAAGGTTGTGCGAGTTGCTAAATGCTGAGATGGTTGTCACTGCATACTTCTTGCGCAACCGCGCAAGTTGATACTTTATCCGTGACGGTGCGAGGCCGTCCGTTTTGTTGGAGCTTGCAAACATGTAATTCGTTGATATTTATCGACATTTCACACATTTCAGGTAAATATAGGTGAATAAATGAATAAATGTATATCCTCTATTGTGCACGAGAAACACCATAGAAAGCCTGATCAATTTGTAAAACTAGCAATTGTCTGACCCTGAGCGCAATAGTTGCATTCATGATTAAATTGGTGTGCTGTCTAATGGTGCCATCAGTGTGTCGGGGCAGACTGAAATCTAAGAGCATTGCCACGTCAAGTCAAGTCAGGAATTCGTTTTTATGCACCCATGAAGGGCGACTTTTCACTTGTAACACACGCGCGATCGAAACGATAAAGCGAACAACACTGTAACCTTACAATGTGCTCGTGGCAGTATGATTCCCTTTAGCAGCAAAAGCAGCCTAATAAAAGCTTACAAGTTAGTTGGAAGCCAGTCATAAGGCGATAACAGTTTTTGTGGCGATAGCAATGTGGCGCCCATCGACCGGTCATCACATACGGCCAGGCTGTTTTTCTCAATTGCTAGCATAGCGACCCACTAACCACTTCGCAGGGAACCTTTTGCTGGCTTTTTCACATGTGTGAAGGCCGACTATCGATCGATCGAAGCATGACACGTTCAGTGCGGCTGTGATGTCTGGCTCACGTTCAGTTCTCATAGCCGAACGGCGTGGGTTCCCTTTGTCTTGCCCTGCGGTCCAGGAATGACGCGTGCACTGCGCCTGTGGTGTCTGGCTAACGTTCAGTACTCGCAACCGAACGGCGTGCGTTCCCTTGGTCTTGCCCTACGATCCACACATGACAGGTCGATTGTGGCCATGGTGTTTGCTAACGTTTACTTCTCGCAGCTAAACGGCTCAGTGTGCCCTGCGATCGTCGTGCCTCTGTGCCCCATCTCACCCCTGCCGACAAAGCAATTTGCGCCATTGGACAGTTAGCAATACAGCACCGGAGTGCAGCCGCTCCTAGCTCCGGACCTGATTTATAAAACGACCTATGCTACAACTGAACTGCTGTTATGCCGACGCTCTCAGCTCTGTGCTGTATGGTTACTTGTCGCATCATGCATATATTCAACCGAGCCTTACATCTACTTTTTCTTGATCTGGTACCAAAATCTGATTCACTCTACCAATATTGTAGAGCTTCCTCCTGGGACAGTAGATTTTCAACGATAACAAGCATGGTTTGTAAGCGATTTTCAACAAAACATGTTGGAAAAATCATGCGCAGAATATTCCTTGATTCATGCGCGGATTAACTATTTTATGACGGGGTTAAGGTCTGGATGGGAGGTGGCTGGTGAACCGTAGACCTTTATGCGAGCAAACACGGTTTTGTTTCTTTATCTGATCAAAGAAGTTGATGCTTTTTCACATAGATTGCTATGAAGAGTGACTGGCGTCAATGAATCTTTTCGATGAAACGTTTTACTTTAACCCGTATTAGCGAAGCCTTCCTAGCTGTGACTACATCAGGGCAGTTCTCGTAATTATCTTTTAACTGTACTCAGTAGATATGGAAAATCACGAATGCAGTACATCCAAAGGGATGACGCATATTTACATATGATAAGCAGAATCAATGGGGGGGGCTGAAAATAATCACAGACGACGAATATCAAATGGCTACCTTACTTGCTAATATGTTATTCACTTTGAAGCGACCACGACAACTTATGGCTTACTGAAACTTCTAGCTATCTCACCGTTTCGTACGAATACTAACCTTCGTCATTGACGTGCAACTGGAAATAGTCTTCGAGGGGTGGGAACTACTAGAAACGTTTGTTGCACTTTGTTCATTCACGACCATATAACGAGACTTGTACCATATTGAGTATATTCATAGGAATTCCTAACAGCTGAAAAGCTTGTGATCTGATGATTGCCACCGAGGATCTCGTCATCCGCATGCACCAGTTGGACCACTTCTGCAGAGGCAGCTGATAAGCCAACGCTAACGAAAAGTTGAAATGGAGACAGAAAAGCTCCCCGAGGAACTCTGCAGTTTCTGATTAGCGTCGAGTTTCTTTTGTCACCAAACTGGAAGGGTTTGGTGAAGTAGCCTCTCGTACTACCTTAGCCAAACTAATAAAGCTCCTCCGCTTTTTTCCTCTTTCATGAGCCTACCGCCATTATGGTCCCCGATATGCACCGTAACGATATAGCCGGAAATGCTCTTGAATTAGTGGCAAATGACAGTCTGATCTCCGACGGAAGATTTTTCAAAACCATCCCATCATATCTCTACATTACTCCCGACCATCGAGAGTTCTGAATACTTAGGAATTTTGTATATGTACCTGTGGTCCGTCTCTTTGTGGTACGCTTTCTCGGTGCCACGAGAAATACGCATTTTCTAATTTTTTTGACGCGTTTGAACCAGCACCCTTTCTGGCTTAAGTTTCTCAAAACCTTCAGGGTGCACTCATTGTGCCGATATTTGTCTGTTGTTTTCCCTCACAAAAGCATAATACCGACGCCTCTTAAGCTCGACGCTCTTGAATTGTTTACTGCACAGCGAGTAAAATTCAACAACAGACTGAGCCAAGAAATCAACACATTACATCAAAGCGACGGGAAGCAGCTTGATTTCTCTTGAATATGACTAGACTGGTTCCCTGCGTGATGTTGTCAGCGGGTGATGTTCCAAAGGTTGAATTGGTGTTGGAGTAACAGCGTACAATTCCCACCATCGCAATGAGACTGGACCTTACCGTAGTGCGATGGTTTGTGTGCCTCAGTGATCCATTGAGCTATGCTGGGTGGTGCTTTTGCACCTTCAGAGCCACTCATACCAGATTGGTCAATGATTAGAGGCCAGACAAACTCAGCCTCCTGGTCCTCCAGGTTTGGGGTTGGAATGAGGGTGGCTCCTTATTTCCTAAAAACGGACTCCTTGTAGCCCAATGCCAAACGCGCTGCGTTGCGGTCAGGTTTTTGAACCGAAGGCTTTGGTTGAGAACCGTAATCGTTCTCCTGTCTAGGCCTGGGCAACCTGACAGTATCCTGCCCACGCAATACAATGAATCTGTCTTCAAACAAAATTCTGAAGCTCCGGCCACCGCAGAGGATAATCAACGGTGCCCTATCTGCTGCATCGAGCAGGGTGGATAGGGGTTCGGATGCTACTGCTCAAGCCTTCCCGTCTTCTCATTCCTCCTCTTACGCTTTTTCACCCTTATCGTCCCGTTCCAGCTTCACTTTTATCCCCCCTGTTTTCAACCCCCAATTTTCGGCCCTCCCCCACCTTGCTTGTCTTTTAGTTTCAACTCAAATGCGAACGCGGAGCGTCATTCCTGCCCTGTCAACAGGCCCATGTCCAAGCAAGCAGTCCATTCCAGTTCATCGGCTTCCATTTGGAGCCCTCGATCCTCCTTCAGATTGGCAGGCCTCAATGTTCGCACATTGCTTCAGCTCGGTCAACAGGCAGCACTTGCCCAAACATTAGAGACCCTATCGATCGATATCTGCTGCTTGTCGGAGACCCACCTGCAAGGCTAGAACTCTGTGCTCACTCTACGATCCCCTTCAGGTGACACTAGCAGCACTTTCTCATTGCGCCTATCCGGTGACCATGCAGCTTCGAGTACCGGCCGAACTGGTGTTGATATTGCCCTGAGTCCCTGGGCTGAAGCTACTCTGGTTGATTGGATTCCAATCGGTAACCGGATGTGTGCGGTCCGATTGGCTGGCTCATTCAAAACTTCGAGTTTGCGTGGGACTAACAGATGTCTGTTCGTTATCGCTGCCTATGCACCGACAGACTCTAGCGATGACTCGGTAAAAGACGACTTCTATCGTCAACTGAACGAGTTCCTTAGAAGAAGCTCGGACACTGTAGTGCTGACTGGGGATCTGAACGCTCAAGTTGAAAAACTATCCACAGATTAGCTGCATCTGGGCGGCCAACATGGTGTAGGCTCTCGTAATGATAACGGTGAGCGGTTACTTCATTTGTGTGAGGATGCTCGTTTATTTCTTGCGAGCACTAATTTTCGACACAGCATTCGCCGGAGTGTGACTTGGCGCCCACCAGCCTCGAACCAGCTATGGACGCAAATCGACCACATTGCGATACGTTACCGATGGTGAGGCTGCATCCAAAACTGTCGCTCGATTTGGAGCACATGTGTAGACACCGACCATGCACTTGTATGTGCTGACCTGCGGATGCGCTTTGCCTGATGCCCACGACGACGTCGTGATTGCATTGACACTAGCCAACTGGCGAAGCCAGCTGTTCTGAATGCCTATCAAAGTACGATTTGATGCGAGTTGAGTAAGCACTCAATGGATGCAGTTGAAGCTCACTGGCCTCAAAGTCACCAGTCCTTACTAGCAGTAGGCAAATCCATGGACATTGAGCCTCTTCGCAGTCTCTGGAAGTTATTGATGCTCGCCGGCATATTCCGGCTGGAAACGAACACAATGAAACTCGCAAAGAGCTCCGGGCAAAACCCGTGCTAGCCTGAAGAGAGCGCGAATCCTGGTGGTCTCATCGTGCTTCAGAGATGGAAATGGCCGCTACCCTTGGTAACCATCGTAAGTTATTCCGGCTGATACGGGAATCGGGCAGCAAGAAGCCTGGTGTTAGTGAAACAATTTATGACGTGAGTGCACAGTCTATCCACCACTTGCCAAAACCGTTGGAGCGTTGGGCTGAGCACTTTGCAAGGCAATTTTATCGGTCGGAGTTGTTAGATTTCTCGCCGACCATTGATCGCCCCGCTCCCTGGGCTGTCCCTTTGGATCCACCCTCTTGCTCAGAGGTTGAACGTGAGATCGCACTGTTGAACTTAAAGCCGCGGGACCAGATGATCTTCCTCTAACCCTCTCCAAATTCGGGGGACCTGCTCCTTTGGATGATTTACACAGGTTACTAGTCAAACTGTGGGAGCAGGAATCTGTCCCAACCGACTGAAGCCGCTCCGTCTTAGTCCCAATTTTCAAAGGAGGCTCACTATCCGAATGCGGCAGCCATAGAGGAATCAGTCTGATCTCCATCGCCTCCAAATTGCTTTCCTCTGTCATTCTTCACAGACTGACTGGCACTCGTGAAAGCCAGATTCGTGAAGAGCAAGCCGGGTTTCGTCGAGGTCATGGCTGCATTGACCGCATCTTCACTTTACGTCAGTTGTTAGAGAACCGTCACATACATTGGCGGCCCACCGTTGTCGTGTTCCTCGATATCAAAGCTGCATTCGATTCGGTGGATAGACTTGCACTTTGGGACTGTCTACTCAGGAAAGGTGTGCCTGAGAAATATGTAAATATTATTCGAGCATTATATGCGCGTAGCTCGGGCATTGTGAGGGCTTACAGCAAGCTGTCGTCGCCCTTTACTATCTCCAGCAGTGTGAGACAAAGATGCCGGCTGTCACCTTTCCTCTTCAACTTCGCTATTGATGAAGTCATGGAAATCGCGTTTGCAGAACACGACTTAGAGGGTGTGGATCTGCTCCCAGGAGAACGACTTCTTGACTTAGAGTATGCTGATGATATTGCGCTAATCTATGACAGCTCCCAGATGTGCCAAGCGGCACTGGACAGATTAGCACTAGCTGTCCGTCACTTCGGGTTTTGCTTCGCACCCTCGAAGTGCAAAGCGTTTCTCCAAGATTGGTCTGGACCGCCTCCTACGCTGACCCTTGGTGGGGATCAGCTAGAAGTGGTTCAAAAATTCAACTACCTGGGAAGTTGTATCATCGTCCGTGGGATTGAAGATGAGATCACGAACCGTATAGCAAAAGCTTGGGGCGCTTTTGCTAACCTTCGCCACCTATGGCGCCGGCGCGACATTATTCTTACCCTGAAGGGTAGAGTGTACAATGCAGCGGTACGTTCGACCTTACTGAACGGTTGTGAAACCTGGCCCCTGAAAGCAGCGGACCTGAAGAGGGTAGTTATGTTCGACCACCGGTGCCTTCGTAATTTAGCTCACATCTGGTGGGAACACCGCGTGAGAAACGAGCGTGTTCGACGCCTTGTTTACGGCCCAGGAAAAGGAAATGAACCGCTCAGCACCGTCATTTCACGCACCAGGCTCCGATGGCTGGGCTACGTGTTGCGCTTGCCAGCCCACCGACTCCCGTGACGTGCGTTGTTTGCGCGCCGGGGGTGTGGATGGAAGAAGAGGAGGGGTGGCCAAGCGATGACTTGGTCGAGAGGAATGAAGGACCTCACTTCCGAGCTGGCCTCGGTTAGAGCGTCACGTTTCCCTGGTTGTGGTCCAAAAGACGATGAACACGTTTGGCTGGATACACTTGCTGACATGGGAAGGAGCCGACCTCAGTGGCGTTCGTGCTGTGAGTTTCTTTATCCCACCCCATCCCTCTTAGCCTCCCCCTCCAACCACGATCTCACTATTAACCTTATATAATTTTGCATAGTAATTTTTTTTGATGCACAGTAGCCGGCTGGTAGCTTACCGGAACGATGCCCATCCGTTACCGGTAGCTCAGCCGGCTTGCACCAGTTGCATTTTTTCTCCTTTTTTCTGTGTATTGTGGCACAGTAGCTGAGGTGTTTCCCACATCTAGCTGACGTGTATGATGATGATGTACAATTTCCACACACACACCACAGAACTCGTTACACGTCATGCGGCTCACGGTAGGTATTTCATCACACTCCAAACCTTTACAGGGATTTAGTTGTTTACACAATTATGATTTGAATAGAAAGAGGTTTAACCGAAGCGCAATTTCTATCCAAATATTTTACCCTTGTTCCTGCACAGTTAGCTAAGCTACGTGGAACAGAACATACCTAAACGGCTAGAAACACTTTCCCAGTGACGGCAACCTTCAGTACATAAGTTTTGCTACTTGGTAATACCTGCGTACATCCGTGAAAGCAAATTGACCAAATTCTATTGAGATAACTGTTTTTCATAGCCGCTCTGTTTCGAAATAGGCATTAAGTACATCCGGCTCTGCAACCGTCGATTGCAGCAATTAATTTCCCCGTGTGGCGCCATACCGTAGGCTATAGGAGATAGCCTGGCTGTCGAGTGATTGGAGCTGCGAAGCGCTACGTACATGCAGACAGAAAACGTGTACCAATCCAGGGCTTACTCTAAACTTGTGGGAGATCCCATAATATTCACCAAAGCCAAAAGAAAAGTGGCATCTACTAGATCTGCCACAAAAATGCGTAGGGATTTGCTGTGTTCAGCAGTGGAAGCTTTTAACTAGTCGTAAAAGCCTTCTGTTTCAACATAGTGATGTTTGGGGAGGAAAAGATGCAAACCGATGAATTATGCTACTATCTAGTCAAACATGTCTTACACTTCGGAGTTACTTAGTTGATACCTTTGGATGAGTAGTTAGATCTTCCTTTTTGTCGTACGCATAAGATCATGAAGAAATGTGACGACACCACCACCACAGTTTGTCAATCGTCTCCATAGATCCATAAACTCTTACGGTTGCATCATCAACATCTTCACTGGTTCATGTCCCTCCCCATCTACTTGCAAACATCCACGATAACTGATAGTCATTTTTGGATTCTTACATTTTCTCAAGAAACATGCGTATGAGCACTAAGTAACGTACTGTATTGATGTCATCATGCGCTTCCGAAGGACAACTTATCATTCGTTGTCATACTCTTTGGTAGCCATGATGCTTTGTGCGCAACGACCAAAGTAGTAAACAGTTCATTTTCCTAAGTAGGTGGAATGCGATGCGCAGTCTTAATATCTTCCGCGATTCACATTGAAGTGAACCTTGTTCAGCTCGATCACTGGGATCCTAACTGATGAAATACACACAACAATTGCTCCGAAATGATCCGCCAATCGGTCCTTACTCATTGTGCTAAGCGTTGCATATCGTGACCCTGCGCTTAAAAAAGCAAAGTTCCCAACTAAGATCCCTATACCCGCCGGGTTCTTTGCCTATTTTCTCTATCTGATGTGATCAAATAGGGTTGAAACGCGTCGTGGAGTACAACATTTTTGGGTGTGCAGCATCCTGTTCCCTTCTGCTTCATCAGTGACGGTCTTAGTGATCGAATTGACGAAGGTTCGCTTCAACGCGAATCACGGCCTACATTGAGATTTCGCGTCTCAATTCAGTCACATATCATGTACTTCAAAATACCCTCCAAGGAATCCTAATTCTTTTTGACAACTGATCGAACTAATCAAGTTGTATCCCGTCTGCGGATCTATCTTGTACTTGCAGTCATCCACATCCGATTCCCCTGCATTTACCAACTTGTCTTTATTCAGCCTTCTGGCCGATTACCATCGTTTGGTCAAGTTGAATCATGAATTAGAAGATCGGCTGTTGAGTACGGTAAGTTGAGTCGATTGGCATTTTTAGTAACTACAAACCATCTTATTTTTTATTTGAAACGCTACCATAACCCTTTGTCCCTCCTTTTTGTGACACAATAACTATGGGATGTCTCATTTCTAGCGAACACGTGCTGCTACTACTACTACTACTACTACTACTACTACTGCTGCTACTACTACTACTACTACTACTGCTGCTGCTTTAGCGCTCAACTCTTTTACTTTTGGTTTATGTCGCTGACCGTTTACCTGCATTCTCATCATTTGGCTTCACGGATAAACCCAACAGCTGAATGGAAACACTGAATCGCTTTACTGACTTCAGCTGTGTAACACGGCAACTACTTTGAATCAGCATGACTGCATTGTCCAATTAGTAGAGGCTGCTTTTTTGCTTAGCGATGCCAGCTAATCACATAAGTTGAACGCCTGCTCTCTAGCAGCAGCCATTATTCACATCAACCTTCATCATTTCCGGATGCATCAACTCCATCTTCCAACATGGGTTCAGCTCGACCAGTAAACCATGGTTATGTATATGAGAAATTAAACTGCCCTTCAAATCGTTCAAACCTGGGGGTACATCAGTTGCTGGTCTTTCTCCTTTTCACTTAGCTCGATGTGAGCTTCCTCAGCTCGAGCTTAGTGAAACTGTTCTCGACTCTTCACAATAGCACTGTTTTTCTCCCTGCACTAAAAGTTGATGACGACTGGATCCGTCTTTCTTGTTACCTTCTGTTTAATTGCCGCTGCAATAACAGATTGCTTATTCGGACGTCTCGAACTATAAAGATCCTTTGCCCGATTTATTGCAGGTCATCATTCTACTCATTTGTTTGGCCAGCAACTGCTTACACTTCTGCTTCTTAGACTACAGTTTAAAATTGTAGTGAAGTTGTTAGGATGTTGGGGGCTCCACCGTCGTTTAGATGGCGAACGACTTGCATTCACTAATTGACACGTGATCTGCGTTGTTGGTGCCAGCGCAGCCAGCCTGGGTGTAGTACGCTCGTTCCACTGTGGTTAATCCATATGTAACACGCGTTTCGTTCGATCAGTGCAACACGAAAGGTTGTGCTGCAAACTTGCGCTAGTTTTTAGCAAATTGCATATACGGACTTGAAAAGGGTTGGTCACTATTGCATTTTCAGAAATTGCCAACTACAGAACAGCTTCCTTATGTTATGAAGTTATGTCTTGAAATGGACATTATCTCATTCACATCACTTTATCACTCGAAAGAAAAACGATGTCTGTCGAGAACCTCGTCTTCAGTGGCTTCGAGCCTGCCGTCACTGGAAGCTCGTACTGAAGTTCATAAGGGCACCTTGTTTTCAACCGTCGTTCGTGAACTCTGATAAAGTATCCTCTTTGTTGCTGCTCACTAAATTCCGCTCACGGAGATCGCTTTAATGGAAATTCGCGGACGCAACAGCAGAAACGTGGATTTCAGCGGCAACTGTCGTCGATGAGCGAGGTGGACGGTCTAACTACAATCGCATTCGCCTCCGTTGCGTTATCTATAAAGATTTCTAGGACGCTCCAATGACAGCCAGACTGGTTTCCACTCTGATACGATTCTCTGGTTGTGGTTATGCCCTTCACTCGTCACCCGAGCATAACCACACATGTAAGCAGGTTTCTTTGATAGTCTTATAACTATTAATTTCCTTGGGTTTCAATCAGGTGCGCTCGTTTGTGGCGCTCTCTTCTCGTGGTTTTTACGTCATCTAACTTTCTCTTTCCTCCGACTCTTGAGATGCATTCGTGGCTACCTGAATCTGTGTCCTACCTTCACCACGACACTTGGACTGCAGCAGCATTACTGTGTATCTAAATTGAGGATCATGCGTGCCGGACGTGTACAGGGCAGTTTCTGAGCTATAGCCCGCTCCACGCCGGATTCATGGAACCACACATCGTGTCTACCACAGTCACGAGGACCGTGCGCCCCGTCCCCTCCAGCAACGAATAGCTGTCTTCTGGAATCAGTGTAATCTAGGCGCTGGGTAGTAGACACCTTGTCAACATTCACATCAAGCGCAGCCAAACTAGGCATATCAGGCAACAGCCAATACCTGAGATGTAAGAAACCAAACATGCATGCACACTTGCAGAACAAATGCAGCTGTGATCTAGCACACGTACCACATCGACCGCATTCTTGACTTGGGTTCGTAAATCTGATTAAGCCGGAAGCAGTCTACTTACCAAACGCTGAACTGACGATGATTACATTATTCATCTTTTGATGTCTTTTAGATGTTGATCCCGCGTGGACGCGCTGATGGCTTGTCAAGCTAGTTTGACTCGGTTCAGGTTTATACCATTGATCCGAGCACCGAAGTCCGATGGATCCAGTTGTCACGACTCACACCGTATGAATAACAATAAAAGACAACCGTAGGACAGTGGGTTTAGGCACGGATAGAATATAGACAAAATAGAAGCAAGAAGGAAATGCGTTGGACTAACCAGGATGGAGCGCAAATTAACAACCAGATGAAGGAAACCGTATGCAGGAACACCTCTTACTGCGTGACTGCGCCATGTTTGACACAGTCTCTAACCAATGGTGTAGACCTACCCGAGGCTTCCATCCAGAAAGACAGCACGCCCCAGATTGACCCAGTCTCAGTCAATTTCTTCATGTCTCTATGCCATGTCATGAACTGGAAACCTTTATGTCTCCCCAACTTGGTGCAGCCACGGAGTATAATGCACACCGAGGAAGCCGATCGATGGGCATAAGGAGAACATGGCCTAGCCAACGTGAGCGATTAAGGTTCACTAAACACTCGAGTGAGGAATCAGAGGGGTTCTTGCCAAAAACCAACTGGCAGATTTCAGCATTGCTCATCCGGTATTCCCACCAGACTTGAGCACTACTTCGCAAGCACCAGTAGTCAAACACGGCTAAAGGTTTCATGTTCTCGCCGCGAACTGGCCAGGTCTCTGATCCACACAGTAATACTGACGTTACCGCAGCCTTATAAATCCTACCTTTCACTGACAGGCTGATATCCCGCCGTCTTCATATTTGGTTGAGTCTCTGGAAAGCCACGTGAGCCTTACTGATACAAGAAGTAACTTACTCACCACCAGAGGTGACACAGCTTCCAAGGTAAGTAAAACGATCCACCACTTCCAATAGCTGTTCGGAAATAGCTAAAATCGGAGGTGTGTCGGCTCAGTCTTGCAACAGCACTTTGCATTTTGAAGATGCAAAGCACATGCAGAAGCGTGCAGCGATACGCACAACTCTATGCAATTGTGTTTGCACAGCCATTGCATCAGACCCAAGGAGAACTATGTCGTCCACGTACTCCAGGTTTATCTGTTAGTCGCATGGCAGAACTTCCACTCCGGTAGAGTCTAAAATAACCAAGTCATTCATGACCACTTTGATCACAAAGTTGAAGAGGAAAGGAGATATAAAATAACCCTGCCGAACCGCACTTGTAATGGGAAACTCAGGAGACCGTTTCTCGTAGACCCTTACACAGCCTCGGGGATCACGGTAGAGGGAATTCAGAATGGAAAGAAGTTTAACTGGAACGTTCTTCATAGATACACAGTGCTACAAGCTCTCTCGATCAACAGCGTCGAAGGCGGCCTTCAAAACAAGGAAAATCACCATAGTCGGTCATCTGTGTGTGTTTCTGCTTGGCTCAGACACTTGCGACCGCATGTGCTACAATGTTCGACGTCCATGGGCTATCTACTATCGGCGCCCGTCACTTCATTGACTGCCTTTTTTCCCGTATGCAGCAATGCTTTCTAATAAAACTGGTAAACCGCCCTCTTGATATGCTTTCGCTATGTGCACTGATCCACTATCATCGCTTCCCAACATCTAAAACCAACATTGGTTAGTGGCAAATTCATCTTGACCATGTCCTGGTAACGTAACCCGTTTTCCAATGTGCCGCTTCCAGGTATATATACAGTGGAACCTCCCAAGTTGACCACGTCTGTAGATTGACCGTTTTTATGCATTGAACGTTCACCACGTAAACCTTAAGGAATCAGACATCTGTATGTTGACCATCTCTGTAAGTTGTGCTGACCACTTGAGCCGTAACAGTCACTACTAATTTAACTTCTATAAGTCTACTGTGCAATGGTCGCCGGTCGTTTGTTCAAGCAACAAAGTGTGTGCATCAGGATTTTACAATGTGCGAAATTCTTCGGATCCACAACCACTGTACTTGACAGCTTCGCAGGTGTTGAACGATATCGCATATTATCTGTCTGTGTATATGCACACGTGCTTCTGACCACCCCACAGTGTTCACGCGCGTCGGTATTTACCTCGTACAATGTGTCTCCACGGCTCCGCATCCATAAGTGGACCTTGGTCATTTTTGTATGAGTTCTTTCCACAAACAAGCACGCATCAAGCCTACTTTGGAACGTGTGCCGACGCATTGCAGAGGCGGCAACCAGGACTTTGAGAGCTTGTCTAACCGTCGATTAACCGGTTATAATCCAACCCCCTCATTACCTGCTCATTAGCCTCTCGGATCGGAGTGACACACGTTGACGCCCACTGATAGTTAAACGCTGTTCCGCGCTATTTGTAGTCTGCCTGAGAGCGTAAACAATTAAGGTTTGCGGTATGTAATTGACTTTCTGTAAATAGCACATCAGATCCTAAATGCACTCCGTGCTTTGAACAAATCGGATCGGCTATTACTCCTATCGAAGCATTATGACCCAAAGGAAAGATCTCAAAAAGCTGACGCAACATTTTCTGGAAAGCAGCGGCTAAGAAATGACGGCAGAACAGTTTAGTGTTAGCAAGACAACAGTCCGAAACATACAACTGCATAAGCATGACTACTTGGAGAGACACGGTAATGAAAGAAAAGATGTACTGCGGAAGAGTCAGAAAATTTCACACAATGAAGTCTGTGGAGCTGCGCTACGATAGTTCAAACAAATGAGAGCTATTACTGCACGAATCTCCGGGCCGATGATACAAGAATTTGCCAAGAAATTTTCACAAGAATTTGAAGTTGCTGATTTTCAAGCATCCAGTGGTTGGCTAGTGAAAGTTAAACTAGCATATAACATGTGCCCAAAGGAATTTTTGTGTCAAATCTAATGAAGCTTCTGAAGAATGTTTGTGATTTTACTGAGAAATTTTCCGACTTCTGCAAGGATTTCAGCGATGGTGACATTTTTAACGCTGACGTGTGCGGTCTCTTTTACTAAGCGATGTCTGACAGGAGCCTTACTATAAAGGGTGACAAATGTAAGAACCATAAGCATTCCAAGTAACGTTTTACATTTATACTGTGCGCTAGCTCGATTGGGGAGAATCTAAAGTTTTTGTTCATTGGTAAGTCAGCTAGACCACGTCTTCATAAGTCTGAGTCCTAAAAGACTTCCAGTTACCTGGAGATCAAACAAATGTGAATAAGTTTCCATATTTGACGTGTGGATAAGAAAAAGCGACCAAGAAGTGCTGAAGTAGCGTTCCATTCTACTGACAGTGGATAATTGTCCCAGTCATATCCATTGCGTTAAAATTTCTGCCTCCATATATGACCACAAAAATACAATCTCTTGACCAAGGAATCAACAAAATATTCAAGACATTACCGAGCCTGGCTCATGCGGTGGGTTATAGCATAAACAAATCCCATTGATCTGCATGCAGGAAGAACTTCATCTACTCCTTCATTTAATGCTCTGGATGCTGTTTTGGATAAATTTAGCTTTGCACAAAGTTAAGCTCTCTCTCATGACCCTGTTCGTATGATCGGCATTCCATCTCATTACAGATTTTGAGGGAAGAAATTTTCCAGTTTGTTGACATATATACTGACTTGGCAATCTACAGTGAACTAGACCCAGATGCTATTTTCGGAAATTGGCTGCGGCCCACTCCTACGAGAACAAAAAAGAAGCGATTGGTGATGAAGAACGTCTAAGTGAGGATGACATGGGAATTACAGAATCCCCCAAAAAGACTGATCTCGGGTATTTTTTTATTGCAACTGAACGCATATGCTGTGAAAATATGTCCAAGTATGCTGAGTAGTGTAGCTTATGCTGAGAGCGCTTTTTCAGTTACCTTTGTGACAAGAAAGAAACAGACAAATATTGACTTTTTCTTCAAAAAATGTTCCAATTTGCGAAATACACAGTGCGCTTTGATTTATTATGACGCTGGTTGCACAGCATTTGCCGTTAGGTGCGACCTCGTCTAATGCGTTCGAAGCGGGTCTATGTGAAAATCAATTTAAAACTATGCTACTCACAGTGGGAAAGTAGGTTACGCTATTTTTGGCACAGATCCATCGTATGTAGACCACCGGTCCAGCAACAGAACCCGTAATAACACGACGCCTATCCCTGTTATCGCGATTAATGTATTAATTCGCTGCAAAGCGCTGCTGCAATTTCATACAAATTCAAGTGGCCTAATGAATATTTTGTGTCGTAAGCGAAAGGTTGATCAACAAATGCACCAATTAATTGTTTCCAACCCTCTGAACTCTTGCTTATCTTTCATTTAGTTGGAATGTCCTTTAAATAGTTCTTGCATATGCTAAAGGATATTCGGCCGCATATCTTCTGTCACCGCACCCGATTATCTTTTGAAACCAAATCTGTTTCGTCAGTTTCTTTCCCTTTCCGCCAACCGTTTGTATCCCAGTGTATTATTTTTCCAATGCACGACAAATCGGGTGGGACATTAGTGTCTAATCGTTTCAGACATACCACGGGATTTTGTTGGACCCTTGCACTCTGTTGCTTCAACACTTAGATACTATGTTTTTCATCGCCAGGTCACTAAGTCATAAACTTCTTTTCACTTATTCCCTCTCGGTCTGTGGCCGATTGGTCTAATGGCATATGCTTTTTGATCCAGTAGCTCCCACTTGGAATCTGCATAGGTGCAGGCGACCCCGTTGTATTTCTGGTCGCTGCGAGACTGGTACGTCGTACCGACGCCTTCCTTTATCGAGTTGTTACAGTTTGTCGTTAGCTTTTTGATTTCACTGCATTGTTTATTTTTATGTCTTGCCGTTCCCATTCTTCTAGTATTCTTATCTTCCTCGCAGGCTAGTCATTTCCTTTTGACCAACCATTTAACGGTTAACGTATCCTAGTCATCAAAATGAACGCCTTGGCGTAACTCCGAAACCATAGATTTCTCGTACCATAACTCAAAATCAGTAAGCACAATGAATGTATTTGTTGACATTCGGACCAGAGACAATTGTCCGTGACTAGTCGCTATCCAACTTTCCCGTGCACCTTTTTAGAACATGGCATCACATCCATCCACACTAGTTGGGGTGGGCTAGTATCAGTTGACAGTCCATCTAGTGGATTTTAAGCGGTTCTCCGAGCTGAGTGATTATTGTGCAGACGTTTCGTTGCCTGACTAGGCAACATCATCAGTGCGATTGGAAACAACAGTCTACCGAAAATCTACGCATACAGACCAGATCCTCAACTACGGCAGCAATCATCCGGCAGCCCACAAACGCAGCTGCGTGCAAACCCTTTTCAAACGAGCACAAACCCACTGTAGCACACTGCAGCTGAGACGGGCAGAGGAAGATCATCTCTTCAACCTGTTCAAGCGGAACTCGTACCCAAAAGGCTTCATTCTACGCTGCCTCGCATCACAAAAGGTTACTCAACACACCTCGACAAATGTACCAGCTGAAAAAAGAACAACACTTCCCTATATCAACGGTATTCCTGAAATGGCAGCGAGACTTTTATTGCCTTCTGGAGTCAAAGTTGCACATCAGCCAACGGAAACCATTCGCAGTAAACTCTTCAAGATGAAAGATAAACTTAGCAAAGAAGAAGAAACTGGTGTGATTTATAAGATCTGCTGTCGGAACTGTGACAAGTACTACGTGGGACAGACTGGGAGAACGCTTGGCACAAGGCTACACGAACACATCCTAGCCATACGTCGCCACGATCAGAACTTCCTGATGTCAGGGCACATGGATGCTGAGAACCATCAATTCGCCATAGAGCATACCAGTATCCTTGGAAGGCCCAAAAGCCGGCAAGCACGTGAGTTCATTGAAGCCTGGCATTCAAAGCAGGACTCGATCAATAAGCACTTGGACATTGAAGTCGCTTACGAGGCACTGCGAACCAGGCCCCTGAAACCGCACTGATGTGGTTGCCTAGTCAGGCAACGAAACGTCTGCACAATAATCACTCACCTCGGAGAACCGCTGAAAATCCGCATCCACACCCCGAGCTACGCATATTCTCATTTATTTCAGTCCATCTAGTATATTCCATATCATTTCATGCTATGTTATGAACCGGAACTTTATGTTTTGTGGACCTTCTACGTCATCTATTAGTGTGGATGGTGGTATCGCTGTGAGTCCTTCGCCTAGTGTGCCCAGGTAAATTTCCCATCAGTTTGAATCGGTAGATGTATTGGCGATAACGTCACCGATAGATGCAACAGAGTCTCCGAAAGGCCATTCTGAATTCCGGGTTGTATTCGAAATTTCCCACCTGTAACTATTGGCTCAGCCTTCTCAGTCACAATGATGACTCCAATTTGACATTGGAAATGTGGTTCTCATAACAATGCAAGCTACGCTGAGATCATGCACTTACTGTCTCGTTTGGAACTACCAGAATCCGGTGACATGCTGGTACTGTTAAGTACCTTCAATGACAATAGTAGTTTTTCCAAATCGCACTTCAATTTAGGGAGGATTGTTCAACCAAAAGCAAGCCCTAGAAACCACGGAACACTAAATGTGCCTTTTCTCTGCCACTAGCATGCCGTGATTACTGTTTTTACGCTAGAGTAATAGAATTGATGGTCACTTAACATTATATCCAGTTGAGTATTTTCGCAAGCCGACGGCTTTTGTTCAACTTCTACAGTGGACTATTATGGGGATAATTTATAGCTTTGTGTATTGATCGTCCCGCTTTGAAGGGCTTTGGTGACTCCTGGAAATGTCACCCAGTGTTTCCCAGTAGGTCATGAAAGCGTTTCTGATGGTCTCTTAGTGATAACATTTAACTAGCATCCCTTTTCCAGAGGGCGTCAATTCTTTGGTTTATGAACCGATGACTCAGTCTACCTCGCAACACTTGTATTGTTCTGCTACAACATTCCGCTTTGCATTCCTTACTCGATGGCCTATGATCTACTTTTCCATCTTTTTAAAGTACTCCGCGTCGAGCTAACGAACATATCTGCAGCTTTGTGCCGCTTTACGCTTATAAGTGCAGCGCTAATCGCTTCTCATGTCCTGTACCGAGTACTATTACTTTGAACGTTTGCATGTTAAAACATTGTCATTGGTCCATTTCGGTTAATATTTCAGCTTGAAACTGTAACCTTGGAAACCACGATGCTTTCGAAAGAACTTGAAAGCACAACTCACCAACTGAAGAATTGTGAAAACGAACTATCAGCTGTTGTCGCCGAACGAGTGAGTGAAAAGTCATCAGTGGTCCGACAACTGAACCATCCGGTCTTAATGTGCCCACGCTGTGATGTTCTCTGCCATCTTATCCCTGCACCTGATAGCATGTTGTCGGCTCCTGTATCTAATATTTGTTTTTGT
Source organism: Dicrocoelium dendriticum (assembly GCA_944474145.2). Lineage (NCBI taxonomy): Eukaryota > Metazoa > Platyhelminthes > Trematoda > Plagiorchiida > Dicrocoeliidae > Dicrocoelium > Dicrocoelium dendriticum. Next base: position 87,040,669 of record OX104064.1, read on the forward strand.
TTACAGTATTTTCAATGTTATAGTGTCCGCAAATCTTTTGACCTCAATAGGCCTGATGATCCATCAGCCCGCTTACGAAGTCTGGTGCTGGTCAAAACCGTAACCTCCGCTCATTGCTGTTATTGAGAAATGGCTAAGAGATAGAGGTTTCGACGGATATTCCAAATGGTCCGGGCTTGTCGTCGCAGTCTTGTTATCTCTACCTGAAGGGTACAACCGAGGATACGAAATCGGCTGGAGAGTGCGCAGTGCTGCGGACCGGCGAGCGAACGACACCAAAAACAACCAAAGATTAATTGTTTTTGCATGTTGCTTTGCGTCCGAAATACCTCGTTTTATGGGGTCGCCAAATAATTCATTGTTGGTTTTCTTCAGTTGGCTTTTGCCACCAACTTACTGCTTTGTCATTGGCCTCATGACATTCACGGGGCGCGTGTAAATCAGATTACTATGCATCTTATGATGCATTTTCCGCTGATTGGCTTTCTTCAATAAACCATTTGTCTCTGAAGGACCCGCTTTTGCAACGTGTCTTTTGATCTCCCACTCGGATGCCGTCCTGTGGCCTTAAGGATCACAAATCTGCCTTGTAATCCGAAGGTCACAGGTTCGGATCTGCGTAGGGACCGGGCGACCCTCGCGGTATTCTCAGCCCACGCGTGACTTGTGCTGGTTGGTGCGCAACAAAGTCTCGGTACTGCGTACCGGTGTAATGCTGATGCTTTTCCCGCTGGTATGCTAATTGCCATCTGCACTTGGTTAAGCGAAACTTCAAGCGCCTGCATAGCGACATAAGTAACTGACGTAAAGAATTTGGTCTGTATAAATGGGGTTTCTAAGCGCCTGTCACTGAAATTGCAGTTTTGTGCCACTCCTTATTATTTCGTCCCTTTGTGATCAAATCGAAGTTAATTCCCAGGTGTCTATCCACCACATTTGTTCATCATTTGTATGCCGTTTAAACATCTTGCGGTACTCTTTTTCATAAAAGTTTAGATTCACTTGCTCCCGATCTGTGGAGAATTGCGCTTTTCAACTGATTCTCCTTGGCTATACGTCCAGATTACGTCATTTACATAAAATATATCTTCCTCATTTTCTATGGAGGGCACTATCCGACAGGACTCCTTACTATCCATCACTCGTTGCTTGCATCAGTGTTGAGAATCTGCTCCTCTCCGTACACTTGTGAGCGCTTTAGCTGGTTGTGTTCTTCTCCTTTTAACTGTTCTTGCTCTTTGGGAAAATGAATGAACGGAAGTTCATCCCATCGTATATATATATATATATATATATATATATATATATATATATATATATATATATATATATGGGTGGCGGCATCCGGTTTCGGATTTGCCTGTCACTGTGGCAAGCCAAAGGACGCCTGCGCCTACAGAGGGACCATGGATGGCTTGCACTGCACCACCCACAGCTCCAAACACACACCCCATATCCAGTGTAAACCCGAAGAAATAAGACCGGGAGGCATGCGGATTGGAGCCACATTTCATCAACGGAGCCGGCACACACTCCTTCACAGGCAAACACAAGCACGCTGTATTTGGGGAATCAACCGCACAAAAGGCGGTGGCTGGACCGTAGTCCGCTCCACACTGAGTGCATGGAACCACTCTTCGAGCCTAGCACGGCCACAAGGACCGTGTACTCTGTCCCCTCCAGCAACGATCAACTGTGTATATATGGGCCACGGTGAGCTCATTCCGAACCAATGTTGATTACAAGTGTTGAGAAACAAACGGCGTTGATCGGCGCAAATGGCCAGGGTTTACTAAGAGGGTGTTGCTCGGGTGTTGGAGAGTTTACTATTGCTTGAGGCAGAGAAACGTTGGTTGTGGAAGGGACAGGCGCCGATAGAGTCTAACCCATTGATGTCAAGCACATGATGCTGTAGCTCATACGGTCATAAATGTCTCATCTAAGGCGGCCCTGGCGACCACGAGGGTTTAACTTCTGAGAGAAGCTGAGTTTGCCAGCACTTGGTTAGTACGCTGCTTCCGATTTAATAAGACGGTTGATGTAGTACGCATGTTACATCATCACTGCAACTGGCCTCTTCATGTGCTTGCGTGTTGAGTTTCTTGCATTTCAGTTATTGATCGATATCACAGCCGTGATTGCGCTTGTTGTAATGTTGCCAAGATGTCTGTCTGTCTAATGCACTGTACATCGATTACTGGCTCCAAGAGACTACTTACTTTTGTTGGGCGGACAAGTTGCACTGTCCGCTTGACCGTATTAGGCCCAAACTGTGCTTCCGTGCATCCAGTGTGCAACAGTCTACGACCAAACCGCTGCCTTGTGCAGCGTCTGGTACGCATACCTCTTAACTTATATAGACAGGAGTGCTGCTGTGCATATTGACGGAGTGTGGGCCGGCTCTGTGGCTCCCATTCACATGCATCCCGGCCTTATTTCTTGGGACTTCCACTGTATATGATGTGTGCGGATAGAACTGTGGGTGGTGCAGCACAAGCCACCCATAGTTCCTCCTTAGGCTGACGCGTCCTGTAGTTGTTCTGTGGTGGCCCTAGTGACAAGCTAATCCGGAACCGGATGCCACTGGCCATATCTACTGAACACCACCAACAGTACAATTGGTAGACTGTCACAACATTTGAATAAATGGAATACAGCGCCAATGAAGGGAAAGAGAAAAGAGTGTAAAACTGTAGTTACGGGGTAGTCCCACGACATGTTCGCCATTGTGCACGATTCCTTGTGCTGCTGGTCCCCCCCCCCAACCAGAGAGGCTACAACTTGGAAGAGGTAACTTTGCCACTTTTATTAGCACATATGGTTTCACTGTGTTATCCTGAGAATACGAGGGATCAGTTTTACCCTCATTTGTGATCCGTGTTACGATCTGTACTGAGGAGCGACCGGCCGTTCTAACTTGGTGATTTCGACGCGCGCCTTGGGTGTGATATCGCAATGGGGTCAGACGCAATCGGGCTGTATGGTATTTGCTCAGCCATTGGGAACGCTGACCGGCTGCTCTCACTGTGTGCCACTCATGACCTGACGATCACGAACACACAGTTTGCACTGAGTACAAGTGAAAGAACCACACCTGGATGCACCGACGGACTGGTCACGCTCACCTTCTCGTCTGTGTCATCCTACGCCAGCGTAACATGTGTGGCGTGCGCATGACATGTGTACTGCGTGGCGCTGATTGTTGCACTGATCACAGTTTTTTGTGCAGACCAAATTGTGTATATATTTTAGTACATCTATGTATTGCTCACCTGTCGTGAACCTGCAGAAATTTAATGTTCCTTCCCTAGATACCATTGAAACGAGGATGGAACTGGTGAAGGCGATGGCTATCCCCTTTGGGGATGTCGATTGCATCGCCTCAATCGCTGACCTGTGGCACCAAATTTGTGAACATTTGACGTCTGCGGCCGAGGCAACGATCGGGCACGCAAACTGTAAGCGGCCCGATTGGTTTAATGACAACAATGGGGCCATTGGCGCATTAGTGTCGAAGAACTATGCAGCATTCGCTGTCATGTGGAGGACCCTGCCGACTGCGAATAGAGTTGATTTCGCAAACCTCGACGGCGGCTGACTCTAGGGCTCCGTCTCTTAAGAATGCCTTATGAACAGACCAGATGGAATGCTGCGGCGAGCGCCGGCAACCCCAAGAAATTCTTTGACTATTTGCAGGCGGTGTGTCGACCCACCTTTGCAGTCGTTGAGGACGCTGGTGTATGTTACTACATGCGCTGCCTGCACACAGGCTGCAGACACAATGTAGATATGGCGGACGCAATTTGACTTTCTATTGTACAACCGCTCAGAGACTGACTGGGCTACGTTGCACGGGATGCAATCACAAGAGGTGGAGACGTGTCTTGTCGACACACCAACACTGGATGTGACGCAGAGAGCACCTGCCCATCTACGAAAAGGCAACGGCTCTGGGGCCCACAGGATACCGCCAGACGTGTTGAAACACGGCGGATCCGCGTTGGTAAATGCGCTGCACCACTTAGTGCAACACGTGTCATTTGCAGGTGCCGGCTGACTTGAAGGATGCCTTTGTGTTACCACTGTACAAGCGCAGAGGAAGCAAGAAATGTGCCATGAATTATCGGGGCATTAACTTGCTGTGTTGTGTTGGCACTATTCTTGCTGAATGGCTGTCAGTCAAGTCATTGAGCCGCACGTGGAGGAAGAGCAATACAGATTCTGTTCCCGCCGCAACAACATAAATATGATGTCCACGTCTCGTCAGTTGCAGAAGAAATGCCGAGATCGACACCAACCATTCTACTTGCTGTTCGTATACTTCGCTAAGGTATTTGGCACAATGAACCGCGGGGCACTGTGGATGGTGTTGGGTAAGTTTGAGTGCTCGAGTAAGTTTGTAAATCTAATTGAATGTCTGCACAATGTTATGCGGACGAGGGTGCAGCTGAGTGGACAAATCTCGAATGACTTTACTATTGTCTCTGGTGTGAAGCATGGCTGTGTCTTAGCCCCTACCCACGCCACCACAGTCCATTTCCCTCTTTCCTTGTGATTTGAGAGCGTGGTGAATACAGTCAGTCTCCGATTTCCCGCAGTATCTTAGCTCATGCTTCTCCGCATGATTCCCCTTCTGGGTTCTCTCGATGGACTTAAAGCTTGGCTCTTTATTTGCCACCCAAGGATGGTCTGACTGACAGTAGCAATAGCATTATTGATAGGTATATTTATCATCTTGCGAGGAGCTGTTTTCACCATTTGCACAAATCCTACCGATTCAGCTAGTACCATGCTCTTGCATGAATAATACACGGTTGCGTGATTGGCTTTGTTTGTGTGTGTTGATGGTAACGTATCTAAAGCACACAGTGTTGTGTTTTGCTATACAGTTTAGACACGGGAATTTTGCTCAGAAAGTGATCATTTATAAACGGCAGACATTGTTCTCATGTCAGCTACCCCCGTTTTCTATGCTTAGCGTAACATTAACTATCCCCGGTGCTGAGTTAAGAAAGTCGACATGCTTCGATTACATCGTGATCTCTCAGGTTTGCTTATCTTGTGTGTATTTTCTCTCTTTCCACCCGCCAAATGTTAACTGACCCCTCTTGGAGCAGTTCGTCGGACGATTTCCCCTATGAGAACAAGGTCATGCTCAGGTGAAGTAGGTTTCGGGCTTATTACGAAGTGCTTTTGCATTCCTACGTGACCTGTTTGTCACCTATTCCACCGAACGGTATCAGTTCGATTACATTTTGGTTGGACATCTTTGACCCGTCCACCGAAATGCGGTGAACTAAATTGCCACGGCCCACCTCGCCGGAATAACCAAACATAACAACGGTATGAGAATGCGTTTGAACGCAAATGGAATCAAGTCGGAAGTGCGTTAGACTAATTGGGACGGGGTGAAAATTACAAGACTGTTGCCATAACCTGAATGCAGGAGCGCCCATGGCTGCGCCATGTCCGATGGAGCCCCCGACCATTGGTGTGGACTATACCGGGGTCCCCATCCACTATGACCAAATCAGCCAATTTCTTTATGTCACATCATCGACTGTCTCAACTTGGTGCAGCGGCTGCTTAGAATACATCACGAGGGAGCCGGTCAACGCGCATACGGAGGACATAACCTATGCAACGTAAGCGATTGAGCTTCACCAAAAAGTCGAGTGCAGCACCAGGTTTTTTGCCGGTCTTACTGGCGGACCACATTACTCACCCGGATTTCCCACCAGATGTGAGCAATACTCAGCAAGTACCGGTGATTGAAGAAAATAACAAATAATGTATCAGATGTACGCCGTAACGGCGCTTCGCTGCCGCGCGACCACCACCAGTCTCGCGCGGACTGAGTATACCTCGAGGACGCCCACCCCTACGCGGATTCGAACTAATGACCTTATGTTTGCAAGCCCGGCGTGCAGACTACTGTCACCGGCCGATGGTCATTGAACGCAATCAGTTGGTTAATGTCAAGTTCGAAATGGTAAGGTCTGTGATTCAATACAGTAAAACCGACCTTATCACGACGTTATACACCTTGCCTTTCACTGACAGGCTGATGTCCCATTGTCTCCACAGATGGCTGGGTCTCTAGAAAACTACTTGGGCCTTGCTGAGGCCTGAAGTAAATTCCTCAGTGATGTGACCACCAGAGGTGACACAGCTGCCAAGGTAAGTGAAAAGATCCATCACTTTCAGCGGTTATTCGCCGATAATTAAAACCGCTGCCGTATCTGCACTTTGAAGGTTAAAAGCACATGCCGAAACGTGCAAAGCTACGCGTCTAGCTATTCATTAAGGCTTTCAGAGTCACTGCACCAGACCCAAGCAGAACTGTGCTCCTCGCAATCACAAGGCTTGTCAGTCGGTCACCTGGCAGGACTTCCACTCCGAAAGTGACTGAAAGAACGGAGTCATTGATGTTCACCCCGATCCCAACACTGAAACGGAAAGGAGATATAGGACAATCCTGGTGGCCCCTACTTCCCATAAATCCTTACCCGGCCTTAGAAGTCATGGTAGAGGAGAATAAAAATACATAGCAGCATAACTCAGAACATTGGATCATTTATTTTTCCTGCACTTTATTATAACCAGAGTGCAATCTTTATTATAAAGTTCGCTTGTCAAACTACACTACAATTCCAGCATTGGCAAATTCAGGTAGGTTTTTCGGTAGATCCAATTGTACAGTACCATCGGACTAGTTTACAATCTTCGCAGCCAAGGCGGCGCTACCCATAGTACTTGACTGAAATTTTGCCCGGGAGATATTTGCTAAACAACCTTTCTAGGCGTTCTCTCAGTTACACGCATGTTTTCACTTGGTATGCCGTAATACTCTAGAATGGGACGGTATTTTATAAGGTTAAATTGTGACCGGGATTGTATGCATCTTGATGCAAATAGTCACAGCTTGTCTGACCTACGCTGTTTGTCACTTAGCTCACTCAGAGAAGTTATAGGTACAGGATTACGTGATTCTGAAATCGCCGGTAATAATCAGCGGCACACCAACGCGTTCGTCGTTGACTACAATGGACCATTCAGATAAAGAACAACCGTCTACAAATGTCTAGTTTTGTTTCTGCGGACTTCATCATCCACGCGTTTCGCCTTGTCTCACCAAAGTGAAGATCATCGTGAATTAGCAATAGCGTATCCCGAATTTCAACTCCTCAGAGCTTGTAGATAATCTTTATATCATCGGTGAATAGAAATGCCACGTCATACTTGTTAATCATATTGATGTTTTGACATAAAATAGGGATAGTAATGGGACGAGCACACTGGTGGTTTGACTTGGGAAGAGTAATTTTCACATATAACGATTACCAGTCAGTTATGACAATAGCCAACCTAATGCTGCGTCCTGGAATCCTAGAAAACTGTCAGTCAGCAACCGTATGTGGGAAACCTGATGGAATGCTTTCTGCAAATGAAGAAATAGAGGTATTAATGCATATCCGGAGTCAATAGGATCTTATATATGGTTTTAGTAATACAGTTCGCTGCTTTTGCATGATTGTTTGCCGAGAACACGATAGTGGGAATTCTCTATCAGCTCCAGAGAGTTGATGAATTTCATCACACCCTTTGTACCCCGTTTTCGAATAATTTGGTGAATATAAAAATGAGTTTAGAAGATCGGTATTTAAAACCGTTAGTTCCCTCAAATAGTTTGAATAACACGCTGAAAAATCAGACACTGGTAGATGCGCGCATTTCGTATTGTTTCATCTGTACCAATACAATAGCAATAACTTATTTGTCTATTTTTCAGAAGGTGTTACCGAACCACATAAATGTCAGGTGAACGGCGGTAATGGTCCTAGACTAGGCTTACCGAAAATCAACAGCTGATTGTTTCTGCACACACAGGACAGGTCTTAGCTGGCTTATCGCCACCTCTTCGGCGAACCACACGAATCCTGGATTGGGCTGACGTAATAACATCTGAAACGTGCAGGCGGGATCAATCCTATGACAGGTGACCAAAATACGCCTGCTTATTGATAACGCTGACAGCTTAAGTGAACACCGAACTATTGGGTAAGGGTTGGTTGGCCTCACGCTAAACCCAGTTGGGCAGATGCTCCTTCACTCTGGAGTTCAAAACTGTTGCTTCTGTCTGTTGGGGTTTCCGCTGAATGTACGGATAACTTGCCTGAATCATTTGTGTCGCCCCCAGCCAGTTCAACCGGCAACGGAATAAGAACGCCAAGACCAGCTGGATCGAGGGATTCGTATTGTATGAAAGCATAATGCAATAAACAGGTTGAAGGCAGCTACTAACACGACAATATTGTAGATGCTAATTAATATCAGTTAACGCTGCTCGAACGGTTCAACTTCAGGGTTCAACTTGCCGCTGACCCCACATAGATTCGCGTCTGATTTCTGCTGGAGTTTGTTCTCCAAATGTTGATCACACAAATGTTGCGCTACGGTTCTCGGCTTGTACGCTGACAGTAAGCTGTCTCTCCGTAACACCTCCTTCGTACGATTTCCGTCTTCGGACCATCTGTATTCTGATGACGGGTCTCCGTAACCGATCAGTCCTTTACCGTGGCTGCAAGTTCTTTCCTATTTTGTGGCTACTGATCAAATCTCATTAGGTCCTTCCTGGGTCCCAAAGTGAGTGGTACACCGCGTGTCTTAGCGATCAAGCTACTGGTTAACCAGTGGTGTTGCTACGTGACAGGGCTTCTCTTGCGAAACACTTTAATGGCATCTGGCTTAATGGACAGTGAAGCTTGTATCTTCGTCTTGCACCATTCTGGGCAGTTTGGCTGGGTAGGTTGTTGCACAGAGTTACAGACCTTAGCATTTCGATTCGCAGGCGATTTCTCCCTCTAGCGACAAGGGGACTCTTGATACGCTTTGACCGCTGCAGTATGCGGCAAGAATCGCAATGGCGAGGGCTTTTGACTCGACACGTTTCGATTCACATTCTGGTGTCTATTACCTGTGTGGCGGATCTGGAGTTCGCTTCTGGTATTCGAATTTTCAGCCTTTTTAGTGTCTAATCCCAAGTTGAGCACCTTGTAACGTTTACCTCCAATGTCCTCTGATGTCAGCTCTTATTCCAGTTCCCGTTCTGCTTGAATGGTCGACTTATATGCCGGAAACCGTCAATTCCCGCCGTGCTTCTTCAGGCCTTAACTGATGAAGCCGAAGGAGCATCTGCATTTTCTCGGAAGAGATGGCTGTAAACTGGAGCGACAGTGTTCTTATGAGGGCCTCCATCATTCGCAGCTGTTCGGCCTCGAACTGCTGCTGCTGTTGGAACAAAATATATTTCATGTCTGCTGAGATAGCCATCTTGATTAAGTTTCCCTCCGTCGACAGAATATGTGTTGTGGTTTCCGCCGACTATACGAATAACCTGCTGCTACCGCGCATCCGATCGTCTCAAAATATCTCTTTTGCCACCACCAACCGGTTCAACCCCACGGGAAATGAGAACGCCAAGACCAGCCGGACCGAACGGTTCGTAGTGTATTGGAGCATAGCGCAATAAGTAGGTTGAAGGCAACTACTAACACAACAACCTTGAAGATCCTAATTAATATAAATTAACATAACTCATACTGTTCAGCTTGCTGCTGACCCCACATAGATTCTCGTCTGATCTCTGCTCTAATTCGTTCTCTAATTGTAGATCGATCCAATGTTGCGTCACGGTTCTCGGCTTGTACGCTGACCGTAAGCTGGCTCTCCGTAACACTGTCTTTGTAACTAACTCCTCAGTTATACTCAAATTGGTAAACGCAGTGATTTTGGCGCTGATGGGTTCCTCTTCCTTTACCGAAGGTCGCGATAGGTTCCGACTTCTATTGATCATTAGAGCATCCGCGGCGCAGTAGGTTCTCTGGGTGGCACAGCTTTGACGCTTAGTCGTTCTCGTTGTGGCAGCGTTACCTTTAGACAGGAGCTCGAGGTATACCTTTTTCTTCGATCCTATGAACACCGTATCCTTCGGCGGTTTGACCTAATGATGTTTCTCGATGAAGCGTTTAGGGTAACTGTTTTCCTTGCGCGTCACCTCAGTCACTCGAGCAACTGGGCCTGACACGAGTGAACAAAGTTTTCACCTGCGCACTCTTTCGACCCAATTGTTGAAACTGGCAACTTGTACGCATTGACCAGAACATGATGGTTTCCAATAGACGGACCGCTCAACCAGCGCGGTATCCCTTCGGTTGATGAGAATGCCCAGGTACCTAGCGTGGTCATTCGTCTCGAATTCATGAGTAACTTTTAAGTTAACATGGGCGCTATTAAGCTGGTGCAACAAGCGCTCATTTTGCACTCCCGGAAAGCTGAATACGATAATGTCATCAGCATGTAGTTTGTAGTAAGGAAGCTGAGAATTCTCCCCAGTTGATTTTTATTTTAGCGTTATCTTGTAAAAAACGGCAAGTACGGGCCTGGCAGACTGCCCAAACCCACCTTATCAATTTGGTGGTATGTGGTTTTTTGGAAACAGAATCCAACGTTTTCTGTGCAGAGTAGCAGACTGTCTGAGTACGTCTGTCGGTATCTGCACACAGTTTTTCACATCAATCAACTGGTATATGTATTCGACTCTCTCGATCAATGAGACATTAGTAGACAATGGTTGAACGTTTAAAAACACATGACCTTTTCAGCTGTGTTATTTCGGTCGAGGTCTTCTATGAGTCTGGGGAAACCCTTAACGCCGTTTAGATTAAAATCTTGGGTGGGGTTAATATTTTCACCAGCCACAGCGCCAATTGATGCTTCGAGGAAGTCATCATTGATAAAATTGGTCGGAGTGGCATCCCTTGCTTGTGAATCTGGAAACCCGTGCAGCTGTGCCGTTTATGTGTGCCATTCGGCTCCTGGTCGATGACGCAAGTTGACAGTAGTGATGCGAAATTCTACCTGTGACAGACTGTCCGGTCGATTTATACATTGAAATTTGCTCTTGTCGCTCAGTACACAGTATTTTCTAAATGTATTTGATTGTGTTCATGACCTACGTCTGAGTCTTTGTCAAGCTTCAATACAACCACTCCCTTTTCCTACAACTCTCGTAACGCCTGCAGGTTTCTGCTTGTAAGCATATATTTCTCGCTCACCGGTACCATAAGAACCTCATGAGTGATGTCGGTCAATTTATTTTTAAACCAATTGGCAGCGTCTTGGCTGGTCGAATGGAGTTCTGTCAACTGGTCGGAAAGATTCTTAAACTGTGCCTGGACCATTAGCCGATTCATCTTATTGAGCGCAGCTTTATAATCGATACTTAGGCTTCCAGTTGTTGATCCTCAAGTTGTGTTGTGTTTCCGCTGTCAGTACGGATAACCGATGCAACCACTCTGGTCACGATACAGACACTTTCCAAATCAGAAGACAGTCTTCTGGCGGAACTTGTATGCAGCACCCGGAAGACGGAATATATTGCCAAAATATGGGATCAAAATAAATAGTTCATGAGACCATAGACCTAGTTAAAAGTTCCTGACTGTATCAACTACTAAATACGCAAAAACTCTTCTTGGCTGGTCAAGTAAGGCGCTTACTGAAGGGCTTCAAGGCAGGTCCTTCTGATTGGTCCACTTCAAGGTAAAACGATACCATTGGCTTACTCTCCTCGGCTACGGGCGGCATACAACCTTCATTCTCGCTGCTTCAGACAGAGAGCTGGCTTCGTAGGCTGCCACAGACGGCTTTCTGTAACAAGTTTCACATTTGATACGTTAAGGACTTCCTTACCAGTATCACGAGTAGCGTTTTCCTCATTGGCCTCTATCAACGTGTTCTGTAGTCACTGTCTGCACTTTTCCTTCTTGTAATTATGGACCGTTTCACAAAGATTATGCGACGACAAGCGGGTGAACCATCTAAAATCGGACCTGTCAAACCGCATTGGTTTGATAGGGAATACAGACAGTTAGCGCGACGACGTCGCAAACTTTGGGATAGATACATCAGCTCGGGTTGTGATGAAGATTACACGGTGTACAAGAAACAGCGTAACTTATGTAACGCCGCAAAGATCAAGAAACGCCGGCAGTTCGAAGAGGAGCTAGCATCCTCGGCCACAACTGCACCCAAAAGAATATTTGCCTACTTGAAACGTCAACTGAAACCTGGGGGCGACCTACCGGTCTTAGAGAGCTTAGACGGGAAGACACTCATTTCAAGCGCGGAGCGCGCGGACGCCCTTGCTACGCACTTCCTCACTGTATTTTCCAGTAAACCGGCGGCTGTTCCAGTGCCGGCACAGGTTGCGCAAGTCTTGCTCGACAGCCTACAATGTGATGCAGTCGAAGTGTACCAGCTACTCGTCAACCTTGATGGTGCAAAGCCCCCCGGACCAGACGGACTTCACCCACTAATACTCAAGTCGCTATCGATTATCATCTCACCAGCTGTGACAAAACTTTTCAATAGATCGCTCTCTGAAGGATCCGTCCCGAACGACTGGAAATGCTCGATAGTTAAACCGCTTCCCAAGGGTGGTGATCCGAGTAAAATAGAGAACTATAGACCGATCTGTTTGACTTCGGTATTATCCAACGTGCTCGAGAAGGTTATGAAAAGGTGTCTGCTGTGGTTCTTCGAATCGATGGACGTATTGACGCCAGCGCAACACGGCTTTAGGAAAGGGCGATCCTGCATCACCAACTTGATGTACGCAAACCACCAGTTGGTTCGAGGTCTCAATGAACAGAAGGATGTTGACGTGGTCTACATCGACTTTAGTAAGGCGTTTGACAGAGTGAACCACGAGGTACTCCTTCGTAAACTGAGGACATACGGAATCGGTGGCACGTTACTTCAGTGGATACAAGAGTTTATTGCGGGACGAAGGTTTAGAGTACAGGTCAATGACTATCTGACAGAATGGTTCCCATCAACCAGTGGCGTGCCTCAAGGAACTGTACTTGGGCCAGTATTATTTCTCATTCAAATCAACGATCTTCCGCAGCAGCTCCAGTCACCATGTGCCCTGTTTGCAGATGATTTGAAAATCTGGAGGATCATTGAAAACCAGGACGACTGCGCTCGCCTCCAGCATGACTTAGAGCGACTGTCAACGTGGTCCACTGAAATGCAACTCCCTCTTAACGCAAGCAAGTCGGAGTTCATCAGTATCACCAGACGTCCAGCCACTCGATCATACACCTTGGACGGCCAGTTGCTCCATCCCAACACATCTGTCAGAGACTTAGGAGTTCTCTCACTACATGATTTAAGATCACTAGAAAATACAGAGAAATTGTACCGTGCGGGACTTCGTATGCTCTGGGCATTAAGACGCAGTTTCTCCACATGGTCCGAAGAAACCGTCCCTCGTCTATTCACCTCGCTCATTAGACCAATCCTTGAATACGGTGCCCCAGCTTACCAGCCGATAACCTCGTGGGAAACTGCAAAGCTGGAGAAAATACAGCATATCGCAACTAGAATGATACCAAGTCTACGAAAGCTTCCGTATGAAAAACGTTGTGAAAAGATCGGACTCTACACACTATCCTATCGCCGAGTAAGAATTGATCTTATTACGACCCATCGAGTACTACACTTGAGCCACTTCCCCATACTGCGGCCAATATTTCACCTGCGAGAACCATGTAACACCCGAGGACATCGTTACAAACTCAGGGTCCCCGGCATGAACAAAGTATCACATCAACTTTGTATCGAACGAAGAATCGTAAACCTATGGAATACACTACCTGAAGGATTAATAGAGGCCGATTCTGTGAAGTGTTTTAAAACCCGTATCGACGATTATTTTGGAAACCTGTGCTTTTGTGAAACGATGCACATACAGTGTCAAAAGAAGACATTGTATGTCCGGAAATAATGACGCTAGTACAAATTTCTAACCGAACACAGATAAACGATTAACGGACCAGACACAACTGCTGATAATTCACAAGTAAATTTTGAATTTTCTTAATTCGATAGAGTTGTACAGTGACCTTTCTACTTGCTCTTAAATACAGTCTCAGAATACTGACTACGGACCGGCGTTGGTTTCCATCAAGTTTGCTAGAGTGCAGTGTACTGTATCCAATTGGGCGGAAGAAATAGGTCTGAGGTTTGCATTAGACAGTGTCAGTTTATTCATTCATGAACCCGCCAGCGTCATCAATAAGCAGACATATTTTGGTCGGTTTTTGTTAGGAGTTACCCGTAAGACGAGGGATGACAAGCGATGATTTCATCGATTTGTTAACTGGCTTCCTTTTAGCGATAAGGCAAACATATTTAAAGCGGTGGTATGTCACTTCCTTCAGTTTTATGTCAGATAGCACGGTACGAATGCTCCCCTGATACCGTCCTCTCTTCGTCATTTTTGATAATGTCAGCTTATTTTCCGTTACCTCCATACTCTCTTCATCTCTAAACTTTGCGCTGCGCAACCTATTGACTGATATCGACACATTCTGTCGATATGTTGGACTTGCGGTTACCGTTCTTTTGCTACTTCCTTTTCTTTTTTATCTTCAGGATCGACTGAAGGAGGATTGTTCAACGGCCGTCAGCCTCTTGCAAGCGAACCCGAGTCACTTTGTCCCTGCTTCCAAGGTTGGTGGTCAGTCTATCACATCTTGACATGGGACGACGTGGTAACAATTTTTTAAATGACCACTGCTTAATACGCCAATGTGCATATATTGCAACCCATCTACCTTCGGTACACCACTTGCCAATCTAATTGTGCAAATCCGTGTTACAACATTATGCATCACTTCTATTTGTTCCACTTGCGCGTACTTCTGTGTGCTTTTTGCTATCACTGCTTTAATCTTGGTTAAATTCACCCCGAAGCCAATCATTGATGAACTTTCGCAGCTGTTAGTCTCATCAACTCGACTGGTCGTTTATTTCTCGAGCACCTCCCAACGAACGGATCAGTGAACCCTAAAAGGATAAAGTCTAATTGTTTTCCATAAATCGAGCAGGGTTATTGCATCAGTTAATCAAAATAATATTCTCGCACAATCTAATACTATTATTGGTAAGTAATGAAGAGAACAGAGAACGTTCAGAAAGGCCACCACAATCAAATAAATATTGGTACCCTGCCCTGTGCAATCATTTCCTGCTTGGCAGTCATTACATTATCTACAACCTTGCCTTTTTGATCAGCCAGTCGAGGGCGGGCAGGTTTTCGTAAACAGCCAATCGCAGTGGCCGAGGTGACCTTGGTGATCATATAACAACTAGCGCTGACAAGCCACATCGCCCACTCGTTTGCACCGCATCAAGCACCTCCATACCTCAGCGATAAATCATGTATTTGTGAATAAACCGTTAGCATTCTTGTATCACTTTCTCACCATCGGGATCTGCGATTCTGTATGGCGTCTGGTTGGGGTAAGACACTAAAGTGACTATCAACCGTTCAGACATGTCAGTGGCAATTAACTCGTCTGGCAGATTTATCGTGTTATCCACACGGGATTATGGAAACAACCACAAAAACCATTTAAATATGCCAGTGGTACTTTTCACCGACTTCGGATCATTTGTGTTGTCGGCCCGAGACTCTGGACCAGCATGAAAGCTGTTCAACCGAGTAAGCTCGTGAAACACGTTGCTCTGCCAATTCCGTCATTTGTGTTACCCTGTAAATAATGGGTTTATTTGTCATGTGAATAGATTCTTGATCGAAGTTCTGACTGACTTTTGCATTCTGCTGCGCTTTGCGACAGACCACCACGAATACCATACAGACTACATAGTTCTACCTCCGGTTCTCATTAAACTCTCATAAATTCTGTTATTTCTGTTTATAACTGAACATTGATGTCTGATGATAACATGCCTGCAACACTAGTTACATTCGGTCGCACTTCACTCACTTGTTGGTCATTTTTGTTGACATGATTTCACTGATATTGTAGTGCGCAACCAACTTCAATGCTGCTTAATCGTTATCTGAACTTATGATTCACAAGACAGAATTATGATGCCCGAATCGAGACCCCAGTTATTATTGGCCGAACCAATGCCGATCGGAATTGCCTCCATTTCACCGCGAGAATTGTCTTTACCATCGCTTGTGCTCCGTGTCTAATGAATTTATCGGGACCTGCTCGATCTGGTACGACAAGTTACTCCATTTGACAGCTTCTTTTGGCCTGTCCACAACACCATTAAGTGTCCTTTGACCGTCATCTTCGGAAGGATCTGTCATCTAGTTGTATGATGGTGAACAGAACCGTTGGTAACGCCCAACCATTGTTCCAACGCATTAATTCAAGGAGGGCTGCTATGAGTGAAACATTGTTTAAAGCAAATGCACAGTTGATACACTCTCAGGTTCGGTGGATTTGTTGCTGTGTCGAGTATTTCGAAGAACAACCCCTCATACTTGCTGGGCCACTATCACTAGTTGAGGCACAAAACGTGGCGTTACGTCAATGATAAAAGCACGCTGAACATCAGAATAACGCATACTAATATACACTGATTCTCTGAGGAAATAGTATAAATGTTCTGAACATGCTGAATGTGAAGTCAGCAGCAAGGTATCTAGAGGGTTCACAACTGCACCATACTGTACCTTTTCTCAGCCAATTGAATCCATAGTGCTTTCAAGTTGAATCCAACGGGCGCAAACACTCCTAAAAGTAACCAATTTCAAATAAGCAGTTTTACACAGAGAGTGGGACGACATTGTATGATTTTGATTTGGTCACTCAATGAATCGTAGCATTTAGGGGCGTTCGTGCCCTCTGCATTCAACTTGAAAGCGTTATGGAACGTATTAAAATGTCTATGGATGAACTGACTTTCCCTAAGGGGGAATTTGTAAGCGTTATAGATTCAATCGGTTGAGAAAGGGTATAGATGTGATCCCAGCCACTGGTGTGACCGATCTGAATATGTGGTTGATGGCATCTGGTTCCGGTTTTGCCTGTCACTGTGGCCTCCATAGGACAGTCACAAGATGCCTGCGCCTACAGAGAGACAATGGGTGGCTTGTGCTGCATCACTCACAGCTCTATCCGCACACCCCATATCCGGTGTAAATCCGAAGGAATAAGACCGGGAGGCATGTGAATGGGAGCCACGTTTCATCAACGCAGCAGGCCCACACTCCTTCAACAAGCAGAACAGAAGCATTACTGTCTATCTAACTTGGGAACTGTGCGTCTTAGACGTACACAAAGCAGTGGCTTCGCCGTGCGCCTTTCCACACTGGATGTACCCGCTTTTTGAGCTTAGCACGTCGTGTATTTGGTGCAGGAAAAGCGAGTGAACTGATTACCACCATTATATCACGCATCAGGCTCCGATGACTGAGCCACGTGTTGCGCATGCCGGTACGGCGGCGCTCGCTTCGTGCGTTGTTTGCGCGCCCGGAATCTGTATAAAAGAGGAAGAGGGGAGTTTAAGTGATCACTTGGTCTAGAGGAATGAAAACCCTCACTTCGAAGTTGGTGCCTCCCGATTTCCAGGCTGGAGTTCCAAGGACGATGGACACATTTGCTAATGTGGCGTTTGTGTTGGCTTTCTTTGTCCATCCCCTCCACTCTAGATTCCCTCTCCAATCACGATCTCATACCAAAGGCGTAATATGCTATTTGACATTATGTTACTTGCTTTTTGAAGTTTTCGTAGCCTGTAACTTTTAATCTCCTCTTTTTTGTATTGCGGTACATTAGTTGAGGTGTGTTCCTCACCCTCAGCTAACGTGGATGGATGTTGATTTAGCCCACCATGGTCTCAAGGATCGTGCACTCCGTCTTCCAGAGCAACGATTAGCAGTCACTTGGAGACAGTAATCGAGGTGGAGGGCGTTAGACTGGTAGACACGTTATCAACGTTCACATCAAGCGTAGTCACCCAGGATTATCAATCAACAAACACCTGAAATGCAAGCAAATCGATGCGCATGCTTACATACTGACTAACTTCAACAACGGCGCAGCAGACGTGCCAGATGGACCGCATTAGTGACCTGGGTTAATAAAGCGAGTTGGACCGGAAGCAGCGTACTTACAAAGCGCTGCGCTACTAATTATACCTATTCAGCTGACTCGTCGCCTCTTCGATGTTGGACCCGCGTGGCCATGCTGGTGGTTTACCAGACCGGCTGGGCTCAGGCACTCGCGACCTCATGTGCTACAGCACCATGCGCTTGACATCGATGGGGTAGACTCTATCGTTGCGTATCGCTTCTTTAACCTGCCTTTCCTTATTTTATGCATCCACGCTCTCCTCCACCTGGGCCACTGCATTCTTTATGTAAGCACGCCATTGGCGACGGTCCACTACCTTGTTTTCCCTACACGTAGAGCCAACATTAGTTCATGTTAACTTCACCTTGATCATGTCCTGGTAACGAAGCTTCTGTTTTTTCACATTCTGCTTCTCTGCACACATTTGGCCTTATAGCAACTGCTACAACATCCTCGTGGAATCCATGCGAAGAATATGCCCGAGCCACTTCAGGTGCCGCAGCAAAAGTATGCAGTCCACTGCATATATGTCACCTCGACGCAGCACTTCCGTATCTGCAACTCTGTCACACCAACCGATGCGTATAACCCGACGCAGGTAATATTGATGAAATTACTCTAGATAACGGACGTCCTTCCGGTACAGCGTTCAAGTTTCACGGCCGTACAGGAGAACCGACAGTTTCACCCCAACGGTCAGTTTACTAAGTGGAGAAGCCGCATTCCATACCCGCATACGCAGCTCGCTGATTATCTGGAAGTCGGTAGAAAGTACGCTCCGTAGGTGGCAAATTCTTGGTGCGTCTTTCAAACACCATCATTCTGATGGCGCGTCAGCCTGAGAAATGTCGCCTTTCGATCGGTATTTGATGTTGAAGCCATACCCCGGCAGTATCGTAGCCCCGCCTCTGCAAATAGTTTGCCGTATATACTGAGGTTACTTTCTCCGGGCCGATTATAACATGAAGCGGCTTATGGTCCGTTAGTAAAATGACGGCCAGATAGCATTTTGTGGAAATACTTCACGGAAAACACAATAGCGAAAGCCTCCTTCTCAATTTGGATATAATTTCCTTCTGGGGCGGTAAGCGAATGAGAGTCATGAGCGACTGTCTTGTCAATTCCGTCTGGGTAAATGTGCGTAACAACTGCATTAACTTCGTAGCTGGTTGCATCTGGTGCCACAACGATTGGCAGCTTTGGCTCGTAGTGCGTTAGCATCAGTCCTGAATTTACTTCCAACTTGATCTTATCAGAAACTTCCTAATATTCAGTGGGCCAGACTCACGGAACATGCTTTTTCAGTAATCTGTTTGATGGCCCGCGCAGATCGTACATAAACGATATATAGATACTATACTCACCATGCCAAGTAATGATCTGGACGTCGCTGCGTCCTTATGTGAGAGCATGTCCTAGATCTTCTTGATATTTGATGTACCAGGTCGTCGCCCTCTTCGGTAAGTGCTAAAACCTGTGTATGTAATATTAATCATCAAAAAATCGCAGTGCCCATTCTCAGGCGGAATCCATACTCCTTGATCCTCTCAAGCACGTGTTCTGTTCCTTAATAAATGGTAAATAAATCGTCAGCTGTACGCCGTAACGGCGCTTCGCTGCCGCGTGACTACCACCAATTCGTTGGTGTAGTTTTGCTGAATGAGGCCCCACCATGATGATATCTTCCATGGATGCTGAAAGATTGCGGGCACCCATTTATCGCCAAACGGTAGGTGTATATACTGAAATAGTCCTCTGTGGGTGTTTATCGTTCGCAAATACTGCGATTCATCCGGCATTTCAACCTGGAGATATGTATCGGACAAGTACAGTTTGGCGAAACACTTGCCACCATTCGGACACGCAAAAGGTCATCAGGATGGAGTAGGGAGTACTTGGTCTTCTAACCTAGCATTCAGGCTTGTAAAATAATCTGTAAATAGGTGAATCTTTCCTTTTGGACTCTTAACAATCACATTTGGGGCTATCCATAAATAGTAATTAGCAGGTTTGTTAACTCCTGCTGATTTATTTGTCATGTTCTTTGTCGACAATCAAAACCACGGTATATGGGACCCTCCGCTTTGGTCGGAAGACCGCCTTGGCGTCTGACCGTAGGAGCAAACTTGCTTTGGTTTTCGCGCAGAATCCCAGACCACCTTGAAACACCTGGAAATATTGTCTCTGAAACGTCTCCGCCCAACTCACAGCCGCGTCGCTTAGTTTGTTCCACACGGAATTCAGTGAAAAATCAAGCGGTCCCATATTTTCAATCCAGTCTTGCCCGAGTAAATACATATATTGGTATGTTGTAGCATAGCAAATCCCTTCGAACTGACAGTCGTTGAGCATTACGGTGCAATAAATTTCACTGGACAACCTCGACGCTCCTCCTGAAGCATTGCAAGCAATCCGAGTTGTTCTTTGAACAGGTTGTTCATCGATTTTCCTCCAAGGTTTTTCTCGGTTATGACATGATATCTGAGACAATCATCTTGGAGACGCATGGGCACTTGGTTCACAAGCGCCGTAACGAACCTTCTGCGCTTTGCAACCTCTGCATCGAAGGTAGCAAAAACAGGATAAAGCTGAAATCATTTTTTCGTCAGAGATGTGGGTACAAGCTTTTTGAAATACTTGGTGCAGACGTTAATATTAAAATTATTTATATATGACTATTATCTTCTTTGTGACCTCGTTTGTTGCATTTTCTGACAAAGATGCTTCTTGAGCAGACAGCATCTGACGAAATGCCATTGGCCGCATTGCCAGCATACGGATCTGTCTGTTTGGCTTCACTGAGTTTGGAACATTTGGTGGCTTTCCACGCTGGTTTGACATCGCGAGCACATCAACGGAACATTGACCGCAGCCTTAGGCAATCAAGTTGCTTGACGTGATAGACTTGAGGTTGATGAACGCGTTCTGTTCACTTTTGCTAGACAGCCTGATGCGTCGGCATCTTCGGATCTTGAACTGATCATCCGTCATTTCTTTCAGCTTGTAGCGCTCGCAATAACGATTGACAGTAGTCGCATAAGTTACGAAGTCGTCTTTTGCACCCTTTAGGAGCCTATGCGGCTTTATCGGATGTTGAATACGGAAGACTGTTGATCAAAAATGTCATTTAACAAAAGTACAAGTTGCGGATTTTGAGCTGTTCTCCGAGCTGAGTGGTTATTGTGCAGACGTTACGTTGCCTGACTAGGCAACAGTGCGGCTTCAGGCGACCTGGTTCGCAGTGCCTCGTAAGCGACTTCAATGTCCAAGTGCTTATTGATCGAGTTCTGCTTTGAACGCCCTCGGAAGGGATAAAAGCCGGCACTGCGAACCAGGCCCCTGAAGTCGCACTGATGATATTGCCTAGTCAGGCAACGAAACTTCTACACATAATCACACAGCTCGGAGAACAGTACAAGTTGGTCGAAAGTGAAATCTTTAGGACCTTTTTATAAAATATGATAGAGAAATTTGTCGTACTCATCGGTTCCAAGCTCCCGTAAAAACCGTCTGCACTTTCATCCGTCATCAACCTCAACAAGTTCAGACAGAAAAACGCCTTCGTATCTTCTAAACCGCGATTCGAATGCTGTAAGCAACTGGATCGACAACTAACTGCTACCTTTCAGTGTTTGATCCTGCTTTTACTACAAGACGCTGGAAGCTATTCTCGGTCAACCATATCTGACCTTACATTGGCTTCAATTAATGTTAAAACTTGCCGTGAACTCCTCCACTGGAGGCAGCATTATCGTGTTGTCCGATCGAAACTTCTTACTCGCTATTTTCTTATGGTCACTAAGGTCGTACCAGGCCGATCTGATTGGTTGTTCGAAAACTTAAACACCAATTAGACGATCATGAATACAAGGGTTCGGGTACTAGTTTACTAGCCGCCAAACATGAGGTAGTTACATTGGACGGACTACCGTCTTTTATGTATCTATGGTAACCTTTTTGAATATTATTTGTTCTCTTCTATGCATTACCTACTAATAATGGCATAAAATTCTCCGAAAACCTTTTGATCGACCAATGCGATTATTCCATTGAATTTCTGGAAAAATGTTGGCTTTGATCCATGTAGGTTCAACTGATCCACTCTTCACCAGGTGCTCCTCCTGACAATTACAAATATATGTGCCTCTTCGCGTTACTTTAAGTTTTTTCTCTTCTCCATTGGATTGGAGGCTTGGATTATGTAATTTCCCTAGTTATAGTCCATTTTTTGTCTTTGGACACTTGCGCGCTTGCTCACGATTCATTTATGTCCTTCGTTCCGTTATTGCAACTGAACGAACTTTTTAGGCTCTTCTCCATACGCACTCCACGCCCTGATCATACTACTCTCTGTTTTTAGGTCCGCAATAATGCTCATTCTTCGTCATACGATGCACTGAGTCATCATCAACCCCTGTCCCTATCTCCGGCCTTTTTGCCCACCTTTCCTCCAGTTGGCCTTTCCTCTGCCTTCCATGTGGATTCCCACCGCGATCAAAATAGAACGGATTGGTTCCAGCCGAATAAAAGTAACCCCTCAAGTCGCTGAGATATCCTTACACAACTTCTTTACTTCCGTTCCTCCAAATCGAATAACAAGGCCGTCACCGATTTCCAATATTCTCTAAGCCCCATCCATTTGCTTCTTAACTCACTTAGCTCCGACCCATTTTCCCTCTCTGTTTGCTGCTGACCGACTGTGTCGCACTCTGCTGCTACAGCCACATCACTAATGTACATTCCTTCATTTGCTTTTTACTGATTCTAGGGAATATCTTGCCTTATTTTTTGCTGTGACCTCTGCCTTAACTCAGGTGAACTGTGATGAACATTTTGTTCAATCAGTTTGGATGTTCAGTTTTTTTCACTCAAGTCTCATTCACATTTGCTCGACGACTGTTGGTTTTTGGAATTAAGTTCTTGTGGCTTATCGCCCACTCTCTTATTCAAACTAACGCGACTGTGTGTCGTTGATCAGGTGTAACGATGTTAGTGCTTCTGAGCAATACACACAGTCAGGTCCCTTTTTACGGTTCGGCTGTCATTTTGCGCAAATGATATTTGCAGTTTGGCAGGTATCTAACCGACAAACGACCATCTTTCGACCGTCGCCTCTGCAACCCACGACACTGTCCTTGACCAGGAAGCCACACGGCAGTCTGTTGCCATTGCTTTGCGTTTTCGCCCTTGTTCTCACCTCCCTTTCGCCTTTTATCTCGTTGATTGCAAGCTTTATTTATTGTTGGGTGGTTCTGGAACTCTGATTCAATTGTTTGTAGATCATACGGTATAGTCGCCCGTGTCATCGACAAATGTTTTCCCATTTTACTTAATTTGGGCTTCGTCTGTGCCACTCAATTTTTAGCGCCCAGTAGTGTGTTAGAGAAGGTGGCTGAACTCACCAAACAGTCCAGTCAGGTGGTCTGGGCGATGAGATTTTAGTCGGATCGGGGAAGCTTATGGGTCTCCATTGGTGTCTCGTGATCCGATTGGTACTCCTTTTGCCACCAATAGTTCGAATGACTTCTGTAATAACATTGCCGTCGATCGGTAATAGATTCGTCCTTCTCTGCTCTGGATTGGTCGCCCAGTAGCCAGTTCAGCCTAGTTCGGTGACGCTTCACTCGTAGGTAGTCTTAGTCGACGGGTAATTTGCTCTTGTAAACTGTGCCCCACGCGTAGTGTAGACGGGTGAACAGGTTACAACACATCCGAGAAGTTGGTCGCACACCCAAATTCCGCTGAGTGAAGCACAACAACCATGCCGATTAATTGACGCACACCCCCTAGTCCCACGCCAAGATTTGTTACGACTAAACGACTTCAAAATAGACCTGGGCCCCGCTTTTATTGTGGAAAGAATGGTTCACTACGTCGAGGTGTGAGATTCAAAAAACCTCTTCAATTCCGTACCCTCTGCGCTCGCTGTGACTCTACTATGTTGGTGGCCGCACCGCGCGGGCTGTGGGTTGTAAATTTCGCTGGGTCGCTTGGCGCTCCTGCAACAATTCCGCTCTTTGGTACTCTGTACTTCTCAATTCTTAGTGATTCGCTAACTTTAAGAACATCAAATGAGCAAGATAAATGGGATAAACTTCCAAACTTTTGCTTATATTTGCGTGAAAAGCATTGCGGCATGTTCTATTCACGGTTTTTGTTCCCCAATCTTATTTTTGACGTGTCGCATCAATACGTTACTTACATGCTGCGCTGTATAGTCATCACCTGCAACTTTCCCATACAGGCTAAAGCTTGAATACTAGTGAGCACTGTTCACCCTATAAATGTCCCGTTTCAGCACCGGTAAGAAAGGGACGAATTGAGCCCACTAGAGTCCCATTGCACTGGTGCTGTCGCAGAAACTGCATTAGGTTGACCTGGATTCACAGAAAGCTGTCCGGTGATAGACAGTCGTCACGTAGATCGATGGGTCACCCACGGTTCCCCTTCCATGAGGGAAGCTGTGCAGCGGTCAGACGACTTCCCCCTTCATTTAAGGTATCCGCATACTAGTCCAAAATAGTTTTGCCATGTGCCTATGGAATTTAGTGTCTTTCTGTGTTCGCTTGTTTGAACAACTGGGCACGCATGCGCGCCATCATCGACTTCGTATCGCGGGATGGTGATTTCTGAGGATCCTAACTTCATTTAAACGTGCCTAGATTTTCTCATTTATTCATAGCTTTCACAACTGAATATAATGCTGCTAGAAGAGGAATGCTGGGAGGCAAAATAAGCATTGATCATTTGCGCTCACACGTTTGAAGTAGTGCTTAACATTGCCCGGGCTCTTTCAACATTTAGTTCACACTGTCGCTACATGCTGTTTTCGCGCCCCTCTTTGTTTTTTCTAACACGCTGTACGTCACTGTGTTCCTTAGCAAACTCTACTTCTAGCGTTTCCATCTGCTGATCTCTTTCAGGTCTTGATTGACTGCTGAAACCACTTTACAATAATTGGCTTCAGAGGTGGGATGTTCTTATAGGACGGCTTAAAATAGACGGGCATCCCGTCCTGGCAACTTCCACCGGAATTCAGAAATTCATGTGGTGTAAATAACCGAAATACGGCAACCTAATATTCTTTCTCCTAGTGACGATTTCGTATTGTGTGTGAATCGACTGAGTTGTTACCTGATGGAAAATTCTCGAAAGATCTATCCAAAACCTTACCGACTAAAACAGTGATCTCGCTTAATTCACTGGAACCTCCGTCGGTATTGCCTGAACAACATCGGTTTTAAAAGACAGGTCTCCAACGTAAAGGTTTATTGTGTCTCATCTTTTGTGCACACTATTGTGCATCTTTTTACTCTGTTTGAGCTTTCTTCTTTTCCGAGGTCTAATGTAGGTGTTAGCGTTGTAATCTAAAGCTTGGAGGTCACAACAGCTATCCTCTTTGTGATTTGTTTGATTCGATCTGCTTCAGTACGCCATGTGTCATAAACGAATAAATTATAAGTCAAGATTAACAAAGTATGCAAAAATGTGGGAGCTGGTTGTCAGCCCACCACTGCGCATGACGTTAAAAGCCGCGGACGAATCGTGCTGGGGTCGCTGCATTGTATCTTAGATTTAATCTTTGCATCAATCACTTTTGATTCCATTGTAAGCGTTAATTTCCAGCGAACTCACGGCCCTTGCACCGATGCAAGTGACACCGTTATTAGGGCGACCTGATCGCAAAGCAAAGGCGGTCAAGGGATAATGATACTTTTCGCCAGCTGCTAGATGGCTAAGCAAGAACGACAGTATTCAACTACGCAACGGGTGATGCTAGCTTCGGCCTATTTTCCAGATTAATCTGTTCTTTATATTGGGTCGGCCATTCGTTGTTGATACAGGCCACCGATCATTCCAGCGGCTACCTGACATTTGGGATACACAAGGAATGATCGCACGGTGACATAAACGCAAACAGCGAGTACAACGGCTGGTGTCGTTCTCTGCACTTCTCCTGCAACTGACGAGCCGCAAACACTATATCGATGATGCCGCGACCCACATTGCTTTTCGCCATGTTGGGTTCCACAACCTGACTGACGAGGTGATTGAGCAGAATTCGGTCAATCCCCTTGCCCACACAACTCAGCAGGTTGATGCCACGATAATTCGCACCACATTGCTTGCTCCCTTTGCCCTTGTACAATGGTAGCAGATGGGCATAATTCAGCTCAGGAGACAACTCCTCCTCAATCCATACACGTTGTAACAAGTGGTGCAGCGCAATCACCAACACGGCTCCGTCGTGATTCAATACTTCAGGCGGGATCCCGTCGGCTCCGGCACATTTGCCGTTTCGCAGTTGAGCATGTGCTCTCTGCGTCTCATCAAGTGTCGGCGTGTCCGCCAGACTTGTCTTCACATCGTGCTGCTTCAGGCAATTCAATGTAGGCCAGTCGATCATCGCTGAACGGTTTTTCAAGAGACAGTCAAAGCGCTTTCGCCAGATCTGCATTATGTCTGCAGTCTGTGTGCAGGTAACGCCTGAACTACCATCGATCAGCGTCGTCAGCGGCTCCAATCTCGGTCCCTACACCGCCTTCAAGGTATCAAAGAATTCCTAGTGTTGGCAGTGTTCGGCGTAGCATTCCATCTGCTTTGCCTTCTCCGTTCACCATGCATTTTTATGCGACGGAACTGTCGGGTCAGTCGCCGTCGTAGTTTGCGAAACTGACTACTCTTCCTCAAATCACTGGGGTCCGCCACATATGCAGCAAATGCTGCATTCTTCTCCAATACCAATGCGCCAATCGTCGCATTGTTCTCATTCAACCAATCAGGCCGCTTACGATTTGCGCGCCCGATGGTCTCCTCGACAGCTGTCACCTGGTCGCGAATGTGGTGCCACACTGTAGCTATGCCTTCCACATCACACAGGCGTGTAGCCATCACCTTCTCCAGCTCAGTACATTTCTCCACAATACCCAGGGAGAGAATGGTAAACTTACGCTGATTCACGGCGGGAGTGCAATACATAGATTTACGAAAATATATGTACAGTTTGGTGCGCACCAATTTGTGATCAGTGCCACACTCAGCTCCACGCAGCACACATGTCATACGCACTTCACGCTGACGTACGATGACATAGTAGAGCAGATG
This sequence comes from Dicrocoelium dendriticum, assembly GCA_944474145.2. Classification (NCBI taxonomy): domain Eukaryota; kingdom Metazoa; phylum Platyhelminthes; class Trematoda; order Plagiorchiida; family Dicrocoeliidae; genus Dicrocoelium; species Dicrocoelium dendriticum. The sequence goes on from OX104064.1 coordinate 87,067,743, forward strand.
AGCGTGCCCACGACGTGGGTATGTCCATGTTGCTGTATTACTCGCACTCAGTGCGAACCGAGCGTTCGTGATCGTCAGGCCATGAGCGACACACAGTGAGAGCAGCCTGTCACCGTTCGCATTCACTGAACCAATACCATGCGGACCGATGCATCACGCCCAACGCGCGCGTTGAAATCACCCAGCAGAAATAGTCGGTCGCTCTTTGGCACAGACCGTATCACGGAGGATAGCTCAGTGTAGAATTGATCACGCGTGTCATCAGGATAACACATGGTCAGACCGTACGTGCTTATAAAAGTGGCAAACTTACCTCTCCCGAGTCGTAGGTGAACAGTCATCAGTCGCGCGCTGATGCTCGTTGGTTCACCCACCAGCTGACCATGGAGGCGATCGGATATTGCAAATCCGACCTCATGATTACGTGGTGCTGAGGTGGTGTTGCCCACCCAGTAGAATGTGTAGCCAGCAGCTGCTCCATGCAACTTACCTTGCTCAGCGAGCCGGGTTTCATTGAGCGCCGCAATATCGATGTGGTAGCGCGCCAGTTCCATAGCGACGATTGCAGTGCGTCGCTCCGGGCGGTCGCTGGAGTTCCGGTCCAGTAGTGTGCGCACGTTCCAGCACCCGATGCTGAGTGCTTTGCGCGCAGGCATACGATTGCATTTGTGGGCAATCGCATGCAAGGTGGCGGTTGTGCTGCGGTGGTTTGCTTGAGGGACTCCGCCCGGAACCTTTGGCTCAATAGCCTGACCCACAAGGCAGTGGGTGGTTTGGAGATTTGCTTGAAGGACTCCGCCCGGAGCCTTCGGCTCAATAGCCTGACTTACAAGGCAGTGGGGAACAGATCCAGCTAGGGAATGTGATTGCAGAGACAGATTGGGATCTGTTTGACGGCCGTCACACGCAGCCTTTGAGGTACTGGAACGATTCATATATGTTTTGCGACCGTAGTAGGATACACCTGCGACCACGGTCAGATGCAGATGGGTTTTGGCGGGTTTGCACCAATTTGGCCAGGGGCGACCTGGCTTTAGGCGGGCAGTAGCAAACCATTGAACACCAGGAGGTGCCCTCCCACCGTCAGAGACAATGCGTGGTGCTCGTGCTCTACGCCAATCGAGCTGTGAGCTTATAACCCGTAGACCTGTTGTCATCCATGGCTAGGTTTTACGTGAAGAGGTTCATCGGCCACTGCCTAACCTCCGAAGAGGATGGACTAGTATACTGGCAGGGCGCCCATACCTGACAGGAGAATCACTCTGGCTCTCAGCGAAAGCGTTCGATTAAATGTACACCCGAAAGGCAGCGGGTCTAGCACATGGTCAGTTCACTGACTCATGCGGATTGGTGTCCTGGATCTTAGCAGAGCGAAGGGGGTAACCCAGCGGTCGCCACGAGGAGGCGTCCAGGACATGAGCAAATGGCACCACAGTAGCAACAGTGGGTAGACCATCTGTCAGGATCTAGCCATCACCAGCCTCAGCGAACCATAGGCTCTCCCGCCAGGCATATATCTATATATATATCTATCTATATATTACATGTGCCCCATACTGATGTTGATGTTGCATTCATGATGCTTCTTCGGCGCAGTTGGGCTAAACCAAGTGACACTTAAGCTAGGTATTTTTAAGTTGGATAAATTTCACTCCACTTTATTTGCTTTTTTCTGTGTACCTGATAATCTTCTCCTAACTTGCATACGTCGCTTATGCTAATTGTGGTAAACTTGCATAACTTTATCATGTGGTATTTTTAGATAACTTTCAGACATTTTGTACTTATCGCGGATTCGCTTATAACCAATTTACTCCCTATGCCTATTTAGCGAGTATTTATGTCTTCATGTACGTTTACTTATTCGATATCTTTTATCTGATATTAGCGTTTCGAATGATTGGCTTCTGTTTGACCTCCCAGGTGTGACTGCACTTGATGTGCTTATTGACACCGTGCCTACCTGTCTATCCATCATCATCATCATACACGTTAGCTAGAGGCAGGAAACACCTCAGCTACTGTGCCGCAATACAAAGAAAAAAGGAGAGAAAAAGAACAACTGGTGAAAGCTGGCTGAGCTACCGGTAACGGATGGGCATCGTTCCGGTAAGCTACCAGCCGGCTGCTGTGCACCCAAAATAAATTATTATGCAAAATTATATAAGGCTAAGTAATGAGATCGTGGTTGGAGGGGGAGGCTAAGAGGGATGGTTTGGGACAAAGAAACTCACAGCACGAACGCCACTGAGGTCGGCTCCTAGCCATATCAGCAAGTGTGTCCAACCAAACGTGTTCATCGTCTTTCGGACCCCAACCAGGGAGCCGAGACGCTCCAACCGAGGCCAGCTCAGAAGTGAGGGCCTTCATTCCTCTCGACCAAGTCATCGCTTGGCCACCCCTCCTCTTCTTCCATCCACACCCCCGGCTCGCAAACAACACACGTCGCGGAAGTCGGTGGGCTGGCATGCGTAACACGTGGCCGAGCTATCGGAGCCTGATGCGTGAAATAACGGTGCTGAGCGGTTCATTTCCTTTTCCTGTGCCATAAACAAGGCGTCGAACACGCTCGTTACTCACGCGGTGTTCCCACCAAATGTGAGCTAAATTACGTAGGCACCGGTGGTCGAACGTAACTAGCCTCTTCAGGCCCACTGCTTTAAGCGGCCAGGTTTCACAACCGTACAATAGGGTCGAACGTACTGCTGCATTGTACACTCTACCCTTCAGGGTGAGAGTGATGTCGCGCCGGCGCCATAAGTGGCGAATGTTAGCAAAACCGCCCCGAGCTTTTTCTATACGATTCGTGATTTCATCTTCAATCCCACGGGCGCTGATACAACTTCCCAAGTAGTTGAATTTTTGAACGACTTCTAGCTGATCCCCACCAAGGGTCAGCGTAGGAGGCGGTCCAGACCAATCTTGGAGAAACGCTTTGCACTTCGAGGGTGCGAAGCAAAGCCCGAAGTGACGGACAGCTAGTGCTAATCTGTCCATGCCAGTCTGAAGGAGGATCGAGGGCTCCAAATGGAAGCCGATGAACTGGAATGGGCCGCTTGCTTGGACATGGGCCTGTTGACAGTGCAGGAATGACGCTCTGCGTCCACCTGTGAGTTGAAACTAAAAGACAAGCGACTATTGAATCAAGCTGGGGGATTGCCGAGAATTGGGGGGGTTGAAAACAGGGGGGATAAAAGTAAAGCTGGAACGGGACGATAAGGGTGAAAAAGCGCAAGAAGGGGAATAAGAAGATGGGAAGGCCTGAACAGTAGCATCCAAACCCCTATCCACCCTGCTCGATGCAGCAGATAGGGCACCGTTGATTATCCTCTGCGGTGGCCAGAGCGTCAGAAATTTGTTTGGGGAAGGATTCATTGTATTGCGTGGGCAGGATACTGTCAGGTTGCCCAGGCCTAGACAGGAGAACGATTAGGGTTCTCAACCAAAGCCTTTGGTTCAAAAACCTTACCGCAAGGCAGCGGGTTTTGCACTGAACTACAAGGAGTCCGTTTTAAGGAATAAGGAGCCACCCTCATTCCAACCCCCAACCTAGATGACCAGGAGGCTGAGTTTGTCTGGCCTCTAACCATTGACCAATCTGGTATGAGTGGTTCTGAAGGTGCAAAAGCACCACCCAGTATAGCTCAATGGATCACGGAGGCACACAAACCATCGCACCACGGTAAGGTCCAGCCTCATTGCGATGGTACCTGTCTATTACCCACTACCACATCCATACTGGCTTCAGGAGACAGTTGGTAGTTCTTGGATGGGACTGGGTGCACGGTCCTTGTGGTCATGCTAGGCTCGAATGGTGGTTCCATGCACTCAGTGTAGAGCGAACTACGGTCAAGCCACCGCCTTGTGTGCGCTTGATTTCCCAAATACAGCGTGGTTGTGTTTGCCTGTGAAGGAGTGTGGGCCGGCTCCGTTGATGAAACGTGGTTTCTATCCACATGCCTCCCTGTTTTCTTCCTTCGGGGTTACACTTCATATGGGATGTGTGGATGGGTCTGTGGGTGATGCAACACAAGCCACCCATGGTCCCTCTGTAGGCGCAGGCGTCTTGTGGCTGGCCACAGTGACAGGCAAATCCGAAACCGGGTGCCGCCAACCATATATTACATACATACTTCAGGATGCTCTTAAACCGGCAGCAGTATTATACGTTGGTGATCAGTGGCATTGGTATTGCTATTCTCACGCTTATTTAGACGTGCCTCGCTTTGTCGAGTATATACTGGTTATTTATTATATTTAAAGTACATTACATACCAGCTAGCTCAATTCTCAATCCAGTTAAGCTCCATACAATCGTTTCGTTCTCTTGTGGCATGAGAGTGGTGTACATTCCCTTGGTCCCCTTCATAGAACCGAAACAAAGTTCGCTGGAATCTTGCACCACCAACAGCCAAAACTCCTGAGCCATTTGATACATAAGATGACCTTCACGAAATGAAATCTAACTGCGATATAACCCGACCCATCCCCAACTGTCTACAGGCTACCGCCAGTGCAGTTGACGGTGATTGGCTATTAGGTGTCACGACTTTCCTTGCTAGTAATCATGAAGGTTTGTTGGATTAAGGACTGCTTACTTTTAGCAGAGGGAATTTTTGGTGGTTGCTAGGTTCATCTGGTGAAGCAATCATCCCATGGTTATCCGAATGGATAGTTGCTCTAGCCTGCTTGTAATTTCATATCGATGAAGTAAATAAAAAAGGTTCAGAAGTTCTTTCTTATCTAGTTGAATACTTCATCGCACATATTTATATGGTGCAGACTTATCACCCCACTCCTCCTGTCTTATCCTGGTGATGCACACGATGCAGCTATCCCACCTCAATTCCGTTTGCACGATATTTTACTGATTTCCTTTTGTTTACGTAACGCTATACAAACATTTCAGGTTTTTGTAGATTAGGCACTTAGAGGGAGGATGAATCAGACACGCTTGTTACCGTCGCTAACATCTTCATACTCGGTAAGACGTGTGAAATTGATTTCGACATACTTTAATTGTTCTCGTTTGTTAGCACATCAAAACGACTATCTACAAAGCAGGTAAATGCTCTGTAGCCTTAACGACGTTTTCCATGGGATACTGTTTTCTTCGCTGCCACGTGCAACGATGATGCCAGCATGGTTCGAGATGGTTGAATTACTCCCAAATGGAGCACGTGGTGAAAATCATACTTATGTTTTTCAACCCTTTTTTGTTGTAAACGTCTAGGATGCGGTAAAACTGTAGTACTGTTGGTAGTGATTCGATAACACGCAGGAGGCGTAATATTCAAATGATACAGTTTGCTTTTAATAGCTAAAAATATCTGAATGGATTTGTAGTATACAAAAGTGTTATGTGACAACAAGTTGTTGCAGCAGATTGTTGGTGTACGCCGTGTGCTACTAAGTGCCAAAAGCTGCTTGTTGACATGCAGCAAACGCTGGCTTTGTCAACATAATAACAACCCGAAATATATCAGGAACTTCGTTTCTTAAATGAACTGGTGTACGTCTGCACTGATGAATATCCAACTGCATTTTAGCTCTAAACCAACGTTGCCTGGTAACGTTCATTTGTCATTAACTTTAGTACTTATCTCATTAGCTGCTGTTAAACACATCAAGGATGAAGTGCGGTCATAAAAGAGTCGGCTGGAGACATGACGATGATGTCAACAACAGTATTGACAAGGAAACGTAAGCTGGTGTTCTGATGTAGAACAACTAGTCGAAGATAGCTAGCATTCTTTTGGTCCATGATGGTGCTCGTCTCTACTGTATAGCCTGTTCGGTTCCGACGGCGGGAACGTCGGTGGCTACGTTTGACGGAAGGAGCAGGGCATAGTCCAGGTATGGGTTGAATGCCGAAAACGACTAGAATACATAAAGCAGAAAAATTTGTCTCCTTTGCTTGTATGATAGCTGAAACCAAGCCGCATGCAGTGCGGTTGTATACAATGTGGTAGAGTAGGTGCGTGTCCGTTATCTGATCATCCATTTTCTTGTTATACGTCTTGATGCGACATAATTATGCTTGTTTTGTACATGGGTTTAAGGTGAAATACTTCAAAATCTCCCACGATTGTCGCGCGCTTGGACGCTTAACGTGCTCCTGTTTTGACGTCTGCAGCTGGTTCACCTGGTGGGTCACTTAAGCTTTACCGTGTAGCCTAAATGCAAAATACAATTCCACAAGCATGAATGTGTTATGAATGTTGTACACGGGCTTAGCACGTACTCTATGTCAGTACACGGGCATAAATAAATTTATACATCTGTTATGTAGGAAATTTGATATAAATATGGACAACGCCTTATAAAATGGGTAACCGACAAGCATGCTACAAATTTATTACAGCAGTTGGCAATTTTGGGTACCGTAATGTTAACAAATTCCGGCAGTAAATTGTCACCTCATCAAGCTCATCGTCAGAAAAATCATTATATTAGGGTAATAAGATTGTCATCTAAGTTATCTACTTCATAAATTCAGCAGATAAATAGTACCTTTTCACAATACAAGTATGCGTAATGACACTATTCCGGTCGGTTAGCTTTGGTCACATGCATACAAAATGGGAAGGGGCAAGGGCCACATGGAATAAATTGTCCCGGTGTTCTTAAGGCTGCCGGTGAAGTCACATTATACCTTTGCAACTGGAAAGAGTCGAGTGACATCTGTATTGGAACAGAACTTTTCAAACTGTTTGGCAGTTTGTTCTCTGAATGGCCGCACAGAATCGCTGAGAACATTTTGATTGGTAAAACAGATCCAGCAATGTATCGCGCGACGTGCATAGCGGCGATCGGGGGAAAAATGAGTCATTTGCGAAATTCCAAGTTAATTAACGCGCCCATGTGTAATCGGTTTATCTGTAATGCAAAACATCTTAGATAGTGAAAGTGTCTGGGCTGAAGATTTCTGTACTTCGTAATAATATCAGTATTCACACACTTGTATACCGGTGTAAAGAAGCGATGTTTAGCACCTCTTTTGATAGGATCATTCACGAGTTGCAGGGATAAAGCGGGTGCCTAATCACTGTCCTTATTTCGTTGTTTCAGGAAGCTTTTGTGCAGGAATAAAGGGTTGGTGCCCCGTATTCCAATAGCCGGTGCACCAGGTCAACATACAAACTGACAACAATTGCTTCGGCCAAATGTAGAACGTGCACTTCCGTAGCCAACGCAAGTAGCTAAAGCAATAGATTTTGTGCTCATATTTTGATGAATAAATCTTACCTGGATAATACTTTTAAGTCCTACCGAATTATCAGGGGATAGCCGTTGATCCTCGATTTTCCTCTTTGACTGCAAATAGCTCTCGCCAGATGGCTTTTCTCGCTCTATTTGACAGGCCAGTTTTCATCGCTCATTACTTTGTGCAGAGCAGATATTTCGTGTTTATTGTTATCAAACTCAACTTCTTTTGCGATGCTGAATTAGTGTTTTGTGTACTAGTTTCGTGACCGTATATTTTGCTCTGGCACTTTTGTCGGTTACATATCGTTCACTTTTTCACCTTTACCATCACATCTGCTAAGCTATCAATAATGATAAAGCGGATTTCCTGTGGTACTTATTACGAAATAGTTGGGTATAACGCCAATACTGTTACATGCCGTATGTGTGGTGTGCATTTTCACATTTCGTGTACTGGTTTGTCTTTAGCTCATTTTAAACTACTGCATGATTTTGTCCAACTATTGTGTTAGAAATGCCAAGTCACTGTGCTTTCACAAACAGCCGAGAAGCCGCTCGAGCCTGCAAAATGAACGAACCGTTCCATAGGGAGGAGCTCTGTGCGTTTATCCTAGCAAGCGGAAACTCAGCCACCACTAGGTTCGAAGGAGCCCACTTGCACATAGCTGCAGGCTCTGCAGCGCGATTTCCACCCATTGCTGGAGCCTCAGCTGGCATGCGTATGTTGAGTCTTACGGACATTAACATACCGGTGTGCGATAGCACAGGCGTTGAAGACCAATGGAGAATACAACGAAGAAAAAACAAGAAGACAACGGCTAGCAATCAGCGGCGTTGTAACCTTAAGATATTTCACGCGCCTGAGTCGATAGATACATGTCCTCAGGCTCGTTATGACTACGAGGTGGATTTTTTGCAGAGCTTGATTGCTAGGCTTATTGACCTGAATGAATAGGAGTTGCGGGTAAAGCAAATTACCCGTGTTCGAAAGAGGGAGGAAGGGTAATCCCGACCACTGTGAGTCACATTTGTTGATGCAACAAGTCCGAGGCTGATACTATCCCGCCTCGTTAGGCTAAGAGGTCTAAAGAACTATATTCGTCCCGATTTGGATCCATCGGACATAGAAACTGAACTTCGATATCGTGGATTTGAATCGGTGTATTGATAGTGGAGAAACCAATCTCCACATCGTAAATTTCTGGTAGTTTTTTAAGTTTGCCGAACCCGGATCAACAGCTCGATGACGTTTCATGCGCGTATACCGGTTCCTACCGTGATCTGCGCATAGCCCTAACAAATTTTTGTAGTTTCATAAACAAACGTGACGGTGCATTTCATTTCGTTGCCTCACGTCATCCGGCCGTACTAGAACCGGCCGAAAGCTGATTAACTCCTGATGTCACCACCCAGGAAGTCCAGGTCAGTTGCTATTTGTGCTTCCAGTGCGATAGACTAGCGAACGATCGGGGCGGTGTGCTGTTATACATTCCGTCCTCGCTGTGCGGGAGACTGGTACACATCAACCGTAGCGAAGACGGTTTATGCGAAGAGTTATGGCGCTCGATCCGCCTGAGACAGGGTGCACTGTTTGTGGGTGCTGCTTATCGCAGCCCGCCAATTCGCTGCCTGGATTGGTTGCCGCATGCCAGAAGCTATATGAGTCGACCGCGCTTCCTGCTCATGGGTGTTTTTAACTTCCCTCGAATACGGTAGCCTGATGTTCAACTTCGCCCTGGGCACTGTGAAGTCGCTCCGCAGTTTGCGAAGATGCTATTTGAAACTGTGACAGCACAACATGTCTGCCAACCTACGTGCGTTACACCGCATTCCACTCTATCGTGCCCGGACAAACTACCTACGATTTGCGATTAACGTGTACATGAAATTCAGATCCTGGAGCCTCTGAAAGGTAGTGACTACTCGTTGGTGTTAGCCAGCTTAGAGCTGCCGCTGCCCTACTCGCGTCTGCTGGAGCCGTCCTACAATTATTGGAAGACCGACTTCAATGGTCTAAATCAAGACGTCAGTGAAGTAGACCGGTCGCTATCGCAGGGTTCATCTGTTAAAGCTAGTTGCTCTGTTATAAAAGAGGGTGTGCATTTGTTGTGCACTTGTTTCGTACCCCTCAAGTATCGGAAAGCTAAACCAGTGAATCCACGTTGGTTCAAAAGAGAGTATAGTCAATTGGCTCGACGGCGACGCGAATTGTGGTATAACTTCCTCGTCTCTAGCTCTGCCGACGGTTATGAGGCGTACAAAAAGCAGGTAAAAGTATGCAACAGCTCGAAAACGTCAGCAGTTCGATGACGAGCTTGAAACCTCAGCAAAGAGGGCCTCCGAGGATATTTTTGCTCACGTAAAGCGGCGCCAGGGGCCCGCAAGTGAGGTAACTGTGTTAGAGGACACTGACGGACAGCCTCTGACCTCTAGCGCTGAACCTGCGTCCGCATTGGCGGAGCATATCACTTCCGTATGTACAAGTGGGCATGTGTCTATGCCGTGTCTATGTGTGCAGCCCCTACTGAACTCCAGGGCTTTGATTGCGGTGTGGAAGATATCCTCAGTCTACTCGCCAATCTTGATGGCAAGTAACCTGCCGGACCCGACGGACTTCATTCGCTTATCTTAATGTGCTTATCGTCCATCATCTCGCCTGCTGTGGCGGATCTGTTCAACAGATCGCTATCCGAGGGTGCATTGCCGAATAACTTGAAACGCTCGGTAGTGAAGGCAATTCCAAAAGTTGGTGACCCACGCAATCTGAATAAATACCGGCCGATTTGTCTCCCTTCTGTTTTAGCGAAAGTGCTCGATTAGATTATGAAAAGTGCCTTCTACAGCTCCTGAAGTCCAAAGAGCTTCTAACATCGGCACAGCACGACTTCATGAAGGGCTGCACGTGCATATCCAAACTGCTGTTGACTTGACAGAAATGGTTTCAAGCGTTGGATTTGGGAAGTCAGTAGGTGTTTTCTACATCGCTTTCAGTAAAGCTTTCTATAAAGTAAACCATGAAGTTTTGCTCCCCAAGCTGAGGATGTATGGTGTTGGTGGCGCACTGCACCAGTGCATCAGTGACTTCCTTGTTGGGAGAAGATGGTTTGTTCATTTAGATGACCACCTTACGGAATGGTACCCGTCCACTAGCGGCGCACCCCAAGGCACAGTAATGGGCTCATGTTATTCCTGATGCACATCAACGAAGTACCTCAGCTTCTTCAGTCGTCCTGCGTATTAGTTGCGAATGCCCTAAAAAGTTGGAGGGTTATTGAGTCACCCCGCGACTGTGACGTCCTTCAGCAGGACCTTAACCGCCTATCCTGGTAGTCTGCAGAAGTTGACCTACCGGTTAACACGGTCAAGTCATCGTTTGTGAGCCCGACGTAAAGCAGTAACGTGCTACCCGATGCAGTACACAAGTTCCGTAAATGATCTAGCCTACTCTCACACAGTGATCTGAAATCTGTCGACAACACGAACAGACCGTACGCAAACGGACTACGCTTACTTTGGGCACTTAGACACAGCTTCTGCACTTGGGCTGAAGAGCTTGCCACTCGTCTGTTCTCTTCCATAATAAAACCGGTGCTTGAGCACTGCTCACTCGTTTATTACCCGATCACAATAGGTGAGTTGCAGACACCGGAACGGCTCCACCATGTAGCATGCTGGCTAGCCGAACAACCTCGCGGCGCCAGCTGGGTGGTTGGGGTTTAACCCGTTCCAGCAAATAGTTCGGCAGCAGTGTTCCAGGACGTGGTGAGTTTTCTCCTGGCAAGAGTTTTTCCTGTAAAAAGCTACAAGTGTCTGCTTATCAACACTGCGACTTAGTGGATGTGACCTGCCACAGACTAACGTCACTACCCCGTGGATATCCGTAAACTGCTATCCAACCCACGGAAAACAATCACTTATTCTCACATGCCTGACGATTACAAACAGTCAAAAATGCTGCGGTACGTTCACAAACAGAAGCTATGCAGCAACATACACAACCTGGTTGACATCATCCGGTTTCGGGTTTGCCTGTCACTGTGGCCAGCCACAGGACGCCTGCGCCAACAGAGGGACCACGGGTGGCTTGCGCTGCACCACCCACAGCTCCAACCACATACCCCATATCCAGTGTAAACCCGAAGGAATAAGACCGGGCGGCATGTGGATGGGAGCCACGTTTCATCAACGGAGCCGGCCCACACTCCTTCACAGGCAAACACAACCACGCTGTATTTGGGAAATCAAGCGCACACAAGGCGGTGGCTGGACCGTAGTCCGCTCCACACTGAGTGCATGGAACCACTCTTCGAGCCTCGCACGGCCACAACGACCGTGCACCCCGTCCCCTCCAGCAACGACCAACTGTCTCCTACAGCCAGTACTGACGAGGTAGTTGGGTAATAGACAGGTAGGTACCTTGTCAACATGCACATCAAGCGCAGCCACACCGGGGATATCAAGCGACAGCCAATCACTTAAGAGAAAGGTGTCAAAGCAAATAAATCGAGGAATCCATAAGGAAACGTGAACATGTAAGTTGTTAACAAAGGATCCGAGACAAGTTCACGAGGTCAAAAAGTATATTTTACTGAAATGATACAAACACGAAAATGTTATCAAAATCGAGTACAATTAGCTTAAGCGAGGTGTACAATTATATAGAACAGCGTACAGGTAGACGTGTATGTGAAAAAGAAAAGCATTAGGATGAAATTGAAACCCACCACCTGAAATAAAGCAACTTAGCATGCAAGCAGGCGGTTAGTAAATCGAATGCAGCGTACCTACAAACGCTGCGCCGGTTCTGCCTACGTTCTTTGCAGGACCCGTCGTCGCTTCGGTAGTGGTCCCGAGTGGCTTTGCTCATGGCTCACTAAGCCTGGCTGACTCAGGCACTCGCGACCGCATGTGGTATAGCACCATGCGCTTGATGTCGAGGGAGTACAACCCATCGGCGCCTGCCGCTTCCGCACGTGCCGCTTCTTCTCTGCATGTATGAGGTCATTCTCTCGCACTTCGGCAACTGCCTTCGTGATTAGATCGCGCCATGCATGCCGATCAACCGCCTTCGATTCCCATGATCTGCAATCAAGATTAGAACGTGTGAGGCTCACTTTAATCATGTCCTGGTAACTTAACTGGTTTCCCCACGTGCCGCTTCCCAATACTTAGCTGACCATACAAGAGTTGTTTTGGTATTCCCGTTGAATCCATACGGCTCACATGACCGAGTCGCCTCAGATGTCTCAGCAAAAGTATGCAGTCCACTGCATACACTTCACTTGGTCGCAACAATTCCGTGTCTGCAACTCTGTCGCCCCAACCGATGCATAAAATCCGTCGCAAACACTGATGGTGGAACCGCTCAAGATATCGCACATCCCGCCGGTACATCGTCCAGGTTTCACTGCCGTATGGAAGAACGGACAGTACCATGGATTTGTACACCATCAGCTTCGTGCCAATGCTAAGCTGATGGTTGTTCCACACTCGGTACTCAAGATTCCCGAATGCTGCCGCTGCCTTCGACACGCAAATACGAAACTCACTGTGTAGCTGCTGATCAGTCGACATCACACTCCCAAGGTAGCTGAAACGGGAGGTGGTTTCCAATACTTCAACACCAATGCTGATTCGCGGCAATATTGAAGATTGCACCTCCGGTGAAGGCTGAAAGAGACAGACAGTTTTGCTTGTGTTGATGGTGAGCCCGAATTTGGCCGCTGTCGAAGCCAGAGCACTAGTCATGTGCTGCAACTCATTCGCGCTGTGTGCAAACAACGCACAGTCGTCAGCAAACAGCAACATACGGATAGTTGTCTCATAGACTAGGGTTCTCGCACCGAAACGACGGATGTTCAGCAACCCACCATCAATACGGTGCTCCCCACGAACACCGTAAGCACAAGCGGCATCCAAAGCACAAGACATCATTGCAAGAAGATAAATATTAAACAGGGCAGGAGCTAAGACACAGCCTTGCTTCACATCAGAGACAACTGCGAAGTCATCCGAGGCCTCTCCACTCAGCTTCACCCTCGCCCGCATACCACTGTGCAGACATTCAATTAAACTTACAAACTTACGCGGGCAACCAAACTTACTCAACACCAGCCACAATGCCTCGCGGTTCACCGTATCAAATGCTTTGGTGAAATCAACAAAAAGCGAGTACAATGGCTGGTGCCATTCTCTGCACTTCTCCTGCAACTGACGAGCCGAAAACACCATATCTATAGTGCTGCGACTCGAACGAAATCCATATTGCTCTTCCGCCACGTTAAGTTCCACAACCTGATTGACGAGGTGATTGAGCAGGATTCCGTCAATCACCTTGTCCACACAACTCAGCAAGTTGATGCCACGATAATTCGTACCACATTTCTTGCTCCCTTTGCGCTTGTACAGTGGTAGCACAAGGGCATCCTTCAGCTCAGTCCACACGCGTTGCACCAAGTGGTATAGTGCAATCACCAACGCGGCTCCGTCGTGTTTTAATACTTCGGGTGGGATCCCGTTGGCACCGGTACACCCTCTCCATCGCAATGAAGCTGGACCTTACCGTGGTGCGATGGTTTGCGTGCCTCAGAGATCCATTGAGCTATGCTGGGTGGTACTTTTTTTGCACCTTTAGAGCCACTCATACCAGATTGGTCAATGGTTAGAGGCCATACAAACAGCCTCCTGGTCCTCCAGGTTGGGGGTTGGAATGGGGGTGGCTCCTCATTTCATAAAACGGGCTCTGTAGTCCAGTGCCAAAACCCGCTGCCTTGCGGTAAGGTTTTTGAACCAAAGGCTTTGGTTGAGAACCCTAATCGTTCTCCTGTCTAGGCCTGGGCAACCTGACAGTATTCTGCCCACGCAATACAATGAACCTTTCGTACAACAATTTCTTGATGCTCTGGCCGTCGCAGAGGATAATCAACGGTGCCCTATCTGCTGCATCGAGCAGGGTGGATAGGGGTTTGGATGCTACTGCTCAGGCCTTCCCGTCTTCTTATACCCCTTCTTGCGCTTCTTCATCCTTATTGTCCCGCTCCAACTTTACTTATATCCCCCCCATTTTCAATCCCCCAATTCTTGGCCCTCCCCCAGCTTACTTCAATAGTCGCTTGTCTTCTAATTTCAAATCACGCACAATCGCAGGGCCTCGCTCCAATCCAGTCGACGAGTCCATGTTCAACCAAGCGGACAACGTCAGTTCATCCGTTTCCCTTTGGAGTCCTCGTGTCTCGCTAAGATTGGCATGCCTCAACGTGCGCACTTTGTTGCAGATTGGCCAACAGGCAGCACTTGCCCGCACACTAGAGACCCTATCGATCGATGTTTGCTGTTTATCAGAAACTCGCCTGCAAAGTTCGAGCTCCGTGCTTACCCTGAGATCCCCCACATGCGACACTGGCGGCACATTCTCATTGCGCCTATCTGGCGATGATGCAGCTTCAAATGCCGGTCAAGCTGGCGTCGGCATTGTTTTGAGTCCCCGGGCTTAAGCTGCCCTGATTGATTGGATCCCAGTAAACAGTAGAATGTGCGCCGTTAGATATGTTGGGTCGTTCCGTGCTTCGAAGTCGCGCGGGGACAAACGGTGCCTGTTTGTCATTGCGGCCTACGCCCCTACAAACTGTAGCACTGATTCGGTAAAAGATGATTTCTATCAGCAACTTCACGAGCTCCTTCGTTACAGAAGAAGCACGGATACTGTGGTGCTGGCTGGCGATCTAAACGCCCAAGTCGGAAAATTGTCCTCTGATGAGCTTCATCTGGGCGGCCAACATGGTGTAGGCTCCCGTAATGATAATGGTGAGTGATTGCTCCAGCTGTGTGAAGATGCCCGCCTGTTTCTCGCGAGCACTAACTTTCGACACAGCATCCGCAGAAGTGTGACTTGGCGGCCACCAGCCTCGGGCCAGTCATGGACACAAATCGATCATATCGCGATCAGTTACCGCTGGAGGGGCTGTGTCCAAAATTGTCGCTCAATTTGGAGCACGAGCGTGGACTCTGACCACGCACTTGTATGTGCCGACCTCCTGGTGCGTTTCGGTGGACGTCCGCGATGTCGATGTGAACGGATTGACACTAGCCAGCTGGCGAAGCCAGATGTTCTGAATGTGTACCAAAATGCGCTGACATCTGGACTGAGTAAGCGCCCACTAAACACCGTTGAAGATCACTGGTCGCATACTCGTCAAGCGTTGCTATTAGCAGGCATGTCTTCATGTGGCAAAACAAATTGCCAAACCGGACATTGGGCCTCTACACAGTCTCTGGAACGTAAGGATGCTCGCCGACGTATTCCGGCTGGAAGCGAATACAATGAGACTCGCAAAATTCTCAGGGCAAAACTACGTGCTAGCCTAAAGAAGGACCGCGAAACCTGGTGGTCTCATCGTGCCTCTGAGATGGTAACAGCCGCTGCCATTGGTAATCATCGTAAGTTATACCGTCTGATACGGGCAACAGGCAGCAGGAGACCTGGTGTTAGCGAGACCATACGCGACGAGAGTGGGCAGATGATCCACAGCCTGTCGAAACGCTTGGAGCGTTGGGCTGAACACTTTGCGAGGCAATTTAACCAACCTGAGTTATCGCTTTCTTCTTCATGCATTGAGCGCCCTTCTCCCTGGGCCGTCTCCTTGGATCCGCTTTCACGCGCAGAAGTCGAACGTGAGATCAAGCTGTCTAAATTGCATGAGGCCGCAGGAGCAGATACAATTCCTTCAGCCCTCTTCAGATTCGGTGGACCTGCTCTAGTAAATGATCTACACGAGTTGCTAGTAAAACTTTGGGAGCAGGAGACAGTCCCGACAGACTGGAACTGCTCCGTCATTGTCCCAATTTTCAAGAGAGGCTCCCGTTTAGAATGTGGCAATCATAGAGGGATCAGTCTGATTTCGATTGCCTCTAAATTGCTTGCCTCTCTCATTCTCCACAGACTGACTGGCACTCGTGAAAGCCAGATTCGTGAAGAGCAAGCCGGATTTCGTCGAGGTCGGGGCTGCATCGACCACATCTTCACATTGCGTCAAGTGTTGGAGCACCGCCATGTTTATTGGCGACCCACCGTTGTCGTGTTTCTTGACATAAAAGGTGCCTTCGATTCGGTCGATCGATGTGCCCTTTGGGACTGTCTGCTGAGGAAAGGTGTGCCTGATAAATATGTAAACATTATCAAAGCGCTGTACGCACATAGTTCGGGCAGGGTGAGGGTTTATGGCAAACTCTCGCCACCCTTCAGTATCACCAGCGGTGTGAGACAAGGATGCCCGCTGTCACCTTTCCTCTTCAACTTCGCTATTGATGAAGTCATGGAAACAGCGTTCGCTGGACACGACCTAGAAGGTGTGGAGCTACTCCCTGGTGAACGACTTCTTGACTTGGAGTATGCGGACGATATTGCCCTCATCTGTGACAGCTCCCAAACATGCCAAACAGCACTGAACCGATTAGCACTGGCTGTCAATCGTTTTGGGCTATGCTTTGCTCCATCGAAATGCAAAGTACTTCTCCAAGATTGGCAGGGACCCAACCCTGCGCTAACGCTTGGTGGTGATCTGCTAGAAGTCGTTCAGGAATTTAAGTACCTGGGCAGCTATATTAGCACCCGTGGGATTGAAGATGAGGTTACGAACCGTATAGCAAAAGCTCGAGGTGCTTTTGCCAGTCTCCGCCACCTGTGGCGCAGACGCGACATTACTCTCGCCCTGAAGGGCAGAGTTTACAACGCAGCCGTCCGTTCAACTCTCCCATATGGCTGTGAAACCTGGCCCATCAGGTTGACAGACATGAAGAGACTCGTCACATTCGATCATCGCTGCCTTCGCAGCTTAGCTCATGTCTGGTGGGAACACCGCGTGAGCAATGAGCGTGTTCGGCGTCGCGTATTTGGTGCAAGAAGAGCGAGTGAACCGCTCAGCACGACTATATCACGCACCAGGCTCCGATGGCTGGGCCACGTGCTGCGCATGCCAGCACACCGACTCCCACGACGTGCATTGTTTGCGCGTTGTGGGTGCGGTTGGAAGAGGAGGAGGGGAGGCCAAGTGATGACTTGGTCGAGAGAAATGAAAACCCTCACTTCAAAGTTGGCGTCGGTTGGTGCATCCCGACTGCCTGGTTGGGGTCCTAAGGACGGTGAACACGTTTGGTTGGACACACTAGCTGATATGGCTACGAGCCGGCCCCAATGGCGTTTGTGTTGTGAGTTCCTTTGTCCATCCCCCTCCTGTTTAGCATCCTCCTCCAATCACGATCTCAATCGTTAGGCATAATATGATTTTCTTTTACGGCAGCCAGCTGTTAGCTCTCCGGAACGATGTCCATCCGTTACTGGGGACTCAGCGGGCGTGCCACAGTTTGTTTTTTCTTTTCTTACCTTTTGTATTGCGGCACAATAGCTGAGGTGTTTTCCACCTCCAGCTAACGTGTATTGATGATGATGGTACACCCCCTGTTTCGCAAGTGCTCGCTGCGTCTCATCAAATGTTGGCGTGTCCGCCAAACTTGTCTTCACATCGTGCTGCTTCAGCCGGTTCAATGTAGGCGAGTCAGTCATCTCTGAACGGTTGTTCAAAAGACAGTCAAAGCGCTTTCGCTAGATCTACATTATGTCTGCAGTCTGTGTGCAGGTAACGCCTGAACTACCATCGATTAGTGTCCTCAGGGGCTCTAATCTCGGTCCATACACCGCCTTCAAGGAGTCAAAGAACTCCTTTTGTTGGCGGCGTGAGGCGTAGCATTCCATCTGCTTCGCCTCTCCGTCCACCATGCCTTTTTATGCGACGGAACTGTCGGGTCAGTCGCCGTCGTATTTTGCGAAGCTTACTACTCTACCTCAAGTCACTGGGGTCTGCCACATGTGCAGCAAATACTGCATTCTTCTCCGACACCAATGAGCCAATCGTCGCATTGTTCTCATCAAACCAATCAGGCCGCTTATGGTTTGCGCACCCGCTGGTCTCCTCGGCAGCCGCTGTCACCTAGTCGCGAATGTGTTGCCAAAGATCGCCCACTGTGGCTATGCAGTCCACATCTCACAGGTATGCAGACATCGCCTTCTCCAGCTCAGTACGCTTCGCCATAGTACTGAGGAAATGTTAAGTTTACGCCGCTTCACGGCGGCAGTGCATTACATTGATTTACGAAAATATATGTACAGTTTGGTGCGCACCAACTTGGGATCAGTGCCACACTCAGGTCCACACAGTACACGTGTCATGCGCACTTCACGCATATCACGCTGACGTACGATGACATAGTCGAGCAGATGAGCGTGACCACTCCGTGGGCGCGTCTAAGTTGCTACCTCACTCGCACTCGGTGCAAATCCAGTGTTCGTGATTGTCAGGCCGTAAGTGGCACAAAGTGGGAGCAGCCTGTCACCGTTTACATTGGCTGAACCAATGCTATGCGAACCGAGAACATCCTTCCACATCGATGCATCACGCTCAACGCGCGCGTTGAAATCACCCAGCAGAAATAGTCGGTCGCTCTTTGGCACAGACCGTATCACGGAGGATAGCTCAGTGTAGCATTGATCACGCGTGTCATCAGGATAGCACATGGTCGGACTGTACGTGCTTATAAAAGTGGCAAACTTACCTCTTCCGAGTCGTAGGTGAACAGTCATCAGTCGCGCGCTGATGCCTGTTGGTTCACCCACGAGCTGGCCTTGGAGGCGATCGGATATTGCAAATCCGACCCCATGATGACGTGGTGCTGAAGCGGCATTGTCCACCCAGTAGAATGTGTAGCCAGCACCTGCTTCGTGCAACTTACCTTGCTTAGTGAGCCGGGTTTCACTGAGCGCCGCAATATCGATGTGGTAGCGCGCCAGTTCCATAGCGACGAGTGCAGTGCGTCGCTCCGGGCGGTCGCTGAAGTTCCGGTCCAGTAGTGTGCGCACGTTCCAGCACCCGATGCTGAGCGCTTTGTGCGCAGGCATACGATTGCAATGGTGGGCAATCGCGCGCGAGATGATCTTTGTTCTTCGGAGGTTTGCTTGAGGGACTCCGCCCGGAACCTTTGGCTCAATAACCTGACCTACAAGGCAGTGGGGAACAGATCCAGCTAGGGAATGTGATTGCAGAGACAGATTGGGATCTGTTTGACGGCCGTCACACGCAGCCTTTTGGGTACTGGAACAATTCATATATGTTTTGCGACCGTAGTAGGATACACCTGCGACCACGGTCAGATGCAGGTGGGTTTTGGCTGGTTTGCACCAATTTGACGAGGGGCGACTTGACTTGAGGCAGGCAGTAGCAAACCGTGGAACACCAGGAGGTGTCCTCCCACCGTCAGAGACAATGCGTGGTGCTCGTGCTCTACGCCAATCGAGCTGTGAGCTTATAACCCGTAGACCTGTTGTCGTCCATGGCTAGGTTTTACGTGAAGAGGTTCATCGGCCACTGCCTAACCTCCGAAGAGGATGGACTAGTATACTGGCAGGGCACCCATACCTGACAGGAGAACGACTCGGGCCCTCAGCGAAAGCGTTCGATTAAATGTACACCCGAAAGGCAGCGGGTCAAGCACATGGTCATTTCACTGACTCATGCGGATTGGTGTCTTGGATCTTAGCTGTGAGAAAGGGGTAACCCAGCTGCCACCCAGCGGTCGCCACGAGGAGGCGTCCAGGACATGAGCAAATGGCACCACAGTAGCAACAGTGGGTAGACCATCTGTCAGGATCTAGCCACTATCAGCTTCAGCGCATCATAGACTCTACCGCCACAACTACGTAGCTATATACCCCCATACACCTGCATTTACTGTTATGCCAAACATGTGTTTTTACCGTTTTGATCACACTATGTTAGCTTAACATGTTCATATATATATATATATATATATATATATATATATATATATATATATATATATATATATATATATGCCCCATGCTGAGGCAGATGTTGCATTCTTGATGCTTCTTCACCGCAGCTGGGCTGATCCAACTTACACTTAAACTAGGTTTTTTTAAGCTGGCTAAATTTCATTCCACTTTATTTGGTTTGTTCTGCCTACCTGAATACTCTTCTATTAACTGGCCACGTTGCATACATTAATTGCGCTTATCTTCGGTAACTTTGTTTCTTTTTGTACCATTTTAAACTAACTTGTGGACATTTTTCCTTATCGCGGATTCGTTGCTAACCAACTTACTTCATATGCTTATTTAGCTTAGAGTTATGCCACCGGATCTGTATGCATTATTGGATTTGTTTTATTTCATCTTGTCGTTCTAGGTGATTGGCTGTTGCTTGATATCCCCGGTGTGGCTGCGCTTGATGTGCATGTTGACAAGGTACCTACCTGTCTATTACCCAACTACCTCGTCAGTACTGGCTGTAGGAGACAGTTGGTCGTTGCTGGAGGGGACGGGGTGCACGGTTCTTGTGGCCGTGCTAGGCTCGAAGAGTGGTTCCATGCACTCAGTGTGGAGCGGACTACGGTCCAGCCACCGCCTTGTGTGCGCTTGATTTCCCAAATACAGCGTGCTTGTGTTTGCCTGTGAAGGAGTGTGGGCCGGCTCCGTTGATGAAACGTGGCTCCCATCCACATGCCTCCCGGTCTTATTCCTTCGGGTTTACACTGGATATGGGGTGTGTGTTTGGAGCTGTGGGTGGTGCAGCGCAAGCCACCCGTGGTCCCTCTGTTGGCGCAGGCGTCCTGTGGCTGGCCACAGTGACAGGCAAATCCGAAACCGGATGCCGCCAACCATATGTGTATATGTATATATATATTGCAACAGTCTATGAATAGATATTGAGCCATCGGAAACCATGGAACTCAAAACAAGGTACAGAAATAGTAAAAGAAAACGCAACACAACACATCAAAGTCCATGGTTTCGTCAGAGGACGAGATACTACCCGGTTGCCCAAGCCGTAGTAGGGTGTTGACGTAGGGGACACCACCCCAAGCCTTTGGCTGAATAACCTGCCCGCAAGGCGGCGGAGCGAATTCAGGGAATCGCGCCCATTGGGAGCCGGTGACTGATTGCTCAATTAATACGCCTTTCGTTTGTTCCTTTGTCAAACAGGGGCAAATGCTCCCCAGGATTACAGCACAAAGTTGCTGGAATACAATGCTTCGCCAGGATGAAGCAAGGGACAGTGACTTTATTTAGTGGGGAGTCACGTCCGCCACGTCACAGTGTTGTTAAACGGACATATGTGGCTTTTTATAGGGAGAACGCTTGCCAGGCGAAAACTCACCACGTCCTGGAACACTGCCGCCGAGCCATTTGCTGGAACGCGAAAATCCCGAACCACCCAGCTGGCACCACGAGGAGGTTGTTTGGCAAGTCAGCCTTATCATGTTCAGGCCACGCATTGACAAAACTGTTATTTATTTATTTATTTATCCGGCTCATCTCCAGTTTACGTGGTATGAGCTACGAGGACCGCTGTAGTATATTAGGGCTTTATACCCTGTCATATCCTCGGCTTCGAGTTGATCTCATAGGACGCACCGGATGCTGCACTTAGGCCACTTCCTTATGTTGAAGCTGCTGCTGCACGTTCGCGAACCAACAGTACACTCGGACACTGGTACAAACTAATGATACCGGATTAAAAGCACATCGCTCACCCTTCGAGCGTCGAGTGACGAAATATTGGAACAAATTGCCGGTGACGGTAGTCGAGGCGAAATCGGTGTCGGAAGTTAAGTGATTCCTTGACACTCTGCGGACTACAGGTCTAGAGTGGGTATCTCATCCGAATTAGATGTAGTGCGGCTGAAATATGCTGCCACCGCGCAGGAATCAGCGACGTGATTCCGCGCATGTGCCTTATCCACCCACCATGGAACAACACAGCTTTTTATCTTCTTGCTCTCTCTTCTCGGTATTCAGTCCTGTCAAGACAGCGATTATCCATACTAGGCACCTCCCCCACTTTTCCGGTTCAGTAGGAGGCAATTAATTGATGACTACGAGGGCATACCGTCGAAATCCCGATGTAGTGCACTTAATGAGCGGCAGGCATTGCTATTTCCCTCTAGGCCTCGAAGTCATCGGAATAAGTGTGCAAGTAGATTTCGCGCGTCCAGGCAAACCTTTGGTTAGAAACAAAACAACATGGGCCGTGTTCTGTGACCAACGTCACACAGCTAAACGTCTACCATGGTGTTTTTGTACATAGTGCCTGAAACACACCACTTGCTCGCTTACTGGGGATTGAGTTTACTGCAGTAAGCTGCGACCCACAGTGAAAGCACAGTTTGGATAGTCCTTTATGGGAATTTACCCTATCATATGATTTCTTAACCATGCCATTGTTAGCATTTTCATTTTGACAATTGCAAATGAATTTCGCGTCACATGAATCTTTTCCACACCCTCTTCTGTGAAACCGGCTTAACGTTTTCCGCCATTGCCTCTTAGCCACCGAATGCTTGTTATCTTCACTAACGAAATGGCTGGCTGGTGATCCGAAGCCGTTTCATTTTACTGATGATGCTTCACGAGCTTTCAAAAATCAAATCTTTGGCTTTTACCGTGATGCTTTTCTCTCTTTAACTCTGCACTTCGCTCTCGTTAAATGTCAATGCCTCAATTATTGATACAAAATGTGTTCCACAGCAAACCGTCGTTATAGTCCACCAACCAAATGGATTATTCTCCTGCAAGCTCGCGGCAACCGAACTTTGATACAGTAGATTTGGTCGTGTTACCTGCCCTACACTCCACATTCGCCACTTTCGACATCTGTATCGGAAAGAAACGTGGTGTTTAAAAAGCACCAGCCCTTGACATTTGATGCACAATGTATATCAAACCGGTACTCACCTCATGAATTACGTCAACTAGACTTTATTTAATGATACACCAGAGTTGTTTGTCAATTTCCTGGACAAGATAAGCTTGTCGCTGATGTAGTGACACGTCTGCAAGTTAAATTGTAGTCCTTTAGTTTTAAAATATTTTATTGCTAATTATTAGCGGTCAACTGCCGGCGTGTATGTTACTTCAGTCATATTTGCTCGTTGGACTTCCTAACGTACGGGTGTTTGATACATATTTGCCACAATATTCCTTTTCATCACTTATTCATACCCAGGGCGTAAAATTAAAAACTCAACTTTTACCATTTAACGGTGAATGAAGAACAATCTTGGCTTAATTTAACGACGTGTGCAGTATCCATATCCTGTTATTTTGGCCACGACGCGTTTTTTGTAAGTGGGTAATATTTAAAAAATAAATAATTTTTGTCGCTTGAACCATGCACATCTTGATGTGGTCTGCTCAGAAAGTGCACAGATGTACAGTCAATATAAACATTGGTTGCAGCGATTTGGGAAACTGGTACACGGAACCATGCGCGTGCATTTTCAGATACAAAGCGTAATAAAAGTTCAGAAGAGGGGCATAAATTACATCGGGTATGCAACATGACCATACTGGGAGAGTCAGCGTTGGGGGAAAATGGAACCTTAAAGTTGAGTTATCTTCATTTTGGTCATTTCTTAAGGGTATTTAATCAGAATTTACAATGGAACTACTAATGGGATCCAAGCGATGGGTAAAACAACCCCCAAGCTTGTTGAAAGTTTGTGAAGGAAAGACAGGAATTGTGGGGCATCAGCCAGTGTAGAGAAAACACTGCATGACTTGGAGGGCATTGATAAGTATGCTTGTGGTATAGTTGCAGCCAGATGGTTATCTGTACTGAAGCTAAGGATATTTTCCATATGGCCCGTTATTGCTACTTGCAGTCGTCTCGAAAGTGCGATTTCTATTACCCGCCGTCCGAATGGTAGCGCTCTGCGCAATACGTATAGACAGATCTGGCTTGGATTCCTTGTCAAGAATTTGGTAGACTTCGGTTTAGGTATAGTGATGGGTATCTGAAGCACTTTCCAAGAAAATTTATTTGGAAACATTTCACCCTATGAATTATGAAGGTTTGCTCATCGTCGTCAGGGCGTGGACAGGTAGTTTCGAATTTCCGGGTCGACAAATAACATGACATCAGTTGAGTTGAAAACTGTCCACTGGTGTGAGGGGAAAAGTTAAGCGCCATAGTAACAACAGTCAGGCAGAATGCTTAAGGTAAGCATCCCAGGAAGCATGAGGGTTATGGCAAGGTGGGTATAGTATGCAAAGTATGCTAACACCAGGTACTTGGATATTCCAAGATAATAAGGGATGAACACAATTGTTTAGACTCGGGGGATATATGATTCAGGAATGCAAGTACAATAAAGCAAAACCGGGATATCCGCATGCCTCATCCGACAAGAGTAATGTTAACGGCTAATCCAATGGCGAGGTGGTATAACTTCCAAATTATGGAACACTGGATATTTAGTAGAAATTTCGAGAAGGTGCTGGAGTGAACCCAATTCTTCAGACCCCAAGAGCAATACATTCAGTGAAGCAAACAGTGGTAACGGCAGGTTTCATCCGACAGGCAAAAAGCAACATCTTCGTCGGTTTCCCAATTGAGGACCGCCGAACAAGGTTTAATCACCCATTCAATCAGCATCCCATGGAATGGGGTGAGGACGATGATCTGACAGTGAATGCGCCCTCACACATGGATGGAAGCGAAAATGACTATCGTGGTGACGTCACTGCTGTCCGACGGCATTTTGCTTATTGTCTTTATGCTAAATGCAACACTATATATGCTTACTGCGTTTAGATGTGACAGGAAAGAAGTCAGACAACGGCGACACCATGTTGAGGGAAAAATGAGGCTGTTGTCTTGTGAGCGACAGGAGGTTAGGAATGTGGATCGGAAGGTTACCACAGAAGAAACGCATACGCAAGTCGATGGAGAAGAATGGAATAGCATGAAGCAAGAAGGCAGTTATTAATCACACATGAGGTGACCATGTAGTCGCAGTTGTCTGTGGCCAGTCGAAGGCAGGTGACGAGTCAAATGTTTAGAGAGGCGATCGAAAAAGTTAAGGTATACAATAGTTAAATGGAAGTGAAGCATATATGCAAAATGCAGAAGTTACCGAAATGGCGGATGCACTGGTCATGAGTGGAATCTGTAATGATGTGGCGAAAGTCTGGGTTCAAGAATGTGTAAAAGCATAACATATAGTGTGGAGACGGAGGGTAAAAACATGGAAGCGTCTTTTTAGTTTACATATTCAAAATATATTGAAATGATGAAAAAGGTCGCTCTGGTCAGCTGGCCAGTATGAGTTTGTGGGCAGTGACTTTATGCAATGGCGCGTCCCATCCGCCAACTCGCGGTGTTGTTAAACGGGCGTTGGTGGCTTTTTTACAGGGGGAACGCTTGCAAGGCAAAAACCCACCACGTCCTTGAACCATGCCGTTAATCTTTTTGAATGGTAATGTATAACTGGCAGTATCTGATGAACCAATTGTACAATTGGCTATTCGCTGTCATATGAGCTCCAAATCTCTGAATTGGCTAACCGAATTGCCTAGTCCAGGCCAGCCATTAGTCTTGGAAACCGGTCAAGAAATGAAATGTCCAGAAAAGTCAGGTAAATGATTGTGCAGGCGAGTACGGATCTCGAATTAATAGACTTTTGCTTTTCCTTTGGCGTGAAAACTTCTTGTCCAGGTATCCACACTGGACGTGTCAGGTTTTGAGTCCACTTGATACTTGTGGCTAAATGCGATTCCTCACTCAAATGCGGGATCCACATGAATTTCGCATTAATTCTTTTCAGATTATGGTTAGACTTATCAGAGTAATAAAGCCGAACCCCTGAGTTCAGGCCACGTAAAAGCACAGATTTTCCGCAGAAGCGAAACGGAGTTCCTCCACAGCTAAGTTATTGTCAAGAGAAATTGTCTTCATCACCTGTATTGGCTCCATGAATGTAATAAGCAAAGCTTAGGTAAGGGAATCATCAAAATTTTATTGCCGAAATGTAAGGTGCCCTACTCAATTGTTAGAATACCAGTGAGAGGCAGCAAAGCTGTCCATGACAAGTAAAGTAATTGTGATATATGAATCTGTCGTCCATAGTGAAACAAGGGATCCATGTAAAGACCTAATTCCAATGTGTAAGTTGTGGCAATGTTGTTGCGAGGGGACCTGAACCCATTTGTTTAAACCCCGCGCAATCGGCAAAAGGAGTATCTATGCGGATCGTAATTGGAATCATCGGAATGACGATTGCTGTTGAGATGCCGGAGAAGAGATCAATTGTTTCAAATCAGCGTGCTGTTTAGGATGGATCGGACATTTCCAGGTAATAACCGTCATACGCCGACTCCGTATCTGTGGAAACTTGGGGACAGAAACAACAAATAAAAGGCAACCAAGCAACCACACAGACTGGAATGCATCGATAAATACTATTAAAAGATTGAATGCATGTAGTGGTACCTAGTTCCTTGGTACTGTGTAATTATGTTCAGTATCTATGATTTACAGATGCCTTCTTACACCACTTCTCAGATGTGACTCAGACTACAACTATAGTGCACAACGAAGGTTCTGTAGAGCGCATGATCCAAAAAGTGATAAGCGTATTCACAACGTTCAACGAAAAGTACGGTTATTGGAATGATGCATAGATAAAATGATGAAATGGTGAACGATGACCCCAAGTATCCTTGATGAAAGCCGTTAGGAAACGGGTAACAGCTTAGGTGAAGCTGAGGCCAACTGTATTGCGTTGCATAGCAATGTACAGCCAGTTCATACAGCAGCGTTCCAAGTGAAGAGGCAAACGTAAAAAATCAGTGAAGAGCGGATTCATGAGAACAGAGGTGCGGTGAGTTGGTGGCAGCACAGAAGACGCTGAAGCGCCGATACATAAATAATCAGAAGTCTGGGATATAGGAGGCTAAAGCTGGGGTATGGTTGGGGTCGTTATGCAGGATATATTCAGAATAATAAGGGAACAAGTAAGCTCATGCAGTGAGGTTCATAATATTATACAAGTGGAACACGAGAGGAATAGTAAAAACAGGGCAAGAGCGGTATGTGGAGCTTAGTAATTGAGATAACAGCCTTGAGATGCATATACTGAAATCGTCATCGGTTCACCAGAAAGCAAAAGAGACGCGCCAGGTTAGGCTAAAGCAGTGTTAAGTATTGGGGGCTATATGCTAGGAGATTTGAGATTAAATGAGGTGGAACAGACTTATACAGCGACATTCAGCATGGTAAGTTGGGAGCGACACGGATAAGCGTCAGAGACAGACAAACGTGAAGGAAAAATGTGTTGAGTTATAGCCCTGAGATGGTTGAGAGTGGTCAAGTTTCACGATGCAACAAAAACTAAGAGAGTCTAAAACTAGAAGAGGTGATCAGTGGTATGGTCTAGCCATTTGGGAGGGTATTCATGTACAGAAAGATGATCAGTAGATTATGAAAAGTGATCAAGCGAACCACTAAGTAACTTTCACATCCAGGTATGGTTTGAGTGCAGTAGAAGGCTTATTTAGGTAAGTAAAACAATCAGACTTAAGAAGGCGGTACTGTAAGGGATAAGCAATGAGTCGGCAGAACATACTGTGCCTGTCATGCCAAAGAAAGCCAAAGGTCACATCAAGGTTTACAGATGAACAGCATTGGAAGAAAGACAAATCCTATGGTAGGATATGACTAGTCATAAAAGTAATTCAGTTGAACGGGTAGTTCGAAGTGGAGGTAAAATATAAGTGGGGAGGAGCTAGTCGTTGAGTAAATGGAAGGCGGTTTTAACGTAAGGTTTAGAGATGCTCATCAGTAGTATCAGCAGAGAGTTTTGTCCCAGTAGCTATAATGTAAGTGAAAGGTGCTAGAAGAGAGTAAAGTAATGTAAGGTTTGGAAGATGGACAAAGATGTGAGAAGCGTACATCAATCCGTAATGCGGAGCCAGTCGTACTAGAGCTAACGCATAGTTTTTCATCTAGTTTTATAAAGGGACTTGGGGGCGGTACTGTAAAAGAATAGCCAATGATCCGGCAGAGCCTTCAAGTCGGTGATTGTCAAAAGGATAACAGAAACCGTTTAGGCAGACGGGAAGGAAGTTAGACGAGTCTGATAGGTGCATACCTCCAGTCATACAGCTGAGCTAGATAAACAGTCAGAAGTTGGAATAATGCATACGTGAGGAGGAAATGGTCGTTAAATAAATGGCACTAGGGCGGGTGATTTTCATATTGGTTAAACGATTAGCTTTTTGAGAAAGATTTAGTGAACCGCGGCAGCGTTATATGGGTAGGTTATACCACGGGACTTAGGAGGCGGTACTACGAAGGGATAGTCAATGAGCCGGCAGAGCCTTCAAGTTATTGAAGGCCAAAGGATACCAGACAGTAAATGAAGTGGGACATTGTCCACCGTAGACCATAATCGCAGGAGTCTACGAGGCTCATTCGAAATGGTGGGCGGATTGCTCTTTGGAAAGTTAAGATGAAAGCCCTAGTAGTTTACTCAGAACCACTGGGTTGATAAAGAGGGATAGAGTGAGCACTGGACCAAAATGGCAGAAGCCTACCAGACTATTGCTGATAGGTGTGTACAGAGGCTGTTTGGTAGGTCAATAGAGAAATTATGGTATACCAGTTAGAACAAGAATGTTAATGAGGTGAGAATGAGTCGACCGTGGACCGTGATCCTACGTGGCTGATGCTACTAATTGTGAGGAGGCTCTTTGGAAGGTCAAGGAAGAATTCATAGTAGTGTCTTTAGGACAATAGGGTTAAAGAGTAGGAAGAATTCAGCCGTCGGGCTGAGAAAGGCCATAGTAATAAAGAGCGAATCGGACCAGCAAGGCTCTCGAGGAGAGAAGAGCCGAGTTTTGGGTTTACAGTGCCCATACCATTAACGTCACATAAATCTGGACGCAGTCAATGAGGAAGATATCGGTCAGGCTAGGCTAGATCAAGGCGGTGCATTGGAAGCTAGCCGTCCAGTTAAAGAAGTAATGCAAAAGAACGCGATATGGAAAGCAAGGCAGTATTTGTTGCTGCCATGTCATCATGCTTGTTTGCGCTCGAATTGGTTCACCATAGATTTTATGGACTATTCTCCCAATACTCAACTGCTGGTATATTAATGTCCAATATTTCCGATATTGGTGCGACGTTTTGATATCTGTTTAGAGCTGAATGAAATAGTACAAGGTTTTGAATGAGCAAAGTGAGTATGGTAACTTGCTGCACAAATGAGCGTATTTATATAGGAAAACTTTAGGCCTGCAATGCGGTGTGCTTTCGAAGGGTAAAACAGTGCCTTGTTTCGCAATGGGTATCTTGTTTCACGTTTTGATAGAAAGGAACGCGCCATATTCATGTCAATGTTAGTGCGAGTGTTGAACAGTAATATAAGGTGGTTATCACTCGACGCAGTCACAGTGGTTACACTCCTTGCTGTTGACAATGAAAGCAGTAGTTTAACGTGGATGGGTCCAATAAACGTTTAACGAATGACCTCCAAGCCTTCTCGAGCACCATTCTGTTACTTTTAGGTAAACTATTGAGAACAATTGTGTAGTATTCAAGGATAGACCCGACGTAAGTTTTGTAGTGAGTGTTGAATCCAAGAGCGGCAAAGGCTTAAAACGTATGCGATAGTTCATCTAGCTGTGCTCTACCTGACTTGTTCAACGGTTGAGCGAGTTAGAATAATGCACTCGCAGATCACTCACAGAGTAATTAATGGCTAATGGGGAACCATTTAGGGTAAGTGCTTGGGGTTGCACCTGCAGCAGAGGACACTACATTTACAGGACGCAAAATCCTATTTTCACATGCCAGATCAGTCTACTGGGCCAGTAAAGTCGATTTGGATATTGCAAAGACCAATTCGAGCGTCATTTGGATCGAGAGGAAACACGACTCTATGTTCGTCACCAAAAAAGATTGGGGTGTCTTGTAAAAAAATAGAAGACGTCATTAACGTATAGCAGGAAGGATTTCGTTCATATGTATTATGAAATGAAACTATTTTCTTTTATGAACGTAGAGCGCAGTTTTTTCAGCGTAGGAAGTACTTTGCGTATATCATCGTTACCTGTGGGCTTCATACTGCTAGGCATAAACTGGGATGGACCGACTACAGGCAAACAGTAAATAAGGTTGATATACAGGTCATAGGTGAAAATATCAGCATCGGTAACAAGTAAGAAGGGGTCCCATTTTGCTGATCGAAGAAGTAAGAAGGCCTCCCAGTTAAGGCGATGAAGTGGACACGTATAAATGCAGCTTGTGGTCTTACAGTAGTCCACCTTGCGCGATTTGAACGAAAGCTTCATCACTTTATTCTTATATCCGTGGATGTAACCAAGCACTATGGAGCTAGCGTTGCAGATGCCACTGACAAAGATTAGATCGAGAATGTTTGCTTTCCTGGTTGGCGAGTATACATGTTATGTCCGACCATGTGCCAAAGTAGTGTCCACCAACTTCCGGTATTTGGGTGGGGCAGATTGGTTGTGCCACACAACTTGTGGCATATTAAAGTCACCACCTGTAATCTTATGGCGTGAAGGCACCAAGGATACTTGAGTAAACAGTTTGGCTAGTTCATCGACACAAGCACTGGAGACGTGTGGTCAGTTATAAATGCAGCCAATAACAAAGTCGAGCTGTCCGGCAACCGCCTGAACTCAAAATGAGTCCTTAGATTTAGCAATGGAAAATACATGAAAGGTTTCTCATACATTGCAGACATGAATAAGACAGCCACCTCCCCGATGTCGCTCACGTCCATTGCAGAAAACCTCCTAAGCAGGAATTAACCGAGTTGTGTCGAAGGAATCGGCGGCGGGCCACGTTTCCCTTATCCATACTATCTGTGGCTTAGACAAAGTGACCAACTTGTCTAAAAGATGCATCTTATATCTAACGGATCTAGCGTTAGTGAGGAGCACATGATATAACTGGTTGTTTGACCCACTTAATTTGGATCCTGTGTCAATCACAGAAAGATAGTCAAGAATGGGGTGTCGGTTGATGATGAAGTATCAATAACGGGACTAGGGATATATGAATCAGAACCAGCAGCAAGAAGTGGTACGCAGGTATGAAGAGGGTTTAATTAAGGCGACACGTTGTGATGAACCTCGAAAGGGGCTGCGAGAGAAGGGTGTGGGACATGGTGTCCCGGAAAACTAGCCATTGGCGACTGATCAGATGTATGATAATAGGCAACCGTGTGCGGATCAGGGACAACAGTATCTACCCAAGAGGCTGATGCCAATGGTTTTGAGTTGGTGGTAGCAGGTTGACTAGAGTAGGTAGGTGATATAGGGCTGGTGACTATTCCATAAAATCCGAGTATGGCCGGCCGGACCTCGCAGTTTTCCATAAAAAAGAAGCGGTGGGAGAAGTCGTAATGTTTAATGGCCTAAGTTTGAGGGCTAGACCGAAATTAGGAAAACGAGTAGGTAAATAAAAAGGTGTTGTGAAGTGCAAGCTGTTACCCAAAGGAAGGCCACCACATGAACTTTGCCAAAGATAAGGAGGTGTTGAGCCACTTGGGTTGAGTAGATTTTTGGGAGTAACAGTGCCAGCTGTGGGGCTCGGTGTTTTGAGAATATACCTTCTGAGATGCGGCTGTTGAAACTTGGGTTTTATAACAGTCCTAGGCTGTGCTACAAATCCGGGAGATAGTGGTTTGTTGTCAGCCGATCGAACGGAATGAGACTTAGTTTTGTAAATTTTCAGCACAGCCACTGTATGTGCTACGACAATTCGATCACGAATCAACGTTTTGCTGAAGTTGCCTGTTTTTGTAGAGATTTCGGAAGGTGTTTGTGAAGAGCTCTTCTGATTTGACTTGACTGTTAGCCTTTGGTCTTTAGAGAGGCAACGAGCATCGCATGGATTCATAGTGACTGTAGTAGCAGGTGATGGAGCAAACAGAATCACAACTTTAGTGTCAGAATGGCGCGTGTCAGACTCGCTGTAGTGAGTTCTGCTATTGCTTGCTTTGGCCATGGTGCGACATGGTGTCGTTGATCTTTCGCGTGTGCATGCGCAATTTCAAGAAGAACGCTCAGTGCTTACGTGTGTGTTGAGTCCAGACCCACAGAGCGCGAAATGGTGTGGGGTACGGCGGGAGTTATGCGCTGTAGAGTCGTTTGAACCTTAATCCTGGCCGTTGATGCAGTAAAGGGTTGTAGCACTTTGTGTAAGTGCATTTTATTGGGTTTAGCTAAAATAGACCTTAGGTTGGCCTGTTGTTTAATGAGTTTACTAGCAATAAAGCTTTGAGCGAACTCTTGGCTCCGAAATTTGAAGATAACCGGACACGTACGTCCACGACATTTTCGTAGGCGATTTGCAGTACAACACTCGAGCGGCAGATTACAGATGTTTAAGAGTAATCCTGGGATCATGTTAAGTGGTAGATGGTCTGGTACGTTAAATATCCTGGCGTTATGAGCGCGAGGAACAAGCTCGTTAACTTCGTTGACAAGCTTCTCAAGTCCACAGACGTCATACATTTCTCCAGACGCCGGCGACGCGATCAAACTCATTCAAAAGAGTATCAACACTTTTACAAACACAAACAATACACCTACCTACGAACTTACATTGATGGAACCACAGATCCGAAAATGCTATTACGCCCTTGCACATTTCTTGCTCACTTGTAGTACTATCACTATGATCATGCCTTTAGTGGCATGCCTTGCGTAGCCAATAATAAAAATAAATAAATAAATGGTATATTCCCCCGGATGCGAGGTGTAGTTCATCAGCCTACAATGGGTCTGATGTCTTCTCAGATTGCTGTGTGCCCGTCAAACGAACTAAGGGCATGACTTTATCTAGCGTACTATTGCTCTACGTTAATTCACGCTTAAGTGCCTTAACCGGTTTCCTCAATGTGAACTTACCCTGGAGCTTCACTAAATGATCGCAGAGCTCGATCTCTCTTTTATGTGTAGAGGATGGAGTGGCGTTAATGGTAAGAAGCATTGTAGACTGCCTTCTCTTTGCAGCAGACGTCGCTACAGAATGAGGTGAAGCGACCATGGGGAATCACAAGGTAGCCGGGATAATGTGATACAAAAATAGGCCAAACAAAATGCGATCCAGGTACGAGAAAATGTAGTGTGAAAGATTATGGGTAAATATGTTCAGCGATGGGCAACACAAGTAGGCTAACAATGTTACATGTATGGTCGAAAGACGCCTAAACATCGAAAGCAAAGAAAAAAACGCACAATTTCGAGTTGGCAAACGTGATTTGTTATATTGATCTTTGGAGCATGCGCTTTTCAGGACCTTCTGGCTACGTAGTAGTTTCAAGCTGTGCCAGACCAGAGACGTGGTGTAACGAGAGAACTAAGCATGTAACCAAACAAAAATATACACGCTTCAGTTATATATAGCTAACACCGTTGCATACCATCAGTCTTACGATAGTGATTTTTGTTGCATTGCTCTCTTTCTGTCTGTTTGGCTGCCTCTTGTCCGTTGCCCGTTTTCCCGAGGTTTCCAGTTGCAGCGGCCAAAGCAAGACGGTTCAGCCGCTGGAAGTGGCTGATCCATTCTCAATAGTCAGCTAGCTTGAACATTTGCTGTTTTCTCCTAGATATAAAGGACGATCAAGCTTTCTGAAGAACTAAATTATCGTTCCAAATGGAGTTCCGTATCACCATTGTGGGATGCCACTTTAAGGGGTCTAAACAATTGGGTTTAACTCGCCACTCAAACATAGCAACACATTTTACCCACCTGGAATCATATATTTACATGGCTCCTCTTGGATGACAGATTCTTTTGTCGCGATTAACTTACATTGCCATGGACAGCTTTATTGCTTCTTACTGACACACGAACAATTGCGTTCCGTGCCTTCCATTCTACAGGAACATTCGGATACACCATTTAACCGGAGCTCTTCCTTTGGCTTTTTATAGAAAGCCTTGCTGCTCCTCAATGGCGCCCGAACAAATGTGTTCGACCTCTTTCATTCCTTTAAGAACATTTCGATATTTCATTTATCTGCAGCTTTTCCGATGGCACTTCATGGCGTTTTCACGTGACCATGGAGACAAGTACAAATCATGATGTTACTATTGTAGGAATATGCTCTTACTTTTCGGACAAAAATTTTAATGGATAATTCGTAAGTATCCCGTATTGGACTGAGGAATGGAATTTTCCCCTGATTTGGACATATTCAACCACAAGGATCAAATGCACTCACCACCCACATGACAAGTCCAGTGTGGATAACTTGACACGAAATCTACACCAACCGGACAAATATACCACAGAAGACGAAGCCAGCCCCCTATTATCTGGAAAATTTTGCTCACCTGATCCATTAATCACCCGACTCCACGACTGTTCATCTTCGACCGGCTCTAACAACTAATAGCAGATCGTGACTTTGCCATTCGGTGAGCGGACGTAGCTATTTGGCCGCCAAACGACTGCGAAGAACTGGGTGAAAAATCGGTTTGTATGATGCATTGTCAGCTTACATTACCTTACAAAATAACATACGGCAGTGTTACAAAACGTGGTGGGTTTTCGCCTGACATACGTTCTTCCTATAAAATGCCGCAAATGTCCATTTAACAACACTGTGACTTGGCGGATGTGCCTCACCACTGAATAATGTCACAGCCCAACATTTCACACTGGCCCAGTCATCAGATGTCTACACGCAACCTTTGCAACCACTTCCTGAAATGGCTAATCTAACTGATTTCGATATGGAGAATGCCTTGATGGAGTACCAAACATTCCTATCTTTTAATGGATAACAATTGCACCAAACTGTTACATCGGGTTCTTTGCTCGTGGATTACAACGTGGCAAAATTATTCCAAACTTGGATATTCACACAACAGCTCGAATTAATTTTCTCACACCTTAGCGCCATTATGTAGCTAGATCCCACCATTACTTGACAAAATGCTCCCTTGTATACACTACAAACATTTGGTTGTATATTTTATTAAAACGGAAATGTGTTACTATTTCAAAACAGCATATCAGGTATGTATATTATACCAGTATGCATATTTGATCACGCCTTCACTGGTGTGACTCTTTCTATCTACTATGTGATATTTATTTATTTATATGTCTTGATATCAGGTTCTCTCGCCATAATAGCCTCAAGTGAAAGAAACGCAAGGGAGGTCGCCATCCGCACTACAAAAATTTTCAGTTCGCTTTAGCCGAAATCAGTTAAAAATTGTAAAAAAAACTGCTCTGAAGATCGTGTGCGGTAGACGGATGCACACTTTTCCTGTCTGTGATGTGGCATGTCGCAAACCTTAACGACGGGATCCCAATAAACCCATTCATTAGGAGGACCCGGTTGACTTTACCGACCTGTTTTCACACTTTTGTATCTGCGATTTAGTGTAAATAATTCAGCAGGAAGTTTGGGTGGATTGGATAGGCAGGTTATGACAGTGGGTTGAACTATTTTTGTAGATGGTGTTGTGGAAACATCACGCTGCATTTATGGCTGCCCAATATTAACATTTTGTTGGGTGAAATCTTTCTCCATAGGATTACGTATCCCAGAGACTTAATAGCGCAATAAAGTTGTGTGCATCCAGGTCATTCTGTATGACGTAATGTAGTTTGCCAATATATTTAAGCTTATTACAACTTTCAACCATGTTCTGATTGGCTTTCGCATTGGTGCAACTGTTCTGCTGTCGGCACCTGTTTCTTTCGTATACAGTTGTACGCCCACCGTTACAATGTTGATTTTGTGCGTGATTTTTACTTTGTTCTGCGTCACATTTGTCTTTTACGTCTACCTTTCATTAATTTCTAGTTGATAGGAAGTCAGCCACCGGGCATCTTATTATACATGCGTTTCACGAAACAACCGCCGCGTGTTTACATATCAGTGGGTATACATTTGTGTTGCATGTTCTATTTGCTTCGAGCAGTCAAAATACTAGCTGCAGCTACTGCTGTGTTCTTTGTGCTGTGCGTGATTAACAATGCTTATGTGATGATGACCAGTAGTTTGGTGTACTCGTACTCAGACTTGGTTGACACACACACACACACACACACACACATACATTCGGTTTTCGTTGAATCGCCTTGATGGCGTGCAGCGCAACGTGATTTCAAACGTATGGTTAAACGCAAGTAGAAGTGGGTGTTAATTACATTGCTGCATCAATGCAGTTACACCGCTCCTTCCTATGAAACAGCAATGCCACTTGGAGATTCCTTGCAACAAAAATAACCCAGCAAACTGCAGTGGGTAAGTTTAGATTCATCTTGTGTACTTCACCTTCCCTATGGCCCACTGCGTGTGAGGCAGGTATGCCTGGATTGTGATGTTCATCAGTGGTTTTGGTATGCAAGTTTATATGTTGCTGAACTTTCATGTCCTCTTCCATGCGGTACTTCAAATGAGGGCCTTAGTATATAGCCAAAGAAATTTCCATAACTAACCTATTCATTTGTACATCAATAAATGCAATAAATAACTAGGCTTTATTCCCGACTAAGCGAGACAAGCTCAGTGAGGCATGATCAAATGGACAATAGCGGTACAAAATGTTGTTAACAAGCTGAACGGCGATTTGACAAATGAATGGACCTAGGTGACACGAAAGAAACAAAGCATTGTCTTTGACACTTGTTTTCTGCCGGTTACATGTAGCTTACTTTGTGGAATATAGCCCAATGAAAGCAAATTGCAATCAAGAGGTGAGTAACATAATGATGGAAAAAATTCAAAACATCCGTGCAATGGTGTAGTGGTATGAAGCAGAATGTTTTGTATGATATAACAGGTAAGGTGTTTGCTTGATAAACGGAAATAATGTTTACGTGGGTGCCGCTCCTTTGCAGTTTAACCGAACTCCTTCTAATCGACGTCGTCGGATCATGCAATCTTTAGAGCTGCTAAATGGCTCCGGGAGACAATGGACGGTAAGCAGCAACTTGTTTTCCACTGGCATGGTTTCTCATGAATATTCCCTCAGAAGGGCCGGACGATTATAACCCGGTATAGATAACATTTTTGAATCCAGACAAGGTAACTAATTAAAAAATCCGCTTGTAAGTATTGTTTTTCTGAAGCGATGGCAGCGAATAGCGTCAAGTTAGCACCAGGTTATTCCAAGATATTAGTAGGAGACATAGTAATTTCCGTACTACCCAGGCAGCGAGAGCGATAATCCGGAGAAGGGAAGTGTAAGCTATATTCGTTAGAATAATTATCATTAAAGACCGTAATTTTTCAAATACACAACTGGATAAGTGTATATTTCTAGACTACTGCTAAACCTTCTCGCAAGGGATCAGAACGTTTACGCATCATTTTCCGGAAAAGAGTAGGTCGTGAGCAATTATTCAGACCTTACGTCTGATGTTCCCGAAATTGCAGTGATTCCGGTAAGTAAGTAGTGTTAGTGGAGCTATCTTCCACCTTGCGCCAAGGTAATGTTCTGTGAGCGTTGGGAGTGTGTGTGTTTCATACTTTTCCAAAGGACCATTGTTAGGCAGTTTTGGTGTCTGAGAAAAATCAGGTGGGTTTAATCGACCTCACTTTTCCGATCTTTGGAAAAGAAGGCGAAAGAAAGACAGGCAACCAAAGCAGCAGCCATACGCATTTGAAGGGTGCTCAAGTACTGATGCCAACAGTACTAAACAGATTTAAATGTGTAGAACCTGTTTGGATCGTACCCCATGTAATAACTATGTTATATGCAACGCATGTTTGAGTGGTTTGCAATGAAAATATAGGTAAGGCTAAGCTGTGACGGCTATGGAAGGGTGGAAAGCCAGGTGCCGGTAAATCGATAGGGGCAATGAGTATTTAATCTGATGACAAGCGGGCGAGTGCTAGTTAAGTGGACATCTATGGTGCAGCTAACGATGGAGATAATGGACAGGTGACACCAAAGAAGTTCATGTAAACTAAAGTTGAGTACGGAGTAATGCGATTCAGCGGGATTAAGAAATTAAATGTGATGCAGCACGTTAAAGAGTGATGGATAACTTGCATATGGAGAGTAGGTAGGCAGGATAGGGAGCGGATTTCCATGTGAGTTTTAGGAATCGAGCTTTCTTACTCGATCATTTAGTAGGGCAGTGTGGTCAGAAGCAAATAACTTTAGACGGGCTTAAGCTAAGCGATGCTAAGTAGCCTGGGGTAGTCAGTAAGTAAGTGACAGGTCAGACGAGGCAAGTTCCGTGTAGCAAATTAAGCGTAAATTGTCCAATTAAAGCAGGAATGTGTGGGAGAAAAGATGCAGGTACAAAACGAGTAGAGCTTGATAGGCTTCTGTCTCAAATGAAAATAGACTTAGTCGTAGAGGACGACAAGCATGACCGCTTGTGAAACCGTAGCAATCCAACAAGCGTAATGGGGTTAAGTAAGGGAGAAGTCCGCAGCAAACTTATAGGTGACATAGGAATGGACTATGGAATTGAAGTATACGATGTTTACGAAGAAGTAGGATATAGCAGTTCTGAATCTGTTATGGTCACAAAAGCATGTGAACGATAAAAAGAAGGAAGGCGTCACTCAATGGCATATAATATGGAAAGTTGTCTTGAAACCTAATCGTAGTGGCGTACGAGGATAATGCAAATAGATGTGTGCAAGGAGGTTTGGATGGTCAATCGAGAAGTAATCGACTAAATAGAAGGAGAGAGTTGATGAAGTGGAAAAGGTACAACCGTAGGTCAGAAGGAAAGAGGCGTAAGTTGGAGTACAGATGGGGACCTTGTTACGGGTGTAGATGTTGATGTCTACTACAGATTCCGGTGTCCAACAGTGTTAAAAACCAGTAAAAAGAAAAAATAGATCTGGTTAAAGCTGGACTATGAGAGGCAGATTTTATGGATTGTGGTGATCATCACTAGGCGGTCGGTGGAAAGAACCAATTCAGGAGCCTTAGGATTAGTCAAAAAGGTGTGAAGCATGTGGAAACGAAGCAGTCTTGGACCAAATTCGTGAGTACATACAAGCCTAAGACTAATAAGTGTGTAAAGCGGCTGTTTTCAAGTTCAAGCTAGAATTCGGAGCAGACTAAATAGATCCAGGGGCTTTACGATAAGCGAAAGTGTTATTTGTGGACACCAAGCAAAAGGCTTAGGGCAACTCAAACAAGCACACATTGGTTGTGAAGTCGAAGGCCATGTCTATAACGGAAGCTGGTGTGCAAATACCTAAGCAAACATAGTCAAAACAGGAAATAGGTCTGGTAAGATCTGAAGGGCTCGAGGTGGTGTTCTCAACTGGCCCGCATACCGATCACCGTCAGCATGGTTAAACTATTTGGTGCATAACCTACTCGAAATGTGCCTACAGGACCACTTACTTACCCTTACTGTAAGCATCCACTAAGGATTTTATTGAGAAGTGTCGACGCTATTAGCTTCAGGTGTGATGCTTAACTACCGGTTGGTGGATCGAAATGTGTAGTACTAGGCTGCAGTCGAACCGCACACTCAGACAAGACAGTTCTATGTCCGTTTATTTTGCGTGTGAACGACAGAGGTGTGTGCTACTATCAGACAAGAACTTGTGCAGTCGTATGGATTTATTTGCAGTAGGTCAAACACGATTGAACTTCTAACGGCAAAAGACTCGTAGGCCAATGACCAGCACGCGGATTTCACACAAATTGGAACGGACATGAAAATTATAGTGTTGCTCATCCCAACACCGGCACCCCAAGATCGCGGTTTCGTCCTGTTGGGACGGATTCTCCAAATTCAACTTTGGAACGGATATGATTTATAAACCCACAAGTTGCAAAATGCTGTGTACAAAACACTAACTGGACTTAGGTCAGAAATCAATATCCGTCTGGCTAGCTAAACAACCTTCTAGTGTTGCCAGCTGGGTGCTTCGGGATAAGCCTTGTTCCAGGAAATGGTTCGTCGGCAGTGTTCCAGGACATGGCGGGTTTCCTCCTATCAAGGCTTCTCCCCATAAAATGCCACGTGTCTGACTGCCAGCACTGTGCTGTGGCGGAGGTGACGCACTTAATAAAGTCAATGCTTCTTACCTTTCCGTTGGCTCTTACGCACTTTATAAACGCCAAGAACTCCCGTTCTTTTAATCACCTTCACGTTGGCGATCCCATCTCACAATGTCACAAATCTAAAGTCACAAAAACAAATTCACTCAAACTGGCTAACTAGGCACTCATCAACACATGGCGTACACACATATAACCAGTTTGTTACTGGTAAACTTGTAACGCATGTTCGATTAGTGATCCTGCGGAGTTTTATTACGATGCTTATGCCCTTTCAGGCTTGCCTTGCACTAACCAGAATAAACCGTTTAGTTATTGAATGATTCTTGGATTCTTGTGAAGCTAATATGCATATATGATATCATTTTGGTGACGACGGTATTGCCCACGGAAAAATACCAGTGTCTGAATTCTAAACTCCTGAAGAAGGCGAAGCTAGCCTTCAATACTTTTAACGTTTTCTGTTGTGTTTTCGCAAGCAGAGTGTAGTTACGCTTTACCAATCGTACCGATTTGCCTTGAGCTTTAAGCGTTACTTAAAAATTTAGCTACAATTGGAACGAGGTTATTAGATCAAATACGATGAAAATCAGTGTTTGTACAAACACCAAAGGTGGAAGTTTACATTTTGTCAACTGGCCCAAAGAACTGATAGACAACGCAATAGCTCCCATCGCTATGATCAGATCAAACGCCAGATCGGCGTGCAGAACACTGACACTGCCAACTCCTATCGTGTGCCCACTGTTATTACAGCAACCTTATTACCGAAGGTTAGCCATAATCCCAACCACCAAACGGTACCCAGCAGCATTGCGACTCTTACACCCGAAGACTTGGCTAACTGCTTTGTGCTTCTATCTGCTCCACGGACGGAAACATTACCTGGCGCTAAAGCGTCTGTAAAGACACCAAAACCGGTACCGCTAATGCGTCAGACGGTTTTACTCATATATAGTAAGACTACACCACAGGACTCTCTCGCAGACATACTCCTTATGATACTAAATCACAGAAAGGAGCTAGACTTGATGAACACTGAATTGTTGCATATCAATCAGTTTTTGGCAAAAGTTATGCCGCTACCTCAAATATCAGAATGACATAAATCTGGCAAAGTAGAGGGCACAGCGAGGCGGGTGAACTGCTTTACACCTTCGCCAAGGAAGTTAATGAACTAGTCATCTGTGCTCGAACTGCAGTAGTATTTAACGGACCTGACCGCACACTATTTCAGAAAGTGGCACGCTCACTTCTAAGATTATGCAAAATGACACAGGATTGCTGCTCTTGTAGCCGCCTTTGAAAGACGAACAAAAGCCAATGCTACCCCATTGTCTTCAAGTTCAGCTACTGACAACTAGCCAAGTGGGTTTTAGACAGCAACTTTACTCTAGGACATCAATCGCATCTCGGGTCTATACTACTTGAACCCGATATGACGCCCCTACAAATAGCGTTCATGTTTTCCGGGAGCACTCCAAATAAGCAGAATGTGCGCAAAGCACGGCTTGCACCAACTTAGCTTCGTGTTCGAAACTTACTATCAAAAAGCCATTTATACCAAATGTAGTGCCCAGCAAATCACTAACTACATAAAGAAATAAATTAATATTCTCGGTGTTACACTCCGCAGGCCAACAAGGCAGGATCAAATAACGCCGCTATTGCTATGCAGCTGCCAAAAAACCACCTATACGACACCACTGGTTGGCAGGCAACCAATTCATATGCGAACGAACGCAACCCCAGCGCCTGCCCATCGATGGCTTACAACGCAGCCATGGACCTGTCACATCAACGACAAGTAGACCTTACCGTACTAGATGATTCCGATAATAGCGATCAAGTAAGTGCTACAGCAACCAAATCAGCCTTATTAGATAAAACATTAAACGTAACTGTGGGCACGAGAGAATGCAGCCATCAGCCCATCAACATGTCTGACATGTATGACGCGGACTCCAACATTAATAGCATAAGATCCTTAGCATCGTATTCTCCAAGTTCCAGTAACGCCAAAGATCTCATGCATGCTGAGCCTGACAAGGTGCCAAGGTCCAACAGCCTACACCAACACTGTTTGATAACTTTGTCCCCTCGAGTCCCTTCAACACCACACCGATATAGCAGCAAACGAAGCTCAAAGGTCTCAGTACGATCAAGTCTACTCACCCGCGCCTTCCAGACAAACCATCCCCATGCTACTCACTCGCAAACATTAAGATCTGCACCCCCGTTATGAGCCGCGGTCTTATACAGCTACAGCCAAGCTAGAACAGCCGTATTGAAAGGACTACCTACTCATAATTCCAGCCTCCATGATGCGTAACCGAACCCCGCACAAACCCAAGTGCACTGCCTACCGACATGTAAGGCCACACGGGCAAAACTTAAATAGATATGTCAACCGGACCAAGTATGCAAATACTGCCAAGACAACTCGTCCGGACCCAAATCGGCTTGCACCCCTTCGTTATGAAACGAAATCACTTACAGCGACGGCCAGGATTTAGCAGCCGCAATGTAAGCACTAACCACTCCCCACCCCAACCCACCCAGTGCGTAACCAGATCACGCACAAACTCCGATACACTACCGGCCGAATAGCAACGCCACCAACGCAAAGCCCACATGGGTATATCGAACGGATGAATTACGCACATGTTGCGCCTTCTCATCCACCCATCCCACGCCAGTCGGTGCTCCCTCAGCCGCATAACCTAGTGCCGCCAATCACGCCGACACCTAAGTGGTCCCTTTTTATG
Organism: Dicrocoelium dendriticum; assembly: GCA_944474145.2. Taxonomy (NCBI): domain Eukaryota; kingdom Metazoa; phylum Platyhelminthes; class Trematoda; order Plagiorchiida; family Dicrocoeliidae; genus Dicrocoelium; species Dicrocoelium dendriticum. Next base: position 87,110,619 of record OX104064.1, read on the forward strand.
GAACACCGCAAGTTGCGGGCCTTCTATCTAAGCTCGCGAGGATCACGCATCCGCCTTTAGACACCTACCCCGATTCTTACACATGATGCAACTTATGCCAACCTGCCTGTCCCAGTCACTCGAACGGTATCTCTAAACTCTAACCTCAAGACCGACTGGCCCGATTTCCCAGCTCATATACATCACCATTCAACCCCACACTACTCACCCTTGGACTCACTGCCCCATACTTCTATCAACCATTTCCGTTACCTTCCACTGACGCTTCTGGCACACATCTCAACGTATGCCTGCAAACAAACCCCTTACCTCATTTTGCATCGCTTGAGCTGCTGTTGGATAACTCTCAACCTCAATAATTCAATTGATATCCATCTACCAAGTGGCACCCGATGCTCCCTAATGAACTCAAACTAAACAATACCAGTAAGCTAAAGATCCACTATATGCTTAACATCTATTAAGCAAAAGATCCGTCTCCTGGCTTCGCTTGTTACTATGTCCAAAGCACGGCTGATCCTGCCCACAGAAACTCGACACTACCAGTTCGTTTGATACACCTATCCAACTACCTAGTTACTCTTCAATTTGCAGTGGACGCCATAAGCGACGGGGCAAAGGATGCTTCATCTGCTTCAGCTTAGCCTTTCATGCATCCTCCTTCTACGTCATAACTTTGGGTGACGCGGAGGACTCTATATGGATTCTAGCGAATCTTGAAAACCTTGACCAAATCTTTGGCTGCGTCTACATATGGCCACCTACCTCAACGGCTTAGAGCAATGAATCAGCCAAGCTCTTCACGGAAGCCTCGCTCTTACCTACACACCACAAGATAAACGTCAGTGAGTTTAATATATCTCACATGGAGTGGTGTACCAAGCCTTTACCACCCAAAGATAGAGTATTTGTAGAGCTTAGCTTTGCATACGACTGGAACTATGTTCACGCACCTACCAGGAACCTTAACGTTCTAGACTTAATCTTCACCATTGGCATCTACCATGCTTAATGTGTGTGATTAACAATCTCCCTGGTAGTGGTAACAAATCAGTGAAGTGGTGGGGCAGACTGCCCACTATTGAGCGTTTCCACCTCGCCCACAGTGGCTTCTTCCGTCCTCTTCAATGCAGTGATTGGGAAAGCTACTCTACGCCTCTTTGATCTCTTAACTGGGATTTCCACTTTCTGGCATCTAGTACTACTATGGCGACCTAAGTGGTGTATAAGCACATTAAGTTCTGCCTAGACGCAATCGCTCCTAAGCAGAACATGAGGAAGCAAACGAAACCAAAAGGTGCTGCTTGTACATGCAGTGTCCTAAACAAACTAAAAAATGCGTTCACTTTACCTGACAAAGGATTTTCACTTAGTGATTCACATGAACCATATACTAACGAACCAAAGAAACCAACAAGTCACGTCTGCCACGGCTGCAGAGCACGCCGCACTCAGCAATAACAACAAAATTAAAGCACTCGCCCAATTAATGAACCGCAGAACAAACAGCAGAGCTACAACTATTGCGTCACTATCACTTCCTGACGGCACGCGCATTATTGACCTTGCTCAACAGTGTGACAATATCAGCAATCACTTCTTTTTGTTTGCTGATCCGTCCACATCGCCCAAGACACCTTTGCGAGCTATCACGCAAACTCTTCATGCGGTTACATTATATCACTACCCCGGTATCGAAAGCATTCCTTAAGGCGTACCGATTCTAATACGCCCAGACATTCCAGTTATTCTCCTCAACCGGGGAACAAGCGATGATGCTGTTCTAACATAGACTAGTATCGTCCTATAAGTCGTGCGTCCATTGCATCAAGAGTAGTGGAAAGACGGATTTTTAAATATGCTCCACTTTTGTGGCCGTGAAATCTCATTAAAAGGTCTAAACACGGGTTCCTGCCCTCTTACTCCTGCCAGACTTAATTGTTTGGTTTTTTAACCACGTAACGAACACAAAGCATCTGGGACATGCGGTGGTCGTCCTCTTCCTCGACGTGAAGCAAGTATTTGACCGTGTCCCACTCCGTGAACTATTGAGCAAAAATGACTCATTGGGTATCTCCGACAAGCTGCTCTCTTGGTTCCCATTTTACTTATCAAACTTAACACAGTCTGGGTGCCTGAGCGACACCACGTCTCCCCAACAATCGGTCACCAGTGGAGTCTTCCAATGCAGTGCCCTCAGCCCCTTGCTGTTCCTACTTCATATGTACGACATCTTACAGTCCTACCAACGAGGTACGTCCTACCTATTCGCGGACAACATCAAGGTCGTATTCTCATTCCATCCAGAAGAAATGTGTGACAGTATCTTCCACACACAAAGCGACTTGGGACATCTTGAAAGCTTGTCAACATTATAGAATCTAGAAATCCCACCAAGGAAATGGGAAATTCTTTCTTACTGATTCACTGCGCTACCCAATATTATTACTCCAAGAGGCACTCCGCTAGTCGTCGGTCAGTCTGTTCCTGATTTAGGTGTGCACTGCACTTGCGCCTTTAACTCTGCGGAGCAAGCGAGCTATAGCGTGGTTAAGCCAAGGTCAACAATAGGCTATATTATCAAAGTCGTCACTTATAAAATCTCGGCTCACGCTCTACAAAACATGCTCTAGATCTATATTGATATACTGCTCCATGAGCTTTACAAACTCACGTAAAGATGATAGGGTAGCGCTTGAGAAAGTATAGCGCTCCTTTACTAAAAGTTCACTAGCCCTATCCACGCTGAACTACCGCTGTCCCTGCAAACAACTGAGACTTGACTCGCTATGGCTACGTAGACTTAAGAACAACCTTACGTTCCTATACAACACCATCAAAAATGCAGACATGGACCTCGTACGATATTTCCGACTAACAGGTGATGCGCGATGCCATTTGCGAAACAGAATCAATTCATTCATTATACCGGATGCTCGCTGTAGCATACGCCATAACTTCTTCCTTTACAGGTATGCGGAGACATGGAATAAGTTATCTAATTACATCCGCTGAGGTTGCTACATAATTTCACAATGCCGTCAAAAGCTTCCTTAATATAGCAGTATCGGAAATCCTGGGGATCACAGTCTCGGAAGCCGAACTATGGGAGAGCGCTCTAAATAATTACTAGCTAATTATACTGTGTATGAACCGCCATCTCGACTCATTACTACTGGGCATCTCCTGCTGGCCGGTATAGCTAAGTGTTGACCGACCTGTCTTTATCCGCTATCAATCTCTCACGCTGGTCGATTCCCTCCATTTCCAACCCTAATTAACTTTGACTATTTACCAGTGTTGCGTCGCAACGCCCTCACCTCCGGCGCTGAATTTTTTCAAGGCTCTTCCATTCTCTCTGATAACCTTAATCCGATGCCCCAGCCTTCGCTTGACTCATCCCGCTACTGCTTAACCCTTTTAACGCCTTTGGACAACTCCCGCTTCAGTTTTGCTCCTACCCCACGACTTTTCAACCAAGGCTCCATCTCCACATTTTTCGTCGGTCTCTAATTCCCAATCCCGAACTGACTTATCCCCTGCTTAGCTAGCCCACTTTTTCTATCAGACTACTTCTGCATCTGAATCTTATGGACCACTTCAGGTTTCTGAAATGGCCACGCCACTAGACTATTAGACCTCGGCCCCCTCTCTCCAACTTTACTGACCTCTCATCTACTACTTGTCACCTGACTCATTCCCTGTAGGCTAGGTACTCCTGTACTTACTTAAATACTCCTGCCATTGCTGTGGCCTTGACTCTTGACTAACAAACCGATGTGTCAATTTTCCAATAATGGCTGACTTCCACCTTAGTCTTTGCTTGTCTCAGTTACTCTCTGGTTCACCTCCCATTCCTTCTTGATTACTACGATGCTTGAAGTGGTCACATCCCAACACTTGTACACTAAGGCTTCCCTATTCCACCCGCGTCGACTACTCACCCATCGGTCCTCGCCTGAATCACTCTTAAATTAACCCTCCTTTACTGAACACACTACTTCGCCCCCCCTGTATGGTCCATCGCCTAAATTTCCAATAAAGGTCTTCCTTACTTTCTCATCGCGCACCATCCTTTACCTATCTTCGCTTGATTCCTATCTTACTGCACTTATTCGGCCCCTAAGTCTAGTGGACTACTCTGGCCACAGTAGTAGCCATGACTGTGCTATCTGATCATGGTCCCCCTTTCCCTAATTACATCAGCCTCTCACTTCCTAGTCCTCGCTTGAATCATTCTCTGTATATGTGTTTCTTGCTTTCCAGACTGCATACTCTGGTCTCTGATTTCGTCTTGTCTCTCAGAGTCCCTATCAATGTTTTCACATTTTACTAATTTCTGTCCCTAACATTATAGTCTCCACCTGTCTCTCTTACTAGCTGTTTTCATTCAACTATCCCTTCGGACTATACAGTTCTCTGAAGTTGTCCTATCACACAAATTGACCAATGTCTCCTTTATACCACCAGTACCAGCTTCGTACCTTTCGTTCTTCGCCTGTCGCTTTCACCCTTATTATCAGCCCACCTATACTATATGCACTATTTTGGTCCCTTATATGGTCCATCTACTAACGTTCTAATAAAGCCCGCTTTACATTCGTGGCGAACATTGACGCACCTGCTTCGGCGCGTCTCTTTCTCTATGATTCATTTCTCGTCCCTATTTGACAGCAACTCTCCCTTTTACACTAAGACCGATGCTTCATACTTGTTTCCTTACTCTCGCAATTAATTATCACTTACTCGCTACATAATTGCTACGCCTTTGGTACATACCGCCTTCGGCTCCATCACTGAATCACCCATCACTCAAGCTGTTCTACGCCTTACCTTTTCGCATGACTTAACTCCGCGTGTCGCAACTCTTTAGCTTGAAACATCCGAATGCATAATTCCATTCACTCGAAACATTGTCACAATACCTTAGGTACCTACAGGTATCCGGTTCATTCATTCGGCTTTTCATCACTCAGTGTGCTCTAGCCCTCAAATCCTCGGATGTTTGGACGACCCAGGTCTATGCGCGCGGCAATACCATACTTACATATATCAGGATGCTTAATTGCCATTTACTCGCTGCATGGTCACCCTAATTTTGATCCACTCCGTTTTTCGACTCTATTCCCGGCTCTCACTACACAGTCTGTTTTAGGCTTTGCCTCCTAACATGACCATATTCTCTGTGCGTCGCAGCTTTTTAACTCCTCTTACTTGATGCTTAAGTATCACTTACTCTCCGCACAGTCGCTGTGCTTTTGGTACATACCGGCTTCCGTCTCCATTCCCGGTTCTTGCACTACTTACTCTGTTCCAAGCGCTGCCTCTAGGATCACTTACTTCTCTTCGGGTCACAGCATTTTTGTTTCTCAAATCCTGCTTCTCAATTACCACTTACTTGCCGCATAGTCGCAGTACATTCGTTACGTACCGGTTTCCGGCTTCATTACTGGCTCTTACAATACTTAGTCTGTACTAGGCCTAACATCCTAGCACGCCTCGATTCGCTGCTCGTAGCAGCGCTGTAGCTTCACTTGCCTTGATGGTTAATTAACACTAGCCTCTGTGACCTTCGTAACTACCGGCTTCCGGCATCTTCACAGACTTTTATCACCATGTGTGCGCTAGCCCACAAAACCTAGGACGCTAGGATGACTCAGCTCTCTGCACGCTACAGCGCCTTACTTTCATATATCCTGACGCAACATGTTCGCTGTACATTTGGTGCACACCAGATTCTGGTTCCAACACTGGCTCATGAATACTAAGTCTGTACTAGTCGTTATCTCCTAGCATGTTATTAATACCCAATGCTCTGTGCGTCTCAGCACAGTAGCTTCACATATCCACACGCAGATTTATCATTTATTCGCTACAGCATCTCTATACCTTGGATACATACCGCCTTCCGATTCCATCACACGCACTTTCATCGAGCAGTGTTTTTTAGTGCCCACATCCTAGGATGGCTCACCTCACTGAGCATCGCAGCGTTTAGTCTTACATATTCTGTTGCCTGAGTACCAGTACTTTTTAATAACTTCATGCTTGCTTCATGCGGCTCCGCTCCCTTTTCACTTATCTACCTACTTTAACTCTGTTCTTCTAACAGGCAAGCATCTATACTTGCTTCATGTTACCCAGCTTTTGCGTTTCTGTTCTTGTTGTTCTTTCATCACTTAGTCGCCTAACATGTTTTACCTAGTTTATCCCCTTTTAATCCATTTTTGCTAACTGTTGCATCTTCGGATGCTCACCATTATTTCGCAGGTCGCTTGTGTACGTTGTCCAGCTGTCCACCCGAACGTATGTTGGCTACACTAAAAACCAACAACTTTAGCATTTTGTCCACTGCACTGCAGTTTTTCGCAGCATCATAATAGATATGTCATTAAGTACTTTAATGCTGTTGCTTGGAACCTTTATTTTATGCAATGTTCTCCCAACTTGTCTCTATTTCTGGGTTTGTGTTCTGTAAACGTCCAGTTGGAAAATTATGTGAATTCTGACGACTCGCCTCTTTGCCTCCATGGAATGCAATTGCATAATGAGGGCTAACCTGCGGCGCCAATTTGGTTCATGGCTCACCCACCTGCATGTAAACACATTGCAAAAAGTGCAAGGCTGTTGCACATATGAACACATATCGGCACTCTCCACCGTACGGACACGAGTCCAATGAGGATAACTGGATACGGAGTTACATTCCAATTTAATGAGCCATCAAAACAACTACAAAGAACTGAGAAGACCACCCCATTCACGAATGCAGCGACATTCATTGACAAGGATTAATAATCCATAACTTACAATGACCATGATTCCAATCCCACAGACACGACTCTTCTGCTTCTTAAATCAAAGTTTTTCCAGTTTTCACTATTTTAGGTATCAATTATTTCCGAAAGTAACTCACATCCCGACAATTTTAAACACCCGTCTGACATTGCCTCCGAGCAAAACACCTATTTCTAACTACTTCTACGCATCCTGTACAAAAATTTTACATGTTCATTAACTATATATGCGTTGTGGAAGACACTCTATCAACGCTATAACCATATGATCATGCCTATCGAGGCATGCTTCGAGTTTATAGAGAAGCAATTTATTTATTTAGTAACTTGACGGTGCATTCTATATTTGGCTGTAAATAATCATCAAGAGTTTGCGAAAAATACGTAGAATCAAATTGGCCAAGTTCACCCACAATAAATAAATAGAATACTTCTCGAGCTTTTACAGGCAAATCTCGCTAAGCGAGATCATAAGCTTACAAGCTTTGAAGAAGTAGCAGACTCAATGCATTGAGAGTTATTAATGTGCATAATTGTTGTACGGTATGTATAGTAACATTCTGAAATAAAATATTCGGCATATCTGCAATGTCCGACAAGAACACATATGTGTGCGTATCGGACCGTTAGAAACGGGACCTGTGTGTAGTTTAATACAAGATCTGTTACTGACAGAATGGCTGGCATTATTTGCCATTCCCCTATCTGTATCGTACACTCGAGCTGGTCCTGAATAGGCAACTAAAGAGAAAGTTTGCAAGAAACGTGCCACAAAACGTTTTTTCAGTCAATATTTGTGGGTGCTTTGACAGCGCATACTCAATTTTTAGCTTAGGTAGCTTTATGCGTAAGCAGGTTCAGAGCTAAACATAAACCCTGCTGAGATCCCCTGTAGTGTGAGGGGGTTGTCCAAGCTCTCGATTGCTCGCCCCATGCTGACATTTTTTACACATTTGGAAGTATTCATCATTTCTGCTAGGTCTTCTAAGTATACAAGGATAGCGGTGGTCTCATCATGGTGTCTTGCAGGATGTCAGAGCGCACCTCTATCAAATCCAACGTATCGTTACAAAGAAGCACAATCAAGTGGCTTCGAAGCAGGAATAGTAAACACGGATCAGGATAAGGTGGCCCATCGTGGCTCTAAAAACCTTATTCTTATAAACATCCAAGCTGTGTGTCGACTGTCGTAGTCGGAAAGCCTGACCTCTTTCACATGTTTTCCCCAAGCGCATAGTAGCCTAGACGCTTTGTATTGGAACGGCCATTCAAGATATTCGACAAACGTGAACTTGTAACTCAGAAAGCAGACCGAAAGGGGAAAGACCGCATAAACGTACCGAGACTCACATAAAGAGGGCTGGCCAATAGTACGAGTGCTTTTACTGGCTCTACCTTCATATTTGTAGTTCAGTAACACAATACTATTTATATAAATCAGAAAGCAAGACGTACGTTTGTTGGCGCATGCATTGCCTTGTGCAGACCTTATCTCCAGGCAGGGATGGGACGGGATGGATGCTCTCGTGACTTGGACACGTCACCGTTGTTTAGCTTGCTTGGTACATGAAGCGTCGGAAAGATCACAGCACATGAAGCAGACTGTTGACTTAAGAAGAGTCCGGGAGATCCGATAGTGACACTTTGGCGAGTACGTTGGAAAATGTGCTGGTTACGTTGATCGCGTTCTCACCGAGGACAAATCCGTTGTGATCTGTGCAGGCGAGTGGCTCTTTGCGACAGTTTCCGCAGGAACAGCTTTATCCTGAATTGAGTACTTTGGGTCTTTGCATAGCAACCGTGTTGTTCGTACCACATAGTCTACTGGTCTAAGTGAACTCCCAATGTGTTGGGCAGGTCTGTGCCAACCCTGTGTTACTTATAAAGGAAACGCGATGTTTGAGGCGACCACGAGCTTTTAAAGATCAAGGTAGGCAGCGTCGACTGTTTCCTCAACCACTGATTCCGTCGCACTGTATAGGTCTAACTAACGCTTTGTGGAACATAAGCGCTTTCTTCCTTGACCGTGCCGCACCTGCAAGAGAATGTCGCCGCCTTTTAAGTATCCCATTATTGCTTCTGCAACGACAACTAACAAGCCTAGCAAGCACACACTGATTAATAGTCAAGCGGTGGCTTGTGGACAAAGTGTGCTTGTTTCCATTGTGGGTGGTAGTTACTGTTTCACGTTCTCACGTAGCTGGCTTCTGTGTCTCGTTAAAAAAGGTTAATTACGTTATGCCGCCTCAGCCATGGCCGTGGTGGCTACGCAAGATGACCTGAGGCATTTGTTTTTAGAGCATGTGATCTATACTGGCGTAGGGACAGAGCATATCTGCGGCAGTACATAATTGTCAAATTGCTGGTGGCGACGTGATTCGTTTGCGGAAGTTATAAAAGATCGATGCGTTCTAAAGCGCAAAGGAAGCTGATGTCTAATCGCGCTGTTTGCGCTCACCTATATGCGGCGCCCATAAAATTATGCTTTACTGACTTATGGGTAGTTAGCATGCATGTAAGGGGAGAAAATGGGGCAGAACATTTTTACTAACTCCTGATGTTGTTTCCAATTATCCTCATAGAGTATCCTGACAATGCTTCGCTCAGTACATAGCTTTTTCAGGCCTCGGTGTTTGAACTGGATTTGTGATTGCCAAAGTGTAGTTTAAGCTCAGTCGTTTCCTTGTCCTACTACTAAAGGATAACATTACCTTTTAAAAAGAAAGTGTTTATCCTTTCATGAGTTTGTTAATGATTTGCTCATCCGTTTGACGAATTTCCGCCGAAGCGACACCAGGGTCTGCACAGCTAGAACGACCGAACATTGACCTAAAATGGTGTGGAAATAATACTGTGATGTGCGCAATACGGACCCCTTACTTTCCTCGTTGAAGTCTTATGCTTTACAGATGCAGTGGAATCGTGTTGCATGATTGCCAGGGCATAACGTGCTACTCACATGGGTGTGCCTACCATTATTTTTCTCTGATGACGACCAGAGGTGGTGTAGGGCTTAATGACCTTCAAACGGATGGATGAGATAACTACATTAGTAGAAAATATTTTGCAGAACAAAGCGTCTGTGCAACTTGATGTTCCGCCGAGTTCTTTTGTGCGGCTACCTACTTTCCGTGTATTATTTTATCCCGTATGTACTTTCATCAAGGAAGGTTCGAGTGCTGACTCGGTCCTCACTGTGTATCCGAAAAATGTTTGTGCCTACCGGATTGCTAGTAAAATATAGTTACTTTGTATGCTGAGCACTGTTTGTATCCTATTTTAACTAAGCAATGGTATACTCGTTATGCTTATGTGCCGGTACTTTGCCTACAACCCATTTATACTCGAAGCCTTTATCGGCCAAAATTCAAGGCCCCTTTTAGGAATGTCCATTTTCCTTGTAGTGTGTGTCAGAGATAGAAATATGTTGCAAGAAATCATTTCCGATAAAGTGTGTAAAAGCTACTTCTAATACCGTGACACAAAAGGTGAACGCTCATCGTTATCCTTCTACACCTTGCTTATACGTGTGAAATACATTAACTAGTGTGCTCTAAACAACCTAGTCATAATCCGCATTAACTCACAGTTGAAATATTTTGCCTTGTTTTATTATGCAATCTGAACATGATCATGGCTGGAGTGCGATACTAACCGAGCACGGCAGCAACGAAGAAAGGCAGCCAAAGGTTGCTGCGGTCGATTACAGAACGTATCAGCAAGCCTCTAAACCAGACATGTTCATCATTTTTGGAAACTTAACTGAGCATTGGGGAGCATCAACAGAGGCGAAGATAAACGTGAGGGCTTTCAGTACTTGATCAAGTCCGCAGCTCACTTGCTCTATTCTTGGGTTTTAGAACCAGAACACACCGTGGGGAAGACGGGCACAGCTTGACTAGATGGGAGGCGCTAGTATACGTAGCACGTGGCCTATGAATCGGAGCGTGTTTTAAGACAAACAATGCCAGGTAACTATTTTGTACTATAAACAATGGGAAACCGCATTCAATACTTCGGCAACGTCGCCACCGTACTTACAGCTACGGCGCACGCTGTGCTAGCAGGGGGTTGAAGACAAATAGTCTCTTTCCGTATGTCGATATGCGGGGGCAATCTTGACAATGGCGCAATTGTGTTGAATCGACCGTAGCTTTATAACACCATATTTCTTAAAAGAACAGTCTTGAACTGCTGCCAAAGGTGACAAAGACAGGCAAAGTAAGTCAGTGTTCGACTTTTCTTTTAATGCCCACATTTGCTATACCACAGGCCCTAATATAGCTTATAAGCAGTTCGAGTTTGATATAAATTCTAGCCGGTATCCACCAAGAGTTAGTTCAGTGTTGTTCACTGCCAATCCCAAAGGAAAGCTGTAAATTGGACAACCAATAACAGTCCAAGCTAACTGACAACTATCGCTTCTCAGTTTGAAGTCACTTGACTGTTACGGATCTCAACAGCATTGTGGGCCTACTTCATGCCAAACACATGATTACTTTAAATTAGCTGGGTCTGGTTAGCGCAATTCGCACTACTTTGTCAAAAGTGCGATCGAAAAGAACCGTGACTAACAGGCAGCTACTGTCTACAAAGCTGGCAAAATTGAACGGTAATGTCGTTTATCACAAGTGTTTGGTATAAAGAATTACGCGAATGAATGGAGTTTATATCACGTACGTGCTTTAAGAGTACACGTTTCTAACCGTACTTTGTTAAGCAAATCCCTCCATGCAATCGTAGACAGCGTTAAGGTCGATGAACATGATTGTAGCGGTATGCCAACCACTGGAATTGACTTGTCCGCTGTGTTAACTAGCCACAGTTGGGTTCCATCTACATAGTTAATAGCTAGTCAGCCGATTAACATAGAGTCAAGTGGTCAACTAAGTTGTTAACCAGTACATTATCCTTAAGTGACAATACACTTGGCCGTTAGCTTCTATGTGCATCAGGTGAGACAATGTTGAGTGGTGGTGAGTCAATCGCCGTTTGAACCAGAAGCAGTAACGCAAAACTAGCCACTGGCCATACCCTGAAATAAACTAAATAAACAGTAAAGCAAACCTACGCCAACCACCAAAGCATGAGTTAAAAATAATAGTTTATGTTTATAAACTATGGGTGCCTCTCCACATGCATGATGATGGTTAAGAAGCCTATAAGGTTTATAGAATACAGAATAAGCATAAATCGGTGAAACTGGTGAAAGTGCGATACCATAAGTGTAAGCATTGGTTGAAACAATTAGATCTATTTAGTAATTTAACTACTGCCGAAAGAAGACGAAAACTGGCAGATGCGAACATATCGTACCTTCTTTAGTGCCAAGACTAACAAGAAATTATATAAGCACAGGTAGTGTGAGTCCGTGACAAGTAAGAATAGGGTTGTGGACAGGCGTGACATTCCTACGCCCAGAGCAGCCGTACGATTACGAACAGTCGTTTCTGCACACAGAGTGCGGGTTTTGTACGGCCGATAGTAACCGGCGCTGCAAAACGCAGGAAGCGAGCGCTTGTAAACATTGTGGCAGAATCAAACAAATGGCAGGTGCCCAATAAGTGTCTACCTATGGATCATGCAGGTTGCCTACGTAAACAGTTGTATTGACCAACTGACTACTAGGTGATTTGACGCTGCAACCAATAAGGTACGTTTTCCTTTATTCTGGAGTAAAATGTTCTGTCAGTACATACATATATAAGTAGTCTACGCTTGAGTGCATCAAGACACACCACAGAAGGCGCGATCAGAATTTTACGGCAATAATGATTCGCAGCAGGTACGTAGCGTTGTATGTAATGAATCGATGGTACAGAAACGGGAACGTACTGGTGAGGAGCAACGTCGTTAATGATGTGACGGAAGTCTGAGGTCATGTGCGTGCAACGTAGGGAACAGATGTACAGGCGGGACGGTAGGTGCGGGTAAGGTCCGCCTAACAAAAATAGTGAAAGGTGCCGCTGGGCAGCTTGCCAGTGCAAAGCTGTTGGCTATAACTTTATTCCATACCGTCTCGTTACAGTTCAGTTAAACGGACATTTGTTACTTTTTCTAAGGAGAGCACTTGCCAGACGAAAACTTACTACGTCATGGGACGCTGCCGTCAATCTAATTGGACGGTTATGCAGAACTGGTAACGATCCTTACAGACCGACTGAACACTTGGATTTATGGAATATAGTCTAAGAAATAAAATTGCAGTCAATAGATCGGTACCAGGATGACGGGATAAAACCCAGTAAATATATGCAACCAAGAGTAGTATAAAGCAGAAGGTTTTGAAGGAAGTCACATTTGAAGAGTTTGCATGATAAATGCAAGTTGTGTTTAGATGTGCGCAGTTCATTCGCGGTTTAACCGAATTGCTGTTAAGCAAAGTCATATAGTGACCTAATTTCGTGGCTGCTATATGGCTCCGGGAGACGATGAACAGTAAGCATCAATTCGTTTACCACCAAAGAGAAGGATCAGCATACGCATTCAGAAGCGCGATTATAACCGTGCTAGATGAAGTTTGGGAACCCAGGCGAGGTAACTAAGAAAGAAGCTACTAGATGGTACGGTGTATTTACGCTAATTGATAGCAAATTGGCAATAACTTCCGTTATCGATAACCAGCAAATTCGTTAACCTAGAGAACGCAAATTTTCGCGGTGGTAATTATCATCCAAGCGCGTACTCTCTTCGGAAAATAGGTGGGATTAAAGCCAAGCGTTCAGCATGTTCCCAAAAGTGTAGCGCTTCCAGTAAGGTAAGTAGAGTTAGATCTTCAACTCATCATCATCACACACGTTAGCTAGAGGTGGGGAACACCTCAGCTATTGTGCCGCAATACACAAAAGGAGAAAAATGCAACCCGTGCAAGCCGGCTGAGCTACGGGTAACGGATGTGCATCGTACCCGTTAGCTACCAGCCGGCTCCGTGCAACAACAAAAAATTTACTATGCAAAATTATATAAGGCTAAATAATGAGGTCGTGATTGGAGGGGAAGGCTAAGAGGGATAGGGTGGGACAAAGAAACGCACAACACGAACGCCACTGAGATCGGCTCCTGGCCATATCAGCAAGTGTGTCCAACCAAAAATGTTCATCGTCTTCCGGACCCCAACCAAGGATTCGAGACGCACCGACGGTGGCCAGCTCAGATGTGTGGGCCTTCATTCCTTTCGACCAAGTCATCGCTTGGCCACCTCTCCTCTTCTTCCATCCACACCTTCGGCGTGCAAGCAACTCACGTCGCGGGAGTCGGTGGGCTGGCATGCGTTTCACTTGGCTGAGCCATCGGAACCTGCTGCGTGAAATGCCGGCGCTGAGCGGTTCATTTCCTTTTCCTTTGCCGTAAACAAGGCATCGAACACGCTCATTGCTCGCGCGGTGTTCCCACCAGATGTGAGGTAGATTACGAACGCACCGGCGGTAAAACGTAACTAGCCTCTTCAAGTCCGCTGCTTTAAGCGGTCAGGTTTCACAACCGTCAGTAGGGTTAAACGTACCGCTGCATTGTACACACTACCCTTCAGAGCAAAAGTGATGTCGCGCCGGCGCCATAAGTGGCGAATGTTAGCAAGCGCCCCGAGGTTTTGCTATGCGGTTCGTGACCTCATCTTCAATCCCACGGGCGCTGATACAACTTCCCAGGTAGTTGAATTTTTGAACGACTTCCAGCTGATGCCACCAAGGGTCAGCAAAGGAAGCGGTCCAGGCCAATCTTGGAAGAACGCTTTGCACTTCGAGGGTGCAAAGCAAGGCTCAAAGCAACGGACAGCTAGTGCTAATCTGTCCAATGCAGCTTGACACGTTTGTGAGCTGTCACTGCTTAGGACAATATCATCAGCATACTCTAAGCCAAGAAGTCGTTCTCCTGGGAGCAGATCCACACCTTCCAAATTGTGTCCTTTGAACGCGCTTTCCATGACTTCGTCAACAGCGAAGTTGAAGAGGAAAGGTGACAGTGGGCATCCTTAGCTCACGCCACTGGAGATATTAAAGAACGACGACAACTTGTCGTAAGCCCTCACTCTGCCCGAGCTATGCGCATACAATGCTCGGATAATATTCACAAATTTCTCAGGTGCATCTTTCTTGCGTGGACCGTTCCAAAGGGCAGATCGATCAACCGAATCGAAGGTACCTTTGATGTCCAGAAACACGATTACATTGGGCCACCCATATGTGTGACGGTGCTCCAATGACTGTCACAAAGTGAAGGTGTGGTCAATGCAGCCACGACCTCGACGAAATCCAGCTTGCTCTTTCAGCATCTGGCTTTCACGGGTGGCAGTCAGTGAAGGATGACGGAGGAAAGTAATTTAGAGACGATGGAGATCAGAATGGTTCCGCCATGGCTGCCGCATTCCGACCTTGAGCTCCCTTGAAAATTGGGACTATGACGGAGTGGCTCCAATCGGTTGCGACAGTTTCCTGCTCCAACAGTTTAACTGGGAGCTCGTGTAAATCATCCACAAGGACAGTTCCCCCAACTTTGAAGAGGGCCGGAGGTAGCTCATTAGGTCCCGCGGCTTTGTTCAACTACAACCGTTCGATCTCACGTTCGACTTCTGAGCGAAAGGGTGGATCCAAATGGACAGCCCAGGGAGCAGGGCGCTCAGTAGCCGGCAAGCAATCTAACAACTCGGACCGATTAAATTGCCTTTTAAAGTGCTTATCTCAAAATTCTAAGCATTTTGATAAGTTGTGGATAGGCTGTCCACTCTCGTCACCTATAGTTTCACTAACACCAGGTCTCCAGCTGCCCGTTTCCCGTTGCAGACGGAATAACTTATGAGGGTTACCAAGTGCAGCGGCCATTTTCTTCTCTGACGCACAATGCGACCACCAGGATTCGCGGTCTATCTTCAGGCTAGCACGGAGTTTTGCCCGGAGCTCTTTGCGAGTTATATTGTTTTCGCTTCCAACCGGAATATGCCGGCGAGCATCGATAAGTTCCAGAGACTGTGAGGAGACCTAATGTCCTTGTTGGTGAGTAGACATACCAAATGACAGCGTACTTTGATGGGCTTACAGAACAACTGGCTTCATTAGTTGGCTGGTTTCGATGTGCTCACAAAGTCGTCGTGGGCGTCCGCCAAAGCGCATCCGCAAGTCAGCACATACAAGTGCATGGTCGGTGTCCACATCTGTGCTATAAATCGAGCGACAGTTCTGGGCGCAGCCTCTCCAGCGGTAACTTATTGCAACGTGATCGATTTGCGTCCAAGGCTGGTTCGAGGCTGGTGGGTGCCAAGCCACCCTCCGGCGGGAGCTGTGTCGGAAATTAGTGCTCGCAAGAAATAAACGAGCATCCTCACATAAATGAAGTAACCGCTCACCGTTATCGTTACGGGAGCCTATACCATTTTGGCCGCCCAGATGCAGCACATCAGTGGATAATTTTTACGCTTGAGCGTTCCGATCTCCAGCCAGCACTACAGTGTCCGAGCTTCTTCTAATGAGCTCGTTCAGTTGACGATTGAAGTGGTCTTTTACCGAGTCATCACTACAATTTGTCGGTGCATAGGCAGCGATAACGAATAGACACCTGTTAATAATACGGGACTTCGAAGCTTTGAAAGAGCCAGCCAATCGGACCGCACATATCCGGCTACTGATTGGAATCCAATCAACCAGAGTAGCTTCAGCCCTGGGACTCAGGACAATACCAGCACCGGCTCGGCCGGTGCTCGAAGCTGCATCATCACCGGAAAGGTGCAATGAGAAATTACTGCTTGCGTCACCCGAAGGGGATCGCAGAGTGAGTACAGAGCTCGAGTCTTGCAGGCGGGTCTCCGATAAGCAGCAGATATCGATCAAGTGGGTTTCTAGTGTTCGGGCAAGTGCTGCCTGTTGACTGGTCTGAAGGAATGTGCGAACATTGAAGCATGCCAATCTGAAGGAGGATCGAGGGCTCCAAATGGAAGTCGATGAATTGGAATGGATCGCTTGCTTGGACATGGACTGTTGACAGGGCAGCAATGACGCTCTGAGTTCACATGTGAGTTGAAAGTAAAAGACAAGGGACTATTGAAGCAAGGTGGGGAGGGCCGACAATTGGGGGTTAAAAACAAGGTTATAAAAGTGAAGCTTGAACGGAGCGATAAGGGTGAAGAAGCGCAAGAGGGGGAATAAGAAGACGGGAAGGCTAGAGCAGTAGCATCCAAACCCCCATCCACCCTGCCCGATGCAGCAGATAGGGCACCTTTGAGTATTCTCTGCGGTGGCCAGAACAACTGAAATTTGTTTGAAGTGCGATTCATTGTAGTGCGCGGGCAGGATACTGTCGGTTTGCCTAGGCCTAGACAGTAGAACGCTTAGTGTTCTCAACCAGGGATCTTCCACCTAGCGCCAAGTGAATACTCTGTGGGCTTTGGAAATGTGGGAGCTTCACTTTTCTTAAAAGACCAACGTCAATCCTCCCAACTGGCTGCCAACAAGCATGTGAGTCTAATCGACCTTTCTTTGCGAATATCTGCAGGAAGATGAGGAGGTGAAGGTTAACGTACATAGGAGCTGTCATACGCAGTTGTTGAGTGCTAAAGTAATGGTGCCAACCTTACTGAACCAGGTGTGTAGAACTAATTTGCCTCGTACATAATATACATACAGTGTTACCTAAATGTATTTTGTGGTTTGATTACACTGCTTTTGCGTTAAAGACAATAGGTGAGGCTAAGTTGTACGGCTATAGAAAAGAGAAAGCCAAGTGCCGGTAAATGGCTAGGGATGAGGAATATCCATGCTGAGGAGAAACAACCACATTGGATAATTGGAATTTTATCCTGTAGCTACCGATGGGAAAACAGAGTTGACAGGAAAGAGGTCAAAACAAATTGATGTTGAGTACGGAGTAATGCGAGGCGGCTAGTTTACGTAAGATGCGGTTCAAGCTTTTATAAAGGAATATAAGGCACGCATATGGAGGAGAGTGCTAAGAATCCATATTTCTTGTGCGATTATGTTTTAATGCAGGGATGTCAAAGGAAAAGGCGTTTTGAGTCGGATTGGAGAAAGGTGGTCCCTAGTGGAATGGGAGCAGTCGGAAATCAGGAGACAGGTCAGGCGAGTCAAAGATATGGCAATTAGTAAGCTGTCATAGTCCTACAAGTGTGACAGGCATAAACCATGGGGATGTAGGAGGCGATGTCAAATTTTTAGTGTCATATAATAAGGTAATTATCCCTCGACAAAGCACGTAGATGTATGCGAGGCTAATGCTTATAAGAGTGTAGAGAGGCTGGCGGCTATAACCAATTCAGTTGTCTTACTAGCCGTCAAAAAAGTGCGAAGGTGGAGGAAGGAAACCAAACTCGGACATAATCGCAGGAAAATAGTAGGCGGACGTTGATAGGTATGTGGCGAGCTTGTTTGAAAGATCAAGGTGGAAGACGTAGTGGACCATTTAGAACCGAGGAAGCAATGGAGGGGAATGAGTCCGACAAGGACCAGAAGTAAGAAAGGGTCAGATAGATTATAGATGGACGTTGGTACGAAAGTCCATGGTTATAGCTACTGCGGAGGTCTGTGTCCAAAGAGGTTTGAAAACATCGCTAAATTTGGTAAATAGATCCAGAAGGGCTGAATTGTGAGAGGCATTCTCTAGGTTAAGGGAGGCCTTGTTTCGGCACAGTGGAGGTAAACATTTTAGAAGCCTTAGTACCAGTCAAAAGGAGGCTTAAGCGTGACAAAATTAGTCAGTCGTGGACAACACTCGTGGGTCATACTAAACTGATATTAATAAGTGTGTGAAGAGATTTTTTGGAACGTCAGGAGAGAAGTCGTTGTAGACTAGATAGAGCCAGTGTGTTACTTAAAAGGGTAAGGGTTGGTTGTGAAACAAACACAAGGGGAAGTAAGATAGAATAAATAACGATACTTTGATTTGGAAGCCGATGGTCACAGCTGCTACAAAAACCGTTGATCCAAAAGGTTAGAAAAGGTACTCACAATCGGCAATAGGCCAAATGCTGATGTAGGCGACACTGGTTCCAGAGAATACAGGGATGTAGCCTGCAGGTCTGCGAACAGACGTACCTACTATGACAGACGTGGATTGTAACGGACAACCAGCACAGTAACATCCTTGGGCTACGAACAAATGAACAACTGGTTCTTTATATCCAAATCCGGGGAATAGGAGCAGCCGTGACTGGCCTGCATAAAACCGTTGAACAGACGGATTACCGCAACCTACGTGAATCAATCCATACGTTAATGTTAACAAGTGAATCTGTGGTTTCTATTATTCTTCCATGGGCTTGAACAATTGGCGTATGTTACCGAATATAAGCCGATGAATTTTTGACAATTTTTTGCTTCAGCAGTGGGGGTTCGCTTATAAAAAGCGTATACTGAATTTGAATGGTCACATCCAAACTCCGCCCAGGGATTAACTATCCACCACTGCCCCTATCCCCCTTAGCTCCGCCCGCTAGTAACGTACGGTCTTTCAGACAGGGATTTAAAGTACCCACAACTGAACACCTTACTTTGTGCCGCAAACTCTTGGTACATTGCACGTTAGAGGATCGCGACTGATGGCCCCTAAACAGTATGTTATGCCAGCCGCTCCGGTGCCTTAAATGTAGGTCCTCCCACACATCTGACCATGAACTTCACTCTCACCCTCTTCACTACTGTGGTTTATACGCAGGTCACCCTCAATTACCTTACGTTATATTGCTGGCTGTCTTACCGGTATCATGCTACTTGGCATCTGGTCAATACCCGGACCGTTTTGATGTATGTATTGGTTCTGATATTTCTACACCCAATTAACCGCAATTATAACTCTACGCTCGACCGAAAAGCATGTGTAGAGCACATTTTACTTGAATCCACTCAGGTGAGAGCAGGCAGTGATGACTTCAAAATCGTGGAGCAAAAACCTTACTTCGCTTTTGCAAATTATTGAGGGTCGGCTAATGCAGGCACTCACGACTGGACAAATAGGATGTTTCAAATTTCTACAGTCCGCTTACATACCGACGGGTTCGATAATCGAACAAAGCTGGCTAGCTAAGCAACCACTTCGTGGTGCTATCTAGCTGGTTTGGTTTAACTCGCTCCAGCAAATAGTTCGGCAGCAATGTGCTAGGAGTGGTGAGTTATCGCATTACAAGTGTTCTACCTATACAAACCTAACAAACGTCGTCTTAACAACAACGTAACGTGGCAATGGTGAGTCGACACAAAATAAAGCCACTACCCCGTGGATTTGTGGATAATCCTGTCCAACTTACGGACATCAAAATTCCACTCACACATATTTATACGAGAACCAACGTTACAGAATAGAGCAGCACAATTGCGATCACACACCACACAACTATATTTACACACAGGTACTTAGGTATATACACCCCTACACAAATATACATTTTTATGGCAAACATATCGGATTTTGCATAAGGCTGTTCAAGGTTCCTACCGTTAACAAGGAATTGCTTGAAAGGCCTGCCTCAAATTATCGAGAATAAAGGCTTCATTTACTTAGTTATTTATAACTTATAGGAAATAGAGGACAAGTGGACAGAAAATGGACGGTGAAACACTCATTTCGCCACCGCTAGTCAATGTCCACTTGGACACTGCAGTAGCACATGTAGATTTCCTTGGTCCGGATGGGGCATTTTGTCTGGGCCAAACCAAATACAGTGTGTGAGTGAATATTTTCTGAACACACAATTCCGGTTCGTGCAGATGGATCGCTGAACACTCAGCCGACTCAAGTAGGTGCTCCCGAACACACTGTGTTGGATTGGAAGATAAACGACAGTTGACCTTGTACGACACAACCAGATTGTGGGAATGGTCTGTATCGGCAAGATGTATGGCTGTGGCTAAGTTAGTTATCTTTCAGCGCCTAGTCGCAAACCAGGCCGGAGGGTGTTCCCTCACCCTGTCAGGCAGGCAACTCGTACGACCAATGTAACCTGCTCCCTAACAACCGATGAACGAGTAGACGCACAAGGAATTGGCTTGAGCAGGCCTTTTGTCTTTTGAGTTACTTCTCACCATCAAGCTACTGGTGAAGTGGATTTGCATATTGGCTTCTGGGAAAGTGTGCCCGAGAGCACGAGAAGAAGCCGAGTTGGAAACTCGGTAACGGTTTCAGTTTGCAAGGTAATTGAGGAAAGGTGGCTTTCTTTCCGGCTTTGAGAGTTATAGGAGGTCCCTCTTTTGCTCCAGGTTGGCCAAAATGTGGCCAATCGCGTACAGATCTAATTTCATAGTCAAGCGTGAGTGCCGCAGTTCCTCAGTGAACGTGTCGTTTGAACGAAATTGTTTTCCGTTTGACGCACTAAACTGAACATCTAGCTCCGTTTTAAGGTAAGTTGGACAAAACAGTAGAAATGCGTGCGTTGTCCGTGCCAAGTATGTTTCCTATACGCACGACGTTTTAGCGCCCCACCTTCAAGTCGCTACATGGCCACTTTGAGGAAATGAAAAGAGTCCTCTTCCGCAACCGCAAGAGTAAACGTTGGCACTGTATGCATTTTGTTATATGTGGTATTTATGTCCACCATGTTTCCAGAGGAGTGGAGCAGTTTAAAGATGTCATACACGTAACGGCGGTGGACGCTAAGTCTTTTGATGACCGATCTTAACTTGCTCTGCTTTAGCATACACATGAACACGTCAGCGAGATACGGCCCCAGAGTGGAGCCCCGAGAATCATCTTCGTGCTCGCGGTATTTTTCTCCGATGTACATAAAATGTTGCTCTGCTGCGCTCATATTACCCAGCTTCTGTTGAACGAAGAAATACACCGAGTGCCCGATGATGATTCTAGGGGCTCCACTCTGGGGCCGTATTTTGCTGACGTGTCCATGTGTACGATAAAGCAGAGCAAGATGAAATCGGTCATCAAAAGACAACCTCCACTGCCGTTACGTGTATGCCATCTATAAACTGCTCCACTCCTTCGGAAATATGGTAGGCTCAAATACCACATATAACAAAGTGCATACAGTGTCAAAGTTTACTCTTGTGGTTGCGAAAGCGGACTCTTTTCATTTCCTCAATGTGGCAATGAAGCAACTTGATAAATAAATAAATATTTTATTCTCGAAGCTTTTCGAGGCACGCCCATGGAGGCATGGTCAGATACGTAAAGTTGTACAGATATTTTATGGCAACTGCAACAGTGACAATAGAAAAGTGTTCATATGTCCATGCTTGGAACCGCACAATGGTGATAATGCGAAATAATATTTTGGCTGTAGTGAATCCGGGACCTCTGTTAATAATAGATTGAGAACCCTGAATGATCCATTGGAGGATAATTGAAACGCACGTTCAAGAGATATGACAATACAGTAAGTTCGTGCACAAGTAACTCAAAGGTCAACGGTGATATCGTAGAAAGCAAAAAGATGACAGTATATGCAGATGTAGAAGTTCCAGTGTAATGTACCGATCTAGAATGGTGACGCTAGTTGTCCTGCCAGTGTGAAGATAGGGGCTGTGACTTTGTGCGGTGGCGAGTCACGTCCGTCATGTTGCAGTGTTGCTAAATGGACATATTTGGCTTTTTACGGGAATAACGCTTGCCAGGCGAAAACCCACCACGTCCTGAAATACTACCGCCAATCCATTGAATGGCAAGTTGTAACTGGCTATGTTTCTGGTTGAACGTTTGTTGGCTCCATCATTCGCAGTCAGGTTGCATCCCATTTTTCTGCCGGCTGATGCGATAGCTGGGTGCCTATGGCGTTCCTGAGTCCTGTCCTGTACCCGGTGGTGAGCTAAAGCGTCGTGTGTATAGGAAACATACTTGGCACGGACAACGCACGCATTTCTACTGTTTTGTCCAACTTAGCTTAAAACGGAGCTAGATGTTCAGTTTAGTGCGTCAAACGGAAAACAATTTCGTTCAAACGACACGTTCACTGAGGAACTGCGGCACTCACGCTTGACTATGAAATTAGATCTGTACGCGATTGGCCACATTTTGGCCAACCTGGAGCAAAAGAGGGACCTCCTATAACTCTTAAAGCCGGAAAGAAAGCCACCTTTCCTCAATTACCTTGCAAACTGAAACCGTTACCGAGTTTCCAACTCGGCTTCTTCTCGTGCTCTCGGGCACACTTTCCCAGAAGCCAATATGCAAATCCACTTCACCAGTAGCTTGATGGTGAGAAGTAACTCAAAAGACAAAAGGCCTGCTCAAGCCAATTCCTTGTGCGTCTACTCGTTCATCGGTTGTTAGGGAGCAGGTTACATTGGTCGTACGAGTTGCCTGCCTGACAGGGTGAGGGAACACCCTCCGGCCTGGTTTGCGACTAGGCGCTGAAAGATAACTAACTTAGCCACAGCCATACATCTTGCCGATACAGACCATTCCCACAATCTGGTTGTGTCGTACAAGGTCAACTGTCGTTTATCTTCCAATCCAACACAGTGTGTTCGGGAGCACCTACTTGAGTCGGCTGAGTGTTCAGCGATCCATCTGCACGAACCGGAATTGTGTGTTCAGAAAATATTCACTCACACACTGTATTTGGTTTGGCCCAGACAAAATGCCCCATCCGGACCAAGGAAATCTACATGTGCTACTGCAGTGTCCAAGTGGACATTGACTAGCGGTGGTAAAATGAGTGTTTTACAGGTCCTTGTACTGTTTACTTTTTGGTAATTTTTGCCTTCCGCATGTTTTTTAAAAACTTATTTTTGCTTGCGAAGATTGCTTTTGCATCTGTTAATGGGTGCATTTTACAATGTATAGCGACTAAACTTGCGGTTCCGACCATCATCCGTCTAATTGCCTGCCATCGTGCGTCAGAAATCACGGCTCTTTGATGGATTCCGCTTCTCCTACTTTAGATGACACCAGCTGGGTGGCTTGCTTCTGCCCCGTTTCAGCAAACGTCTGGCGATATGCTCCAATACCTCGTGGGTTTTCCCTAGCATTCCTTCTTAAATATGGGGTCATTAATTATTGATTAACAATAGAAGAATATTTTATAACGGATAAAAGGGCACAAGCTAAATTTGGAAATTGAAGATATTGAGAAATAAATATTATTTATTGGACAAATTAAAGTACGCTTATGCAAAGAGCTACATTTTGTCAATGGTACTAAATATGGATGTGTGATATACGGAGGGAACCGAATGTTAGTTTGTTATGTTTAATACTCGTAGCAAATTGCTCACTTGCTACGCAAATATACGCGCGCCGCTCTGTCATAATTTCAAGGTGGCTAAGTAGTCAGCCTAAATCCAGAATATCCGTAGAAGTAACAAGGTTTAGAACTTACGATTCGATATGCAAGCTTTGTTACGCATAACTAAGGTGGGAACACAGACCACTGATTTTGTAAGGGTGTCCCAAGGTTGGAAAATCCGGAGAAAGAAGGCATTTTGTCGACAATCTGGACAATGGTATCGTTGACTCAGTTTCTGTCTCTTGTCTCTGAGGCTTGGGTTCGGGTTGAGTTTCCGTACGTGTTGACATACGTGAATGAGGTCGCTCAATAGCTGGTAGCCTAATATAGGGTCACAACGTAGCCCCTGGTAGCGTCCACCGGACACTGAGTGCCTGCAGTCGCTGCTGATGAGCAAGTTTGTGCAAGCCTTTGACAAAGTTTTTTGTTCTACCTTAAGGATTTTCGAGCATTGCGAGGTCACGCTTTAGCCAAGTACGCCAAGCCTGAATGGCAAATTTGATGTAGGGACGCACATAGGCATTCTGCATCAGAGTGAATGTGGATGAATCCAAAAAACTCCTGAATTTCCACTGCAAGTGAGCAATATTCGGGTTAGCTCTCTTTGTAACGGATTATGACTGCCTGGAGCAACCGAAGTCGTCCTATACCAGCACACCGAGGTCCCGTTCCTGGAAGCTTGATTGCAGAGCGGGCGCCTTAAGTTTGTAAAGAGCGGTGTCTATAGAGGATGTGGACAAAGTGCCACTTGTCCACAGTTAACTGATGTGCATTCCCCACCGACCAACACTAGACCCCACCTTGATCACACCGGAGGATCTCGTGATCGTCCATCCCTTGCTTGCCCTCTGAATTTTAACAAAACCTGCGAAAAGTAAAAATTGGAGACGATAGCTCTCGCTAGCTAAGCGCAGGCGAGATAAGAACAGGCGAGGCCCAACTAATAAATAAATAAATAATTAATTAATAGGTGTATTTCTAGACCGGCTAGAGGCTGCGCCATTAAGGGTTCAGACCAATCTTTACATTAATCCGATGCTTGTGCACGGAGATAGGCAAAATACGAGTATATGTTCCTCGTTGGCAACTACAAATGTATTAGCATTGTTCGGTGTACAGCTGATGAGGTCGCAGGCGCCCACCTTGAAATTTTTCTGGTTCCTTCGGGCGATACGGAGCTCCTTGTCCTTTCGTTGTGAAAGCTGCGCAGAGGTGTGGTTGTGCCGCTTTTCTTTGGAACAGGATCCAATTCACGACAACTTCACTTTAAATGCATTGGACTTTCTTTGGCCCGCTCAGTCGCCACAATTGTTGGTGCACACAGAAGAAATGAGAGTGGCGGAATTATAAGGGATACGAAAAGTTAAAATAATTTCGATGAATGCATATGAAAATAAAACGGATTTGTTAAGAGACGTAGTAAGGCGGCGTGCTTCACTAGAAAAATACAAATTAACAAAATAATATTTTCAGACTTTTCTTGCGCTGATATTGCTTTCCGGCGCAAAATTTCAACCTGAATAAATGTCTGGAGAAAAGATAAACTTATTCTAAGGCTGGAATGCTGCGTAAAGCAGCACAAAAATAAGCTGCACAGGCCAAGTTTTAACCGCTAATTAAGTTGAAAACAAAAACAACTCAATCCGTGCAGTATTTTGCGGGTAGCTTGCAATTGAATGGTGGTCTACGGATAAGGCGGTTACTCTTTTTCGCTAAAAATGGTTTTTTGCCTTGTAAGCAGATAGTAGAAAAAAAGTAAAGAAAATGTAAAAAGTAGCGAAGCGGTATATGTTATAAATAAGCATAGCTATCCAGTAATTCTTTAATTAGCCCGTAATATTCTACAACAACTAGGGACTGCGTAGGTGGCCGAAAAGTACACTTTGCAGGCATACATGGCAAATATACGCAGATAAGGTATAATTTTGCGCGAAAACGCTAGAAATCCAGTAGGGTATATTACGTCGACATGTTAATTCAGGAGAGCTTATAATTAACCCACATTTAGAAGACCTCAGCATAACACTTTTAGTGGATACTGAGCCAGATAAACAATTAGGAATATAGAGTTTAGTATTTTTTAAGCCTCTAAGTGTTTCTGAAGCTTATATCAAGGCCGCAGGAGCCAGGTCTTCCTAAATAACACATGAGGGATCGTTATGTCTCATGTGCTGATGTACACTATTATGCGGCTCTTTGATGAATTTCGAGTTATTTCTCTCAAATCTTAAGTTCCGAAGCAATTGCCAGTGGTGTGCATCCAGATGTCAGCGTTAACTGGTACTATACTGTCACCCCGGTTATTTCTTTTGTGGTTTTCCTGGCAGGAGCTCTTCTAGCACACTAAGCAAAGTGTGATAAGATAAACCAGGAGTAGAATAGTAACAAAAACCAGTAGGAGCTGGTCTTTCATCCACCATTATGCATAACGCATGGTAGGCTTTGGAGCCAGCTAAAAGTTAAATAACACACGGACGGCCAAGATAAGAAAAGTGATGATGAAAAGTTGCTGGTGGTTCAGCCAGCCAGTGTGACAGGGGCCTCTCTATCGTTGGTTAGCTTTCGTGCCAGTGAAATGAAATCTGGAAATGCAAGTGCTTTCTAGCAAAAGCAGTTAAAGAAGAGGATCTGGTTTACACTACGACTGTCTACTACTGTTGCCAATAGTGAAAGGCATATATATACCAGATAAAGCTAAGTATCTGGGGCCAAGAGAGGATAATTGGAGAGCAAAATGTCTGCTTCTTAAGCCTAGAATTTTTAAAGTGATCTCTTTGTCAACAATATATGTTGTTTATATATATGCTGTTTATATATATGCTGTTTACATACCGATAGTGGTTGGAAACGGCAGAGTACAGCAGCTAGTGCTCAGGATTAATGAAAAAGCATCAATAACGGTCAGCTAGCAACCGGCATCTACTAAGGCAAATAAAGGTTCATCTAAAGCCGGCATTTAGGGGTTTTGAACAATTCTAATGCTAAGCATAGGTGTATCAACCACAACAAACGTTTTCAAAATCTTATGCAAGGCTTAGGTTTGGTAGGATGCCTTAACTAGGAGCACCTCAAAGGTCGTAAGCCCAATATATTTTCCACGGAACCAGTGGTCAAGAGGTTAAAAAATGTGATAAATGTAAAGCAGAAAACAAGGAAGGAAGATGCAGCTAAGATGTAAGGATTGAAATTCGCCACCACGATGGCTTCGTCTCTGCCTTGCAATACTCTATACTAGGAATAATTACGGGTTTGCGAACTTGCTAGTCAGAACGCTAGGCTGTACTGTGTAGTGTAGCAGAAAACAAGCCCTTCCAGTATATTGTCACACTGGAAGTTACAGTTGTTTAAACCATCGAAAGGCCCATTTGTTTTACTGACTGCACGTCCGTTGACACAAACCGTTTTGGTGAGTACTTCGCTGCACATTTCTCGCTCTGTCTGATTCGCTTGCTATTCTGGTAGCCTGCACAATATAGGTTGAATTCAGTCGCCTCCGACTTCCATACTGTCGGATTGGACACGTCTTACGTGTCATTGCTTACTGACTAGTATCCCAGGCTCCGCCCAACAATTGGTGACCCCCTGTCAGGAACTCGCCGCCCGCCATTTTGTATTTCATTCTGGTGATCATATTGTTTTCGCACCTACCACATTTTTCTGCCTTTTGCAACAGATTATCTAGAGGATAAGCTGTCTCCATGAACGATTAACGCCGTTCAGCCTGTCATGGTCAATTCTGTTGCCTTATCCCCTCCCCTTTTAGGAGAATGATCCTTTATTATGGTTATTGCACCTAGAATCCGTATTTTATATTCATAGGATTTCTTCTGAGTTCGCCATGTATAATCAGCTAATATCTTGCCTTCCTCAGAGTATATCTTCACAGGTGAGAGACAGCATACTTGCCCTATCTAGTAATTAAATACGAGTTTCTTACCCAGGCTATTATTCAGAGAATCACGCTTTCTGACAAGGTCCGTTTGCAGCCACTATTTAGTGATCAGCAGCTCGGAGGTAGGATGTCCTCAGCCTTGTTGCGCGAAATGCAACAGCTCATCGGCACGTCCAACGTGGACGCAGGGCTTCTCCGCGAGCTATGGATGCAACGCCTTCCTGCAAGCACTCAGGTTATCCTTGCAGTAACAATGGACTTGCAAATCACTGCAATTGCAAGTCTAGCTGAATGCGTCATCGAACGGCACCAGCCAGAGACTGAAACCAAAGCACCTAAGCAGCTTTGTGCTGGCGCAACCACAACGACAGGCGCGACTAACCCGCCAGCGACAGTAGAAGCATTATCATTGTAGATAGCGTCGCTTCAGCGCCATATCCTAACCGTAAGCACCGCAACCGCTCCGGATCAGCGCCCCGTCGCACAAAACCTGATGCCACAGGTTACTGCTTTTACCACTCGCGTTCCGGTAATAAAGCCCGTAAGTGCGTACAACCGTGTAGCTACTCCGTTATACATAATCCGCCACGCCGGGCTGTAATGGCCACGCACGCCGTCAAAGCCCATAGTCGTGTCATTTAGATTAGGGATCATGACTCCGATACCCAGTTCTTAGTTGATACCAGGGCGGAAGTCAGCGTCCTTCCCCCTGTACCAGGTGAGCCTGCCACTTCTCTGTCGAAAAGCCTCACTGCCGCCAATGGCGCGCCAAAAGCCACCTGCGGTTATCTGTCGTTGATCATGGACCTAGGTCTTCGGCACACGTTCCGTTGGGTATTCACTGTCGCTGCAGTCCACTTTGCCATCATCGGCATTGACTTTCGCAGGCGCTTCGACCCCTTGGTCGATGCGAAACGCCAGATGATAATAGACGCTGCAACAAAACTCAGTGTACGTGGCATCACCGCCGATGTCACATCTAAATCCCCAGTCTATGAATTTCCCCAGATCTCGCCAGACTACGCTAATCCCTTTTCTCAGTATCCCAAGCTCGTTCAGCCAATGAATGCAGCGTTGCCCTTGGCAACTCAAGTCACGCAAGAATGGCCCACCTGTGTCATGCCGTCCACGCCGTCTATCGCCCGAGAAACTAAAGGTACCTAGGGTGGAGTTTGAGCACATGCTTTAACTTGGAATAATCCGCCCTTCCGACAGCCCTTTGTCCCCGCCCTAGCAGGTGAAACCAAGAAAGCTGGTGACTGGCGCCCTTGCGGTGATGACCGCGCACTCAATCGCAAAACCGTCCCAGAAAGGTGTCATATACCACACATGCAGGACCTTACTGCATGCCACACAGGTAAGTGGCTCTTCAGTAAGATCGATCTGGTTCGAGCCTATCACCAGATACCTGTGGAAGACACTGACCTTCCTACAACAGCCGTCATCGCTCCTTTCGGTTTGCTTGAATTTTTAAGCACGTTATTTGAGCTGTGCAACGCCGCACAAACATTCCTTGGCTTCATCCACGATGTCACTTGTGGCCTAGACTTCGCCTATTCCCACCTCGATGATAAGTTAGTAGACAGTTCATGGGAACAAGAGCACTTCGAGCGCCTGCGAACTCTGTTCCAGCGCTCGACCCAACACGGTGTCACAGTCAACCCGACTAAGTGTAAACTCGGCAACTCAACGGTAGAATTTCTAGGCCACCTCGTTTCATCGTCTGGTATCGAAGTCCTACCTGACAAGATCCAGGCAATCAAATACGTCCTGGCTCCGACTTCATCCAAGCACCGTCGGATTTGTGGTTTGGTCAACTACTATCGATGCTTCATTCCGCGCTGCACTCAGCTTATGCAGCCACTGATTTACTTACTCAGAGGAAATGAACGTAAGTTCGCTTTCCCTGACACAGCACAGGCAGCTCTCCGATCTCAAGGATGCTACCTCCAACCAAACCCTCCTTGCTTATTCCGAATCGACTGCACCCCTTTCTATTATGACTGATACCTCAGACGTCCCGGTAGGAGTCGTCCTCCAACAACAGATTGGTGGGCAATGGCAACCCCTTTCGTACTTCTCCAAGCACCTGCAGCCCGCGGAATCCCGCTACAGCACGTTTGGCAGAGAAGTGCTCGCAATTTAAATAGCGATACGTCGTCTCGGGCACACACTTAAGGGCCGCGCTCTCACGGTCTACGCTGACCACAAGCCCTTTATCTTTGCCTTCAACTCTGCTAGCGACAAATACTCAACACGGAAAACAAGACACCTAGACTTTGTCAAGCAGTTCACTGCTGATATACGTCATGTCTCAGGTGTCTACCATCCCGTCGCCGACTCACTCTCAAGCATCAACCTCACTCTACAGCGTTTGCCTACCGTCGTTATTGCCGCAATGGCATCGGCTCAGGCCCAAGACGAAGACATACAGCGGACTCTGCTGGCCACTTCGCTGCAGCTGCAACCTCTTCCTCTCCAAACCCCGGAAAGAACCATCCTCTGTGACACTTCCACAGGTTGTCCTAGACCCCTCGTGCCCGTCTCCTTCAGACGCAGCCTTCGACGTACCGCACTCAATATCACGTCTTGGTATCCATGCATCCTTGAAACTGGTCATCGAACGTTTCGTTTGGCCACGCGTAAACAAAGCTGTTCGTAACTGAGCTTGCGCCTGAATCCAATGCCAGCGCTCCAAAGTGCATCGTCACACCCGCAGTCCGCTTGTTTCATTTTCTGCCCCGGACTCTCCGTTCTCGCATGTACTCTTAGACCTGGTAGGTCCATTGCCTCCTTCCCGCGGAGTCGTATACATTCTTACATGTGTAGACCACTTCACCAGATGACCAGAAGTCATACCTCTAACAGACTGCACAGCTGAGACTGTTATCCGGGACTTCTTGGACCGATGGTTCTCGCACTACCGATGCCAATCCACCATCACAACTGACCGAGGAACGCTTTTCAAACCTTCACAATTCGATACGTTCTGCAACTTTTTAAGCTGTTGCCGCATTAATACCACAGCCTAACATCCAGCAGCCAACGGGTTAATTGAACGCTTCCATGGAGAGCATAAAGCCTCTCTCTGCGCCTCTTTTGACCCTAGCAGCAGCGGAAACATTTCGCTCGTACTCTTCGGCCTTCGCAGCAGCATCAAAGCTGACTTGTAATGCGCAACAACAGAGCTGGTTTACGGCACGACGCTCAAGATACCAGGAAAAGTCGTTTCACCTTTCTCATCGTCGAGTATGCCTCCGCCTAACTTTGCGTCCTCCCTAGCTCAACGCAAGTGTTCACTACGCCCGACACCGCCCCGTGAACAGACTAGGAATGTGCGCACGCACGGCGGCTTCACTACCTGCAACCAGGCTTCCTCCGCACCGGTGCAGTGCGGCGCTCTCTCCAGCCTCCCTACGCTGGCCATTTCAAAGTTCTGCAACGGACTCCGAAACCTTTTACTTTAGGCCAGAGGAGTCACCGAACAACGGTGTCCATCGAGCGCCTCAAAGTGGCTTTCTTTGACGAGTCACTTGCAACCCATCTTGATGCTCTCGCACATGCACCCGGACCTGTGGTGACTTTCCGAGCACTGCATAGCCCGGAACCCTCCGTACTCCTTGCCCCGCAACCTATCCCGCCGCAACCCCAGGCAACCGACCGACGCGGTAGACAGGTTAAACGTCCGGTCCGTTTTTCAGATTTGGTAAACGTTTACTTTAGTCATTAACCCGCCTTTTTCGTCTTTAATGGTTGTCCTGCGTCTCATCCACAAACGTTATGCAAAATCGACAAAAGAACCCAAAACATATTGAAAACCTAAAATGCGTATGTGCTTTTATCATGCATACCATGTTCCCTCTCCGGCATCAAGCCACTTCTCCGAACCTTTGCCCACCCCCTCTGAGTTCTACCTTCCAGAAACTCAACCGCCGGAACTGCCCAGGCAACCCCCGAGTGACTCGCTAGCGGATCCAAGGCCCCCTTCTTCACCCAGGGAACAAACAGTCCGCCTCCGCCGTAAACAGCCACAAACGGATTGGTCCCCATACGCCGCCTAGGCGTTGCCGACGAAGCCGCAAGATTTCGTCGGGGGACGAGGACGCCTGGATTTCCTCGTGGGTCGACGACCCTGGACTAAAGTGCAGTGGGGGAGTGACACCTCCTAAGCGCACCGTCAGGTCTGCAACAAAGGGAAGGTCCTGGCAGCCTATTTTTTGCACTGGCCAGTATTTTTGCAGTCCGTCCAGCCCGCCCCGACCGACCACCGGTGACGCACTCTGGTCCACACGATCGTCATATATAATGACTAACATAAGCCTGGACTCAGCGAACTCTGCTACGCACCTACCTTGAAAGCCCTTACTCAAGCTCCTGCAAATATTCGCATCTACCCTCGCCTTCCGTTTCCCTCACTACCAGCTCCTTCGAAGGCTTCCATAGTTTAGCCTTCTAGGGAGAGGCCCTTGTGGTTTACCAGAAAACAAGCTCTTTCAGTATTTTGTACCATTGGATTTTACGGTTGTTTTAACTTTCGAAACGCCCACTTGTTTTACTGAATGCACTTCCGTTGCCACAAACCTTTTTAGTGAGTACCTCGCTGCACGTTTCTCGCTCTGTCTGCCTCGCTTGCTATTCTGGTAGCCTGCACAATATAGGTTGGGATCAGTAGCCTCCGACTTCTATACTGTCGTATTTGACACGTCTTACGTGTCTTTGCTTACCGACTATTATCCCAGGCTCCGCCTAACAACTGTTTGTTGAAATTTTTAAACATGGATGAAGTGACTATTGCAAGAGAGAAGCCCGAGGGTTGTGTATACCAATTGGTCCATTCAGCCTTTGGGTCAACGTGTCAGTGAGATGGTCGAAGAACTCCAGATACTACTCAGTGATGGCTAAGTACCTCTTGTATTCAGAATTCTAATGTTTGCACCTGCATGATGTGTGCGACTGATCCGGCTGAGACCTTCTGGGCCTTGTGATTGAGGTAATGTCTAAATTAAAATAAAAACGGTCACGATTGGAGACCATTCATGGGGGTTATCTGTTATTATCCCTTACCGGATGCTTTTGTGTTGGCGCCTAATCTTTCCATAGTGCAGTCGTAAGGCGGAGTTGTCCGTAAGACAACTCAGGTAGGTCAGGAAGAGAGCTTGGAAGTATAAAATCACCTGGTACTAGGATTGCTATTCTTTAATCCTAGAAAATGTGTGCGACGGATACCGCTAAAGTTGCTTAGGTGCTTAGAAGGTAAAAACAATGACTGTGGATGAGTTGTGAGCTAAAGGTGCTTAGATGTCACGCATTACATCGTGGGCGTTCTCAAGCTACGTCACACCCAGTTTCGAAGAAGTGTTCTTGCGAATCGCAGATATGGAAGATGCTTTATATATTGTCAAAACATAGGAATCTTTGTATCTACTTCCGGAATACCTGCAAGTTTTGGATTTCCCTTATTATGGAAGGTAGCCTGTTCCATAGGTTCACGTACACAACTAAGAAGAAAAGAAATCGCAGTCTCTGCTTTGCCTTTAGCGGAGTAACAGAATGCTCCTTGTTTCGGAGTTTAGATTCAGATGCGTTCCCTAGTTTCAGACAAGTGCTATTACTGTGCAGCTTTTTATGAACTAGCTTAGGTAGGAAGCACAGGTTAAGGATAATGCGCCTTTGCCATAGGGGCTGAATTTTAAGGTGTTCAAACCTGTAGGATTCTCCATGCCCTGTGTTCAACTCCGCCATCCGCCAACCATCAAGTGTGGACTACTCCGAGCGCAGCTATCACGCCCCTCCACAATTATCTTCGCCATTGCCACCGCAACTACCACCCCCAAGTATCTTCGCCACTACCACCGCAACTATCACCTCAATTATCTTTGCCCTTACCACGGCAACAATCACCCCAATTATTCTCGCACTGATCATGAGCAATGTACTTATCATCCCACACACTCACATTTCACGCATCCGGCCTTCATCCGGTCTGTGTTTGACCAATCGCATGGACTTCACTTGTCCTATATAACCAGTGTTCTGCATTCTGTATCGCATTGACGATCTGAACCCTTTCTTGTTGTTCTCGGACCGAATTGTATTTCTTTTGAAACTGCGTTTAGTGGAAGCGCTACCATTGAGGTTTGTAATATTATTGCTTCCTGATTGTTTGTTAGTACCGTCATCTTGTCCAGTGTTCTTGTTCTTTGACTGGCTGGCTACGTGTTGGCTCAAGGCCCTTCAAAGCGAATTGTCGCTTACAACACCTTTATCGGTAACGCAGCGCTTGCTGCGATAGAGTCAAATCTTCGTGAAGCGTCGCTGAGCTTTTTCCAGCGGAACACGGTCCGACTTCCGTAGGTCGCTGCATATAAAAGAGCAATATTGCAGATGTGGCCTGACGTGGCTCTTATAAATTTCTAGCCTTGCATCTGCGGTTTTTATGTAACGGCGTATCTGGAACGATAATCCGTTACCCCTTGCCACTTGATAATGAACTTGCTCTGCAAAGTTGAGGCTCATGGAGTAGCGCAAGCCCAGATCTGTTGTCATGGCGTTCTGTTTGATGGTGAGGCCGTTTATTGTTAGGGACGCGGCAGGTATAGAAAATTTTGTAGGTCATGACGTTAGACTTTTGAGCGGAGGAGGTCATTTGCTAGAGTTTGCACCACTTTTCAAGTGCTTTAAGATCCTCACGGATATAATTACTTGCGGATAATTCCTTAACAGGGGGAAAGACGTAGACAACTTTTACGTCGTCAGCAAAGATAAAGGAGCGACCGCGTTGCAAACTCCTGCAGAAGTCATTGATATAAATCAAAAATAGGGTAGGGCCAAGGACGCTCCCCTGCACCACACCACTGGGGACGGTGGTCGGGGTGGATATAGTTTGCTCAACCTTAATAGATTGCGTACGTCCTGTTAGATAGGAAGCCGTCCAGTCTAACAGAAGACTGTCTACCCAGTAAGCTTTTACCTCATGCATCAATCGCATGTGTGGTACCCTGTCAAACGCCTTTTGCATATCAAGGTAAAGAATGACAACTGAAAGCTTAGAGTCAATGGCCTCGGTGATAAATTAAGGAAGTCCAGCTGACAGGTTGCACAAGACCGAGCACTTAGAAACCCGTGCTGAGATTCATTTATGTGTGCGCCTGCATGAAGGTGAGTCATAAGGACTTTTTAACCACCTTCTCCATCACGCACGAGATAATAGTGGTGCGGTTTATTGAAGGATAATTACCAAGTTCCTGTAGGCTTCCGCACTTATGCGTTGGCATAGTGGTGGAATGTTTCCAAGCTGTCGGGCATTGCTCTTTCTGCATTGATAACGTGAAGAGTTTTAAAAGGATAATAGGAATATCGTCACCACCATTCTTAAATAGACTGTGCGTCATTCCGTCTTGACCAGGGTTCCAGGATGGCTTGGTAGTTAAAATCGCAGAACGATCACTATTTATATCAAATTGTGCAAAGGACAGGGATTGGCTGCCGGTTATTTGCAGGGCCTGATAGGTTGAATCTATTTCTAAACACTGCGCTTCGTTAAAATTTGCGCTGAAGACTTCATATAAAATTTTTGCGTCACTAGAAGTGTCGTGGGGACCAACCATTAGGGTAGAGATCTGTCGTCCATAGTTAATGGTCCAAGAGCACAGCAGCCAGCTGCGATCCTTAGCTTTGTTCGCACTGCTTAGTGCGACTATTTCTTGCGTGGGTTGCTGCTGCATAAATCTGTCAGAAAACAGATGTGCTATCACGTTGCTCTCATGATGTGGGCAAAATTGAAGGTTTTGTTATAAGTTCGTCTAAGCTGCCGCATTCTGTTATGCATTCGGGTTTGGGTCACACTTTTACATGACTGCCTTATTAAATGTGCCACGGAAACTAGAGAGTCGAGACGGTACGGTATTTCCTCATAAAGAGCTCACCTGAGCGCTCTACAGAATCAGACATAAAGGATTCATCCCAATTTCTTGATCGGACGAGTAGGCAAAGGTTGTCCAGTTGACGAGTAGCATCGGGCGGTATACCACGACTGCGTCTGTTTCTGTTGGGTGGGCATTAGGTTGCTTTAAGCAAACCGAGCAATGCACTAATCTGTGCTCCCTACCCGGAAATTCCCGGCCGACTGCCACTCGCGTTGATGGGATGCCGAGAGCAAATATTAGGTCAGGAATATGTTCCGCCCTGCTTGGAGCAGATACATGTTGCGTCCAGCCGTCTAAATGTCTACATGCTAGTAGGTCAGCATACTTAGTTGTTGCAGCAGGAGAGAACAAGTTTAATTCAGGAAGGTTGCAATCTCCTGCAAACAGTTTGTATTCGCAGGAAAATGTTGACGCTTGCGCAAAAGTATCCATAAGTGCGTTGTCACCCTTAACTGAGGGATCAGGTGGTCTATAAGCACACCCAAACAAAACCGTCGATCCCAGGATATCAGCCGTTATCCATACTGAATCCATAACCTCAGCCGCGTTCATGATTTCTGCCACTTTTACCAGGTATGTGTGTTTAACCTAAATGACGCAGCCGCCCCCTCGTTTATGCACCCGAGACTGCGTAAACAGCGGATAGTAAGGAAGTGAGTAGTCCTCTTCTGAAGCGTAAGGGGAAAACCATGTTTCATTGACAAGTATTGCATCATGGTCGACGAGGACAGACAGCGGACGCAAGATATGCAATGTATTGTTTAGGGACCTAGTATTTATAAGCAGAAGTGAGAAAGTGCACTTGGGGTCTACTAGATTTACGGATGACGAGATAAAGCCGTTGATGGTTACTTCGCTATCTGCCGTAGTTGTAGGAAGTGTGTGGGAAGATATTGCAGTGGGTAGTTGGGCGACGAGGAGTTTTGTGCCATGATGAACCTGTCGTGCCTCAGCCCCACCTGGTCTAAACAATGCGCAGGTTGCGGAGTAGAAATCAGTGGACTATTTGGTCTGTTTATCTGGACCGACGGCAAAAGTCTGAGGAATGTAACAGGTGCACAACAGCCTGGATGCACATGAAGTTGATCGGAGTTGCGTAGGTTACCAAATGTAGCACTCGCCGTGAGTGAAATGGTTGCGGTGGTGGTACGCGATGCCGTCGCACAAGTATCTGGGGTATGATTCAGTAGGGTCCGTCTTGGTGTGCCGAAATAAAGTTGCCTTGACTTGGTATCATTGCGGACTTGTTCACAATTTAAAATTATAGTGAGCAAGATTCTACTATCGTCTGTTCTCAGTTTGCTTGGGAGTGGAAATTTATGGATTCATTTGGCCGTCCTCTCAATGTGTACCGAATTTTTCGCGATACCGTTAAGCTTAAGGCTTATGCTCTTAAGCTCGCCCGTCAATATGCCATCCAGAACATTAAATGCAAGTACGCTGAACTCCACGCTGTCCCAACTTGGCTGCGGCTACTGCTTGTCTACAGATCTTCATATATTTAAGGCTTGTGTGGGTGACATAGCCCTCGTAGGTGAGTGACTAGGTGTGCTTGCTCTGCAAACCTGTTTAGCACTGAAAGCCTTCGTAGTGTTAGCCACAATGCTGTCTAAGCGGTCAGATGTAGCTCCTTGTTTCTCGCTGGATGCGCTGGGCTCTCGTTGCTTAAAACCTGTTTTGATGTTAGGATTCGTCGCAGCCCAACTTAAGCTCCTTTACAGCGGCCCGAAAGTTGGCTGGCTTGGCCTTGTTGCACTGCGAAGTTGTTCACGGTTAGCTATGACAGTACGCAATACTGCGTCATTCTTGGCGTTAAGTTTGATGGGAGCTGCAAATTGGGTTACACGCTTAGTCAGTCTTTTAACCTGCAGTGCGTTCTATGCAATGTCATTAACCGCAATGA
Organism: Dicrocoelium dendriticum; assembly: GCA_944474145.2. Taxonomy (NCBI): domain Eukaryota; kingdom Metazoa; phylum Platyhelminthes; class Trematoda; order Plagiorchiida; family Dicrocoeliidae; genus Dicrocoelium; species Dicrocoelium dendriticum. The sequence continues at coordinate 87,148,309 of OX104064.1, forward strand.
TTGCACGCCTGAATGCGTCCACCAATATATCATCTGGAACATTGAACACTAGCGCGTTGTACATCCATGCCTGCACGCAGCATTATATATCGCTAGGTCTCCGTACTTCTTATTTTCAATGTTGCTGTCGTTGAGCCCGGCGGCTCAGGTGAACTCGGTGGTGTGGTCCAAATACGTAGTCTTTTGGCTCGAGGCGTTGGCGGCTTTGTACTCTGAGTGTAGGTTACGCTGTGCTCGCTTCCAGCGTCGTAGAATTTTTCTAAGGTAACCGATCTAACTGAGCTTTTTTACGGTTGCCTTAGAGGTTCGTCAACCATTGGCCCTTCCGATTTAACTGATCGACTGGTATCAATAGCTGTGCACATAGTATTAACTGAGGGTCTTCCTATATTGTTCTCGGATTGGCTGATTTGGTATGTGTGTAAGGTGGCTTTATGGATAGTACTGGTTCCAGTGTTCGCAGGCTCTTCCAAGCAACCAAGCGCTCTAGTATCCATATCAGACGAAATGTCAAGTTCCACACTACCTGAGCCACTTAGGTTCACTGGCGTCGGACAGTTGTCACAATTCGCCTGAACACATCTGCTATGTTTTGAACTCTCTCTTGGCCTATCGTAAGGACGTTGCAACACCGTTCTTGCTGGTACTAACTTTAAGTCAAGGAACGTGGTGCGAATTCTAAATTCCCTTTGATAGGATAGAAACTTGAGAGCCGAGCTCTCATTATCGGACTTGAATAAGAGGGGGCATTAGGGTTTCATTACCTTTTTTCTCAGCCTTGTGCAGCTCGGAAGATTGTGTTCCAAGCCACACACTTTCATAGGTATTTTACGAATGGTGTGCAGATTCAGGCGGTTTGGAACATTATAAACCACTACCTCATTAAGACATTTTAGTCGATCCATCACCTCGGTGCAAATCGTATTAATGAACCTTCCAGCGAATTATGCTTGCTTAGCTTCCATAAGGTCCTTGGGGTGCATCATAGTAGCTATGGCTGCCAGTCTATCAGTAAAAGGTTCTATTGTGTTTAGGACCAGTTTGATCTCCACCACGTCGCTTTGAAGCTCGGCCATTTGGGAGCTCAAAGAAAAGATATCCGTTATGTTAACAGTGCATGATGTAGGTATGCCAGATATGTTCCTGCTGCTAGTTTTAGATTTGGCTGGAGTACGCCCTACTGACCTCACATTCTTGATAGAAACGTTAAGCCGACATCCACTGACCATGTCCAAAAGAAGCTGTGATGGCAAAGAAAAGCTAACGGCAGAAGACCTGTAAGTTCAACGTTAAAGAATGAGTGAAAATCGTGATAACATATAGTCTAGAGACATCAAACGCCTTTAAAAGCCTGAACAAATTGAGAGCAAAACAAAACTATTGAACCCCGCGGTACGCTTCACTCTACTCGGGTAGGGTTGGGGGAAATGTCCGGGCTATGATTTCTAGGCGTCATTCTCAGAGATGGTTTCCAACCCATCTTGATACTGGATCGACGAGACCGTATGGCTGCAGTTTGTACAACAAGATTCGATGTTCCAAGCGATGGCTGGCTTTCGTAAACTCCATGTTACTAACAGCGGTTCTTGTTCTCTCGTCGACCGCTTTGATACATTTGTCACGTGCTACAAACAGCTTTGTCTTAACTGATCAATGTCTAGGAAACCTGTTGTATCAAGAAAGCCCGCAGAACAGGTAGAAAATGTATCTCGTAAATTAACCAAGTCCAACTGAGTCAATTCCTTGTTAAACGGAGAGTCAACTGGCAGTTACACGACCAATAGTAAGGTAGGAATAAGTCAGCAAGCCAACCAGTGAGCTTGAGCCAATCGATGTTGCTTACATAGTTACCACATTAACGTTCCCCTCCGAGAAGCTGCCTCAACATGGTTCGTAGCGATCAATAGGTTTCACCGTTCTCGGGGACCGACGCAGCTGCCGTCGTGGTAATGGTAACTTAACCGGGCCTTCTTGCGCAGATCGGTCGGGCTGATTAGCTGGTCCGTGCTCTGTGTGGAGTCGATGCGCTTTGACAATTAGGCCGTTCTCCAATCGATAGGTGCCCGGGCAAAGCGTACGGTCGCTGAGCACTGGAGAGGAAAGCAAAGGTGCGCCTTTTTGTCGCCCTGCTTTTGACGCGAACGTATGTCCCGGGCTGCATTGGTTTTGATGCTTTAGCGTAGGAATTTTGGAAGATGCTATGCGAGTTGAAACTTTGGCATCTGTCGCTGATAAAAGGTTATGTGCACCATTTAACTTTGTGCGTAAGGGCCTTCCTAGCATCAGCTCCGCTGCCGTACTTCCGGTGCATCTGGGGTCACACGTTCTGTATGAAAATTTCGCGGTTAAAACTGCTTCCTCCCAGTCCGAACCTCCTATGTTTATGGATTGTATAGCTTTGTTAGAGACCGGTTTGAACACTCGACTATGCCGTGGGCTGCAGGATCGTAGGCCGCAGTTCTGGAGTGCTTAACGTTATGGCAATTTAGAAAATCTGCGAATTCGCGGCTGCAACCTTGTGGCCCGTTATCCGTTACTAGTTCATGCGGTAAACCGATACGGCTGAACAAGTGTTTAAGCCAGCTTAACACAACCGAAATAGTAACTTGGTCGCACATGTGTACTTCAGGCCATCTACTGTAAGACATGTAGCAACAAGTAGATTCCGCTTATTCGTAGGAGCATAGCGAAGGGCCCATAATAACAATGGCAAATTTGGTCCATGGTTTCATCGGGTAAGCAATTGGGTGTGTCGGGACTTTAAGGGGCAAAGAAGTTTGGTCCGCTAATTGGCAAACGTCACAATTGACCACAAATGTCTCAGTGCTAGATGCCATTCGTGGCCACCAGAAATAGCGTCTCACTCGAATTCGGTCCGAACTATACCTGCATGTCCCTCACGTGCGCAAGCTACTATCTTGGCTATCAACTGGGGCGGAGCTACAAACACCGAACCGCGCGTCAGGCAACCATTTACCACTAATAGTTCATGTCGAATTGCATAACACGGAATGAACTCACCGAAGATTTTTTATTCTTGGGCCAGCCCTGTTGCACATATTCAATTATCTCATGCAGTAAAAGGGCGTTAGCATTTTCCCTTCGTAGTTCCTCGATGGTCAATGTAGCCAGGTTAGCTCCGAGACTGTAAACTAGTACCACTTCTCTGATTCTCACTTTTCATCGTCCAACCCCACGGGTAAGCGAGGTAGGCCGTCAGCAATCTAATTTTGCAAACCTGGCCGGTACACAATTTCAAAATCGTAGTTAAGGAGCCTGGTATACCAGCGATCAATTCACATTGGGCGAGATCCTTTAGATCCATTACTGAGAACAGCTGTTAGGGCTGAATGATCAGTACGCAGAATAAAACGACGAGCAAACAGAAACAAATGTCACTTTTCACAGCCCCACAAACATGCGAGGGTTTCTATTCCCCCAACTGAATAATGTCGTTCGGATTCTGATAGCCTTCGTGATGCGTAAGCAATAGCTTCCTCCTCTCCGTTTGGCATTTGTGAGAGGACAGCTCCGAGACCGACATCAGACGCATCAGTAGACACAAAGGTGCGGAAAGGTTCGTCAAAAATGACAACTACGGGAGTAGACTCAACTCTCCTTTTCAGTTCGTCAAATTCATTTTGCTGCTTGCTGGCCCAAACGAACGACGATCCGTTCTTTGTTAGCTGTCGTAATGGATCTGCCACAGTCGCAAAATTCGGCAGATAGCGCAGGTTATAACAGCACATTCCTAAAAAGGACTTTAGTTCTGTCAAGTTTTTGGGTGTTGGCACTTCAGAAATGACCCTGATATTTTTAGCACTTGGTCGAATGCCACTGCGTGAAATGAAGTGTCCCAAAAACTCAATTTCTGGTGCATTGAAGAGACATCTTTCTTCGTTCAAACGTAAGTTGAGGTCACTAAGGTGCTGTAGGACTTTGTGTAGCCTTTCATCATATTCTTTCTGTGAGCGGCCGGAAACACAATACTCCTCCATGTAGGCAACCTGCGCATCGATACCTGCCAGGTTGTGAGTAATGAACTTTTGCCAGGCGACGGGCGCGGAACTCAAGCCCATAGGTAAGACTTTGTACTGACATAGGCCATCAGGCGCAAGGAAGGCAGTTGGGTGTTTGGAATCATCGGCCATATGCATATGGGAAAATGCACTTTTCAAATCTAGCTTGAAAAACAGTTACACCAGCTAAACGTATAGTGTTGATCCTTAGATGGCAAAACAAAGCGCTCTACGACGATCTGTTTGTTCAGGGCCTGCAAATCGTTGCATATCCGGACAGTACCGTCTTTTTTCATGATACTAACTATTGCATGCACTCACACAGAACAATCGGTAGGTTCAACCAAATCATTTGCTAGCATCGCTTGCAGGGCTGATGAGACTGCTTCACGTTTCGCTAACGGAATGGGCCGAGGTTGATCAATGGCGAGAGGTTTCGCATGCGGTTTCAGCTGAATTCGGTGCACACCACATGGAATACGGCCGTTGGACTTCTGGAAGGGCTTCGGATGATGTTCCTGTCAATGTGCTACGTTGACGGAAGAGATAAGCATGTAGTCGAATGATGGTACAATGTGCAAAGCCACCGTAGCATCCCTCCCAATCAAGGGTGGACTGTTGTCCCAAGAAATATGCACTGCGACATCGGCAATCACAGAATGCAATTGCAAAGGCACGATAATAAATCCCAATATGGTTAGTGTGTTCCCACTATAAGTCCAGAATGAATGTGAGGTGGGACGCAAAGTATGCTGAGATAGGTAGCGTTCATAAAATTGGAACGGCACGCTAGTGACTGGAGAAGCAGAATCAAGTTCCATTTCCAATAGAACAGCACCTTTAACAGTAAGGAACAATACCGTACGAATGTCAGCAGCGGGAAACTTCGGTTCAACAACGGATATGGTTACACCACCTGGAGGTATGGAGTCAGAAGTGCTTGTATAGATATGGTATTGAGTTGGATCGGTAACAATGCATTCCGGTTTATCATCCTCGTTAATGAGCGCGACAGCCAGCGATCGACAACAGCGGGCATAGTGTCCACCTTTACCACATTTTTTACTTTTGAGGCTGCGTGCGGGACAACCGGCAAAATTACCTCTGGGAGACGTGTTTCCACAACGATAGCAAGACAGTTTGTTTGTCGGACGTTTCCGGAAAGATTGTACTCTCGTCATTTCAGCTAAGCTGGTGGAACAAAACTGCCTTGATTGCAAGGAAACGTCCACCTTTACTCGAGCTAATTTGCAAGCTTGATCCCAAGTTAGTGTGCAAGCGTCTTCTTGCAATAGCGCCTCACGTATGCGATTGTCGGCGATTCCGGTGATCAGTAACTGAGTGAGCATACTGCCTTCACTCTTTTTCTGTGGAATAGACGAGTAGGCACACAGTCGTACTGCACGACTCAGCAGAGAAATGAAATCATTCAAGGGTTCGCCTGCTTCTTGGTGTATTTGGGAAAAAAGATGTCGCGCGGTAAACAAGTTCATTTGGTAACTTCATGCACGATCGCGAGCAGTGACGGCGTCTATAACCGATTTGCATCCATGGAGACACAAATAATCGAATTGCCGCTGTCCCTCAGTTCCGAGTAAATGTCGTAGCAGCTTCAACCTTTTATCCTCACTAAGAGCAGTAGGGAGGTCACTGCTTAAATTCAAATAGTTTAGGAAGGATGTTTTCCAACGGAACCAGGCATCCGATGTTGGTCTGCTGCCTCAATCACTCCAAACTGGAGATAGGGGTTGGATGAAAAAAGGTTCATTTTTGCCTCCGCGACGCCACAATGTTGCATCAAGAAAGCCGCCGGACAGGTAGAAAATGTATCTCGTAAATTAACCAAGTCCAACTGAATCAATCCCTTGTTACACGGCGAGTCAAGCGACAGCCACATGACCAATAGTAAGGTAGGAATAAGTCAGCAGGCCAACCAATAAGATTGAGCCAATCGATGTTGCTCACATGGTTACCACAATATCTATGCTACTCCGGCGCAATAATACCGTAGCATTCCAGGTAGCTTATCAGAAGGTGTGCAGTAATCACTTTCATGTCTTTGGCGGGCAAAGAGATAAGCGTTACCGGACTGTAATTGGCGGGATCCGACAGAATTCTTCCCTTGTGAATGGAAGTTGTTACAATTCCTTTCCAGGTTGACTGGGCTATGATTTCGTCTAGACAATACTAAAAGTATCCGACAAGTAGTTGGGCAGGGTGCATGGCTGCTACCTGCATGGATTTAGGGTGAATGTTATCCACTCCAAGTGTGCGATTTCTTTGCAAGGACAGTGGCTGTTCCCCGCCATTTATCATGTCCGCCATGCAACAAGCCGAAGGTGACTTGCGTTTAACTAAAGTTAAGGTCCTAAGCATACCCAGCTAGCCACACCGTCACCAAAGGCGTCACTCATCCTTTTTTACACTATCCACACAAGCACTCACAAACGCAGCGGCGCATATTCAAACTCAATTGACAGCTACACACATTGTTGGCGATATCCGGTTGTGGATTTGTCTGTCACTGTGGCCTCCATAGAACAGCCGCAGGACGTCTGCGCTTACAGAGGGACCATGGGTGACTTACGCTGCACCACCCACGATTTCACTCACCCACCCCATATCCGGGGTAAAGCAGAAGCAATAAGACCCGGAGGCCTGCGGAAGGGAGCCAGGTTTCATCAACGAAGCCGACGCACACCCATTCCACATGCAGAACAGAGGCATTCTAATCTAACTGGGAAATCATGCACGCCTGACGTACACAGCGCGGTGGCTAAGCCGTAGCCCGTTTCACACAGGCTGGACCCACACTTTAAACCTGGCATCATCACGATGGCTGTCTCCTAGAGCCGGTACATATGAGGTAGTGGGTAATAGACAGGTGGGTACCATGTTAACGTGCACTTCAAGCGCAGCTGCAACGGGAATGTCAAACAATAACCAATCACTTAAGATGACAATATCAACTAATAGTTAACAAATAAAGCATGCAGGTATAGCGACTTAATTCCTTCCTAACTGTGCTTGAAATAAACTGGTTATCAACAAATCTGCGCTAAGTTCACGCTACCACTTTAAGTTTTTAATAAATGCTACAAACGCAAAAATGTTCAACGAATTTAGCCACAAGCCGCTTAGGCTACAAGTGTAAGTAAAAATACGCTTATTCTGACAGACACTGAATGACTTACCAAAGTAAGCATTACCAAATATAGCAAAACAATCAGCGGAGAGGAAGAAACAGTACGCAAGAACGTCTAAAAAATCGAATGCTGCGTAGAATTCAACTCTTCGTGGCTCTTGCTAAGTTTTGAGTAAACTATTTTTCGTGGAGGTTAAATTGAAGCGAAAAAATACGCATTAAGAAAAGATAGGAACCACAACATCTGCCTGACTCATGTGCTCGCAACCGCTTTTGCTACCAGATTATGCACACGACCTGGAAGGAGTACAGGTTATCGGCGCCTGTCGCTTCCGCACCTGCCGCTTCTTCTCTACAAGCATGGTGGCTTTCTCCCGCATCTCAGCAAATGCTTTCCTATTCAGATCGCTCAATGCACGCCGATCAACAGCCTTCGATTCCCAAAGTCCGAAAGCAACTTTCGAACGTGTTAGGCACACTGATAATGTCCTGATAACGAAGATGCGGATAATTCGCATGCCGCTTCCCCACATTTAGCTGTTTTGGTAGCAGCGTCAGATCTATGCAGCACACTTGACTCAGCCACTACAAGTGGCTCAGCAGACGCATGTAGTCCACTGCATACATTTCACTTGGCGGAACCCTAATGTGTCTGCAACCCTGTCTCGCCAACCGATGCACAGATTCCGTTGTAGACGCTGTTGAGGAAACCGCCCAGGATGTCTCACCTCTCGCCGGTACGTCGTCCACTTTTCTTTACAGTACAGCAGCACACGAGGTGCCTGCCTGACAGGGTGAGGGAACAACATCCGGCTTGGTTTGCGAACGGGTGCTGAAAGATAACTAACTTAGCCACAGCCATACACCTTGCCGATACAGACCATTCCCACAATCTGGTTGTGTCGTACAAGGTCAACTGTCATTTATCTTCCAATCCAACAAAGTGTGTTCGGGAGCACCTACTTGAGTCGGCTGAGTGTTCAGCGATCAACCTGCACGAACCGGACTTGTGTGTTAAGAAAATATACACTCACACACTTATTTGGTTTGGTCCAGACAAGCTGCCCCATCCGGATCAAGGAAATCTACATGTGCTACTGCGGAGTCCCAGTACGTACTTCGAAAAATGGAAAAATGCTTCTAACCGTGTAATTCGCTGAAGCTTGCAAGGGTAGTGTCTCAAGCGCTTTGGTTTCTATGGTTACGGTTTTCCGACTTGAAGCAGTATTGTGCCCCATGTGTTGGGACTCTGTACTGTGCAACTGGTTGCACTTTTTGAGCTTTAGCTATAATTTTCGTGGTTCTGTATGGGGACCAGTGATGCAAATCAAGGCTTTAATGTCACACTGGCCAGGATGTTGGTGGATGTTCTGGTAGGAGCTAGTGTAGTTCTTCAGCTGGCATAAATGAATAATAGTGTAGGTACGAACCAGCAAAGCACGTACGAAATGTGAGCTGGTTTTCCACCCACCACTACGTACGACGCAGGGTGCGCAATGGATCCAGTTAGAGGATAAATTTTGAACAGACGACTGAGATAAGGCGACCTTTGGTTCGAAATAGCTGGGTTCCATCTATCCGGTGTTACAGGGGTCTCTGGCACATAGCTAGCTTTCGAGCCAGTGTTAAAGGAGATGAAATATTAAAATTTAGGGTGGCATGAATAACGGTCAAAAAGGGATCTGGTTCCTCTTGCCGACAGTCTACCGGTGTTTCCAATAGTGCTTGGCGCATTTTTACCGCAGATAAAAGCTGAGATATGAGCTAAAGGGAAGATAAATTGGAGTGCAACATGTTTGCTTAAGGAGACCGCGATTCAGCTGACGGTGTGCATAGGAGTACATTTGACGCAGAAACTTCATACCAAACTAGTTTCTTTCCCTTTTCTTAGTGACTTAGGTAAGAATTATCTATGATTCCAATAACGGCGTCATCCCGAAGTTATCATCCACTACGCGGATAAGGAATGGTGAGATTCCCTAGGTTGATAAACAACGCTTATGTAGGTAAAAAGGGTGTGGGATTAAAGGAGTAGAGTTGCGTTGACTGATCCCGTTGGGTTCAGTTTGACTATGATAAGAGCATATGAGAGATGGACTCCACGGACTATCAGGCCATTTGTGCACGTACTCGAGTCGCAGTTGCGTAAAGTATGGCAAAATAAGAGTTTACTAAGTTTGTTCCACTTATGCGGATCCGCAGGACACACTAGTTAAATGGTAGTAATAGTTATGAAGATGGATGTAAGTCAGTGCTGTAGCAGTTATGGTTTAGATATATAATCCGTCAAGTTAAGGGTTCTCCATTGCGCTCAGTAACATTTATAGCAAAAATGAATACTAAGTAAGAAAGCGTGGGTCATAAATAGGTCACAAAAGATCTATGATTTAGAAAATGGCCTGACGGGCAAAGATCTGTGGCTTTATGGAAGCATAAAGGAACGGAAGGCAGAAAAAGGAATGAATATTTAACTGTAGATGTTCTTTCAAATGGGGCAACTAAGGATAAGGAATGATGGGTCGTGACCCGGTCTACTTCTTGAGGGAGGTGTACGACCATCCAGTGTAAAACCGACGGCTGCTTGCTTCTCAAAGTTCACAGTTGAGCACGGTTGAAAGCAAGGCTTTAAAGATAGGGGCATGGAGTGTAACTAAGCTGTAAAGTTTAAGGCTACCATTACTGCGCAGTACCACTTTGTGTAAAGTGAAGATGAGTTAACTAAGTGATGGCCGCTTACTGCACTGCTGTCAGCGGAAAGGCCACATTGACCGGACATGCAGAGGTGTCCCCTGTTCAAGAGCGGTGTGTCAAGTATCGCTTTAGTTGCGTCGTAATAACGTGGTAAATTATGTATACAGCAGTAAAGGTACTGATTCTAATTGGGGGTAATGGGCCTTCCTCGCAGCTGCACTTACTACTGCCACATGGGTTCCTTGGACTGTGAGACTGCAGACGAGTTATACATTAGTCAAGCGAGCATGAAAATAGTTGAAGTAAGTCATATACTCGGGGTTGCAGCCTTACCTCCTAGTTTTATCTTACTTGTGTCCCAGGCGATGTCTAAGAGAGGAGTAGAGTATTAAGCTAAGGATACCATAAATGTCTCGCACCAATGTATCGGTTGCTTCACCTGGATAACACACAATTTTACCCCCGGGTACACCGGTGTAGTTCACGCGCCATCCGGCCCGGTCTCAGAAAAGCGATCGTGCGACTCACAGACATTAAGGAGCCGTTTTGCAGTTTCCAGGCATACGAACTTTTGTACCCCCAGCTTGAACGCCTGTGGGTTCTGGATTCCTCGCAGCCTTGTTGGTAGTTTGTTCCAAATATGTATATATGCCACTAAGAAGAAACGAAGCGCAGTTTCTTCCTTTCTTACAGCGGAGCAATAGTACTACTCGTGTTTCTGTGGTTACCTTCTGTTCCACCTGTAGGCTTAAGACTAGATATATCACTATGCACAGGGTCATGTATTACCTTGTACAGGCAGAATAAGTTAGGCACAATAAGACACAGCCACAGAGGTTGGAGTTTGAGTAGACCACACCGATGTCTGTAACTAAACGCCTGGTATTTTGGGGCGAGCATTTTAGTGAACTGCAGCTGGGTTTTGTTCGAACAAAATGCCATCTGATTACCGCAAGCTGCTACGTATAAAAGCACAGTACTCCAAGCTCGGACGAACGTGACTCCGATAAACTGCTGGACGTGCTTCCGTTATGTATGTGGCGGCTCATGTAGAAGTTTATTTGTCGAGTCTATGCGACTTGAAAGGGCACTTGCTCAGCAAAGTTGAGGCGCCTGGAGTAACGCAGGCCCAGGTCTTTGCTGATGTATGAAGCTGAATAGTAATGTCGTTAATCGTGAGCGTCCCATCGGGTACTAAACATTTGAACGTTATGTCACTCGACTCTTCAGCAGAGCAAATTAGCTGCCAAATTTAACATGACTCTATGGACCTTAGGGCTTCTCGTATTCGGTCGAGCGCGCATGTGTTTTTATCGGTAGAGAAGATGTAAACAATTTTGATATAATCCATGAATAGAACGTGACGATGGTGCTTTACGCCGTTGCATATATCATTAATATAAATGGGAAAGAGGGTTAGACCTAATAGGCTTCCCTGTATGACACACCTTGAGACAGTGGCCCGGGTGGATTCTACATGTCATATTTTCACTGACTGTCTGAGTCTGGTTAGGTATGATCCCAAGTGATCCAACAGATGACCCTACGCCATAGGCTTTGAGCTTGTTTAGTAAGTGGTTATGTGGAACTGTTGCATACTTTTTACGTATCATGGAAGAGCGTGCGTACTGCTGGCGCTGCGTCCATCGTTTCAGTGACCATGTTATGGAAACCAAGCTGGCAGGGCACGCGGGATCGGCACTCATAACTCCATGGCGTGACTCGTTCACGTGGTTTCCTTCCTACCTGAAGTCCACGAAGGTTCTTTTAACACTCTTTTCCAGTTCTCTCAAGGTGATAGGTGTATGTTTTATCGGCCAGACGCTGGCAACCTTCCGCAGTGAGCCCCTTTGTAACGCGGTATGACTATAGAATGTTTCCAGGCAGAAGGATACTTTTCAAACTGCACTGAGATAGTAAACTCCTTCAGGAGGTGTACAGAAACGTCCTCACTACCGTACTTACTTAGAAGTGATGGAATGATATCTGGATCAAGTTCTGAAGATGTCTTTATGGCCGGAATCGCAGAGTGGATACGTTTGATGTCAAAATGTACCGTGTCAAGTGAGTGGCTAGCGGACACTTGCGGCTCCTATCTAATTGGCGCAGTTTCTAAACCTTGAGACGTCTTAGAATTGGTTGTATGTCTCAAATATAGCAAGCGGAGGATTAGAAGCATCATTGGTGCCCGTTCGTTTAAGGGATACCTTTGGTACTTGGTATGAGATGCGGGAACGCAGAAGCCAGCTGAGTTGCTTGGCTCTATTAACACTATCCCTGGCTGCCCGTTCTCGACAGGTAAGTTTTGCACAGATCTGGCTGACAATGCAATGCCGATTTCATTAGCCCTCATGACAGGAAACATTGAATGTCCTACAGTAGAAGCCCCGTAGTTGCAGCACTCTACTGAGCATCGTTAGTTGGCTTGTGTCTTAAGATGGACTTCTTGTTAAACTGGATCGTGAGCCATGCAGAGCATGCATAGAATAAGCTTACTTTACAAGATTTCAGCAGATTACTGTGGGGAGTCGGATAAAGCGAATTTATCGCAATTCGTCGACTTAATAAATATGGCAAAGGTAGCTCAATTTATGTAATTCACCTACCGCTGAAGCTGCATTGCATCTGGTCTATCAGGATTGGGGACGGAACCTTTTATGTACAACTAGTAGTGTACTACTCTATTGTCGCTTAATGGAACGCCTGGCCGACTGCTACTCTCAGCTTTGGAATGAGTGTAGTAACGTCCAAGTCTAATATATGCTTCCCCTTGGTAGGGGTAGAAAAATGTTGCTCCCTACCACCCATGTTGATGCAAGCTGGTGAGCTTGCATAATTTGTAGGAGCGCTGGTTGTGAACCATTCCAGATCAGACAAGTTGAAATCACTCGCGACAAATTTGTGTTCACAAGCATAGCTTGATACATGCTCGAAAGTTGCCAAGTGTTCAGTATCACCCACTTGTGATGCGTCATGGGCCGTATAAACGCATCCGAATAATACTGTGGATCCCATGATATGGGTTGTTATCCATGCGGGTTCCACGGACGCTGCAGTGCTAAGGAGTTCCGTTCTTGCTGTGTAATTTCGTTTTAGGTAGTATATGCGGCAGATATTCAGGAAGTGTGCAGGAATCATCGACATTGCATGGTGTGAACCGCGATTCAGTGATAAAACTTGCTTCTGGGGCGGTAAGGACGGCCGATGGACCTAGAACGTGCAGCTTATTAATAAGTGCCCTAACATTGATAACTGTGAGTGAGAAAGAACTGTCGGGGTCTCCTAGGTTTACGGATGACGCGAAGAAGCCATTGCTTGCTACTGATCCATCTGAAGAAGATGCAAGCACTGGGTGAGCAAACTTAGGAGCGGGTTGCTCAGTAATGGGTTGTTGGGCCTCATGCTGAGCTTGGCCCGGCTCAGCAGGGTCGGCGAAGAGAGATAAAGGACGTAGGATATGCATTTTATTGCTTAGGTGCCTAGCATTTATAGGTAGAAGTGAGAAAGAACAAGGGGTCTATTAGCCTTAAGGATGACGAAATGAAGCGGTTGATAATTATTTTGCTAGCAGCAGTTGTGGTAGGAAGGGACTGAGAAGACATTGCAGTGGGTAGTTACGCCAAAATGTGTTTGGTGCCGGAATGAATCTGTCGCTGCTCATCCCCACCTGGGCTAAAATCTGCGCAGGTAGCAGGCTAGGAAGCAGTGGATGAGTTTGCGTATGTAGCTGGATCGGTGCCATAAGTATGAAGGCGGTAGCTGGTGCGCAGCAACCCGGATGCGCATGAAGTTGCGCGGAGCTGTGTAGATTGTCAAATGTAGTGCTTGCCTTGGGCGAATTGTTGTTGGTGGTGGACGTGGTGCCGGTTAACTAGCAGCTGGGGTATGGTTCGGGATAGTTCGTCTTGATGGGTTGAATTACAATTGCCTTAACTTGGCATCATTGCGGGGTCGTTCACTATTCAATATTATAGTGCGCAAGGTTCTTTTATCGTCTGTTCTCAGTTTGATTGGCGCTGGGAATTTACTGAGCCTTTTAGCCATCCTCACAACTTCTGCGTTTTCCGCAATACCGTTAACGTTGACAATTCTGCTCTTAAACTTGTCCGTCTATATGCCATCCAGAAAGTTAAACGCAAGTGCAATGAACTCTACATTCTCCCAACAGGATGTTTTGCGTCATTAGTTTTGGCTGGTTGCCTCGGCCTTGGTTGTAATGGGCTAGGGTCAGCAATGTTATCCATGGATGATTGCTTGCAGCTAGCATCCGGTATGCCAGAAGATCTCAAGGAGGCCGTTGGTATGCTGTGGATAACACACCTGGTACCCGAAGACGCGGTTCGTAACGGAGACCGGACAATCCATGCGTTGCTTTTGTGACTACTCCGCGGTTGCTCCATTAAGTGAAGGTCTCATTTTAATCCAGGACACCAGGCTTTAATTGCATATTCAACGCGAGGACGAATATACCAGCTAATCAGCAATGGTGCTAGCCGTCTCTCAAATATGCCGAGAGCTCGCCGCAAAAACTTCAAGTGTACGTTCTCGACACTTGCTGCTTATGAATATTGAAAAGATTTGCCAAGACTTCTTGGACGATACTATCTAAGTAGCGTTCACTAGACTTGTAGTGCAAGAGGTTGCAGAACGACAGCTGATGAGGAAAGGTATTGGTGCTTACGCAGGGCACAGGTTCAGGAGCTGTTAGTAAAGGCGAAGGAGAATACACACGGAAAATGCAAGCTCTACTGAGTGATTCTGGGAAACTTGAAGTTTTGAGGAGGGCTAATGATGCTAGTGTAGTGAAAAGATGCATTACGGTTAGCCTACAGTCGCTCCTTTTACACATTAGGATTGATGAATAAGTATACAACGGTTTAAGACCTGGAAGGTTTAACATACCACGGCTACACGGTTTACTGAAGCCCAGTAAATATAATATGCCGTTACCGTCACGTGCACCAATGTGACCTTAACTAAGCTTTCTGCCAGATCCACACAATAGCACGCTCGTCAGTGACAAACAACGTTAAATAATAGGAAGGTGATAAAGATTACTAGTAAGCTGCTGCATTTACACACCTTTGATAAAGAAGCAAAACGCATCAATATGGGTATCGGCTTTACTGGTACATCAGATAACCTAGTAAAGGCTTTTGGTTTAAGGAGTCCCAAAGCTTAAGAGCACTTAATACCCATGAGACACCGGTATCAACAATATGCTGGCTTCTGTGTTCGGCAAAGTTTGAGCACGTGGTTAGCAGTACGGCCAACTCCATTTTTAAACAATCATCGAAACTTGTTCTAAAAGGAACGGTGCCGATTTCAGTTAGGAATGGTATGGATAAGGATCTCATACCTCGTAACGCTGTTCGCAATATTCATATAACCATACCTTTTGCTCAATACTACGCTAGCTTTCTTCCGCGACACAGCAGCGGTTCTAATGGAGAGGTGGGTAACTTTCCCGCGATAAAACCCTTATACTGCTTCACGAGTAACGGATAAATTAGTCGGACAACCACACAAAAGTTTTCATCTACAGGAGTGCACGTAAACAAACCACGACCTGGATTCCAGGGTATATGAAGTCGTGCAGAGTGGCAGTTAAGTTCTTCAGTTATGTCACCAAGATAATGGATTATGACCAGAGACCTTAAGTAGTCTATCGTATGGCCGGCTAGCCAACCAATCGCCACGTGGTGCCACCTTGGTGATCCAAGGAAATGCTGCTCTAGTGAATGATTCCGCGACAGTGTTTCAAGACGAAGTGGATTTTTGTTTGGCTAGTGCTCCCATGCAACGTGATACAAATGTCTGTTTGACAACACTGTGAGGTAGCAGATATATTTCGCCGCTAAATACAGTCACTGCGTCTTATATTTTCGGAGGATCTTACCCCATTCAAAAAAGTCAGTCACTTCGGAGCCTTTACTTGAGCTATTCCTATTTATTTATTTTTTATATTTGTACTTATGTTGGAGAATTTCCCAAACAAAACCACATATTATAATAACAAAAACAAATTAATTTAACGTGATTGCTTACACATACATAAACACATGCAACATAGATCCAGTATGTACTGGTGTAGTTGTAACCTTTGTATACGATTACCGATCCCCGCCGCTTTGTTACCATGATCCTGTCTTTACCGCCGTGTATCGCATAGTCGCGAGTTAAACATTTCTTTATATATTTATTCCTTTAAGCAACCGTCCGCCGTTTTACTGAGAGCATACGTAACGGACTCGTGCAGTTTTGAGGATAGCACGTCAAATGTTTACATAACGCCGTATAGAGTGGCATCGCGCATGGGCGCATACCAACTACACCCCTCCGTTGATCCATGTGGTGACATGTGCGGCAGCCTTATACAAGGTAACAGCTTTCGCTTTGTGGAAGACGCAAACATGGTATATGTCGTTTTGCTGGATATTGAATGATTAGCATACGCTGGACGACAGGCATATATTATAGTGCACCGGAAAACAAGACCTTTCAGTATATTGCAACATTGGATTTTATGTATGCTTTACCTTTCGATACGTTCACTTGTTTTACTGACTGCACTTCGTTGACACAAACCGTTTTGGTGAGTACTTCGCTGCACATTTCTCGCTCTGTCTGATTCGCTTGCTATTCTGGTAGCCTACACAATATAGGTTGAATTCAGTCGCCTCCGACTTCCATACTGTCGGATTGGACACGTCTTACGTGTCATTGCTTACTGACTAGTATCCCAGGCTCCGCCCAACAATTGGTGACCCCCTGTCAGGAACTCGCCGCCCGCCATTTTGTATTTCATTCTGGTGATCATATTGTTTTCGCACCTACCACATTTTTCTGCCTTTTGCAACAGATTATCTAGAGGATAAGCTGTCTCCATGAACGATTAACGCCGTTCAGCCTGTCATGGTCAATTCTGTTGCCTTATCCCCTCCCCTTTTAGGAGAATGATCCTTTATTATGGTTATTGCACCTAGAATCCGTATTTTATATTCATAGGATTTCTTCTGAGTTCGCCATGTATAATCAGCTAATATCTTGCCTTCCTCAGAGTATATCTTCACAGGTGAGAGACAGCATACTTGCCCTATCTAGTAATTAAATACGAGGTTCTTAACCAGGCTATTATTCAGAGAATCACGCTTTCTGACAAGGTCCGTTTGCAGCCACTATTTAGTGATCAGCAGCTCGGAGGTAGGATGTCCTCAGCCTTGTTGCGCGAAATGCAACAACTCATCGGCACGTCCAACATGGACGCAGGGCTTCTCCGCGAGCTATGGATGCAACGCCTTCCTGCAAGCACTCAGGTTATCCTTGCAGTAACAATCGACTTGCAAATCACTGCAATTGCAGATCTAGCTGAATGCGTCATCGAACGGCACCAGCCAGAGACTGAAACCAAAGCACCTAAGCAGCTTTGTGCTGGCACAACCACAACGACAGGCGCGACTAACCCGCCAGCGACAGTAGAAGCATTATCATTGTAGATAGCGTCGCTTCAGCGCCATATCCTAACCGTAAGCACCGCAACCGCTCCGGATCAGCGCCCCGTCGCACAAAACCTGATGCCACAGGTTACTGCTTTTACCACTCGCGTTCCGGTAATAAAGCCCGTAAGTGCGTACAACCGTGTAGCTACTCCGTTATACATAATCCGCCACGCCGGGCTGTAATGGCCACGCACGCCGTCAAAGCCCATAGTCGTGTCATTTAGATTAGGGATCATGACTCCGATACCCAGTTCTTAGTTGATACCAGGGCGGAAGTCAGCGTCCTTCCCCCTGTACCAGGTGAGCCTGCCACTTCTC
Source organism: Dicrocoelium dendriticum (assembly GCA_944474145.2). NCBI lineage: Eukaryota > Metazoa > Platyhelminthes > Trematoda > Plagiorchiida > Dicrocoeliidae > Dicrocoelium > Dicrocoelium dendriticum. Next base: position 87,165,981 of record OX104064.1, read on the forward strand.
TGTCGAAAAGCCTCACTGCCGCCAATGGCGCGCCAAAAGCCACCTACGGTTATCTGTCGTTGATCATGGTCCTAGGTCTTCGGCACACGTTCCGTTGGGTATTCACTGTCGCTGCAGTCCACTTTGCCATCATCGGCATTGACTTTCGCAGGCGCTTCGACCCCTTGGTCGATGCGAAACGCCAGATGATAATAGACGCTGCAACAAAACTCAGTGTACGTGGCATCACCGCCGATGTCACATCTAAATCCCCAGTCTATGAATTTCCCCAGATCTCGCCAGACTACGCTAATCCCTTTTCTCAGTATCCCAAGCTCGTTCAGCCAATGAATGCAGCGTTGCCCTTGGCAACTCAAGTCACGCAAGAATGGCCCACCTGTGTCATGCCGTCCACGCCGTCTATCGCCCGAGAAACTAAAGGTACCTAGGGTGGAGTTTGAGCACATGCTTTAACTTGGAATAATCCGCCCTTCCGACAGCCCTTTGTCCCCGCCCTAGCAGGTGAAACCAAGAAAGCTGGTGACTGGCGCCCTTGCGGTGATGACCGCGCACTCAATCGCAAAACCGTCCCAGAAAGGTGTCATATACCACACATGCAGGACCTTACTGCATGCCACACAGGTAAGTGGATCTTCAGTAAGATCGATCTGGTTCGAGCCTATCACCAGATACCTGTGGAAGACACTGACCTTCCTACAACAGCCGTCATCGCTCCTTTCGGTTTGCTTGAATTTTTAAGCACGTTATTTGAACTGTGCAACGCCGCACAAACATTCCTTAGCTTCATCCACGATGTCACTCGTGGCCTAGACTTCGCCTAGTCCCACCTCGATGATAGGTTAGTAGACAGTTCATGGGAACAAGAGCACTTCGAGCGCCTGCGAACTCTGTTCCAGCGCTCGACCCAACACGGTGTCACAGTCAACCCGACTAAGTGTAAACTCGGCAACTCAACGGTAGAATTTCTAGGTCACCTCGTTTCATCGTCTGGTATCGAAGTCCTACCTGACAAGATCCAGGCAATCAAATACGTCCTGGCTCCGACTTCATTCAAGCACCGTCGGATTTGTGGTTTGGTCAACTACTATCGATGCTTCATTCCGCGCTGCACTCAGCTTATGCAGCCACTGATTTACTTACTCAGAGGAAATGAACGTAAGTTCGCTTTCCCTGACACAGCACAGGCAGCTCTCCGATCTCAAGGATGCTACCTCCAACCAAACCCTCCTTGCTTATTCCGAATCGACTGCACCCCTTTCTATTATGACTGATACCTCAGACGTCCCGGTAGGAGTCGTCCTCCAACAACAGATTGGTGGGCAATGGCAACCCCTTTCGTACTTCTCCAAGCACCTGCAGCCCGCGGAATCCCGCTACAGCACGTTTGGCAGAGAAGTGCTCGCAATTTAAATAGCGATACGTCGTCTCGGGCACACACTTAAGGGCCGCGCTCTCACGGTCTACGCTGACCACAAGCCCTTTATCTTCGCCTTCAACTCTGCTAGCGACAAATACTCAACACGGAAAACAAGACACCTAGACTTTGTCAAGCAGTTCACTGCTGATATACGTCATGTCTCAGGTGTCTACCATCCCGTCGCCGACTCACTCTCAAGCATCAACCTCACTCTACAGCGTTTGCCTACCGTCGTTATTGCCGCAATGGCATCGGCTCAGGCCCAAGACGAAGACATACAGCGGACTCTGCTGGCCACTTCGCTGCAGCTGCAACATATTCCTCTCCAAACCCCGGAAAGAACCATCCTCTGTGACACTTCCACAGGTTGTCCTAGACCCCTCGTGCCCGTCTCCTTCAGACGCAGCCTTCGACGTACCGCACTCAATATCACGTCTTGGTATCCATGCATCCTTGAAACTGGTCATCGAACGTTTCGTTTGGCCACGCGTAAACAAAGCTGTTCGTAACTGAGCTTGCGCCTGAATCCAATGCCAGCGCTCCAAAGTGCATCGTCACACCCGCAGTCCGCTTGTTTCATTTTCTGCCCCGGACTCTCCGTTCTCGCATGTACTCTTAGACCTGGTAGGTCCATTGCCTCCTTCCCGCGGAGTCGTATACATTCTTACATGTGTAGACCACTTCACCAGATGACCAGAAGTCATACCTCTAACAGACTGCACAGCTGAGACTGTTATCCGGGACTTCTTGGACCGATGGTTCTCGCACTACCGATGCCAATCCACCATCACAACTGACCGAGGAACGCTTTTCAAACCTTCACAATTCGATACGTTCTGCAACTTTTTAAGCTGTTGCCGCATTAATACCACAGCCTAACATCCAGCAGCCAACGGGTTAATTGAACGCTTCCATGGAGAGCATAAAGCCTCTCTCTGCGCCTCTTTTGACCCTAGCAGCAGCGGAAACATTTCGCTCGTACTCTTCGGCCTTCGCAGCAGCATCAAAGCTGACTTGTAATGCGCAACAACAGAGCTGGTTTACGGCACGACGCTCAAGATACCAGGAAAAGTCGTTTCACCTTTCTCATCGTCGAGTATGCCTCCGCCTAACTTTGCGTCCTCCCTAGCTCAACGCAAGTGTTCACTACGCCCGACACCGCCCCGTGAACAGACTAGGAATGTGCGCACGCACGGCGGCTTCACTACCTGCAACCAGGCTTCCTCCGCACCGGTGCAGTGCGGCGCTCTCTCCAGCCTCCCTACACTGGCCATTTCAAAGTTCTGCAACGGACTCCGAAACCTTTTACTTTAGGCCAGAGGAGTCACCGAACAACGGTGTCCATCGAGCGCCTCAAAGTGGCTTTCTTTGACGAGTCACTTGCAACCCATCTTGATGCTCTCGCACATGCACCCGGACCTGTGGTGACTTTCCGAGCACTGCATAGCCCGGAACCCTCCGTACTCCTTGCCCCGCAACCTATCCCGCCGCAACCCCAGGCAACCGACCGACGCGGTAGACAGGTTAAACGTCCGGTCCGTTCTTCAGATTTGGTAAACGTTTACTTTAGTCATTAACACGCCTTTTTCGTCTTTAATGGTTGTCCTGCGTCTCATCCACAAACGTTATGCAAAATCGACAAAAGAACCCAAAACATATTGAAAACCTAAAATGCGTATGTGCTTTTATCATGCATACCATGTTCCCTCTCCGGCGTCAAGCCACTTCCCCGACCCTTGCCCACCCCTCTGAGTTCTACCTTCCAGAAACTCAACCGCCGGAACTGCCCAGGCCAACCTCGAATGACTAGCCAATCGGCTCACCGCAACCCTGAAATGACTCGACAGCCGTCCCCAAGCCCCTTACTCACCCAAGGAACAGACAGTCTTCTTCGGCCGCAGACACCCACGAACGGATTGGTCCTCAAACGTCGCCCATGTGTTGCCGACGAGGACGCCGGACTGCTTCGTGGGACGAAGATCATAGTCTAAAGTGCGGTGGGGGAGTGAACCCTCCCACGCTCACCGTCGGGTCTGCAGCAAAGGGAAGGTTCTGTTGGCTTTTTACTGGTCTAGCCGGTGTTTTATACAGTCCGTCCAGCCCGCCCCGACGGCCCATCAAGGATGCGCTCTGGTCCACACGATCATCACAAATAATAACTAACCAAAGCCTGGACCCAGCGGACTCTGCTAGACACCAACCTTGGTAGCCCTTACTCAAGCCCGCGCAAATATTCGCATCCACCTTCACCTTCCGTTTTCCCACACTAACAGCTCCATCGAAGGCTTCCATCCTTTAGCCTTCTAGGGGGTAACTTTGTAGTATATCGGAAAACAATCTCTTTCAGTACCTTGTAACATTGCATTTTACGGTTGCTTTACCCTTTGAAACGTCCACTTGTTTTACTGACTGCACTTCCGTTGACACAGACAGTTTAGGTGAGTACTTTGCTGCGCGTTTCTTGCTCTGTCTGTTTCGCTTGCTATTCTGGTAGCCTGCACAATATAGGTTGGGTTCAGTCGCCTCCGACTTCTATACTGTCGTATTTGACACGTCTTACGAGTCATTGCTTACCGACTAGTATCCCAGGCTTCGCCCAACGATATAATGGCTCCCGCATCCTGCTTTTAACAACGGCAAAGCACTATCTTTTATACAAGCTTCTTGGCTAAGGTCTATAAGTAGTGAAAACTCAGCAGGGCCCAGTAACACTTCAACAGCCGTTATTGTCTTTAAACTATTTATTTGCTTATTGATTGTACAATATTCTTTATTATTTTACAGTTCCTCACCTTCAGGCACCTTCCCCGTACCCAGTGCTGTGCGGTCATAGCATTGACGTTCGCTCCCGTTTCAAACGCCTTGCCCGTTTTCGTGTAGTCAGGCGAATACTGTCCGCCGTGCTCCTCTCCGTATACCGGATATCCGCACTCGATTGTACACATCGTCTCGGACTAGTATTTAGTGATCTTAAAACTGAGTAAACTTGGGTTGTATGCACGCATTTCGCATTTTTCGTTGTCGTCTGTTGGGACAATCGAATCAATAAGAACTGCGGAACTAAAATATTGTTGCCGATGCGCAATACACCGTGCATGTGTAGGTTGCATTATCTAACTGCCGTGACCAGTTGTTTAGACATAAAGTATTTATTCTAGGCAACAGTTATAGTAGGTCAGCATATAAGCAGAAGAACATAGCGATAAAATAAAAACGTATAGTACAACTAAAACCGCGATCAGGCGTTTTAAATTGGCTACAATTCTTATTGTTTCCTTTACATGTCGTTACAGGTTTTATATCCCGAAAATGCAGCAGACCAACGCAGCACAGGAACGTATGTAAGGAAATAGCTGTCTGCACACACGCGCAGTACAATTAAATCTACAGAGTTTCGTATGGCAGCTAATCAAATGCGAGGTCATATTATAGGCCAACGAGGGCTACATATAAATGTGCGTAGGATAAGGGACTCGAGGGCAAAAATAAAGCAAGGTATTTGAACACATTGTCCTCTGCACTCTTCTTAAAAATGTAGGCAGTACATGTCCCTGAATGTTCTAATCACCCCGAAGAATTGTCATGTGGTTTTATCCGTTAAGGCGCATTAGGATACAGGGCGGCGTATCCCACCGGAACGTCGTAAGTTTGTATTAGTTTGTACTGAGCGCCGTGTTGTTGGTGTGTCGGTCTGTTCAATAACACGTTGGGATAGCATTGTATGAAGCCGCCTTGCATGCATCTTGGTCCCATCAGCCAACTTGTAACTTCTTGGCTTGCACACAGATTCCACACTGCTCGGCGGTCTGAGCACATTACCTCGTTTCCGGAATTAGGTAGTCTCACACGAACATATGTCCCTGGAGGATACGCTCTCCCAACGCGACTATATTTAGCCTGGTAAATAGCACGGCTCTCGTATTCTCTGTGATCGGCGGTTTCTTCGGATGTAAAGGCCGCATTTACTCGCGTTCGATTTGTTCGCCCCAACCTCGGCTCCGAGGGGGTAGTTGCCGTTGCAGTATGTGAAGTGGTTCCGTATAACTCCAATGCAGATGCCAACGCATCGTCCAAGGATCCTTCCGAAAGCCAAAGGACGTCCAGATTCTTTCAAACCACAAGTAAGTCGTTCGACGAGTCAATTCGCTGCAGGATTATGAGGTACAGTCCTCGTGTGCCTGACACCATTGTACCTTATGAATTCAGCATACGTTACTTCGAAACTGTGGGCCGTTATCCGTGCCTATTTCTCCTCGCAAACCGTACTTTGTAGATAAACAACGGAGCACATTTACGATGAAGACTGTAGTTACTTCGCATAGAATAGCCTTTGACTATTTGCTGTAGAAACCTGTAACCATTAGCATGTTTCACTTCTGCAGGGGCGCAATGGCAAACGGGCCCATATCTCCGGCAACTTTTGCCCGTGGCCTCATGGGTACACCATAGGTTGGATTGGAGCGTTCAGAGACCTCGCACTCTTATCAGCTTGTTGACAGGCGTAACGTTCCTGAATAACCTCCTCGACGCTGGAATTTAACCGGCCACCAATCATATTGTCGTATCTGAGCTTTGGTTCGCACTAACCCTGGATGACCTTCGTGGGTACATGCAACCATCAGAGACATTAGGTTCGCAGGGACCACAAACTGCTCGGCGCTAGTAATGCAATTGCTCACAGTAGAATGCTTGTGTCGTAGGGTACGGTAGGAAGAAACTCAGTTGGATCTTGATACTACTGGGCCATGAACTTGATATATGCTCTTGAAGCTTTGCTACGACAGGATCTTTGTCGGCGTGCTCACGTACCAGGTCAAATGTTATTGTAGGTGTTTAGGCGGAGAGCGGCGATAGCCATTTTACCTCTAAGTCCTCGTTTTACCATTCGTTGGACAGTATGAGTCTCGGCAGGGATTCTGAAAGTTGGGTAAAACACCTGAGCACGTAGGTTATTTCAGAATCATAGTTCAATAAACGTGAGTACCAGCGACTCAAACATACCTCTTTTGGCCTCTGTTACCCGCGACTTGTTAGCGTTGAAAGAGCAGCATGATCAGTTCCCAAAGTGCATTTACAAACTAGTAAGCAAAGTGTCATTTCACACCTGCCTGAATACATGCGAAGGCCTCCTTCTCGCCGATGGAATAATTACTTTCAGTAGCAGACAAGGTATGTGATACGTACGCAATCACGATCTCTTCGCCATTGTGCAACTAGGACAGAACGGCACACATGCCAGCATCTGAGGCACCCGTTGAAATCAACATTGGACAATACTCACTGAATGCCGCTACCGTGGGAGTAGATTCAATCATCGCTTGTATGGTCGTGTAAGCATTGTCTTGTTTAGTGGCCCAACGAAGCTCCTGGTTTTGGCGCCTCAACCTATGTAACGGCGCGGCGACAGTTTCAAAATTCAGTAAATGTTGCAGGTAATAAGAATACAAACCCAAATGTTTCGGGGCCGGCTAGCCGAACAGGTTGACTAGCAGAACAACCTTCACGTGGTGCCAACTGGTGGTTCGGGTTAGTCCCCTTCCATAAAATAGATAAGCGGCAGTGTGCCAGGACATGATGTGTTTTCGCCTAGCAAGCGTTCTCCCTAGAAAATCCACGTAGGTCCGTTTATCAACACGGTGACATTGCGGATGTGGCTCGCCACTAAATAAAGTCGCTGCCCCTTCCCCTTCCGGTGGATCTTCACTTCACAAACGTCATCCAATTCAAAGAGTTCCATTGATCCCTTCATGCGATGGCGAACACAGCAAACAAACTCACTAATTCAGTCACACTTCAAAACTTCACTCACAATGCCCACTAACACAAGCAAGTACGTATATACAGACACAGTATATTACAGATCAAGTTATCGTACTTCACCCAATTACCGACCACAACAACGTCACAGCCTACAAATTTCCAAACGATGCTAATTTCCACATGGACCCAGATACTTGCCCCTTCACCCCGGATGTTTTTCCCATATATAATTCCCCATTTATGCAAGCAGCACAATGTGCCTAATGCGAAACATTGCCTGTGAAAATTTGACCATACCTGCTAAGGCGTGTTTCGTTGTCCTCGAGAATAAACTATTTAGTTATTTATTTATCTATCTAACATTGCATGGTTTTGGACAATCGAAGGTGGCGCTACTGTTCTGTACATTAGGCTTAATACCCGAGGTACAAATAAAATGTCCAGTGAACTCAACCTCCTCTACAGGGCCTTGGCACTTGCTAGTATTCAGGTGGGGCTTTAGTTCATTCAGTCTATGCAGCAAGTTATGAAGCTTTTCCTAATATGCAGTGGGGTTACTACCAATGACACTAACATCAACCATATCCGAAAAACATTTAAATAAATAAAAAATAAATAGTTTAGTCACAAAGTTATAGAGACACACCCAATCAGGTATGGTCAAGTTTTATAAGCACTTGTGTATCACGACGATATTTCGGGTGCAACGAAACGGTGCATGTAGACGGAGAGTATCATTTCCGTGCATGTGTAGGAAACAGTTGAAGTATGAGTCTAGTCGACTTTCCAGTATGTAGTTGTGGGCAGAGACATTATTCATTGGCGAGTCACATCCGCCACGTCGCATTGTTGTTAAACAGACGTTTATGGCTTATTATAGGGAGAACGCTTGCCAGGCGAAATCCCACCACGTCCTGCAACGCTGCCGTAAAGTATTTTGAATATTAATGTATAACTGGCAAAGCCGCTTGACGACTGATTTCATATTCGGTTATTCGTAGTCAAGTGGCTTCTAATTTCCTCTGTTAGTTGGGCAGATAATTTGAGCAGGGCCGCCATGATGGTTGCCGCCGGTTGAGGAGGGGAACAGCGCGAATAATTGTTTTGTTGTGTGTCCAAGTGAGCAAAAGTTCAAATTTGCTGCTTTCTGGGTTTTCAGGTGTATAATTTATGGAAGTATGAGGATGTTTCCAGCTCCTCTTACTGGACAGGGGTTGTGGTGATTGTAGTTGGATCCTTTTAGCTCCATGTAAGTCCTTGTCGGTTGTTACGTCCGCCTTGGGCGAAAACCGGTCCGAAGGTCAATCCCAGATCTCCATAAGTTCCAGACCTCGGAGAAAAGGGAAAGTGATGGACAACCGAGAGATGACCGCAAGAACAAACGTGGAGTTAAACATTGTTAAAGTCTTGTGTTACAACATTTGGAGTTGAGACAAAAGCATGTACACTGTACAACAATGATATGCTGGCGGTTCCTTTTAAATATCCTATAGAATCATTAGCCGTATGGGTAGTTTGCTAACACCTGCGTAGAGACAAGAGCGCTGTACCAGTAAGTAATCAACGAAGTATCGGTTTAGTACGAGCCAAAAATTGCGTGGGGAGGGAGCAAGGAGGGTTAGAATATTGTTGGTGATTGCAAGGTGCATGAACAGCAAGTAGCTGGAATAATACGATAGGGAGTGCAGAAAAGGGTAGTGAAAAAGTAATAGGTTGCCGCGAGAGAGATCTAACGGTCAGTTGACGGTAGGGCAGCGGAAAGTTTGGATGCAGATATCCTAAAGGCAAAATTGTTCTTGGGATAAGGATTGGCACCTAAAAAGCACTGGATAATCGCATATGCATGCAGCCTGTGACCACCAGATACTTCTAAACAGAAGTGCCGAATTTATGACGACCGACAGATGGTGGCGCTAGGAAAGACTATCAGTGGACAGATGTAGCCATTCCAATCGGACGCTTGGTCACTAGTGTATGCCTATATGGTCACTGAATGCATCAACAAGCCAGCGAAGGTAAGTGATACAGACATTCCAAGAGAATGTATGATAGAGAGACAAGGAGTGTATCCTAGCAAGCTCAAGATCTGCGCAGAAGGGACATGGAGCACACTGTGAATAGTTGCAGTAGTGAGGAAGATAAGAAGAGTGACCGATGGTGGCGCTAGGAGAGAGTATCAGTGGCCAGCAAAGGCATTCGGATTAAGCCTACTAATTACCATTGGATACCTACAGTGACAGAAGAAGTCAACCAATCAGCGGTGTGATGCAAACCATGCAATAGAGTAAGTTTTGGAGAGATAAGGAGTGACCCTTCGGGCAAAGATCTATGCTACCTACAATGACTCGCTGCAGCTGAAAGGTGGTGACCTAAGTAATACCAAGGACTGGTAATGGTACTAAGAGGGAGAGAGAGTATCGACGACTAGCAATGGCATTGGGGTGAAGCCTTCAAGTTGCTAGTGTATACTTTAAGTGTCCCAGCACATATCAACAGGCAGCAAATGTATGTGACGCACGTAGTCCCAGAGCGGAATAAAAGAGTGGCTTTTAGCTGGCTCCGGATCTGCGCAAAGACGGTTGGAGCCTACGAAGAATGGCTACTACTAAACAGAGGTGCCAGAAGTAAAACGAAGGACTGGTAGTGGTAGTAAGGGAGAGAGAGTAGGTACTAGGGGAGAAACATGGCGATAGAGTAATAACTTGCTACCAAGTTGCTTGGTACCACCAAGGCCCATTGGTAGCAACTTTTATGGATACAAACCGCCTTGCGTGAGGAAAGCAGTCAAAGGTCGGCAATCTAGAGCCAGTGGCATGTGGTAGTATGCACCGCGAATATCCAGCTTTGAGAAAAATTTGGCACTTGAAAGCCTAACCATCAACTCGTCGATTGAAGGCAGAGGGAGCTTATCGACCGTTACATGTCAAGTAAGCGCTTGACTCTGGGTGCCTTGCCGAATACAGCCACCATTCTTTTGAACGGTAAATAGCGGAAGAAACCATTCAGAACACTGGATGAGTTCTCCCAAGTCTTCCGAGACCATATTTTGCAAAGCTGTCGACAACGCCTCTCACTTGGCCAAAGGTACAGGCCTAGGTTTAATACGCTGAACGGTTTATAATCCACACTCAACCGGATGCGGTGCCTTGCTACTGGGGGTCTAGCATTATTCGGAAGAAAGATTTAGTTGACGCGAAATTAACGAAGGAAGGCTGACGCCAGCTATGCTTATCCGGCTGACTCATGGTGCTACGTTCAGTAAGGCGATGGCATTACGTCCCAATGGAGGCTTATTATCAGTATGAGGGACGTAAAAGTTAACTATAAATAAATAAATAAATAAAAAGGTGGTACATTCTCGGTATAACAAGACACACCTGTGAAGGCGTGATCAAAGATGCATACAAGCATAGCTTTGTTGAAATGATAAAACATTTCGTTTTAATGAAAGGTATAGCCGAAAAGATGTAGTCCAAACGAGGGAGCATTTTGTCAGGTAATAATCAGACCAAGGAACATAATGGCGCCGGGGCGCGTAAAAATCAGTCATAACTGTTGTGCCAAGATACATGTTGGGCGTGATTTCGCCATGTAGTAAGCCATGAGCACCTGATCCCAACAAAGGTTTTGGTGCAATCAATAAACATTAAGAAATCGGTGTGTGCTGTGCTCCATCAAAGCAATCTTCATAGTAAAATCAGTTGCACAGGTTGTATTTAAAAGTCTGAGGACTGCGTCAGTGTGAAATGTTCAACCGTGACTTTATTCCGTGGCGTGTCACATTCGCTACCTTACAGTGTTGTTAAGCGGATATTTGTGGCTTTTTGTAGGGAGAATGCTTGCCAGGCAAAACCCATCAAGTTCTGGCACACTGCCGTAGCTTTCGTTGAACAGTAGTGCTAGCTGGCTATGCAGCGTACAGACGCATTTTGCACTCTATTATTCGCAGTTGGTTGACTGCCAAATTCTTCCTTGGTTAAGCGATTGGCTTGGTAATGTACTGGCATTAGTCGTTGAAACCGGTCAATGATACAAAAGAGTCGCAGAGTAGAATGATGAATGGTTCAGGTGGATAAAAACATTGTTAATAGAGGCTGGCATTTTTGGTTACATATTTGTCCGGTTCGCAAACCGTGTCCAGCTATCCACCCTAGACTTTTCATGGGGATGATGAGTGCAGTTGTTCCTTGTGGCTGAATACGTCCATAGCAGGCGAAAATGCCATTCCTTTGTCAAATGCGGGATTGTTACGAGTTTCTTACTCCGCAAAATAAAATCGGAATTCCTTCAAATGTAAGCACTTGTAATTGTCTCCATGGTCAAGTGAAAACTCCATGAAAGGCCATCGGAAAATCCACGTATACGAGCGCAAAGCTGCCTGTGAAACGACATCGGCAAAGCTCCAGGTGATTGGAGAACCGGAATGTTCTTTCGGAAATGTAAGGCATCGAAACCAATTTTTGAACGCCGGTGAGAATAAGCAAGCTAACCAAGGCAATGAAGGTAATCAAGCCAGCATTGTTTGTCTTTCGTTGTGGAACAGGGGATCCATGTACATTTATTATTCCAGGGGACTAAAGTGTGACACTGTGAGTACGAGGCGAGCTAAATCCATTTGTTTAGACCCCATGAAAGTGGCATCTTCAGAATGGCGGAAATAGCTCCATTTAGAACGATGCGTGGGTTCTTCATCTTCCGGAGAAAAAATCTAGTGTTTAAGCTAGTTGGCTATTGAGAATGAGTCTGCCAGTCCCAGTGAATAACACTTCTTGTTTTGGCCGATGTATCTGGAAAGCTCGGGAAAAAGCGGGCAACGGACAATAGGCAGCCAAACAGACCGACAGCAATGAATCAAGGTGCACTATGGAAAGACTGGTTGCGCTTCTTTTTGTTTATAAGAAACTGAAATCATAACAAAACTAAGTATGGTGGACACCATCTGGCGTAGCTGCTGGAAGTCTAAGTAGAAGGATGTACAGTTAGCTGACTAAAATGTTGTTTGTAAAAATTATATGGCGCAACGGCAGTTGGTGACGCAGAATCTAGTTTCATACCTAGACAAATGGTTTTGTTTCCAACTTCAAACAACACGACGAATATCTGGCGAAAGCAGTTTGGGTTCTTGAATTGGTAACGAATGTAGAGTTTCGCATTCATTAACACAATATCTAAATTGTGCAGCAGTGACCGGCGAAGCTCCAGAGTCCTTTGTAGAATCAAGTAATGGCAGCCTTTCTTATTCCATTGGATAAGCTCAAGCCGCTCCTTAGCCTCTCTAGTTTAGCTGTTCATTTATCTCTTACCCGACGTAACGTCTACGCATTTTACACCCGCAAGTGTCCAGCTCTCGGACTAGTTTTCCCTGGCTCTATCCACTTCATGGTTATCTACGCACGACTTAAGTATCGACGCGCCGCCGCGCTTCTGTCTCAGGTGATATGATCTTCTCATTAACCTAGATGTATGCCTGCATTGTTCCTATTTACTGTCCTTACGTCCTTAAACCATCTTTAACTCCCTTCTGGCGACCTGCCTCATCTCTCCAGGTCAGCCCGCGGCCGCTCCTTAGTTTCTCCTTTTGATGTCCAGTCTTCCATTACACCCTGCAAGGTCTTCGACAAGTGCTCATGTAAAATTCCAACTCTATCACTGGCTTGCTCTGGCCCAGTATACCTTAGCGCCTTAACATGAGTTGAGTATCTGCGCGCCGCTGAGGTGCAGAATCTATGGTGCTGACGTAATTAACAACCATACGGTACACTTTCGCTCCTCCAGTTCGCTGTACCTCATCACTGAACTTTTCTTAGCTCCCTGCCGTCGAGCATACATAACTCAAGCGGTTACGGCACAGCCGCGACTTAATTTCTCATTTCTAGATGTGCATTTATCTCTTACTCGTCATGTCTCCGGACCTCGGACTAACTTTCCCTGACGCTACCTAACGGTACTATTATCTCAGCACCCTAGCAAGACCTGATACTCTGCGCGCTGTTGTACATTAGCCTGATATACTGGGACCTCCTCAACCACCCTAATGTAGGCTTACATTGAGCCTGTTCGCTGACTTTGCCTCAATTAACCTTTCTTAGCTTTGTTCTAGCCGTCAATCTTATCCCATCTGGTCAGCACAAGCCCTACCTTTGGCACATTTTTGGACGTTCATTTATCATGTACGGGTTGCTAGTTCTTCGACATTCGCTCATGTAGAAGTCCAACTCTCTCACTGGCTTTTCCTGGATCAGCATTCGTTAGTACGAATCTGTTAGCACCCTAGATTGACTTGTATCTGCGCGACGCTGGACTTATGTCTCATATGTTGTTACATACTCAGCAACCTTAATGTATACTTTCGTTCCGCACGTTTGCTTTCCATCATTTGATCTTTCTTAGCTCTCTTCTATGAAGCAGTCTTTTTTTACCTTACTGGCACAAATCCGCTCTTGCACCACTCCTTTCTAGGTGTTCGGTTTTCGTCTCGCAGCAACGTTTCTACTCATGCTTAAATAGGGGTCTTGCCCTCTCAGTCAGCCATAGCACTATTCTCTTAATACCCCCATGTCTTTATATCTGGATCCTCTGAACATGTTTACTCCGCGCTTGTGTCCTAGCTTTCCACTGCTTTTCGTTTTTGACCTTCGAATCTCTCTTCTCCATAGCTGATTATATTCTTACTCACATATTCTGCGCTCCCTTCTGAAGTAGGCTGGCTACCTGCCATTCATTCACCATTCATTCGCCGGCAGTCTTCTAACTCTCTAACCTGCCGACTCACGCAATTGTTACATCAAAGTAGACATCAGCATAGTAAGCACCTTGTGCTCACAACTTATCCACATTCATTGTCCTTACCGCCTTACTACCTAACAGACTTAAAGGTATTCCACGCATTTATTCGCTAGGTTTTAAGAATAGGGATCAAAGTACAGGCCCAAGTTAGTCTACAATGAGCTTTTCTTGACCTGCGTGTGGTCTCCTGCTGACGATTCCGCCTTAGAACTGCACTATGGGAATAGTAGACGCCACCACACAAGCACCCTGTAAGGGACAGTCGGTAGTCTAACCACCTTACATTGCCTCCATCACTGACGCATATGTTTTTAGCTAATCCTTTGCCGAAAGCTCAACACCGGGAAAGCCTCAGTCGGATCAGCCACACGCATCATGCGGATGCTAACCTTAGAATTCTGAATGCGAAAGGTATTTAGTCCGTACCGATTAGTACCTGACGGGTTTCGGTTCTCTCGCTGACACGTTGGTCCAAAGGCGGCATGGACCAATTGATACCTACAGCCCTCCGGCTTCTCTTTTTAAACGGCCACCTCGTCAACGTTTAAAATTTTCAACAAACAGTGCAGCCTAGCATGTTGACTGACAGGTTCGCAAACCCACAGGTATTCCACATACAGGCTGCAGGACAATGACGAAGCCATCCGAGCAGGCAAACTTCAATCCTCATTTCTTACCTACGCCTTCACTCCTAGTCTTCCGCTTTACCTTTCGTTACTTTAAAAATGCTAGACCACTGGGTCCGTGGAAAATGTAGTAGGCTTATGAGTTTTGAGTTACGCCTAGTAAAGGCATCCTACTAGACCTAAGCCTGGTATAAGATGTTGTACCCTATTGTTGCTGCGGATACACCTGAGATTATCATTAGAATTATCCAACACCGTTTATATACCTGCTTTAGATATACCTTTTTGTACCTTCACAGATGGCATTTGCTAGCTGGCCTTAACTAGTGCATTTTCGTTGAGCCCGAGCACCAGCTACTTTACGCCACCGTTTTCCACCCCTATCGGTATATATGCAGCAATATATATACCCTTTATCTTGTCGATAAAGAGAGCACTGTGAAAGTGCTAGCCCGAGAATCAATCATTTTGCTCTCCGCTTAGCCTCTCTTGGCCTCATATACTTAGCTTTATCTGGTATACATATGCCTATCACCATTGGCAAGGCCACTAGACAGGCATCCTGAAAAGCAGAGCCACTTCTTTAACCGAGTATGATAGTGGAACATTCGCATTTCCAGATTCCATTTCACCGGCAAGAAATCTGTCCGACGTCAAAGATGCCCCTGCCCTACTGGCTGGCTGGGCAACCAGAAATTTGGCCATTACATCGCCTTATCTCGGCCGCCTGTGCGTTACTTATCTTTTAGCTGGCTCCGAAGCCTGCCGTGCGTTATGCGTAATGTTGGGAGAACAATCAGCCCCTACTAATTTCTTGTTACTGTCCGACTCCTGATTTACGTCTTTGCTTAGGGTGCTAGAACCGCTGTTGCCAGGAAAACCACCAAGGAAATAGCTGGCGCGACAGTATAATACTAGCTAACATTAGCACCTGAATGAGCACCGCTGGCACTTGTTTCAGGACTTAAATTTGAAGAGAAACTGGTCAAGCTTAACCAAAGAGCTGTACAATAATGTGCATCAACACATGGGGCATAATAATCCCTTATGTTCGAGCAAGCTCAATCCCCAGATGTAGAGTTGGTAGTGCCCCAACAACGCAGGCCCAAATGGATTTCAAGCCCCAAAGCATTTTGCTAACTTTTCCGATACGCATCTCGTTATTATTATTGACAGACTCCTCTAGCTAGCTGGTTTTGAAGACATAGCCACCAGAATATAGAAAATCGGCTCTAAGAGATAAAACTTGCGAGGTTTAACTAAGAAATGTGTGCATTTTCAGGGCCAAAACGTCTCAAACGATCCTAAAGTCTCGTGTATTATTCAGGTAAACCTAGCTCACGCAGTCTTGATATACGCTTCTGAACCGTTTAGAGGCTTAGTAAATACTAAACTGTATACTCCTAGTGATTTATGTGGCTCAGTATCCACGGAAAATGGTACACGGAGGCATGCTGCCCGCGGGTTAATTATAAGTTGTCCTGAAGTCCCTTGCAGACATAATATTCCCTACTGGATATCTAGTGTTTTCGTGCAAAATTCTTGCTTATTTTCCTGAAGTTGCTATGTATGCCTGAAAAGTGTTGCTTTTCGCCCACCTACGTCGTACCTAATGGTTACGGGTATTAGGGCTATATAGAGCATTTCTAGATAGTTATGCCAATCTAGAACGTTTACCGCTTCGTCACGTTTTACATGTTCTTTTCATTTTTCTGAAATCTGCTTGTAAAGCAGAAAGTCAATTTTATAGAAAAAGTTATAACTTTATTCGTAGATCACCATCAAATTGCGAATGAATAATGGATTAATGCACGGCTTGCATTGTCTTTACTTTTAAATTATTCAGCGGTTAACACTTGGTTGTGTGGCTTATTTTTATGCTACGTTACGCAATATTCTAGCCTTAACAAGGTTCCTTTTGCTAAGTTATTCGGGTGAAAATTTGGCGCCAGAAATCAAATTCAGTACAAGGAACGGTTGGTTATACTTTCTGTCACTTTGTATTTTGCTAGTAAACTACGTTGCTTTAATATATCTCGTAACAAACCGGTTTTATGTTTAGCTGCATTTCTCAAACTTATTTTTAACCTTTGCGTATTCCTTATAATTCTGCCGCTCATACTTCTTCCCTTGTGCTCACTAATACTTGTAACGACTGAGCGTGCCGAAATAGTCCAACGAATATAAAGTAAAGTGGTGGTAAGTTGGAGCCTGGTTCCAAAGAATGCCCAAACAACTACGGCTCTGCGCAACCTTCACAACCAAGAAACTTAAGGGGCTCAATATCTGAAGGAACCAGAGGCATTTCAATCTGGGCGCCTACGACCCCATCAGCTGTATAACAAACAATGCCAGTGCATTTGTAATTGCCAAAGAGGAACATATACTCACATTTTCCTACTCCCATGCAAGTCCATAGGATTAATGTACACATTGATCTGACCCCATAAGGGCGCAGCCGAACAACCTCCTCGTGGTGCCAGTTGTGTGGTTCGGGCAAATCCCGTTCCAGCAAATAGTTCGGCGGCAGTGTTCCAGGATGTGGTGCGAAGTCGTTTGACTGCGAATAACCGAGCGTAAAATCAGTCGGCTAGCTGCGTTGCAAGTTGTACACTAATGTTCAAAAGTATTTAAGGCAGTGATTCAGGACGTGGTGGGTTTTCGCGTGGCAAGCGTCCTCTCTATAACTAGCCACGAATGTCCGTTTAAACACACTACAACGTGGCGCACGTGACTAGCCACTGACTAAAGTCACCGTCCCAACTACATACTGGCAAGACGACTAGATTCATACTTCAATCTTTTCTTGTCACATACGAGCATAACATACTCTCTGCTGGCTAGCCGAACAACCTCCTCGTGGTGCCAGCCGGGTGGTTCGGGTTAAACCCGTTCCAGCAAATAGTTCGGCGGCAGCGTTCCAGGACGTGGTGGGTTTTCGCCCGGCAAGCATTCTCCCTATAAAAAGCCACAAATGTCTGCTTTTCAACACTGTGACGTGGCGGATGTGACTCGCCACAAAATAAAGTCACTGGCCCGTGGACATCCGGAAAATGGTATCCAACTCACGGATGTCAATCGCTTATTCACACATTCATACCGATAACAAACACTCAAAACTTTTGCGGCACATTCAAAAATACAAGCTACATTCGTAGACAATTGCATACGTATATACACCCATACACTTACATTCACTGTTTTGCCAAACATGTACTGTTTGTACATTTTGATCACACTATGTTAGCTAAACATGGTCATGCCTGTACAGGTGTGCCTCGCATTGTTGAGAATAAAAGTTTATTTATTTATTTATTTATTTATTTATAACGGCTTGAATTTTTGCACTATGCGTCGTGAACCTAAAGTACCGTCATGCATTGACAATTATAACTTACAGGATTACTTCTTCGATCTCTTCAGCCTGTACCACTTTCAGCCACTGCTAATTACATACATAGCAACGTGTCAGCTGCGAAAATAACCACTTGTATATTTTGTTCATGCCTGATTTTGGTGTGCGTCGATAAATTGGAGAATAAACCATTTAGCTATTTATAAATGGCTCGGGAACGACAGACCCGAGCAAAAGGACTGGTCTTCTGGTAATTCAGGCAGATTTCACTCTTTCAGGACATGAATTATCCTTTGCACGATGTTCAGCATTTCCACAACGGCAACACTTATTTCTGACTGCGGATCGCATCAGCAAGCTTGTAGCAACCAAACGGTCAATTTCAGTAGCTCCTGGGTTAGAAAGGAAAATTTGGTTATGTGCCTTGCGTGCGACCTTCGCGCGAGCCACCTCACATTTCCTGTCTCTGTGAGCTTCTCTGCGTCCTATATTACGAGGCTTTCTGATCCGAGAATCCGTGAGACCAGAATTCAATTGTTGTATCAGCATAGTTCCTTTCACATCTTTCTCGTGAATGCTGCGGTATTCACACTTTCGAACAGAACAAAATAGAGGGAAAATAAATGCATCCACTGATTGACGAGGTGCTTGTTTCAGCGGCAAAAATTGTACCGAGAAGTATAGGTGTTCACTCAAACACCCGTGTTTCTCGAGGGCCGATAGCCCTCTGTCCACGTGGGTTTCTCCATATATATGGTTGGTGGTATCCGGTTTCGGATTCGCCTGTCACTGTGGCCAGCCGCGGGACCACTGCGACTACAGGGGGACCACGGGTGGATGGCGCTGCACCACCCACAGCTCCATCCACACACCTCATATCCAGTGTAAATCCGAAGGAACAAGACCGGGAGGCACGCGGATGGAAGCCACGTTTCATCAACGCAGCAGGCCCACACTTCTTCACAGGCAAACACAACCACACTGTATTTGGGGAATCAAGTACACACAAGGCGGTGGCTGGACCGTAGTCCACTCCACACTGAGTGCATGGAACCACGCTTTGATCCTAACACGACCACAAAGACCGTGCACCCTGTCCCTCCAGCAACCACTAACTGTCTCCTGGAGCCATTATGGACGAGGTAGCGGGTAATAGACAGGTAGGCACCTTGTCAACATGCACATCAAACGCATCCACACTGGGGATCTCAAACAACAGCCAAACACTTGAGGGAGAGAAAGAGAACTAAAGAATATAACTCGATTGATGCATAAGGAAACGGTGACATAAACCTTAAGTTAATGAGCATATAAAAGGTTGTTTACAAACGAATCCTAGATAAGTTCAAGAGGTCAGAAGGTATACTTTACGGAATGCCACGAACACAAAAATGCTATGGAAATCGCATACAGTTGGCTTAAGCGAGGCGTGCAAGTTAGTGGAATAGAGTACAGGTAGACATTTATATGAGAAAGAAAAGCATTTAGGCAAAATTGAAAAACCACCACCAGAAATAATGAGACATAGCATGCAAGCACGCGGTTAGTAAAAAGAATGCAGCGTATCTACAGACGCTGCGCCGGTTTTGAATACTTCTCTGCAGGACCCGTCGTCGCTTCTGTAGTGGTCCCGAGTGGCCTCGCGCATGGCTCACTAGACACAAGACATTAGACATTTATAGGAGAAAAAAGGCATTAGGACAAAATTGAAAACCCACCATTTGAAATAAAGAGACTTAGCATGCAAACACGCGGTTAGTAAAGCGAATGCAGCGTACCTACAAACGCTGCGCCGGTTCTGCCTATGTTCTCTGCAGATCCCGTCGTCGATTTGGTAGTAGTCACGAGTGGCCTGGCTCATGGCTCACTAAGCGTGCCTGACTAAGGCACTCGCGACCGCATGTTCTACAGCACCATGCACTTGATGTCGATGGAGTAAAATTCATCGGTGTTTGCCGCTTTCGCAATTGCCGCTTCTTCTCTGCATGCATGAGGGCTTTCTACCGCACTTCAGCAACTGCTTTTGTGATTCGATCGCGCCATACACGCCTATCAACTGCCTTCGATTCCCATGACTTGCAATCAAGGTTAGAACGTGTGAGGCTCACTTTACTCATATCCTGGTAACGTAACTGGATTCCCCACGTGCCGCTTCCCAATATTCAGCTGACCGTATAAGTTGTTTCGGTATTCCCGTTGAATCCATACGGCTCACATGACCGAACCAACTCAGGTGTCTCAGTAAAAGTATGCAGTCCACTGCATACATCCCACTTCGGCGCAACACTTCCGTGTCTGCGACTCTGGCGCCCCAACCGATCCGCAAAATTCGTCGCAGACACTTCTGATGGAACCGCTTGAAATATCGCATATCCCGACGGTACATCGTCCAAGTTTCACTGCCGTATAGAAGAACGGACAGCACCATGGATTTGTACACCATCAGCTTCGTGCCAATGGTAAACTGATGGTTGTTCCACACTCGGTACTCAAGCTTCCCGAATGCCCCTCCTGCCTTCGACACGCGGATACGCAGCTCCCAGTGCAGCTGCTGATCAGTCGACATCACACTCCCAAGGTAACTGAAACGAGAGGTGGTTTCCAATACTTCAGCACCAATGCTGCTTCGCGGCAATATTGAAGATTGCACCTCCGTTGAAGGCTGAACGGGACACACAGTTTTGCCTGTGTTGATGGTGAGCCCGAATTTGGCCGTTGTCGAAGCCAGAGCACTAGTCATGTGCTGCAACTCATCCGCGCTGTGTGAAAACAACGCACAGTCGTCAGCAAATAGCAACATACGGATAGTTGTCCCACAAACTAGAGTCCTCGCACCGAAACGACGGATGTTCAGCAACCCACCATCAATACGGTGCTCCACACGAACACCGTAAGCACAAGCCGCATCAAAAGCACAAGACATCATTGCATGAAGATATATATTAAACAGGGCAGGAGCTAAGACACAGCCTTGCTTCACACCAGAGACAACTGCAAAGTCATCTGAGGTCTCTCCACTCAGCTGCACCCGCGCTCGCATACCACTGTGCAGACATACAATTAAACTTACAAACTTACTCGGCTAGCCGAACAACCTCCTCGTGGTGCCAGCTGGGTAATTCGGGATTTTCCCGTTCCAGCAAATGGTTCGGCGGCAGTGTTCCAGGACGTGGTGGGTTTACGCCTGGAAAGCGTTCTCCCTATAAAAAGCCACAAATGTCTGTTTAACAACACTGCGACGTGGCGGATGTGACTCGCCACAAAATAAAGTCACTGGCCCGTGGATATCCGGAAACTGCTATCCAACCCACAGACATCAATCGCTTATGCTCACATTCCTGAGGATAACAAACAGTCAAAAATGATCCGGCATATTCAAAGACACAAGCTACATTCATACAAAATTACACACGTATATACACTCACACTGTTTTGCCAAATATGTACTTTTTGTACACTTTTGATCACACTATGTTAGCTAAGCATGATCATGCCTGTAAATGTGTGCCTCGCCTTGTCGAGAATAAAAGTTTATTTATTTATTTATTTATCCAACACCAGTCACAATTCCGCGCGGTTCACCGTAGCAAATGCCTTGGTGAAATCAACAAAAAGCGAGTAGAATGGCTGGTGTCGTTCTCTGCACTTCTCTTGCAACTGACGAGCCGCAAACACCATATCTATAGTGCTACGACCGGAACGGAATCCACACTGCTCCTCCGCCACGTTCGGTTCCACAACCTGACTGACGAGGCGATTGAACAGGATTCGGGTAATCACCTTGTCCACACAACTCAACAAGGTAATGCCACGATAATTCGTGCAACATTGCTTGCTCCCTTTGCCCCTGTACAGTGGTAGCACAAGGGCATCCTTCAGCTCAGGGGGCACTGCCTCCTCAATCCACACGCGTTGCACCAAGTGGTGCAGCGCAGTCACCAACGCGGGTCCGTTGTGTTTCAATACTTCAGTCGGGATCAGGTCGGCTCCGGCACACTTGACGTTTAGCAGCTGAGCAAGTGCTTTCTGCGTCTCCTTTATTGTCGGCGTATCCGTCAGATCCGCCTTCACGTCGTGCTGCTTCAGGCAGTTCAATTTAGGCCAGTCGATCTCTGAATGGTTGTTCAAGATACAGTCAAAGTGTTTTTGTCAGATCTGCATTATGTCTGCAGTCTGTTCGGGTAGTGCCTGAACTACCATCGATCGGCGTCTTCAGCGGCTCCAATCTCGGTCCATACACCGCCTTCAAGGAGTCAAAGAATTCCTTGTGTTGACGGCGTTCGGCGTATCATTCTGTTTACTTTGCCTTCTCCGTCCACCATGCATTTTTAATGCGACGGAGCTCTCGGGTCAATTGCCGTCGAAGTTTGCGAAACTGACTTCTCTTCCCCAAGTCACTGGGGTCTGCCACATGTGCAGCAAATGCTGCATTCTTCTCCGACACCAATGCGCCGATCATCGCATTGTTGTCATCAACCCAATCACACCGCTTACAGTTTGTGCGTCCGATGGTCTCCTCGGCAGCAGCTCTCACCTGATCGCGAACGGGGTGCCACAGGTCGCTCACTGTGGCTATGCCTTCCACATCACACAGGCGTGCAGCCATCGCCTGCACCAGCTCAGTGCGTTTCGCCACAGTGCCAAGGAAAAGAATGTTAAATTTACGCCGATTCACGGTGGGAGTGCAATACATAGATTTACAAAAATATATGTACAGTTTGGTCCGCACCAACTTGTGATCAGTGTCACACTCGGCTCCACGCAGTAAAAGTGTCATGCGCACTTCACGCATATCACGCTGACGTACGATGACATAGTCGAGCAGGTAAGCGTGACCACTCCGTGGGTGCGTCCAAGTTGCTATATCACTCGCACTCAGTGCAAACCGAGTGTTCGTGATCGTCAGGCCGTGAGTGGCACACAGTGAGAGCAGCCTGCCGCCGTTCGCATTCGCTAAACCGATGCCATGTGGACCGATAATATCTATCCACGCCATGCATCACGCCCAACGCGCGCGTTGAAGTCACCCGGCAGAAACAGTCGGTCGCTCCTCGGCACAGACCGTATCACGGAGGATAGCTCAGTGTAGAACTGATCACGCATGTCATCAGGATAACACATGGTCGGACCGTACGTGCTTATAAAAGTAGCAAACTTACCTCTTCCGATTCGTAGGCGAACAGTCATCAGTCGCGCGCTGATGCCTGCTGGTTCGCCTACGAGCTGGCCATGGAAGCGATCGGATATTGCAAATCCGGCCCCATGTTCACGTGGTGCTGAGGCGGCGTCGCCCACCCAGTAGAATGTGTAGCCAACACCTGCTTCGTGCAACTTACCTTGCTCAGCGAGCCGATTTTCACGGCGCGCCGCAAAATCGCTGTTCTAGCGCGCCAGCTCCATCGCGACCAGTGCAGTGCGTCGCTCCGGGCGCTCGCTGGAGTTCCGGTGCAGTAGTGTGTGCACGTTCCAGCACCCGATGCTGAGTGCTTTGCGCGCAGGCATACGATTGCATTGGTGGGCAATCGCACACGAGGTGGTCGTTGTGCTTCGGAGGTTTGCTTGAGGGACTCCGCCCGGAGCCTTTGGCTCAATGGCCTGACCTACAAGGCAGTGGGGAGCGGATCCAGCTTGAGAATGTGATTGCAGAGACAGATGGGGCTCTGCTTGACGGCCATCACACGCAGCCTTGGAGGTACTGGAAACATTATTATATGTTTTGCGACCGTAATTGGATACGCACCTACGACTACGGCCAGACGCAGGTGGGTTTCTGGCGGGTTTGCACCAATTTGACCAGGGGCTGCCTGGCTTGAGGCGGGCAGTAGCAAACCATTGAACACCCGGAGGTGTCCTCCCACCGTCAGAGGCAATGCGTGGCAATCGTGCTCTACGCCAATCCAGCTGTGAGCTTATAACCCGTAAACCTGTTGTCTCCCATGGCTAGGTTTTACGGGAAGTGGGCCATCGACCAATTCCTAACCTCCGAAGAGGATGGACTAGCATACTGCCAGGGCGTCCACACCTGACAGGAGAACGACTCGGGTCCTCAGCCAAAGCCTTCGATTAAATGAACACCCAAAAGGCAGCGGGTCTAGCACATGGTCAGTTAGCCGACTCATGCGGACTGGTGTCCTGGATCTTAGCAGGGCGAAGTGCGAAATCCAACTCCCACCCACTGGCCACGAGGAGGCGCCCAGGACAAGAGACTATGGCGCAACAGTAGCAGCAGTGGGTAGACCATCCGTCAGGATCTAGCCACCACCAGCCTCAGCGCACCATAGGCTCTCCCTATATATATATATATATATATATATATATATATATATATATATATATATAATCTGGATGAGAAAGCGACCACTTTAAGTTTATAGGCCTAAGAATCAGGTATTTCTCTTTCCACTTATTCTCTTTTGGCGCCATCTATTTTGACTTACGTGAGTTTTAGGTATGCCTATTACTACTGTTAACACTGGCAGACGACAACGAGATACTCAACTCCCCTTCTTCAACCGCGGCGAGTGCTACATTTGGTAACCTACGCAACTCCGATCAACTTCATGTGCATCCAGGCTGTTGTGTACCTGCTACATCCCTCAGACTTTTGCCGTCGGTCCGGATAAAGAGGCCAAATAGTCTATTGATTTCTACCCCGCAACCTGCGCATTTTTCAGACCAGGTGGGTGAGCCGAGACAGATTCATCCCGTCACCAAACTCCTCGTCGCCCAACTACCAACTGTAAACTCTTCACACTCACTTACAACTACTGCAGATAGCGAAGTAACCATCAACGGCTTCATCTCGTCATCCGTAAAT
The DNA here is from genome assembly GCA_944474145.2 of Dicrocoelium dendriticum. NCBI lineage: Eukaryota > Metazoa > Platyhelminthes > Trematoda > Plagiorchiida > Dicrocoeliidae > Dicrocoelium > Dicrocoelium dendriticum. Next base: position 87,190,742 of record OX104064.1, read on the forward strand.
CTAGTAGACCCCAAGTGTACTTTCTCACTTCTACTTATAACTGCTAGGTCCCTAAACAATACATTGCATATCTTGCGTCCGCTGTCTGTCCTCGTCGACCATGATGCAATACTTGTCAATGAAACATGGTTTTCCCCTTACGCTTCAGAAGAGGACTACTCACTTCCTTACTATCCGCTGTTTACGCAGTCTCGGGTGCATAAACGAGGGGGTGGGTGCGTCATTTAGGTTAAACATACTTACCCAGTAAAAATGTCAGAAATCATGAATGCGGCTGAGGTGATGGATTCAGTATGGATAACGGCTGATATCCTGGGATCGACGGTTTTGTTTGGGTGTGCTTATAGACCACCTGATCCCTCAGTTAAGGGTGACAACGCACTTATGGATACTTTTGCGCAAGCGTCAACATTTTCCTGCGAATACAAACTGTTTGCAGTATATTTCAACCTGCCTGAGTTAAAGTGGCTCTCACCTGCTGCAACAACTGAGTATGCTGGCCTACTAGCATGTAGACATTTAGACGGCTGGACGCAACATGTATCTGCTCCAAGCAGGGCGGAACATATTCCTGACCTAATATTTGCGCTCGGCATCCCATCAACGCGAGTGGCAGTCGGCCGGGAATTTCCGGGTAGGGAGCACAGATTAGTGCATTGCTCGGTTTGCTTAAAGCAACCTAATGCCCACCCAACAGAAACAGACGCAGTCGTGGTATACCGCCCGATGCTACTCGTCAACTGGACAACCTATGCCTACTCGTCCGATCAAGAAATTGGGATGCATTCTTTATGTCTGATTCTGTGGCTCGTTCGGCTGAGCTGTTTATGAGGAAATACCGTACCGTCTCGACTCTCTAGTTTCCGTGTCACATTTAATAAGGCAGTCATGTAAAAGTGTGACCCAAACCCGAATGCATAACAGAATGCGGCAGCTTAGACGAACTTATAACAAAACCTTCAATTTTGCCCACATCATGAGAGCGAACGAGATTGCACATAAGTTTTTGGCCAGAGCCAAGCAGTAGCAAACCAACCAAGAAATATATGCACTAAATAGTGCAAACAGCTAAGAATCTCAGCTGGCTGTTGCGCTCTCGGACCCCTAACTATGGACGACAGATATCTACCCTAAAGATCAGTCCCATCGCAACTTCTAGTGACGCAAGAATTTTATGTGAAGTCTTCAGCTCCCATTTTAAAGGAGCGCTGTGTTTAGAAATAGGTTCAACCTTTCAGGCCCTGCAAGTATCTGTTAGCCAGTCCGTGGGCTCTGTACAGTTTGACATAAATAGTGTCCGTTCTGCGATTTCAACTACCAAACCATCCAGAAACTCTGGTCCAGACGGAATATTGCCCAGCCTACTAAAAATTGGTGGTGAAGATCTCGCTATGCTTCTTTTGAAACTCTTTACCTTATCAATGTAAAAAGGTCAATGCACGACCGCTTGGAAACATTCTATCACTATGCCAACACATAAGGGCGGTAGCCTACAGGAACTTGGTAAATATCGCTCAATAAATCACACCTCTATTATCTGGCGCGTAATGGAGAAGTTGATTAAAAAAGTCCTCATGACTCACCTTCATGCAGGCGCACACATAAATGAATCTCAGCACGGGTTTCTAAGTGCTCGGTCTTGTGTAACCTGTCAGCTGGACTTCCTTAATTTATCACCAAAGCCATTGACTCTAAGCTTTCAGTTGTCATTTTTTACCTTGATATGCAAAAGGCGTTTGAAAAGGAACCACACATGCGCCTGATGCATGAGGTAAAGGCTTACCGGGTAGACAGTCCTCTATTAGACTAGCTGGGTTCCTATCTAATAGGACGTACGCGGCCTATTAAGGTTGGACAAAGTGTATCAACCCCGACCGCCGTCCCCAGTGGTGTGGTGCAGGGGAGCGTCCTTGGCCCTACCCTATTTTTGATTTATATCAATGACCTCTGCAGAAGTTTGCAACACGGTCGCTCCTTTATCTTTGCTGACGACGTAAAAGTTGTCTACGTTTTCCCCCTGTTAAGGAATTATCCGCAAGTAATTATATCCGTGAGGATCTTAAAGCACTTGAAAAGTGGTGCAAACTCTAGCAAATGACCTCCTCCGCTCAAAAGTCTAACGTCATGACCTACAAAATTTTCTATACCTGCCGCGTCCCTAACAATAAACGGCCTCACCATCAAACAGAACGCCATGACAACAGATCTGGGCTTGCGCTACTCCATGAGCCTCAACTTTGCAGAGCAAGTTCATTATCAAGTGGCAAGGGGTAACGGATTATCGTTCCAGATACGCCGTTACATAAAAACCGCAGATGCAAGGCTAGAAATTTATAAGAGCCACGTCAGGCCACATCTGCAATATTGCTCTTTTATATGCAGCGACCTACGGAAGTCGGACCGTGTTCCGCTGGAAAAACCTCAGCGACGCTTCACGAAGATTTGACTCTATCACAGCAAGCGCTGCGTTACCGATAAAGGTGTTGTAAGCGACAATTCGCTTTGAAGGGCCTTGAGCCAACACGTAGCCAGCCAGTCAAAGAACAAGAACACTGGACAAGATGACGGTACTAACAAACAATCAGGAAGCAATAATATTACAAACCTCAATGGTAGCGCTTCCACTAAACGCAGTTTCAAAAGAAATACAATTCGGTCCGAGAACAACAAGAAAGGGTTCAGATCGTCAATGCGATACAGAATACAGAACACTGGTTATATAGGACAAGTGAAGTCCATGCGATTGGTCAAACACAGACCGGATGAAGGCCGGATGCGTGAAATGTGAGTGTGTGGGATGATAAGTACATTGCTCATGATCAGTGAGAGGATAATTGAGGTGATTGTTGCCGTAGTAAGGGCAAAGATAATTGAGGTGATAGTTGCGGTGGTAGTGGCAAAGCTAATTGTGGTGATAGTTGCGGTGGTAGTGGCAAAGCTAATTGAGGTGATAGTTGCGGTGGTAGTGGCGAAGATACTTGGGGGTGGTAGTTGCGGTGTCAATGGCGAAGATAATTGTGGAGGGGGGCGATAGTTGCGCTCGGAGTAGTCCACACTTGATGGTTGGCGGATGGCGGAGTTGAACACAGCGCATGGATAATCCAACACTCCCACCAATTTCGGACAGAAATTTCACTTCGGGACTTTGTGGTACTCTGGTTTACCCTAACCTGCTCTATCCACTATGGAGAAGAGTAGGACTTACAACGGTGCGCCTAAACTTCTCCACTTCGGTCTGTTGAACTCACGGTGGTCCTCCCTGAGGCAGCAGGTCCAAAAACCCACCTCCCACTTGCGGAGAGTCAACAGCCGGGACTGACCCCTTACCCCATTCACTGCCTTCGATAAGACAGATCTTACTAACGTCGTGCTCAACCACGTTCCCCTTTATTCTAACCGACACTGTCCTTACTAGCCGTCCTCGGAGGTCTTACAACTCTTAACCACTGCTAAAGGCCAGCTATCCCGGCACAGTGAATCCGAAGTAACTAAAACCACATCTCCAGGCCTAAAGTTGCGTTGTACTTTCAGCCACTTTTGCCTCAGGTGCATTAATGTGAGATATTCCTTGCTCCACCGTTTACAAAATAGTGTGGCCAGGTAGTTAGCTTGTCTCCACCATCGTGTATACCTGTTACAAAGCGTTGCTCCTGATATTCCCTCTGTATTCGGTCTTAGTAACAGCAAATCATTAGGCGTGAGAACTGGTTGGTCAAGAGAGTCTGTCGTCAGCGGGGTAAGAGGCCTACTGTTAATGATGCGCTCTGCGTCGGTGAGAAACGTAGACAGGGTTTCGTCGTTGAGGGTCTGTTCTCCTGCTATGGAAAGCAGCACTCGTCGTACTGATCTGATCATCCTTTCCCATATACCTCCACGGTGACTAGCATGGGGTGGATTAAAATGCCACTGGACCCCTTTGCTTAAGAGTTTGTCATTTATGTTAGCCTGGGACCAGTTTTTTAGTATTTGGCGCAATTCGGCTGCGGCACCAATAAAGTTTGTGCCGTTGTCGCTGTATATTTCGTCCGGGGTGCCTCTTCGTGAAATGAACCGCAGTAGGCACATAATAAATGAGTCGGTGGTCAAGGAGTGCGAAACCTCGAGATGCACCGCCCTCATTTGTAGACAAGTGAATAGACACCCATACCGTTTTTCTTGCTTTCGACCGTGTTTGATGAGTATAGGACCAAAGTAGTCAATTCCAATGTGTTTGAACGGATGCCATCCCTTATCAACCCTGGCTGCTGGCAACGGTGACATCATCTGTTGATCAGCGGTTGCCAACTGTTTCCTACACGTCCAACACTTACCGATCACTCGCTTGACAGCAGATGCCCCTTGCACAATCCAATACTTCCGACGGATGCTTGACAATACCTGAGAGACCCCAGAATGACCCTCAGCGAGGTGATAGAAGTTAATCAGTGTCACTGTTAATGCATGCTTGGCAGGCAAAATCATCGGATATTTTGCCAGGGAGTCAGAGGCAGAATACGCTAATCTACTGCCGACACAGAGTATACCATTGTGTAGAATGGGGCACAATCGCTTCAAAGTCCCTTCCACCAGCTTTGTTGCACATGCTCCCTTTCCTACACATGCGCTGATACTCTTTATTTCCCGGGCATAACAGTGCTGCTGTACTAACCGAACAACATCTCTTTCTGCCGCAGAAATTTCGGTTAGGCTAAGAAGCCCCAGTGGTATCGACTGCTTTGTGCCGTTATTTAACTGGTATCTGATAAACATTTTGAATCGAGACAGCCAAGCCACCGATTTCAATAGCTGGAGCCAGCTAGAGTACCTTCTGATCAACATATGTAGAGGGGGCTCTTCGGATACCGCCAAAACATGGGCTATCGTGCGTTTATGTTCCACACTATCTGGTGTAGGGAAGGATTTTATAGATGCAGGCCACTGGAAATCGCAACCCCACAGGAATTCAGGCCCAGAGAACCAGTGCTTCAACCGAAGGCTTGAAGACACGCCACGCGACAACAGGTCGGCTGGATTGTCTTCCGACTTTACGTGCCCCCATTGATTTGGTGATGACACTTCATGGATAGCCGACAGGCGATTCGCGATAAACGTACTGAACCTAGTGGACAGGTTATTTATGTAATACAATACCACCATAGAATCTGTCCAAAAAAGAGACTTCTCGAAATTAATCTTTGACCCTCGGGTCACATCTTCAAACACGCGGATGGCGAGCTTGGCCGCTGTTAGCTCTAGCCTGGGAATGGACACGGATTTCAGGGGAGCAACTCTAGATTTCGCATACAGCAGACAACAATGTATACTTGTGCCTGAATTGCCGAAACGTGCATAGGCGACCGCTCCGTAGCCCTTCTCTGAAGCGTCGCAGAATATGTGAAGTTGTGGCGGCTGGGTTCCTTGGTAGCATCCGAGTACACATCTCGGTACCTTTATGGTACCTAATTCTCGCATTCCTGTCAACCAATTTTCCCATACAACTTCATCTGTTTTGTCGATAAGCTGGTCCCAGCCGAGTTTATCCCTACACAACTTCTGTAAGAGGATCTTGGCGGGCATGATACTTGGAGCAACCAAACCAAGGGGGTCGTACATGGAGGAGACTACGGACAAAATCGATCTTCGTGTCTTCGGCGCATCCTTTACTGCGAACCTGAACAAGAAGGCGTCCTCCACCGCATCCCATTCTATGCCTAAAGTTCGTTGCACCTGTTTAGCTTCTCCGATATACTTGATCGGGCTTGCAATTTCAGTGGCTGGCAAAGTCTCAAGCACCACCGCACTGTTAGAAACCCACTTTCGAAGCTTAAATCCAGCTTTGCCAAGTAATTCCTGAATTTGTACAACAAACCGTACCGCTTCAGCGACACAAGGCAGTGAAACCAAACAATCGTCAACGTAAAATCCGTTCATGACGGCGTCTGACACACTTCTGTCATACCGATCACCCCACTCTTCCGCTGTTCGGCGCAAGGCGAAATTGGCACAAAAGGGGGATGACGTCGCTCCAAATGGATGGGCGGTCATCTGATACTCCAGCGTATCCAATTCAAAATCACTGTCTCTCCACCACAAGAAACGCAAGGCACCCCGATCATTCTCTGGCACCTTCACTTGCATAAACATTTCCTCAATGTCCGCAACCACTGCAACTCTGTTGTTTCTGAAACGCATCAGAACCCCTATGAGGCTAGAAGTGCTGTCCGGACCTTGTAACAATTGATCGTTTAGGCACAGGCCTTTGTACCTTGCAGCGCAATCAAAAACAACCCTCAGCTTATCGGGTTTTTTAGGGTTTATCACAGCGTGATGAGTTAGGTACCACCTTGGAGCATATCGGGATTCCAACTGATTTGTTGGAACACGCACCGCATACCCTTTGCTGATGGTAGCCTCGATGGCTGTGGTGTACCTTTCACCGAGTGGGCGGTTGGTTATCAAACGTTTTCGCAAGCACTGTAGACGCCGAAACGCCATCTCGTAATTATTCGGCATCCGGACCGGCGAATTTCTCCAAGGAAGACCAATCTCAAAATGACCGTTTACCAAATGCACCGAATTTTGCGCAATAGACAAGGCGGCGTTATCTTCTACTGAAGGTGCATGATCGCCTACATCTACACGAGAAAAGTCGTTGTTGTACAATCTATCTAACTGTTCTTCAACTGTCGGCCGACTAATATGGCAATATTGTACGGAATCAGTGGCAGTCCTGACTTCTCCAACTGGGCCTAGCAACGTCCAACCGAGTAAGGTTTGCACAGCAAATGGATGATTTCTATCCCCAAGACATTGCTCTAAATGCCAGAGTGCCTCTGGCACGTTAGCACCTAAGAGTAATCGGATCCGACTATCCCGGATTTCCTCAAATGGTATATCCGCCATGTGTGGCCACTGGCGCGCCAAATCCCTCTTCGGGGTTATAATGGGTTCCAAGGGCACGCTTGGCAAGCAGTAGGCCTGCCTAACAGAAATCGAACCAGTGCCATCTAAGGATGACAAAGTGAAACCTACGTAACCCGCTTCGGTCGAGGATGTGCCCGACATCGTCGTGAATTCCAAACGACTTGGTGTGACCCCGATGCCGGCTTCTTCCATAAGTCCTTCTTCTACCGAAGTTACATTCGAACCTGTATCTAACAAGGCATGTGTTTCCAATAATCCTCTTTGGCTTTCTATACGCACAGGTACCACTCCCAAACACACCTGCTGCTTTGCAGTGAAGGTAGCAGTGCAAGTGTTTGCTACGGTTGGTGGTCACTTGTCTGGACTCTGAGTGAAGCAGTGGATGATGGCGCCCTCTGCAATCTGGCACATTATATTCTTTACCACTTTGACAGGTGGTAGATCTGTGACCTGTTTCTAGACACCTGAAACACCCACCTCTGGACTTCATGAGCATCCACCTACTAGGAACGTCCAAAGACAGAAAACTACGGCACGTGGCCGTGGCATGTTCACTACCACAAGTCAAACACGCTGTTTTAGGAGAGGCACCCTACCAGGTGTAGAGAACATGGCTGCGATCGTTTCTTCCGTTCTCTACGCGCGGTGGTCTGGCATCCAAATGATGTCGAGACGCATTAGACGAAGAGATTTGGCCGAATCTACTTCTCGCAACTCGAGATTCCGCGGCAACGAAATCAGCCAAGTCCTTAAAATCGACCTCCCGTCCATCATGCGTGATCGAATCTGCTACCCTTGCCCACCGGGCCTGAAGGCTGCTCGGTAAAACACGCACTACTCGTTCAATCGTTGCAATGGAATTCAAGTCCGCCGTAAAGTTCATCTGCGACAGAGCGATGTAGCAATTTTCCATTTTCATGGACAATTTACTCCATTCATCTGGGTTGGCAGAGAGTGGCATCAAGCCAGTCATGAGACCATCAATTAACGATCTGGCTACGACATGGCTTTCTCCAAAGAGTTCAAGGAGAACCTTTCTCGCTCTATCGTAGGCCACCGAGGGAGGAAATATCACACATTCACTGATGGCCTCCTTGGCATAGCCAGGACAATAATGAATCAAATATAGCAGTCGCTGGCCACTGTCACACACGCGGCTTTCGACGTAGTATTCGAACTGCTTTACAAATTTCCAATACTTAGCAGGGTTACCGTCGAAATATTATAGTTCAACCTTTGGCAGATCTAGCTGTAGGCACTGCTGTGACACTAACCTACCCCGATTGGCTCTGTGATCGTACGCCTCGGTTGTCGACAACTGACACTGATCAACAAAGGCGCCTATACCCTGATTCCTCTCACCAGAACTAGGGGCCGATATCACTTTAAGATTAGAGTGGACATAGCTTTCTTCCAATTCTACTCGAAGCTTGGCCATTTCTAATTCAAGATCTACTAAATGCTTCTGCTTATCCAAATCTGACTGTCTTTTTCTTAACTCCGCTACAGTCATTACAGCGGACGAACGACGGGAAATAATACTATGCTCAATCTTACGGCTAACATGTGAACCAGAGCATGAAGCACCATCATGATATTCATCAATGACTTGCCGGTATGCTGCATCATCCATGGGATTTTCAGAGGTAAAATTCCTTGCAGACATTGTCCGATGTGATTGAGTGAGTTCCAATTCACTTCAAGGCGTAAAGAACCGTCAAATTCCGGAATCCAGTTGAAAGCAAACGAAATGCTGTTGAGTACGGCACTCGAAACTTCAAACTTCACTCCAAACGAGGAAGCAGTATTGAGTACTGTAAGCGACAATTCGCTTTGAAGGGCCTTGAGCCAACGCGTAGCCAGCCAGTCAAAGAACAAGAACACTGGACAAGATGACGGTACTAACAAACAATCAGGAAGCAATAATATTACAAACCTCAATGGTAGCGCTTCCACTAAACGCAGTTTCAAAAGAAATACAATTCGGTCCGAGAACAACAAGAAAGGGTTCAGATCGTCAATGCGATACAGAATACAGAACACTGGTTATATAGGACAAGTGAAGTCCATGCGATTGGTCAAACACAGACCGGATGAAGGCCGGATGCGTGAAATGTGAGTGTGTGGGATGATAAGTACATTGCCCATGATCAGTGAGAGGATAATTGGGATGATTGTTGCCGTGGTAAGGGCAAAGATAATTGAGGTGATAGTTGTAGTGGTAGTGGCAAATATAATTGAGGTGATAGTTGCGGTGGTAGTGGCAAAGCTAATTGAGGTGATAGTTGCGGTGGTAGTGGCGAAGATACTTGGGGGTGGTAGTTGCGGTGTCAATGGCGAAGATAATTGTGGAGGGGGGCGATAGTTGCGCTCGGAGTAGTCCACACTTGATGGTTGGCGGATGGCGGAGTTGAACACAGGGCATGGAGAATCCTACAGGTGTGAACACCTTAAAATTCAGCCCCTATGGCAAAGGCGCATTATCCTTAACCTGTGCTTCCTTCCTAAGCTAGTTCATAAAAAGCTGCACAGTAATAGCACTTGTCTTAAACTAGGGAACGCATCTGAATCTAAACTCCGAAACAAGGAGCATTCTATTACTCCGCTAAAGGCAAAGCAGAGACTGCGATTTCTTTTCTTCTTAGTTGTGTACGTGAACCTATGGAACAGGCTGCCTTCCAGAATAAGAAAAATCCTTATCTTGCAGGTATTCCGGAAGTAGATACAAAGCTTCCTATGTTTTGACAATATACAAAGCACTTTTCATATCTGCGATTCGCAAGACCACTCCTTCGAAACTGGACCTGATGTAGCTTGAGAACGCCCACAATGTAGTGCGTGACATCTAAGCGCTTTAAGCTCACAACTCATCCACATTCAATGTCGTTACAGTTCTAGCACCTAAGAGACTTTAGCGGTATCCGTCGCATCAATATTTTACGGTTTAAGTATAGCAAACCGAGTACAAGATGATTTTACTCTTCAACGATCTCTTCCTAACCTACTTGAGTTCTACGAACAAATCCACCTCAGGACTGCACAATGAAAAGAGTAGACGCCAACACAAATGCATCCGGTAAGGGATAATAAGAAATAACCTCCATGAATGGTCTCCATCAGTGACCCTTGTAATTTTAACTTACCAATTACCGCACAGACAAGGCCCAGAAGGTCTCAGTCGGATCAGTCGAACGCATTGCACGGGTGCTAACATTAGAATTCTGAATGCAAGCGTTAGTTCCTGACGTGCTTCGACCCACTCACTGACACGTTAATCCAAAGACTGATTGGACCAATTGGGATACACAACCCTCCGGCTTCTCTCTTTCTATGGCCACTTCGTCTGGGTTTAAAAATTTCAACTAAGAGTACTGCCAAGCCTACTGACTGGCAGGTTTGCAAACCCGTGATTTTTCCTCATATAGGATACTGCAGGGCAATGACTTAGCCAACCGTGCAGGCGAATCTCAATCCTTGCATCTTACCTACATCCTCATTTATTGTCTTCAGCTTTACAGTTATCACTTTCCAACTTCTGTGGGACTAGTTAATACTAGCCCGAGACGGTGCGCGAAAGCAAGCGCAGATATCGGAAGGCAATGGGAGTCGGACACAGCGGATTGTATTCGATGGGCTACAATAAGAAGCGGACGGATGAAGCAAGGCGATAGCGTACACGTGAGCGCGGGAACTTACAAGGCTGTTGTGTCGAGCCGGTAGTACGGACGATCAAAACAAGAAGGAATAATGTACAACCGGTCAACAAGTAAATTGTACATGAAAGATAAGAGTTATCTTTTTGGGCGCTACAGAGCTCCCCCTAGAAGGCTAAACATAGAAGGTCTTCGAAATCGAAAAGAACTGTTAAAACGAGGTTCGTAAGGCAAAATCGTGCCGAGTAAAAATGAGCGTGCGTGCGTGTAAATGGGGGTTCGTCGGAAGTCGGAGTTCGCTATGCTGTTTATGATTTGTTATTTATTGATTGCAGGGCAGGTACATTTAGTTGAGCCGTTGGAGCGGGCTTGTCGGCCTACAAAAGCTGGCTAGTCCAGAAAAGGCCGACGGGACCTCAACCTCCGCTGCTGCCAAACAGTGCGCTTGGGAGTGGTCTCCCCCTAGCCGCACCCCGCCCAGCGCCAAAACGACCCTCGTCCCACGGAGAAACGACCACGGTCACACGGAGAGGCGACGCCCGCCCCGCGAAGTATCAACACTCGTCCCGCGGAGAAGCGACACTTGTCCAGCGGAGAAACGACAGGCGTTCGTGGCAGGATCCTCGAGAACACTCCTCTTGTGGGCCAGCCGATCGAAGGGGAGGGTTTGGGCATGTAGAGGCGAGAAAATGGAAAACAGGCGAAGAAAACGCAAAGAACAAAAGAATGATCTACGTGTTTAAATTTTTTGGTTTTGAATATTTTTTGAAAAATGTTTTTCGGGGGTTTTGTTATGTTTGTTTGTTTTCAAAACGTTAATCGACCAAAATTTGGGCAAATATATACAATATCTACAAAGGTAAAAGTATTTACACTGTACATAGTTGGAAAAGGAACGGGCTTACGCACCTCCTGACCACGGCGGTTGGTCGTGGGAGGCGGCGGACTGAGTTCGGGAGATGTCAGGACGGCTGAAGCTTTTAGACCGGGATCGTGGTCTGGTTGGACTTCAATAACATGCGGAAAGCGGGTGCTGTGAGTTGTGACGTCGCACGAAGCATTACTAGACGAAGTAGGCGAGGTAGTTTCTTCCATAAAGGCGGGTTTCAGCCGGTCGATGGTGACGACTTCGCGTCGACCACCGCGGTCAATAGTGTACGCCTTATTCGCACGATGTAGCACCTTGAAAGATCCTATGTACGGCGACTGAAGAGGTTGTCGAACACCGTCTGCGCGAAGAAGGACGTGTGAACAAGTGGACAACTTCTCGGGCACGTATACTGGTGTCTTCTGCGATCGAGGAGCGGGTGGACGTAGCTCACGCATCTGGGGAGCCAATCGAGCAGTGTAACTTCCGTAGTCAAAAGTGGAAGTACATGGGGCTGGTGCTAGCAGCTGTCCGGGCAACCGCAGCGTGCAACCGTAGACTAGCTGCGCTAGTGTGGCGCCGAAATGGGATTTAACGGTGTTTCTTAAGCGTAGGAGAATGAGGGGCAGCGTTTCAGACCATGAAGGATTTGCGTGCGCACGTAGCGCTGCCTTCAACTGGCGGTAAAAACGCTCCACCATGCCGTTAGCTGCCGGATGATACGCTGTCGTCTGAAGGTGGCGACGGCCTAAATCCTTAAGCAACGTGGCGAACGTTTACGAGAAATATGACCTTCGATCGGTTGTCACGATGGCGGGACAGCCGTATTGAGCTACCAACGCTTCAGAAAAGCCTTCGCTGCCGTTTCCGAGGAGCAATTCGGGATAGGGACGGCCTCAGACCATCTAGTAAATCGATCGATGCAGGTCAGTAGATATACAGAGCCTTTGGAAGGCGGCAGAGGACCTACGAGGTCGACGTGCACGTGATAAAAACGAGCGTCCGACCTAAAAAAATGTGCCTAATGGGCTTTTCATGTGCTTGTGCACCTTCGCGCGTTGACATGAACGGCAAGCAGCTGCACAGGTGCGGACGTCCCGATTAACATTGCGCCAAACGAATCGTGCGGCTACGAGTTTAGCCGATGCACGAAAGCCTGGATGGGACAAGCCGTGCAACGTGTCGAACACGGTCCGACGAAACTCGCGTGGGACGGCTGGGCGCGGCGTGCCCAGATAAATCGCAGAGTATAGCGCCGTCTGATGATGTCAGCATAACGGGTCGTAGGTCCAATGAGGGAGATCTGCGTAGCAGACCAACCTCAGGATCGTTGTGTTGTGCTGTGGCCATGGCTGCCAAGTCGATAGCAGTGCCGGCGTCAGCGGAGATAGCTTGGATGCGGAAAGTGTATCGGCGACGATGTTGTGCACACCTGAAACTTGCCGTACATCGGTAGTAAACTGAGCGATATAGTCAAGGTGGCTTTTGCGCGACTCTCTAGGAGAGTATCAGTCGGTAGTCGAGCCGAGCACCTAAGTTGTGGTCGGTGAAGACGATAAAGGAGCGGCCTTCTAGGACGTATCAAAAGTGACGTACCGCTAGATATACGGCTAGTAATTCTCTACTGAACGTGCTGTAGCGGGATGCGGTAGGTTGTAGGCGTTTGGAGAAAAACGCTAAAGGCTGCCACGTGTTGGCTACTCGCTGTTGCAAAACAGCGCCGACTGCCACGTCCGAGGCGTCAGTACGGATGGACAGTGGGGCGGCCGGATCGTGATGCGTTATAGAAGCTATGTTGGCGATGGCCTCTTTCAGCGACCTAAAAGCAGCGCTAGCTGCGGCAGGAAATTCGATTTTCTTCAGTCTCCCTCGGAGAAGGTCCGTGAGGGGTTGCATTAGCGAGGCGCAATTGGATATAACTCGTCGGTAAAAGTTGACAAGGCCATCAAAACGACTGAGCTGTTTGAAAGAATGAGGCCCAGGGTCGTCGATGATGCCTTGATTTTAACCTGCAGTGGCACGACACCTGCAGAAGATATACGATGGCCAAGGAAGCTGACTGAATCGACACCAGAGGAACACATTTTTGCGTTGATCATCACTCCGTGTTAAGCTAAACGATCAAAAGTGTTCATACGTGGCGCATGTGCTCTTCTCGTGGAGAGCTTGCGATTAAAACGCCGTCGAGGTACGCGTAAGCCAAGTCTAAGCCTTGACAAACTTGGTCGTTGAAGCGCTGAAATGTTTGCGCGGCATTCTTTAGGCCAACTGGCATGCGCAGAAACTCGAACAAACCAAATGGAGTCGTCACGGCAGTTTTGGCGATGTACGCTTCGGCTACCGGAATTTGGTTGTATGCGCGTACCAAGTCGATTTTGCTGAAGATATTTTTACCCGCCAGACTGGCGGTGAGATCCACTATGTGTGGGATCGGGTAGCCATCAGGCGTTGTAACCGTATTCAAGGTTCGATAGTCGCCGCAAGGACGCAAGCCCCCCATTACCTTCTTCGGGACCATGTGCAGAGGTGACGCCCATGGGCTGTTGGACGGTCTGACGATACCAAGTTGAAGCATGTAGTCAGATTCGGCTCTCGCTGCCCGTAGTTTGTCTGGAGCAAGCCGTCTTGGCCCTACGCTAACTGGTGGTGAGCGACCTCTGTCGTACCTGGTGGAAGCTCTGCAGCCGGTCGAACCAGTCGCGGGTGTTCGGAGAGGCGGCCCAAGTAGTCGGACGGTGGGTCTGCGATCCGAAATACAGGGCTGATTATCGGGGCATCTGAAAGGACACCATCAACACCTAGTTTCGTACGATCGACTAAAAGACTGTGGCGACCAGCATCAACAAGCAACCCAAAATGTCGGAGGAAGTCGATACCGATAATTGCTAAGGGTACAGACGCAGCCATGAAGACCCACAGAAAATCTCGGCGAAGATTGAGGTCTAGGTTCATCAAGCGCTGACCGAATGAAGCTATCGGAGCACCGTTGGCTGCACGCAAATTGTACGTAGGCTCTGTGTGCTTGTCGTTAGCGGTCGCTGGGATGACGCTGACTTCCGCTCCAGTATCGATGAGGAATGTAATGGAAGAACGTCGATCCTTAACGTAAAACAGTCGGTTTGCTTGGTTATTGAATGATACGTTTGTCGTGCTAGTATGCGGCTCTTCGTTTTCCCTGAAGCAGCTAGGTCATGCCTAATGCAGGGAGCCCGACAACGTTTAGCCCTTCCACCGTATTGGCGGTGATACCAACATACTTCTTCGACGGGTTTGGTATTATCTGACTGAGAACGTGCAGGGAAGATGTTGCACTTTCGTGCCGAAAGAGACGTACTCGGTGCAGGCACAGACGAGCCGCAATGAACGGTAGCCAAAACGTGATCAGCATTTGACTGTGGCATCCGCTGCTTTGAAGCCTTCATTGCTGCTATGCTGCTGCGATGTAGCGCAATTTCCTCGTCTTTAGAATCAGATCGGTCTAGCGACTGGAAACAAACATGAGATTCGGTTTGCATCGGTGAGAATACGTCACCGGAGCTAGTGGTTGACTGCTGTGGAAACCGTTCGGACGCAGCATCTGCCTTGGTAGCTAAGCCTTTCAGGGGTGTATCTATAAACATGGACAGCAATACTGGCAATGGCTTTGAGAGACGTGCAAACCATAGCTCTTTGTCCCATCTTCGCTCAAGAATAAGAGACCAGCGATGCGCTGAAGTTCGCGGAGCAACGGCGACGGTTTGCGATCTCCAAGCTTGAGACCATTGAGCTGTACAAATCGAGTTCGTGCACTGGGCTGTAACCCTTTTAATAGCGCTTGCTTCATTGTTTCAAACTTTGCCTCATTCGATGAGTAGAGTAGAATGTCTTCAACCAGCGTCACAACCGACGGAGGAAGGGGTGGGACGAGCTGATTGTACCTCGGACGGTCAGCCGTAATGCCCTTATTCTCCAAACCGGTCTCGAATATCTTAAACCAAACCTCTGGGCTGTGTTCCATGAAACTTGGAACAGTAAAAGTAAGCGTGGTTACGCCGTGAAACGACACAGATGCCACTCCCGTAATGTGGCTCGAAAAGATAAAGTATGAACAAAACCACGCTAAAAGTACAAAAATTACGCAAGAAACAAATGAAAACAGGTATAGAATCGACAAAAAGGAACGAACTCAACGAAGAATACAAACGAGAAAAGAAGTTGCATTCGCGCGTGCGAATCGCGGTCACCAATTTGTAGGACTAGTTAATACTAGTCCGAGACGGTGCGCGAAAGTAAGCGCAGATATCGGAAGGCAATGGAAGTCGGACACAGCGGATTGTATTCGATGGGCTACCATAAGAAGCGGACGGATGAAGCAAGGCGATAGCGTGCACGTGAGCGCCGGAACTTACAAGGCTGTTGTGTCGAGCCGGTTATAAGGACGGTTAAAACAAGAAGGAATAATGTACAATCGGTCAACAAGTAAATTGTACATGGAAGACAAGAGTTAACTTTTTGGGCGCTACACTTCTTGACCATTGGGTACGTGCAAAATTTTAGGCTTATTACTTTTAAGATACTCCTAGTAAACGCATCCTACCAGACCTAAGCATTGCATAAGATGTTGAAAGCGTTTGTTGCTGATGATGCACTAAGCTTAGCATAGAAGTGTCCAAAAGCGTCTAAATGCTGGCTTTAAATGCACCTTTACGTGCCTTCGTAGATGTCGGTTGCAAGCTGGCCATTATCGATGCTTTTCATTAAGCCTGAGCACTAGATACTGTACTCCGCAGTTTTCAATCCCTGTCAGTATATAACCAGCAAAATAATGCATATAACTTTCATATTGTTGACAGAGCACTTTAAAAGTTCTAGGCCCAAGAATCAGACATTTTGCTCTCCACTTATCCTCTTTTAACCCAATATACTTAGCTTTTTCTGTTGCACATATGCCTTTTACTATTGGCAACACTAGTAGATAGGCATAATAAAAACCAGATCCTCTTCTTTAACTGCTTTTGCTAGTGAAACTCGCATTTCCAGATTCCACTTCACTGGCATGAAAGCTAACCAACGACACACTGGCTGGCTGGACCACCAGAAACTTTCCATCACCACTTTTCTTGGCTTGGCCGCCCATGTGTTATTTATCTTTTAGCTGGCTCCAAAGCCTACCATGCTTTTTGCGTAATGGCTGGTGCACGACCAGCTTCCACTGGCTTTTGTTACTACCCTACTGCTGATTTACCTTCTCACTCTTTGATTAGGATGCTAGAACAGCTCTTGCCAGGAAAACCCCAAAAGAAATAGCCGGTGTGACAGTAGAGTAGTAGTTAACATTGCCTCCTGGATGAACACCGCCGGCACTTGTTTCGGAACATAAAATTGGAGAGAAAGAACACGAAATGCATCAAAGAGCCGCACAATAATGTGCACCAACACCTGAGGCATAACAGTCCCTCAAGTTCGAGCAAGCTCAATCACCCGAAGTAGCATTGGTAATGCCCCACTAACGCAGACCAAAATGGATTTCATGCCCAAAAGCAATTTGCCAAATTTTACTAAATTTTCTCATACTCATTTCTCTATTATTAGTGACAGGCTCCTCTGGCTCACCGCTCTTCGAGACATGGCCTCATAAATATAGAAAATCGGCTCTAAGAGATAAAACTTGCGATGTTTAGCTAAGCAATGTGTGTAGCGCCTGTAAATTTACTTACCTTTCATTGTACATTCCTTTCCTATTACAACCCATTCTTGTACATTAACCTTGTATACTTGTTTTGATTGATAAATAGCACACTTTTTGAACCACACGGGCAAACCGACATGTTCTCTCTGTGTTCTTGGGCCACGGATTTTATGGCATTGTCGGTCACTACGTTCTAACCTAGAGCAATATTCATCTACAGATCTCGTACCGTCTCAACTGGTTTCACTATCGTCGTTTGTCATCCATCGGAGTGGCTGACGCAAGAGGACTAGGAAGTTTTATGTGGTTGGACTTCTAACCCACTTCGAAACCCTTCTGCGAGTCTTGTCATTTCTGATCATCATTTATTCATCTTTATTTCTCTCTGGGTCCGAGTGCACTACATAATTGGTGATCCCGAATTTTTTCTTGGTACTTCATTTTGTAAGCTCAGAACTCCCAATATTCTTTTTTCTGCACGACTACTATGGAATCCAAACCTATTTCGAGTACGGTTCCCTGTGAAAACCATATTTCCTTTAATTCACCTGCTTTTGGTGCATCTAATCCCCGCGTTTGGTTCACGCAAATTGAGGCATATTTCCGTTTCCGTAGAATTACTACACAAGAGACTATGTTTTCCTATGTGGCTACTCAGCTCCCTACGGATATTGCCACTGAGGTGACCGACGTCCTAGACCCAATGCCACCATAATTTCCTTACGATAACCTTAAAGCTGCTGCGTTAAAACGCACGACCGCTTCAGACGAGTCTCGCTTAAAGCAACTCCTATCTGGTGTTGAACTTGGCGACCGCTCCCTATCTCAGTTATTGCGACATATGAGAACTTTAGTTGGTAGCTACAAAATTGATGACTCAATCTTGCGCCAACTTTGGACTAAATGTTCACCACCTAAGACCTTCCTGGTTTTGTCCGTCCAAGGAGATGAAACCTTGTTCGATAAGTTAGCTGAACTAGCTGACAAGCTGCATGAATGCTTTTTCAAGCATCCCATTAATCAAGTCTCGCAGCCTACTAACGCCTTTGAAAGTAAATCTGTAATGGATAGGCTGCAGAACCAGATTGAGCAGCTAACCGCCCAAGTTTCCGTCATCACCAAACGTCTTAACCGCCATCGAAGGGTATCACCTGGCCGTAACACACGTGCTCTACCCTCCAACCGTGACCAACTGAATCGTTTCTGTTATTTTCACAAACGATTTGGGGATGCTGCACGAAACTGTAGGCCGTGATGTTCACACTCTAAAGCCTTTCGATTACAGGACCAACAGGGAAACTTGCCGGCCAGTCAGTAATGGCGACAGCTGCCGCTGGCCAACACCATAGTCGCCTTCTCCATGTGTTTGACAACTCAACCGGCTACCGTTTTCTCGTCGACACAGGTGCCGAAGTTAGCGTCGTACCCGTAGGTACACAAAAACTCCATCGTTCTCCGGGGCATGTCACACTCCAGGCGGCCAATGGTACGAAAATTCAGACGTACGGTCAGAAACTGTTAACCCTAGATCTGGGCCTCCGACGTCTACTACCTTGGCTTTTCTTAGTCGCCGACGTTCAGTAGTCCATTCTTGGCATCGATTTCTTGACGAAATTTGGTATCATCGTTGATCTCGGAAACTGGAAACTCCGTGATAGCGTCGCCTCACTTACTGTCTCCGACAAAGTCCTCACTATCGACTCGATTTGCATTCGTTTGGCTCTGCCTTCCGACAATACGTTTACTGCTCTTCTGCGCAAATTTCCGTCCATTTATCAACCGATCAGCGACGACTTTTAGCCCAAACACGAAATCCGCCATCACCTCGAAACTAAAGACAATCCTGGCACCGCCAGACCAGGAGGTCTTGCTCCCGACAAACTCGCCATTGCTAAATATGAATTGCAGCACATGCTGAATTTAGGCATAATTCGTCCATCGAATAGCCCATGGTCGTCTCCACTTCACTTGGTTTCAAAGGAATTCACAGGGGATTGGCGACCATGCGGCGACTATCGCGCTCCAGATAACGGCATTTTTCCAGACAAATACCCAATTCCCCACGTCCATGACTTTTCCATGAGTCTATACGGGAAACGCCTTTTCTCTAAAATTGATCTAGTCCGCGCGTATTACCAGATTCCGGTGGCCTCAGAAGACATACCTAAGACCGCAATCACGACGCCATTCGGTCTTTACGAGTTTCTCCTTATGCCGTTTGGTCTCCGAAACGCTGCCCAGACTTTTCAGCGATTAATTGACCAAGTCCTTCGTGGTCTTGATTTTGTCTTCGCCTATATCGACGACATTTTGGTGGCAAGCGCAACCGAAGAGGAACATCTGTCTCATTTACACCAGGTTTTCCAACGTCTAGCTCATTTTGGTGTCACAATCAACCCTGCTAAGTGCATTTTTGGCATGCCTAGCATTGATTTTCTTGGACAGCACATCGACTCCACAGGCATGCGTCCAATTCCGGACAAGGTCACTGCCATCGCCGACTACCCTGTGCCTCAGTCCATAAAGAGCATCCGACGTTTCCTCGGTATCATTAACTACAACTGTCGTTTTATCGCTAACTGTTCCGATGCCCTAAAACCGCTTACCGATTTACTGCAGCGTAACCCGAGAAAGCTAATTCTGTCACCCAACGCTCTAGCTGCTTTTAAAGAAGCCAAACAAACGCTAGCACCTGCGACTTTGCTGAGGCATCTAAACGCAGACACCAGCACCAGGTTAGTACTTAAAGCCGACGCGTCGCAATCAGCCGTCGGAGCCGTTTTACAACCGGTCATGGACAACGAAGTCCAGCCTCTGTCCTTCTTCTCACGGAAGCTCCAGCGAGCTCAAACCAGGTACAGCACGTTCGCCCGTGAACTTCTTGCTGTTTACCTTGCCATTAAGCACTTCCGCCACATCTTCGAAGGACGTCACTTCATCGTGTTAACTGACCATAAGCAACTTGTCTACGTATTTAACGCGCCAGCTGATCGCCATTCTCCTCGGGAGACAAGGCATCTTGTTTATATCTCGCAGTTTACCTCTGCCATCCACTACATCGAGGAGCCAGGCAACATTGTCGCTGACGCGTTATCCCGCACCGACATCCACCAACTATTGACGTCGTCTATCCACTTAGAGGACATTGCTGCTGCACAAATCACTGACTCTGATTTCGAAGCTGTTCGCAATAACAAAGCACTGAAGTTCGTCCAGTTACCCTTGCTTCACTGTGATTCGAAAATACATTGTGACGATTCCACCAGTAAGCCGCGTCCATACGTCCCATTGTCGTACCGGCGGAAAATTTTCGATCATCTTCATGGCCTCACCCATTCGAGCATCCGTTCCACCGTTAAGCTCATCACGGATCGCTATATTTGGCCAAACATGAATACTGACATCAGGCAATGGGCAAAATTCTGTATTCAATGTCAAAAGAGTAAGTTCATCGTCATACCATTACCACTCCAGGAACTTTCTCACTTCCAGACGTGCGTTTCAAACACGTTCACCTGGATATATTTGGACCATTGCCTCCTTCAAAGGGTTTTACGTACTTATTGACTTGCGTTGATCGTTTCACAAGATGGCCGCATGCAGTCCCATTGCGTAATATCTCTGCCGACACTGTCGCTCACGCTTTCGTTGAATCGTGCGCATCTGTCTTTGGGGTACCTGCGACCATTACCACCTATAGAGGACCACAGTTCACGTCCACCTTGTTTCGTGACATAAACTGCCTCATGGGATGCAACCAATTACGCACTACCACATATCACCCTGCTTCTAATGGTTTGGTGGAACAGTTCCATAGACAGTTGAAGGCAGCTTTAACAGCCAGCGCTACATCCTGGTACGAAGCCTTACCTATCATACTGCTCAGTATACACAACACAAGCAAGGAAGACATCGGCTGCTCTCCTGCCGAGCTTACCTTCGGTACAACGCTCCGACTTCCTGGTGAGATGATCATCGATTTCAGAATCCCCGGTGTATCTGATCACACTTCATATGTCGCCCGGCTTAAGCATCATATGAGTCAGCTCCAGCCGACGCCGACGAGAAGGAAATCACGCATACTTCAAGTTCATAAGGATTTACATTCATACCCCTTCGTATTCGTTCGAGTTGACGCTGTTCGCAAGCCCCTGCAACCGCCTTGTGAAGGGCCACTCAAAGTGATTTCGCGACATGACAAGTATTACGTTGTCCATCGTAAAGGCACACCTGATTCTGTCAGTCTCGATCGTTTGAAAGTTGCCTACCTGGATGATTGTTCCAGCTCCACTCCGGTTTTCTCACACTCATCCTCCTCTGCTACTGATCCTCGTACCGAATGTACTCGTACGCATCCGATGATAACTACGCCTACAGACACTACCTGTTCACCTCAATCCCCTACAACACATACTCGTTCTGGTAGGGCTGACAAAACGCCTGTGCGTTTCCGAGACTACACACAATAATATCATCGAACCTTTTCTCTCTTTCCAACGCTCTAGAAAGAGTTCTGTAGCGCCTGTACATTTACTTATCTTTCATTGTACATTCCTTTCCTAGTACAACCAATTCTTGTACATTAACCTTGTATACTTGTTTTGATTGATAAATAGCACACTTTTTGAACCACGCGGGCAAATCGACGTGTTCTCTCTGTGTTCTTGGGCCACGGATTTTATGGCATTGTCGGTCACTACGTTCTAACCTAAAGCTTATCCGGACGACCGATTCAAGTCCATAGCCATCAAGCAACCATTTAACGCTGACCACATGTTCAACCACGATCAAATTAACTGGAATGCATTAACGAATTCCATAAACACAGCTAAACCCGCCCACATACACACATACATTCATATATCAACCTATGCGACAATCCCATTGTTCCATTGTACATTAACTGATCACAATTTGTGCTCTTAACATGATCATGTCTGTGCAGACGTGCCTCGCTTAGTCGAGAATAAACATTTTATTTTATTTTATCTATTTTATATTCATCTACAGATCTCGTTCCGTCTCAACTGGTTCCACCATCGTCGTTTGTCATCCATCGGAGTGGCTGACGCAAGAAGACTAGGAAGTTTTATGTGGTTGGACTTCTAACCCACTTCGAAACCCTTCTGTGAGTCTTGTCATTTCTGATCATCATTTATTCATCTTTATTTCTCTCTGGGTCCGAGTCCACTACATGTGTATTTTCCAGGCCAATATGTGTCAACTGATCCGAAAGGTCCCCTGAGTTACTTAGGTAGCCCAGGCTCATGCGGACTTGATATAAGTTTCAGTACTACTTAGTCACTTAACAAATACTAAACTATATATTCCTGGTTGTTTATGGGGCTCAGGATCCACTGAAAATGGTACGCTGAGGCTTTCTAACCGTGAGTTAACTATAAGCTCTCTTGCATTCCCAAGTGGACATAATATTCCTTACTGAATTTCTAGAGTTTTCGCGCAAGCTTCGCGCTTATTTGCGTATATTTCCCATGTATGCATGCAAAGTGTACTTTACGGCCACCTATGCAGTCCATAGTTGTTGCATGTTATTACTGGCTACTTATAGCATTGCTGGAGAGCTATTAATATTTAGAACATATGCCGCTTCGCAACGTTTTACTTTATCTTTTCTTTTTTCTGCTATCTGCTTGCAAAGCAGAAAGACATTTTAGCGCAAAATGAGAATGGCCTTATTCTTAGCCCATCATTTAATTTCCAATAACTCGCAAACCACGCCACGTATTGCATGGTTTTTGCTTTCGTCGTATTCAGCAGTTAAAACTTGTCCAGATCAGCTTATTTTTGTGCTCTTTCACGCAGTATTCTAGCCTTAGAAAATGTTTTTCTTTTGTTCTGCGATTTACTCAGGTTGAAAGTTTGCGCCAGAAAGCAATATCAGCGAAAGCAGTTTGCTGTATTTTTTGTTAATTTGTATTTTTCTAATGAAGCACGCCGCCTTAGTATATCTCTTAACAAATCCATCTTATTTTCATCGCATTTATTGAAATTATCTTTTAATTTTCGTATCCGTTATAATTCCGCCACTCTCAATTCTTCCATGTGCGCACCAACAATTGTGGCGACTGAGCGCGCCAACAAATGTCCAATGAATTTAAAGTGAACTTGTGGTGAATTGGATCCTGCTCCAAAGAAAAAGGCACAACTACACCACTGCGCAGCTTTCGCAACAACAAGGAGCTCAATATCGTCAGGAGGAACCAGAAAAAATTCAAGGTGGGCGCCTACGAACCAGCAGCTGTACATCAAACAATGCTAATGCATTTGTAATTGCAAACGAGGAACATGTGTTTGCCTACTTCCATGCAAGAGCGTCGGATTAATACAAAGATTCAGCTGAACCCTTAAGTGTGCAGCCTCTAGCCGGTCTAGATATATATTTATTTCTTTATTTATTCTTAGCAACAGGCTTTTAGAGGGTTGCCTATTCCGGGAGCCCAGAGAGCGATTCCAAAAGACGGATCGAGTTGCAGGGAAACTTTTATTGGTTCAGCAAAAGATTCCCAGTTGGCTAGCTATGAACGAACGACACAGTGGACGCTCTAGCTAGGGAAACGGAGCAGACACAGCACACAGAGCAGTCGCGCGTTGCAACCGAAGCGAGCGCCAAGCAAAAATGGCGATGAACAAGTAAAGCATTCGAACTCAGCAAGCAGTTCAACAAACCACACCGGTTGCCTAAGTGTACAATTATAGAATTTTGGTTAGAATTTTACACAAGCAAACCGGGGAATCTCCAGACTGCTACATAGCCCTCTCCCAGAAGGGACTGTGTAAGCAGTCCTTCGATCTACGTGAGGACTGTCCGTCGCGGGCCAGCCTTTTGTGAGACCAGGTTGTGAAACCCGATGCAGCTGCTGGGGGAGAACCATGCGATCAGACCCTAGCGGGCTCCCACCCGTGTCCTCCTTACGGTGTCGAAACGGTAAAAAGAACTGTTTGTGGGGGGACAGTTAATAAAGTTCACGTAGGCAGTTGAGCAGGAAGATTGTTGAACTTCCAGTTGACGTGCGGAGATCCAGCGAAAGTGAAACCGAGGTGCAACCAACCGACGGTGTATATGGAAAGCAAATGAAAAAGCAGCATAAATGCATAGCAATACACAAAAGAGTGCAAAGCGAAAAACGTGCACAGCTGTTTTTGGGTTTTCAAAATGTTTTGCTCTCTTTTGGTAGTTTCAAAACGTTTTGGTCTTTTTTGTGGATTTTCAAAAACGTTTGGTAAGAGCAGAAAATTTCTAAGGCACGTTCTACGTAAGATAGTAAGTGCTGACAAAGTCTGAAAAACGAACTGGAGGCTTGAGTTTCCTACCGCGTCGATTGAGAGTAGGGCGGGTAATAGTGCTATCGGTTGTGTTTGTCGGTTCTGCTGGAGCGGGCTGACTCGTCTGCGTTTGCGGTGCCGGCTGTGATGGCACAGGCTGTGAAGGTGCTTGCTGCACCGAAGAGTCAGACTTGCTGAAGAATGCTGGCTTGAGTCGATCAATAGTGATCGTCTCAGTGGTGTTGCGTCGTGGCTTGTCGATGTCGGGATCAGCTTGTTGGGCAGCAGCCATAGCGGATAGATCAATGTTGGTGCCAGGCGATAAGCTGATCTGTTGAATGCGTGAAAGCGCATCAGCGACGGGAATGAGAGCACCTGAGACATGACGTACGTCTGTCGTAAACTGAGAAACGTAGTCTAGGTGCCTGGTTTCCCGCGGAGATTACTTGTCTGTTGCGCCAGTAATTGCGTAGATCAATGGCTTGTGGTCAGTGAAGACTGTAAAATGTCGACCTTCAAGGTAGTGACGGAAATGTCGGATACCTAGGTAGATAGCTAACAGTTCCCTACCGAAGGTGCTGTAACGCGATTCGGCAGGTTGTAAACGTTTCGAGAAGAAACCTAGAGGTATCCATCGATGGTCGATGAGTTGTTGAATAACTGCACCGACGGCAGTGTCTGATGCGTCAGTTATCAAAGAGAGTGATGCAGACGTGTCTAGATGGGCGAGAAGCGCTATGTTGGAGATAGCGTCTTTGAGCTTCTCGAAAGACAATTTAGCGTCGTCTGGAAAATGAAAAGACCGTTGTTAACCGCGGAGCAAGTCAGTCATTGGTTGAACAATGCTCGCGCATTTAGGTATAAAACGTCTATAATAGTTTACCAGGCCAAGAAATCGGCGTAACTGCTTGAAGGAACTGGGAGCAGGGTAGTCCTTCAGTGCCTGGATTTTGTCTGGCAGAGCTTCGATACCAGAGGCAGATATGCGGTGGCCAAGAAAGTCGAGGGAACTTTGGCCAAGCTCGCATTTAGCGGGGTTGACGGTAACCCCATGCTGCGTCAAGCGTTGGAAGAGTGCGTCGAGGTGGTGAAGATGTTCATCGTCAGAAGTGCTGGCGATGAGAATGTCATCTAAAGAAGGATAAACGCCTTCGAGTCCTCGCGTTACCTCATGTATGAAACGCTGAAAAGTTTGGGCAGCGTTGCTGAGGCCGAAAGGCATTCTGAGGTACTCGAATAGGCCGAATGGCGTGATGACTGCGGTTTTAGCGATGTCATCTGGCGCGACAGGTATCTGGTGGTAGGCACGAACTAAGTCGACTTTGCTGAAGATAGACTTGCCAGCTAGAGCTGAGGTCAAGTCGTGCGTGTGCGGAATAGGGTATTTATCCGGGACGGTAACTTTGTTAAGTGCCTTGTAGTCACCACAAGGGCGCCAGTCACCGGATTTCTTCGGCACCATGTGTAATGGTGATGCCCATGGACTTTTAGACGGGCGGATGATTCCCAGTTCGAGCATTTGCTCGAATTCCGCCTTGGCAGCTTTGAGCTTGTCCGGGGCTAGTCGGCGAGGGCGGGCCGAACCAGGTGGGCCCTTAGTGCAAATGTGATGCAGGACGTTTGACGTCACAGGCGGCAAGTCGTTCCGGAAGCGAACGAGTTTAGGGTGCTTGGTGAAAAGTTCTAGAAAAGGCTGTGAAGCTTGAGGTAGGACACGAATGGGAGTGATAGCATCCACGTTGGCGCTAGTCCCGGTAACACTGAGCTGTGTCCTAGAGTCGATAAGCTTCTTCCGTTTAGCGTCGACGATGAGGTCGAAGCGTTGCAAAAAGCCTATGCCTATGATGGCGAAAGGCACAGCAGCGATTATGAAAGGCCAGCGAAAGGCTCGCCGGAGGCCTAAATTGAGCGTTAGCAGCTGTTTGCCGTAAGTTATGATTGGTGTGCGGTTGGCGGCACGCAGCTTGGTCGGCGATGGTGAGACGACCTCATCGGAGCTACGGGGTATGACGCTAACTTCTGCACCAGTGTCGACTAGAAAGTCGGTGCCGGAAGTTAAATCCCTGACGCGGATGAGGCGAGTTTGGTGTTGGCCAGTCGCGTCCGTCGCCGTTACGGACCGGCCGGGCAGTTCCCCTGCTTCTCGGCAAAGGTGCAAGGTTTGACACACTTACGAGCTGCGATACCAAAACGTTGATGGTACCAACAGCTGGCCTGCCTGTTTCTAGACTTAGAACGTTTGCAGGGCGATGTTGAGCGGCTAGGACGACGAGAGTTCCTAGTAAGCTGTTGCACCTGGCGACTATGTGTCGCAACTTGTGTTTGGAGGGCTTCTATGGTTGACTGTAAGCCTTTGATAGAAGTGCCCTGGGACGCGACGGCATGGACCTTGCTGGCGTTGGCTTGTGGCTGTGCTCGTTCAATAACTCGATGGGCTAAGTCTGCTAGTGGAGTGAGCGAAACGGAGCTCACTGTAGCGAGAATCGCTTGCGTGTTTTCCGGTAGCCGTTGTAGCCATAGTTCGCGAAGTAAAGTCTCGTCCATGGTTGAGGAACCAAGGAGTTGCTGCATCACCCGTAGCAGGGTTGAGGGCAGTTTGTCGCCCAGCTGCAGATCCCTGAAAAGCTGCTGCAGGCGAACTTTCTCAGAGGGCATAACACGCTTAATCGTGGCTTCCTTGAGAGCCTCATAGCGGTTTTCGGTCTGAGAAATGATGACGTCACGAACCTGCATTGATAGCTCCTTGAGGAGATAGGACAGGAGCTTGCAGTGCTTCGCATAGTCGGAAGTGATTCTGTGGTTATAAAACTCGGCCTCAAGATCAGCGAACCACAAAACAGGATCCAGGTCCCAAAAAGGTGGCACAGAGAGAGTTGCAGCGCTTAGTAGATAATCTACCTTATGGTCTACAGATTCCATGGCTTAAAAGATGATGCAAAAATAGGCTACCGTATGCAAAAATAAACCGGAAAATATGAAAAATAAATGGAACGAGCTCACCGGAGAAAAGTACGAAATATCCGGCGTTGAGATTGTTCCGGATCCGGGGTCACCAATTTAGAGGGTTGCCTATTCCGGGTGCCCAGAGAGCGATTCCAAAAGACGGAGCGAGTTGCAGGGAAACTTTTATTGGTTCAGCAAAAGATTCCCAGTTAGCTAGCTATGAACGAACGACACAGTGGACGCTCTAGCTGGGGAAACGGAGCAGACACAGCACACAGAGCAGTCGCGCGTTGCAACCGAAGCGAGCGCCAAGCAAAAATGGCGATGAACAAGTAAAGCATTCGAACTCAGCAAGCAGTTCAACAAACCACACCGGTTGCCTAAGTGTACAATTATAGAATTTTGGTTAGAATTTTACACAAGCAAACCGGGGAATCTCCAGACTGCTACAGGCTCCTCTGGCTCATTGGTTTTGGTAAGGTAGCCTTACGGAGCTAGAAACCAGCCTCCAAGGGACAAAAATACGATATTTATCTAACAAATATGTGCGTTTTTCGTGCATAAACTTGGCACATGAGCTTATAGGTCTGTATTATTCAAGTGGGCCTACCTCGTTCAGCCTTGCCATAAAATTCGCAACCACTTAGAGGGTAACAAAATACTGAACTCTAGATTCCTGGCGGAGTTTGTGACACAGTATCCACTGCAAATCGTTCACTGGGGCCTAATTATAACATACCCTGAGGTCGCTTGCGTACATAACATTCCTTACTGAATTCCTAAGTTTCTCGCATAACATTTGCGCTTTGTTGCCTATAACTTCTACGTACGCCAGAAAAGCTTGCTTTTCGGCTACTTACGTCCTACCTAGTTATTGTGGAGTATTCCGGGCTGTATAGAGCATTGCTAGATAGGTATGCCAAGTTAGAACTAGTGCCGCCTCGCCAGATTTAACATATTCGTTTGCTTTTTATGGTATCTGCGTGCAGAACAGAAAGCAACTTTCAGCAGGAAATAATAATCGCTTCTTTCGTAGACCACCATTCCATCACGAATAACTCGCGATTGCATGCACGTATCGCATTGCAGTTACTTTGGCGTAAGCAGCGGTGAAAACTTGTGCTGGGCAGCTCATTTTTGTACTACTTTTCGCAATATTCTAGCCGAAGAAACGCCTATCCTTCTGTACTGAGCGTTACTCAGTTTCAATGTTGGCGGCAGTGATAAAAGTTAGCGTAAGAATTTTTGGTTAGCTGTTTTGTTAATTTGTACTACTTTAGTAAGTATATCACTTAACAAAGGCGTTTCCCTTAAGTTGCTGCTCTAGAAATTATTTTAAACCTTTTTCTAATAATTCCGCCACTTATATTTCTTTCAATGTGCGCACCATTAACTGTGATGACTGAGCCTGCCGAAGAAGTCCAAAGTATTCACAAGGAAGCAAGTGGGGAATTGGATGCTGCTTCCAAATGCAACTAGCACAACTAAGGCTCCACGCAACACACAACTTCAAAAGCAAGGAGCACAGTGGGCTTTTGATGGACGCAGCAGATGTTCAACGTGGGCGCTTACAACCCGTTCTGCTTTACACGTACCAAAGCATGTGCATTCGCAGTTGCCAACAAGAAGGATCTACTCACATAGTTCTCGCTCCCGTGCAAGCGCATAGAGTAAGGCAAATATTGACCTGATCCCTTACGCGCATAGAATCCAGCCAGACTAGAAATATACCTATTTATTTATTTGGTTATAACATCACCTTTTTTGCTCTGTGAGCTCGGCACTTACTGTGATGTATAAGCTACCTAAAATGCTTAATGGAGCTGCATTGAATATCGCTGAAAACGGTTCCTGCGGCATTGGCGTACGGTGATTAGTAGGTATATCCACTAGCCAATGTGAAATGGAACGCAGCCGAGAATATTGAGAAGCGTAATGAGCGACGGTGGAACCCGCTAGTATATCACAGAAGACGTTGAAGCTTGTTCAAACTTCTCAGGCTGCCTAAGTAATCTCCAACTGGCGATGCCACAAATGCCATTTCCGCCGGTTTGGTGCCGTACGCGTGATCTAGCAGTACATATAATTAACGTCATTATTACTCGTACAAAGGCAGTGGATTACTGCACATTATAAGCTGACCCCTCGAGGGCACGACTTCTACTCACGTCTAGAAATAGGTCTTCACTTATTTATTTATTTAACCCTTTATAGCAAGTCACGGGAGAGGAAACAACAAAAAAGACAGATATACGACAACATACCACACCTAGCGAGTTGAGCGAACACTCTTGAACAACAGAATCAGGACGACATTCCTTGTACAATTTTCTACTCGTTGCGCTATATAGACTATTTCTTCGTAGGCTATAGGTTGAGGTGGAAACTCAAAATATACAGTTGATTAAGCTTTCCAGTCGCAAGTGTAAAGCTATATGGTCACTTGATAAGACGAAAAACCGTGGTTGCATCCATGGCACTGTGAACCATGAGTCCACTGGTAGCTGGATAGTAACTTACAGGTTCTTAGGAAAAGGGCGCTTAAAGAAACAGTGACTGGTCGGATTGGGGTACGAAGGGGAGGACATCTAGTTCATGGTAGCATAAGTTGCACAGGTAATGCGGAGCATTTGGTTAAATCATGCACTATGAAGTGGTGAACTGCGATATAAAAAGTGATTTAGATAAGATGCAGAAAATAATGGTGCGTGGTCGTTGAGAGGAGTGAAGGATAATGAAGCATGCAAAAGACTCGTCGAGGAAAGATGTTTATCAACCTGATACTGGTGGTAAAATATAGCATCACCCTGAGTTGCTGGGACATAATGAGCTTCAGGAAACCATGAAGGTAAAGAGGAGCTAACTTAACGCTCGCTGACCAACCTATACCGGGCGGCAATATCTGGAATTTAAACGGTTGAGGTGATCCAAGTTAATGAGCTGGGTATATAGATAGAAAGAAAGTCACAAACCACTAAATTGTAACAGGAATAAGAAGGATGGTCACGGCAAAAGCAGGGGAACGATGTGTTGCAAGGAGAAGACGTCCGCACAAATGGAATACGTCACTAGAAGTGTGACACCAACGAACAACCTCCATGTGGTGCCAGCTGGGTGGTTCGCGTAAATCCAATTCCAGCAAAAGGTTCGGCGGCAATGTTCAAGGAGGTGATGGGATTGCGCCTGGCAAGCGTTCTCCTATACAAAAACCACAGATAGCCGTTTGCCAACACTGTGACGTGGCGGATGTGACTCGCCACTAAATAAAGTCACTGCCTCTTCCCTTTTCCGGAGGACCATTCACATACCACGAACGTCATCCGATTCGAAGCATACCATTGCTTTCCCCTATGATGGCGAATCCAACGAACAAAAACACACACAGAGTCACATTTATCTAAGCACACAACATGGTACTTCCAAATACAGACATAAACATACGTTTAAATGTCAACGGGCACATACATTCCTATGCTATTTGTCAAAATATACTATTTGTGCAATTGCCGATCATGCAAGTCTGTATTACCATGATCACGCTTTTGACGGTGTGCTTCGCAATGAAGAGCATAAACTAATTATTTAGTTATTTATTTATAACCGTAACGGGACTTTATGAACAAGATGCGCAATATACGCTTCATTTGACCTTCAGCTTTACCGTGGACCACACCAATCGTGTTAGACAAACTAGAATACGGGACGTTGCTTCTTTTCCAGGATTATCACATGCTTAAAACGGGGGTACGTAACTACTCGATCCCACTACCTTCTATAGATGCAACGATCGATGCACCCCACGTTGCACTCTGATTCCCGTCGTAGAATCTTGCATGTGACTATTTGCAAGTAGAACTAAGACACACTGATTGCGTGCAGACGGCTTTCACGGTTTGGACAGTATAGATAAATTTACAATGATCCCTTTTGGTCTGAATGTTGCACCGGCGACCTTTCAACGTTTAATGCAGAAAGTCTTAAGGGGGTCCAACGCCTGGCAACTGTTTAATTTAGTTGGATGATATAATAAATTGTAGAAGATAGTTGAGGTACATAACCGGCAGTCGCGCAGTATAGTCGACTCTGCGCGTAGTGGGTTTGGGAAAAAGAGGAAAAATACCACTTCCGTCGGTGTGAAGTTAACTAATTAGAGCAAACCATACCTTATGAAAGGGTGAGGAAGGAACACGCTAAAAGTGATAAAATACCTCCTAGTCACAATCTTCCACGAAGGCAGAAATTGAACGCTTTTTAGGACTACCTCCGCCCCATCGACGCTTTACCTTTAATTTCGCAGCCATCTCAGATCGCATACGTCTTTTAGCTAGGAAGGCGCGAAAGCTTGCTAGCTCAGCGCTTGTGAGAACGCTGTTACCGAGCCGCAAGGTAACCTTACTGCTCCTGCAGCCTTAGCTCTCCCTAGCACCTCACATGAGTCAGGAGCTTTTGCAGTAGATATAGATTCAAGCGCTGAGGCGATCGATGCAGTGCTATTGCAGGAACCGTACACTGGTCGTCTTTCGGATGAACACGGAAGACAATAAAGCACCACGATCAGAACGACTGGCGCTGGTTAGCTTCCTGTGTCCTTTTAGACCTTACTTAATTGGAAAATCATTTTATGTTCACACCGAGCACCAGTCACTTCAGTGATTAAAAAACCGTTCATGAGCAGCGGGGTCAAATCGTAAGATGGGACAAACAGCCACAAGCATACGATAGTATCGGTGGGAATCGTCCCGGGACACGACACTCTAGCGCAGTGTCGTTGTTAAGGATAGACAGTACCGGGCAGGACAATCGGAATTCCTTAACGTTAGAGCCGGCGTTGCGTAAGCTGAAGAGCGATCGTGTGGCCCCTACTAGCAAACGCATGCAAATGACAGCTTGCGGGGCCCCTAGCCTACTGCAGCTTGAAGGGCTCGGGGATATTCGACGGAGCTTTGTAGCATGTTAAAAAATACTGTCCGAATATGAGTACAAATGTGCGTCAGTTGTTGGAACACTGCTGCTCAATTTTCCTAAGAATTTTGTACACGTCGTTTTGCATCCTCTTAGCCGGAGAACAACTATGGCTGGTCCATACTCAACGATTCTGGTCCTTATTCACATTGGTTCGCTCAGTTGAAAATGGATTGAAAACAATGTTGTGTTTATCACAACTTACCTATCCGGCTGACTATAAGCCAACCGGGACAACTGTCGCTCCCCAGGGACCCCACCTCATCACCAATCCAGTTTAAACTAATATACGCCTGGACAGAAGGATATCACAATGGTTTACTGGACAAAGCTTGGTTACCTTAGAAACGCAAAGGCATTAACACTACCTGCTCCCCAATTCCAATTCGATTCGCTTCTGCACTGTTCATAAAGCTCACATTTCTTTATGTCAATTAGCACACTCTGCTTCTACACCAAGAAACAACTATACGAAATTGTTACTCTTAAGACGTGTGCATATGTCGCCAAAGCAAACCTCACCAACCCTGGCTTTGTCAACACATTTGTCTCTGCCTGTTCTGCCCACCGGCTCCATCTCCCATTTCGATGGCTTGACTATATGACAAGTGTTCATACGTAAAACATGAGACCATGTTCCTTTTTGCTTTTTTCAAAAATGAATCTGATCCAACCCAATAGGAGTATTCATAAAGTACTAAGCTTATCATACATTCACAGGCTTGCCTTGCTCCGTCGAGAATAGAATATTTCTTTATTTATAGTAGGGGACGCAGATTGCAGTTTTGCAACGTTGCGGTTGACCGGGCATCCACACTGATGGCATTAATTATTATGTGTCTTGTGTGTTCTGTGCTCTTTGAAGCCAACTGCTCCTGCACCCCTTGTCCCCTCTGGATTAATAGTAAATTCAGCACCAGCTCAACTAGTTGGATTAAACGTCTTTGGTCCATTGCCTACAATAAACAACGGGAATTGCTTCGTACTCGTTAAGATAGATTACTTAAAGCTGGTGTTAGGCAATAACTATAGTCTTCAAGAATTCAGCAACATTCGCCCCTACATTCGTCAACGATTGAGTGGCTCGTTACGGTGACCCAAGGTAATGCACTCCGCTCAAGGAGCAGTATTTGCGAGTCATCTAATGCAGGTACCGTGCCGCTTGTTGGCCAACAAAAGGTGCTGAACTACACCGTAGTAAGGCAAGGGAAACAGTATCGTTAAGGAACCAACGGGACCACCAAGGCAATGTTAGAAAGCTGCATCGAACGCTATCACCATAATATGTGTGGTGAAGCATTGGTAAAGTGCATGCTGGCCTATCGTGTACTCCACTGCAGGATAGGCTCCACTTATCTAACATGAGGTCCTGAGGTACATTTGCCTCTGACCTACCTGTCGCCTGTCTGAACGTTTGATGTCTACACCATATCTAAATACTTCCTTGATACCTGTAGTGCAATCCATCAGACGCTCACAGCTTGTAAAGTAAATAAACGGTGTGCAGTACCGGCAGTAAAAATAGTAGGACTGCCAAAGTCATGGCATTGAGTACCGAAAAAAGTTGCGGTTACATCAATCAAGACCTCCAGCCGGTACCCTAGGAAAATTCTGTCGGAATGTCGTATTCGTGTGCTCAACAGCTGTGTATGTATTTCGAAACGTTACAGAATGAACGCTGACTTATTGACCATCCATTACAGAGATAAGAAACCGTGGCAAGTTTTGCGAGCTTTCTGACTAGATAGAAGTTTGTCACACGGTTGGCTCCTGCTGGTCGCAACCTGCGCAAAAGTAACCCTGTAGGGACCGTCGCTGTGGTTCCCAATCCGCTGTCACTAAGGACAGCTAAACAAAGAGGATGTGTAGAGTAAAGTAAACCGAGGTGATTTACCTAAGTTAAGCGCTATAGTTAATGTGTTCTGTAATCGCCTTTAAGAGCCTGTTGCGTTAAATGCATGGCAACTGGACAGCTTAAAAGTCCAAGCTCACGTACCTGTTCAACAAGTGATTGTTGTTCCACCCGGTGGCGCGCGATAGCTAAGCTTTGCGTAATACCCCGGAAAGCGTCGGATAGCTAAAAAAACCGAATAGCAAAAATTGACGGGGTATGTTAGAGTTTGATCTACCAACAACCTTTAGGTACTAGCGCATCAATAAAGGAGGCAATAATCGCATGGAAATAGTATAAAACCTATACCTGCAACCAGAGCTTGGCGAAACTGAGGCTGCTGTGAAGTGTTATCAGTTGAAGAACGCGGGACTATTCTAAGGATATGCGAGTTTAATTTACTTGCATTTCAGTTATTGAGCAAACCTTTGTATACTTTTACATTTCGTCGTGTGTTTGTAGGTTTTCAAGAGTATTAAGTATATTATAGCATTAGCTTATTTCACATGTGCGTAGGCATTTGCAGTTAATCTATTCCTTCTGTCTAGTAGTTACCTTCTTACTAATAGAACCCATGCTCATAACTGAATAACTATGATCTAACTTTTGTAATCTGTCTTTTATACCGAAGCTGTTGATCAACAGCAGTTGCTCAATCATTATGCATGCGCACAGGATGCATGGCGAAACTGCCAGAAAATTTTAGTTTTGCGCATCCTATAGTTTCGACGTTCTGTACTACCCATGAGAACTTATAATGTAAATCCCCATCGGAGTGTTTGTGTGGGCCCGCGTAGAAAAAGCGGAATAAAATCAATGTATGAGAACACAGTATCGAAATAATTACGACTGACTAACAGCACAAAGAGGACATGCAGACACTGGATAGTCAGCTAAGTCGTAGTCTTAGTCGAGAAGAACAACCGAACGTCGGACAAGGACCTTTCTTCCAGAAACGCCAAAACCATTAAACTCCTACAACCAGGTTTATACAAACAACCATTTCGCAGTATAACGACGTCGAGGTAGATGTATAAAATCAAAGAGTCAAACGAATGTTAGGTTCACGGAAGCCAACTAAGTTGAAACAAACAGGTACTAAACGCAGCGATTCTGTTAAACAATCTAGTGCAGTTTCTAATACGTTACAAAATGGGCACTCAACTTTGGGTTTAACAGGTCTCGGCAATCTGAGTCCAGAGGTAAAACGGCGTATATCAAAATAAACAACAATAAAAGGTTAGGTAAAAGAAAAATATATAGCAAGAAAACTTCATAAGGAAATAGTGACTGAAAATATGTAAGCATACATTTCGCGTAGTGTTGCTCAGTGATTCGATGATCAATCAGCCCTTTCGTAACAGAGGAATAAAACAAGCAAGTCACAGCTAGACAACACACGTGAACAATTATATAAAGTACAATGTGTATAAATTACACAATTTTAATAAAAGCAATAAGCGCCAAGCAATATTCCTCCAATGAAAAGATATGCCGACTTTAGGGAGTCCTGATTTGGGGACCATTTGATTACAAAATGGCGGGTCCATTTGAATTTGAGCCGCATTGCATTCTGTAGTACAGCAATGCGCTGACACTTAACACTTCTTTGGGAGAAAAGTAACATGTGATATTTCTCGATGCAATGAATTTGTTAATTCTGATTTCAAAAACTAAAAATTAAGTTAGTTGTTGAGCCAAATTTAGTCTACGTACTCGTGCAAGTGAAATTTATGTGCTTTCATCTTTAGGAAAACCAATATCCAAATATATTTATATATACAATTAAATGCAGGTTTATATACCAAGCAAAGATCAGAACAATTTGTGTGCATTGTATTTAACTGCTACATCAAATTTGTACTGTAAACTTCATGCCTAAACAGTATTTTTCGATGTTGTGAATTGAAACGCTCCGCTGTCCAGCCAGTTACTGCCCACATTTTCCTCCCCAGCAATTCCTCCCAGGCCGGTTTATGTGAAGTAAGAAAGTGAAGAGTAGGCTAAGAAAACAAGAGGAGAAATGTCAACTAAATAATAGTAGTAACAAGGTGTCACTGTCGGAAAGCTGACCAGATTGTGGAACGTCCCTATCGCTACGCCAAATCCGCGACCTAGACTACTTCGCGTAGTCCTTTCTACCCCGGAGAAACGCAAGTCATTACTGCGATTTGCATTCATACTTAAAGGTAGTGGTGTAAGCGTTCAGCCGGACCTACCACTGGCAGACAGATTGAAGTTAAAGGAGGCTATCAGAGACCTCAAAACTAGACGGGCGGCTGGTCTGCAAGGCCTCCATCTGGTGGGTTTTCAGGTGGTCAGCCGGAAGTTAGCTTCTGCCCTAACAGAACCCATCCTGATGGCGCACGATCCAAGGATCGTCTTGCCGACTTCCTTGAGGTAATAGCAACGGGCGTGGCCTAAGGAACAAGGTGCACGAGTTGGGTCTACTTGTAGACACATCTCGTCCCGACATACTTGCTTTCACTGAAACGTGGTTGTCTCCGGATATCACGGTGAGGTATGTTTACCTGGCTACGCGCTGCTTAAAATTGATCGCTCCGTTGGTCGCCAAGGCGGAGACATTGTACTGTATGTGAGCTGTAACAGATGTGTTTAGGACCTTCACATTTCAGTCGTCGGATCAGACTCTTATATCCCCATCGGTTCTTTTGCGCACTTCCTCTACTCAGTTTATAGTTATAGTGATATACAGAAGTTCTTCCAGGGGGATAATTTACTTTATTCGCACTCAGTCTGCGAATAAGTGTTTAGTTCTAGGGGATTTCAACCTCCCGGAAGTCTGTTGGGCCGAGCTTTCTTGCAGTTCGGCATCAGGAACATCCGGTGTAGACTTTCTTGAACTGACCCTCCAAGTACCTTCGCACCAGTTCGTGGCTTTTCCCACTAGGTATATGGACAACCAAATACCATCTACCTTTTCGCTAAGTCCCTGGACTTCGTGACTAACGTTTCCTACGGTGCACCGCTAGGGTCCAGCGATCACATATGCATATCCTTTCGATGTGCTTTTCAAGGCACCAAGAGACCGCTGTTGAATTACTTCTGAATATTTGGCGGGCGGACTTTAGTGCAATGCGAGCTAAGGCTTCAGTTCTGAACTGTGAGATCTCGATGGCTGACTCTGTCCAGTTAGCCTGGGATAAATTTAAGGCACACCTTACGGAGGTTTCCACTCCCTTCATTCCACTCATGAGGAAAAGAGGGTTAAGGGCACAGCCTCCATGGATAGATACCACAGGCAATTACCTACTCAAGAAACGGTCTAGATGCTGTCGAACTTACCAAGCAGGTCCATCAGTCAGTACCTATGATAGTTATCGAGAGATTAGAAATAAATGTAAGCAACATCTCAGAACTGCTCGTCTCCAGTACGAGCAGGGTTTAGCGGACTCGGCCGCAGCTAATCCCGAGAAGATTTTTGCTTAGGTTAAAAGACGCAGCGGGGCAAAGCTGTCTGTACCAGCGTTATTGCGAGCAAACGGGACCCGTGCGCAAACTGACTATGACAAGGCTTGTATCCAAAGTGCTCAGTATACTAGGGTCTTTGCTCGAGAGACCTCTTTACCACAGACTGAATTGGTTTCAAAAGTCCCAGGGGATTCTTGCTTAGCTGAGTTTAGCATAACGGAGACTCAGGTCTTCGAGCCACTGCAAGGTATTAATCCCTCTAAAGCTTCCGTTCCTGATTCAATTCATCCGAAGCTGTTGCATGAATTGGCCACTGAGCTGAGTGGTCCTCTCACATTCGTGTTTTCAATATCGCTGGACAGCTGCATCCTACCTTCGGAATGGAAGGAGCCAATCATCTGTCCGCTTTTTAAGGGCGGTGACAGCGCTCTACCCGCGAACTACCGGCCTGTCAGTTTGACAAGCGTAGTAGTCAAGTTCAGATTTTGTTCTGTTCTCCTAGCTGAGAAGCTTCGTTGCAAACGTTTCATCACCAATCCTGGTGACTTCTTCAGTGCGTTATAAGCAAACTGAGTTGTTTTGTCGACTCCTACCGACGAGCGAGTGACATTTGAACTTGCTCGCTTCGATTCAGCTCCCGTGACCATTGCTAGTTTCGAGTTCGAGCGCCGCCTCTTTCCGACTCATGTGCCAGATGATCCACGTAAACTCTTTTCTCGCAGCTGCCCGTATGTCGGATCTAAATCAGTGCGTTGGTTTACTGAACTGACTGTAGAAAACCAAGCTTCAAGGAATTTCCCTTTTTGGTCTCTCCTTGCGCTATTATCTCCATTTTCTCCCAATCAAATATGTGCCCTTCATCACCCGAGCTACAGGTATTTCGATGTATTGCTGACACTTAGTAATCAAGTTGTTTGAAAAGCTGATAAGGGCTTCAGTGGAGAACCACCTGAATAGATTCGACCTTCTCAGTGTTGTGCAGCATGGATTCCGCAAGGGATTTTCATGTCAGACTAATCTACTTGTAGCTCGTGAAAGCTGGGCCGAAGCGGTAGACAGTGACCACGCTGCAGACGTGCTATTCGTGGACTTTCCGAAATCTTTTGACACTGTTCAACATCTTCGGCTCTCACTAAAGTTGAGATCTTACGGGATATCTGGTCGCACCCTTCATTGGTTGTCTGCCTTCCTTGAGGGGAGGGAACAGTGCGTACGGGTGGGGCGTAGCCTTTCGCTCAGTCAGGCTGTCCTTAGTGGCGTTCCGCAGGACTCGGTATTGGGGCCATTGTTGTTCGCGAGCTAGGTAAATGACTTGCCGGGAGAGCTAGGGGTGTCATCACTAAGGTTTGCTGACGATCTTAAACTCTGGAATATTGTGTATATCCCGGGAGGTCCTGAGACAATTCAGTATGCTTTGGATAGACTCTGGGAATGGTCTATCTTATGGTTGATGCCCATAAATAAGGCCAAGTGCCCTGTTCTCCGAATCGGAGCTGCTAATCCTCCCACCCGATATGTTGTCGGCGGTGGTGAACTCCCTGTTGTCACTCAGCAGGTTGATTTAGGAGTCGTACGCGCATCAGCACTTCATTCTGGAGACAATTGGAAGAAGGCTGCTTGTCGAGGGCTTCGTATGATGTGGTTTATCCGCCGCTCTTTCGGAATCCTAACGGTGTAGCGCCCTAAAAGATAACTGCTATCTCTCATGTACAATTTAATTTTTGACCGATTGTACATTACTCCTTCTTGTTTTAATCTTCCTTACAACCGGCTCGTCACTCGACCACCTTGTAAGTTCCCGCGCTCACTTGTTCGCTCTCGTCTTGGTTCATCCGTCCGCTTCTTATTGTAGCCCATCGAATACAGTCCGCTGTGTCCGACTCCAATTGCCTTCTGATATCCGCGCTTAGTTTCGCGCACCGTCTCGGACTCGTATTAACTAGTCCTACAACGGCCAATTTGTTTGCGAAGCTGTTCTCGGCATTCGTCCGACCCCACCTGAAATATTGTATTCAGGCTTGTCCACCATGTCTTAACCGAGACAAAAGGGACTTAGAGGGTGTTACGAGTGGGCACTCGGTTAGTGCAGGGCCTACGGGGACAGACGTATCCTGAACGCTTGCTCAGTGTTTGGATGTACTCAATGCATTACCGAAGGATAAGAGAGGACCTGATTCTCACTTACTGTATTTTGACTGGTAAGATTGGCCCGGACTTATCAGGGCTATTTAGTCCCACTATGTTACCTAATCTCCGCGGTCACCCTCTGAAACTGTATAAACCACGGTCTGATAGGATTAGAACAGAAACTCGTCTGTCGCGCCGAGTTATAGATCGCTGGAATTCGCTTCCAGATCATGTGGTTAGGGAACCTACGGTTAAGGGTTTCGCGCGCCAGGGTTTTGCGCCCCAGTAGGGACTGCTATGGCAGGATACGTGGGCACTAATTAATTGGACAGGGTGTGATGCGGTCTTTGTTTTAGGTCCATCAGTATTTCAACCTCCGCCAACTCCTGGTTCAACGACCCGCCGAAGAAGGAACACTCACGGGATAATCCTATTGTTCCAGTCCCGCATGAACTTGAAACGAACAGAAGGTTGAAAATACAAGTCGGTTAGAAAAAGTGGAAGGTTTGGTGCTGCCACCCAAGAGCATCTAACGCGTTCGAAATCCTCGTAGACTCTCTAGCAACGTGCTCCGGTAGCGAGTTTCAACGTTCAGTAACTCGGCGCGACAAGCGAGTTTCCATCCTTTCCCGGTCAGGACGTAGTTTGTGCAGCTTCAAGGGTAACCTCGGAGAATAGGCTGCTTGGCGAGACTAAACAGCCAGGACAAGTCTGGACCGATCTTACATGTTAGGATACGGTAAGTGAGGATCAAGTCTCCTCTAATTCTGCAGTAGTGCATTGAGTAAATACCAAAGGTAAGCAAATGTTCGGGATGCGTTTGCCCCTGTAATCCGCGCTCGGTCCTTTATCGGTAGCTAACAGTACCGCCCAGCTAACCACGTGAATCAAGCACACCATCCATTTAGCTCCGACACTTATTAGGTGGTTTTCCAGCTGCCTACGAAGTATCTTCTTTACTTTACAGCCACCTCCGGTCTAGTACGATCCACGGAAGCCCTCAGAACCTTCGTCTGGACACGTATTACACAGGCCAAAGGCGTTTCTCCCCTTGTATAAAGCAATGGTCAGACCACATTTGGAATACTGTGTTCAGGCCTGGACGCCCTTCTTGCAGTAGAAGGTAAATTGCATTGAGAATGTGCAAAGATTGGCCACTCCAATGATAGAAAGCCAGCGGGGATTACCTTAGGAGGTTCGGTTGACCATCATAAGAGTGTACTCAATGAGGAGACGCAGATTGAGAGGGGACTGAATGAGACATTCAAGATCATGAAGAGTCTCAGGCCAACCGATCTCTTTAAACCAGGCACACCGGACCATGGTCCGACTTGCAGTGCCATAATCTAAAGTTGAAACAGCATTGATCTAGGCTCCATATTGGAGCTAAATACTTCCCAAATCGTGTAGTGCCTAGTTGGAACAAACTTTCTGCATTATTGGTATGTAAAATGATAGATGACTTCAAACGAGACCTGGACGAAATGTGGTTGGCCCTGTTCCCCGAATTCTTGCCAATACTCGTTTCAGCCCCTAAACGCATGCAAGTAGCCTATGCAAATACATGAAAATGCAGTGACTTGTTTGCTATTACTTTCTTTTTCTTGTGTAAACTCAAAAATCTATTATTACGTTGAAGTGCTGGGAGCTCTTCTCGCTTACTGGCACACGAAACGGGACGCTGATTAAACGAACGCTTATTTCGACCCTGGATCTTGACCTGTCGCGATAGGTAGCACCGCAATCACACCCTCCTTAAAGGCCCCCGCGCTTGTGTGTCCCGTCGCTGATTTTCGTGGCAGACCGCTGGAAGTCTACTTTTGGTGAATTTTCCCGCAAATAAATTTGTTTTTAATCCATTGTTATTCCTGAGGCCTTGGATCTTTGCCCGTCAGTTCTTCCCTTAATCTTTTGAAGGCACGTTTTTCTCTTCAGGTACAAGTGTTGAAGCTCTTGCGATTGCAGTAGGTATCGCGTCTGTGAGGTTTAAAATAATCTTAGTTTACAGGAACCCTAAAAACGTCTCAAGAACCTTCGTTGATATTATTCGCACTCAGCGATTCGTTCCTCCGTGAACCATTCCTCCAGGATTGTGTGACACTCGTCATTCGCTTGACCATGCCGACCTGTTCAGTTTTGCCCAATACTCCCATGCAACCGCTGAACAATTGCTCGATTTGCGCTTGACGTGTGGGGCACCTTTCCAAATCCATCCATCCCATGCTCAATGTGTTTGCCCCGTGTCCACACTTCACTCACCACAACCGACATCAAATTCTGCCGCTCGCATCTGCAAGCGGTACTGCGCTAGACCTGCTCAGTTTGCCCCTTGACATTGCGAATTCTGGGCGTGATATCCCTAGTGACCGCTCCTTCGCCCCATGCCTTATGATGAGCTCGCTTGTCTCGCACCTTACTAACCCATCCTCCTCATCGTGTAACGAGCCGCAACTGCAGTCCCTCCGGTCATCACGAGAGGTCGAGACGCCGGATAGCGCCAACCGCACAGAACGTCTGCACAATCGGGTAGGACAGCTGCTGAAATCCGATGATATAGCCGAACAACAACAGCCGATTTCCAGCCCTCTGGACTCGCTTGTTGTCTCGTTACAGAATGCGATCCGTCCAGTACTCGTCAACACGCAACGCTCCCCGCGAAGGCGCGCCCACATAACAAGCCCACTGCCGCCCCAAGCTCGCACTCATATAAAGCTGCCACGCGTGGCTCCGCCCCTAACTCTGTCATATGCACGAACGTTCTAGACTTTATAGACTGGCAAGTTTGGTATCGACATTCTCATGACTCCATCATGTGGAGCTCAATCTGTGACGCTCTTAACTTTCCAGAGGTTAAACCCTGCCATCTCACAAGCTTGACTCGTCACACCTCATCTCCGAAAGCCTTATTCGTGTTGACTTGCATCCAGGCACGGCCGTAGAGGATGTTCTACTGTCTGCCCACCTTTTCCAAAGTAACACTTCTTTTGGCG
This sequence comes from Dicrocoelium dendriticum, assembly GCA_944474145.2. Lineage (NCBI taxonomy): Eukaryota > Metazoa > Platyhelminthes > Trematoda > Plagiorchiida > Dicrocoeliidae > Dicrocoelium > Dicrocoelium dendriticum. The sequence continues at coordinate 87,233,463 of OX104064.1, forward strand.
CCTACCACCTTCGTATCTTCTCCGACAACCCTTTGGACTGAGCACGCAGACATCAGCCAGCGCCCCCCACCCAACCCTGCTCCATCATATTGCACGGCGTTCCAGAACTCCATGTCTCTGATGCAACCTTATAACACCGACAGCAGCATGACTGCGACCAATGGCGATTTCTTCAGCAGCTACTGACCTTTGCCAATGTAACCACTATGGACTGCCTACCCCGTTTAACAAGTTATACAGGAACGGCCCACCGTCTCCTTAAAGTGACTTCCCTCACCCCTAGCATGGCAACCGATGTCTTCATCATCTGGTAGGCTAATAAGAGACGAGCATCAGCAGATGTCCGCTTACTTCCAGAAAGCCATTCCGTGGCGAAACACACGGCTTGCTACACATCCCCAACAGCAGCAGCAGCCTCCTCCTCGATACCTTCACCACATGCAGCCCTAACCGTATCTAGATTGTCCAAATCATCATCAACAACAGCAATACATCAGCCATTTGAACTGATGCTTTACTGCCATACAACCATGATAACCTCTGTAATAAAGAATAATAAGAGGGAGAGAAGGGTGACTTACCGGAAAACCGTAATGCCCTAAGCAAACATTCTGGATCAAGGCGGCTACACCTTGTGTTAACAACATACCGCCACAAACAGCTGCCTATCGTGCAAAGATAAGGCGGCATTGGTGAGACAGCTTCCTTACGGCTTTCACTGCCCCGCGTGAGAATCAGCCATCATCCCACAAATAACTCAGCACCAAACACACTTTAAACGGGCAATCCGATTAGGAGACGGAAGCAGACGCGCCACTGATGTCGGTTGCAAGCCATGTCCTTTAAACTCTCGACCCAAGCACAAGGCGTGTCACGTGCACTCCAGCTGGGAAGACGAGATGGACCAACGGCACCCAGTTTGGTCGTCAGTGACTACATTTCCCGCTGCCAAGTCACCTCCTGTCCACTTCGACCCCTGCGCCACCCTACAACTGGTAGATTAAACAAGGCCCTCCTAGGTAAGCGGTGACTAGACGTACATAGCGCTTGCCTGAGCCAACGCAACTTACTCAGTGCTATCTGTTGTTTTAGGGAGCTAGCATGCTTATCAATACCTAGTACTCGCCTACGCACATCATCGCTGCGGACACGCTGGTGCCTTCCGACACCAGCAATGCTTCGCAGACAACAATGATCAAAGACTTGAAGGCGCCTCAGATCTTCAGACCAAAGGGGCTGTCTCACTCCCATAGAGAAGAATGGCCCTCACCGTAGCCTTATATACACGGCCTTTCAGACGAAGGGAAACTCCCTTCTGTCGCCAAAGATGCCGCATGTTCAAGAAGGTAGCTCTAGCGTTTGCATTGCGTGAGCTGACGTTAATTTCTATGCGCGCGTCGTTGCTCATTCAGCTGCCAAGATAAGTGAATTGATCAACCACCTCGAGCTCCTCATTAGCGAGGGTCAAGGGGTCATAAAGTGGCTAGTGGTCCTGAAGCAACAGTTTGCACTTTGGAATTGCAAATTGCATACCAAATAGTGGGACCACCACTCTAGACAGGCTATTCAGGGTTGATTGTGCCGCCGCAACATCGTCGAAAAGCGAGACGATATCGTCCGCATAATCGAGATGAAATAACCTATCATCAAGCAGCACTTCAACGCCTACATCGTGAGATTTCGCAAGAGAACACTCCATGGTGGAATCCACGATGAAATTGAAGAAAATTGGGGAATCGCACAACCCTGACGAACGCACTTGTGGTCGGAAAACTATCCGATAGGCCACCGTAGACCCCTGACGCGGCCTGTAGTGTTCGAGTATAGAGCACCTAGGATCCATCGCAATGAGGCTGCACCTTACTGTGGTGCGATGGTTTGTGTGCCTCAGTGATCTATTGAGCTATGCTGGGTAGTGCATTTTTGCACCTTCACAGTCACTCATACCAGATTGGTCAATGGTTAAAGGCCAGACAAACTCAGCCTCCTGGTCCTCCAGGTTGGGGGTTTGGATGAGTGTGGCACTTTATTCCTTAAAACGGACTCCCTGTAGCCCAACGCCAAACTCGCTGCTTTGCGGTCAGGTTTTTGAACCAATGGCTTTGGTTGAGAACCCTAATCGTTTTCCTGTCTATGCCTAGACAATCTGACAGTATCATGCCCACGCAATACCATGACTCTTTCTTCAAACAAATTTCTGATGCTCTGGCCACCGCACAGGATAATCAACAGTGCCCTATTTGCTGCATCAAGCAGAGTGGATAGGGATTTGGATGCTACTGTTCAAGTCTTCTCGTCTTCTTATTCCCCCTCTTACCGTTCCGTTCTAACTTTTTATCCCCGCAGTTTTCAACCCCCGATTCTTGACCCTCCCTCAACATGCTTTGCTAGGCGTTTATCTTCTAATTTCAACCCACATGCTAACGCGGAGCGTCAATCCTCCTGTCGACAAGCCCATGTTTAACCAAGCGGTCCATTCCAGTTCATCGGCTTCCATGTGGAGCCCTTGATTCCCCTTCAGATTGGCATGCCTCAATGTTCGCACATTGCTTCAGATCGGTCAACAGGCAGCACTTGCCCGAACATTAGAGACCCTCTCAATCCATACCAAGACCCGCCTGCAAGACTCGAGATCTGTGCTCACTCTGCGATACCCTTCAGGTGACACTAGCAGCACTTTCTCATTGCGCCTATCCGGTGATGATGCTGCTTCGAGCACCGGCCAAGCCGGTGTTGGCATTGCGCTGAGTCCCCGGGCTAAAGCTACTCTGGTTGATTGGATTCCAATCAGTAGCCGCATGTGTGCGGTCCGATTGGCTGACTCATTCAAAGCTTCGAAGTCCTGCGGGACTAATAGATGTCCATTTATCATCGCTGCCTACGCGCCCACAAACTGTAGCGATGATTCGGTAAAAGACGACTTCTATCGCCAACTGACCCAGCTCCTTCGCCACAGAAGAAGCAGGGACACTGTTGCGCTGGCTGGAGATCTGAACGCTCAAGTTGGAAAGTTGTCCACTGATGAAATGCATCTTGGCGGTCAGCATGGTGTAGGCTCCTGTAATGATAACGGTGAGCGGTTACTTCATTTGTGTGAATATGTCCGCTTATTTCTTGCGAGCACTAACTTCCGACACAGCACCAGCCGGAGGGTGCCTTGGCGCCCACCAGCCTCGAATCAGCCTTGGACGCAGGTCTATCACATTGCTATCAGTTGCCGCTGGAGAGGCTGCATCCAGAACTGCCGCTCGATTTGGAGCACAGGTGTAGACACCGATCATGCACTTGTATGTGCTGATATACGGATGCGTTTTGGCGGACGCTCACGACGACGCTGTGAGCGCATTGACCCCAGCCAACTGACAAAGCCAGCTGTTCTGAATGCGTATCGAAGTAAGCTGACATGCGAGTTGAGCAATCGCTCACTGGAGACAATTGATGGTCAGTGGTCACATGTTCACCAGACCTTACTAGCAGCAGGCAAATCCTCATGTGCTATGTCTAATAACCAACATGGAGATTGGGTCTCTTCTCGCTCTCTGGAACTTATCAACGCTCGCCGGCATATCCCGGCTGGAAGCGAACACAATGAAACTCGCAAAGAGCTCCGGCAAGAATCCGTGCTAGCCTGAAGTGAGACCGCGAATCTTGGTGGTCTCAACGTGCGTCAGAGATGGAAGTGGCCGCTGCCCTTGGCAACCACCATGTTATTCCGTCTGATGCGGGAAACGGGCAGCAGGAGACCTGGTGTTAGTGAAACCATACGTGACGAGAGTGGACAGTCTCTCCACAATTTCTCAAAACGTTTAGGGTGTTGGGCTGAGCATTTTGAAAAGCAATTTAATCGGCTAGAATTGTTCGATTCTTCGCCGGCCAGTGATCGCCCTGCTCCATGGGCTGTCCCTTTGGATCCACCCTCTCGCTCAGAAGTCGAACGTGAGATCGGATTGTTGAAGTTGAACAAAGCCGCGGGACCAGATGATCTTCCTCCAGCCCACTTCAGATTCAGAGGCTCGACTTTTGTTGATGCTTTACATTAATTACTAGTGAAACTGTGGGAGCAGGTGACTGTACCAACCGACTGGAGCCGCTCCGTTATTGTTCCCATCTTCAAAGGAGGCTCGCGTTCGGAATGCAGCAGACATATAGGAATCAGTCTGATCTCCATCGTCTCCAAATTACTCGCCTCCATAATCCTTCACAGACTGACTGGCGCTTGCAAAGCCAGATTCGTGAGGAGCAAGCCGGGTTTCGTCGGGGTCGTGGCTGCATCGACCACATCTTCACATTGCCTCAGTTGTTGGAGCACCGTCACACATATTGGCCGCCCACCGTTGTCGCGTTCCTCGACATAAAAGGTGCCCTCGATTCGTTTCATTGATGTGCCCTTTGGATATGTCTACTCAGGAAAGGTGTACCTGAGAAATATGTAAATATTATCCAAGCAATATACGCGCGTAGCACGGGCAGAGTGAGGGCTTACGGCAAGCTGTCGTCGCCCTTTAATATCTCCAGCGGTGTGAGACAAGGATGCCCGTTGTCACTTTTCTCTTCAACTTCGCTACTGACGAAGTCATGGAGATTGCATTTACAGGACATGACTTGGAACGTGTGGAGCTAATCTCAGGAGAACGACTTTTTGACATAGGGTATGCAGATGACATTGTCCTCATCTGTGACAACTCCCAGACGTGCCAAGCCGCGCTGGACAGATTAGCACTGGCTATCAGCCGCTTCGGGCTTTGCTTTGCATTATCGAAGTGCAAAGATTTCCTCCAAGATTGGCCTGGACCGCATCCTTCGCTGACACTTGGTGGGGATCAGCTAGGAGTCGTTGGGAAATTCAACTACCTGGGAAGTTGTATCAGCGCGCTTGTGATCGAAGACGAGATCACGAACCGCATATCAAAAACTCGAAGGGCTTTTGCTAACCTTCGCCACCTATGGCGGCGGCACGACATTACTCGCCCTGAAGGGTGGAGTGTACAATGCAGCAGTACGTGCGACCTTACTGTACTGTTGCGAAACCTGGCCCCTAAGATCGGCGGACATGTAGAGGCTAGTTACGTTCGATCATCGGTGCCTTCGCAGTTTGGCTCACATCTGGTGGGAACACCGCGTGAGTAACGAGGGTGTTCGACGCCTTGTTTACGGCATAGAAAAAGGAACTGAACCGCTCAGCACCATCATTTCACTCACCAGGCTCCGGTGCCTCGGTCATGTATTGCGCATGCCAGTCCACTGGCTTCCACGACGTGCGTTGTTTCTTCACGGGGGATGTGGATGGAAGAAGACGAGGGGTGGCCATGCGGTGACTTGGTCCAGAGGAATGAAGGCTCTGACTTCGGAGCTGGCCTCGGTTGGAGCGTCACGGCTCCCTGGTTAGGGTCCAAAAGACGGTGAACACGTTTGGTTGGATACACTTGCTGACATGGCAAGGAGCCGACCTCAGTGGCGTTCCTGCTGTGAGTTTCTTTGTCCCTCCCCATCCTTTTCAGCTTCCGTTTCCATCCACGATCTCATTTCGTAGCGTAAAACATAATAATTTTTCTTTTTGCCTAGTAGCCAGCTGGTAGCTTACCGGAACGATGCCTATCCGTTGCTGGTAGCTCAGCTGGCATGCAATTGTTTTATTTATTTTCCTTTTCCTTTATGTATTGCGGCACAGTAGCTAAAGTGTTTCACACTAGCTGACGTGTTTAATGCTGATGATGATGAGCACGTAGGATGTTCACATATTTCGTGGAAACACCTTTCCGCGCAAGTTTTTCTAACAGAATCGATTGATCGACTGAATGGAACGCACTCTTGAAATCGATGAACACAGCTGTTGTCTGTCTGCTTTATGCGTGCCGCTGCTCTAGCACTTGCCGCAAAGGGAATATATGGTGTATACAGCCACGCCCTGGAAGGAAATCTTCTCGTTCTTCCCTAATGCGAGACTCCTATTCCACAGTGAGATGACGAACGAGAATCGAGGCCAGTAATTTTGTCACAACTGGCGTTAGGCCAATACTTCTGTAGTTAAAACAGTCTGTGTGCCTGCCCTTCTTGTATATTGCCACTATAATCGATTCGCTTCAATCAGCTGGGACACTCTTCCTTCTAGATACGTTCGAATAAGGAGGTCAGTGCTTTGTAGAGGAACTCACCTCCATCGTTAAATACTGCAGGTGGGAAGGAATCCGGGCCAGCGGCACGAAAACGATTGAGGGCTGTGATCGCGTTTCGGACCTCGGCCTCCGACGGAGGCTCTAAACTAACCGTCCATGGCTCGTCCTGCATCGCCTGAGTTGGAAGAGGTCCGGGAGCCGGGGGCCAGCTGAACTGGTCCTGAAAGTGTTCAGCCCAACGTGCCATACGGCGCTCCTTATTATGTATCAGTGCACCCGCGCTGTCTCTGATTGTCACACTGGATATTGGTTTTTTCGGACCAGCGGTGCGGATCAGCTGGAAGAGCTTGCAGTAATTGCCTACTTCTCCTGCCTCATTCATTTATGAGCTATACTGGTCCACCAGGCTTCCTTGTCAGCAGGTAGGCTCCTCTTTAGTTCGCGCCTAATAGCCCGTCTGGTCACATTTTGTGCAAAGCCAGCCGGGGGGTTTCATCTAAATTCCAACAGGTTCACCGACCTCTCGGATATCCAGTGACTGGTGCGGTGACCATTGATAGTGCCACAAGCAGATGCTCCTGCGTCGTGCATGGCGGCCAAGATCCTATTCCACTGAAGCTCAGTATCATCAGAACAAGACAGTTCGGTACGCAATGCGTCTTGTTAGGTTTGCCTGACCGAGACTTGAGACAATTTCTCAGTTGCCAATCGTAGGGGACGCTTGGTGCGCCTCCCGGTAAAGTTCATAGATAAACGGCAGCGTACCAAGGTATGCTCAGAGTCGACGCGGGTACTCCAATACGAGCGGCCATCCAGGATGGAACCACGCCACCTGTAACTTATAGCTATATGGTCAATTTGGGTCCATCGCTGGCCAGCTATAGGAGAAAGCCAAGTGACACTTCGGCGCCCACTGTGTCTAAAAGCAGTGCTACTAAGAAATAACTGGTGCTCCGCACACAGTTGCAGCAGACGCTCGCCGTTGTCCGTTCTTTCGCAATTACGCCCATAATTACCACCCAGCTGAGCTTAGACGCCCTACTTGTCCACTACCGAACCAACTGCCCCACTGCCTGGAGTCACCTGCTCCCATACAGACTCCTACCGTCAGTCCCCCAACGAACCTCCCCCATCCATCCACCCCTGCTCCGATGATCCCCAGCCTGTACCCCCAGATTCCAGCTACCTTAACGGCCCTACTTCTCCAAACAACATACGGTGTACTGCCGGTCTCCATTTTGCAGGCAGCGCGGTAATTGCTCCCGCACTCGTCACGCAGACAAGCCTTGTTTGCATTTACACGAATGCACGGGGCCTCGTACGCAAACTTCCGGAACTTCAATCTCGACTTCTTTCAGCACCAGCAGACCTAATAGCCACAACGGAAAAATGGCTGTCTGGTGACATCGACAGTGAAATCTAACTTCCCCACTTGTCCGTCCTCCGCTCCGGTCGTGCAACCCCGGGTGGTGGTGTCGCACTGTATTACGGCACCTCCATCAGTTGCACCATCTTGGCAGATTCTGGTTTGCAGTATCCCGACACTATGTGTTGCGAACTCGTACTAACTGCCAAACACTTCTGCTGTGTCGGTATCATTTATCGCCCCCTCCCTAACAACCTCTGAAAATGACGCAAAACACTTGCACAATATCCATTTCACTCTATCTTTCAGATACGTACATCTTATCACGGGAGATTTCAATCTACCCCGTCTATTTCGCTCCATTCCGACGACTGGATCCTTTGCGTCAAGCCTGTTTGAGCTTCTTCACACGGCCCCGCTCTACAACCATACATGCAAGCCAACCAGATTCCGAACCAAAAACCAACCACCTCTTCTGAACCTCATCCTCACCAACAAAGAACTGATGGTTGAGCACGTCGTATATCATGCTCCTTTGGCGCTCAGCGATCATTGCGTCCTCCGGTACGAATTTGTATGCTTTACCAAAAAGCCTATCGGCACGCTGACTTACACGAAATGCTGGACTGATCACGAAAAGTTAAGAACCCTCATTTCCGCAAACAATTAGTTACCGCAACTTCACGTGAGCGCCGACAACGCCTGGTCAACTTTCTGCATTACACTATACGAACTGTGCTTCTTAACCACGACCTGCAAGCAGCTTTCCATAGGGAAGCAACGTTTCACACCCCTCTGAAGTCGGACTCGGAAGTGGATTGCCCACAGAGACACGGCATGGAGAACATATCGTTCCTACCCAACAGCTACTCACTTTGAAGCCTACCGACTTCTCCGTAACCACTGCCTCCAGCTTATACGCGAACATAAAAGTGATCAGCAGCGTCAGCTTGTGTGCAGCTTTTCTGCCAACCTCAAAGCCCTGTATATTCATGTCAACCGCTTTCTGCAAGTCAACACGGTGTCACTGCGCTGACAACACCCACAGGGCTCACAAAATCAACCAACGAGGCCGCAGAATTCCTGTGCCAACATTACGCATCTGCTTTTTCCGTTCCATCAGTCCTCACAATAACGCAACATTCTCCGTTCTCATTTCAACGTCCCTGACAACTGTTCAGTTCAATCCGGAAAAGGTTCTGGCGAAGCTTAAATCCCTGCGGGTAACAGCCTCCCAAGGCACAGATGGTTTCCATCCAAGGCTCCTGCGAACGTGCGCTGTAGCTCTAGCTTTACCTCTAGCGGAGCTGTTCACCCATTTCTTCTCGCATGGTGAAGTCCCCAACGATTGGAAATGCGGTACAATTACGCCAATCTACAAAGGTGGTACGCGCAAGGACCCCGTCAACTACCGATCAATAACACTCCTCTACAATTTCCGAAGTGATAGAATTGATCATCGCCGGTGCTTTAATGGACCACCTTAAGGCTCAGTAACTGCTTTCCGACTGCCAGCACGGCTTTCGACGGCAACGGTCATGACTGAATAAGCTGTTACTCGCACGGGATAGCTGGACGACTGTTGCTGACACCGGCCTGAAAACATAAGCAATCTTAGATTTCTCCAAGGGTTTCGACAAAGTTCACCAGGCCATCCTAATGCAAAAGCTGTCGTTCTACGGTATATCTGGGGCCTTAATGGACTGGATACGGAACTACCTCTACCAACGTACCGTCCAAGTACGCGTCGACGGAGCGCTGTCCTCTCTTGTCCCTGTGACAAGCAGAATTCCACAGGAGTCTGTTCTTGAGCCGGAATTCTTCCTATCCTTCATCGATGATACCACAACACTAGTCGAGTCTTCGTTGCTGCTCTACGCCGACGACGCAAAGCTGTGGCGCACAATCAATGCTCCGGACGATACCCGCGCACTTCAGAGATACCTCAACCATCTGCACCAGTGATCCCTGGAAAACAATCTCCCTTTTAACTTTTCAAAATGTGGCGTCCTCTCCACCCACCGTTCCGCTTTTCAAATATAATTCCTGGGATAGCCTATTGTCCAGGTCTCGCCAACTGAGTTAGATTTGGGTATCATCATCCAAATCAACCTTCCGGTATCTGCTTCCTACCGAAAAGCATCCTCTGCTGCTAACCACATACTGGGGCTGTTAAAACGTGCCTTCGACCAAATCGACCCGCAGAATTTTTGCCTCGTCCTAAACCCCTTCCTACGTCCTCACTTGGAGGTTGCCATCCAGGCTTGGGGGCCCTGATTACTCAAACACCAGTGTATGCTTGAAGCCCCACAATGTCGGGCGACAAAATTAGTACGGGGTCTCAGACACTTGGATTACCAACAACGGCTCTGTTGCCTTGATTATCATCATGATACACTTTAGCTAGAGGTGGGAAACACTTCAGCTACTGTGCCGCAATACATAAACGAAAAAGGGGGAACTGCAACTGGAGAAATCCAGGTGAGCTACCGGTAACGGATGGGCATCGTTCCGGTAAGATACCAGCCAACTACTATGTAGCCGATGGTTTCGGGGCGACTTGATCCTCGTATCTGCAATCCTATCCAACCCTGGACACTGCTGCCGCCATTTACTGAAGCTGCACCACTCATGTTCCCATCTTCGTGGTCACCCACTCCGGCTCACAGCACAGACGGGTGAACTGCGGACGACATTTCTTCGCTCTGCGAGTCTGCCGACCGTGGAACGTCCTGCCTGCCGACGTAATCTCAGCATCTTCTGTGGATAATTTCAAGACTCGCCTGGACCCTCATCTTGCCGACCTGCATCGTGATCTCCCCTAAGATACCTACATTTAGTTTGGAATACCATACCTCAGACTAACTCCAGTCATCTCGCTGCCGCTTCTCATCAAGCGCAACAGCTTATTCCTCTACTCCCAACGCCCCCGATTTACATGTTGTTGGAGACTTTTTGTCCTTTATAGTACTCTTTCCCTAGCTGTATCAGAGGGCGTGGTGGGGTGTCAAACTTCAAGCCTTCGTACATTCTGTTCAACTGCCACATAGGCCCGATAAAAATACGGCTAATACGCGAATCCAATCCACTATAAGGTTGCTTGGCCTTTCTATATATACGACCCTATTTCTTTACACCTTATGGGTCATGTAAAGCTCCAGCTTTTCCTCATAAAGTACAATGTTCGTTGTGTGATTTCAATATGTCTGAAGTAAATTGGCTGAACCTCTCGTGTGGAGTAACCGGAGCTTTTGCCGCTGAGGTTACTGATTTAGCACTTTAAGTACGTTTGAACCAGTTCGTAGATCAACCCACTAGGTACATGGAGAATCAGACCCCGTCCCTCTTCTATCTGGTTTTCGCAAAGTCAGGCGACTTTGTTAGTGACCTTGTTTATGATCACTTCTTAGGAGTCAGTGACCAAACTCACCTGTCATTCAACTGTACCTTTATGATGGATTCATCATCATCATCAACAGCAGTACATCAGCCATTTGAACTGATGCTTTGCTGCCATACAACCATGAGGACCTATGAAATAAAGAATAAGAAGAAGGAGAGAAGGGGGACTTACCTGAAAACCTTAATGCCCTAAGCAAACATTCTGGATCAAGGCGGCTACACCTTGTGTTAACAACATACCGCCACAAACAGCTGGCTATCGTGCAATGATAAGGCGGCGTCGGCGAGACAGCTTCCTTGCGGCTTTCACTGCCACGCGTCATAATCAGCCATTATCCCGCAGATAACTCAGCACCAAACACACTTTAAACAGACAATCCGATTAGGAGACGGCAGCAGCCGCGCCACTGGTGTCTACTGCGAGCCATGTCCTGTAAAGTCTCGAGCCAAGCACAAGGTGAGTCACGTGGACTCCAACCCGGAAGGCGAGACGGACCAACGGCACCCAGTTTGGTCGTCAGTGACTTCATTTCCCGCTGCCAAGTCAACTTCTGTCCACCTCGAGCCTTACGCCATCCTACACCTGGTAGACTGAACAAGGCCCTCCTAGGTAAGCGGTGACCAGGCATGTGTAGCACGTCCCGAGCCAACGCAACTTATTCAGCGCCATCTGTTGTTCTAGGGAGCTAGCATGATCATCACCACCTAGTACTCGCCTATGCACATCATCGTTGCGGACACGCTGGTGCCATCCGACACCAGCAATGCTTCGCAGACAACGATGATCAAAGACTTGAAGGCGCCTCAGATCTTCAGACCGAAGGGGCCAAGTCTCACTACCATACAGCAAAATGGCCCTCACTGTGGCCTTGTATACACGGCCTTTCAGACAGAGGGAAACTCCCTTCTGTCACCAAAGATGACGCAGGTTCAAGAAGGCAGCTCTGGCCTTTGCAATGCGTGAGCTCACGTCAGTTTCTATGCGCCCATCATTGCTGATGCAGCTGCCAAGATAAGTGAAGTGATCAACCACCTCGAGTTCCTCGTTAGCAAGCGCCAAGGTGTCATCAACTGGCTGGTGGTCCTGCAGCAACACTTTGCACTTTGAAGGTGCGAAGTGCATGCCAAATAATGGGACCACTCTGGATAGGCTATTCAGGGTTGATTGTGCCGCCTCAACATTGTCGAAAAGCAAGACGATATCGTCCGCATAATCTAGATCAACTAACCGTTCACCAGGCAGCACTTCTACACCTACATTGTGAGATTCCGCAAGGGAACACTCCATGATAGAATCCACGACGAACTTGAACAAAAACGGGGAAATCAGATAACCCTGTCGAACGCCACTTGTAGTCGAAAAGCTATCCGATAGGGCACCATAGACCGGCCGGTGGCCTAGTGGTCGGCACGTTTGCTTTCCAACCATAAGGTCACCGGTTCGAATCCGCGTAGGGGTGGGCGTCCTCGCGGTATACTCAGCCCGCGCGCGACTGGTGGTGGTCGCGCGGCAGCGAAGCGCCGTTACGGTGTATAAGCTGACACATTTCATAGAGCACGAAGGATGTTCACATATTTCGTGGGAACACCTTTCCGCGCAAGTATTTCGAACAGAATCGATCGATCGACTGAATCGAACGCACTCTTGAAATCGAGAAACACAGCTATTGTCGGTCTGCGGTATGCGTGGCGCTGCTCAAGCACTTGCCGCAAAGTAAATATATGGTCTATACAGCCACGTCCTGGGCGAAAACCGGCCTGCTCTTCCCTAATCCGAGATTCCCGTTCTGCAGTGAGGCGACGAACGATAAACGAGGCCAGTAATTTTGTCACAACTGGCGTTAGGCCAATACTTCTGTAGTTAGAACATTCTGTGCGACTGCCCTTTTTGTATATTGCCACTATAATCGATTCGCTCCAATTAGCCGGCACACTCTCTTCGTTCCAGATACGTTCGAATAAGGAGGTCAGTGCTTTGCAGAGGAACTCACCTCCATCCTTAAATAGTGCAGGTAGGAGGGAATCCGGGCCAGCGGCACGAAAACGATTGAGGGCTGTGATCGCGTTTCGGACCTCGGCCTCCGACGGAGGCTCTAAACTAACCGTCCATGGCTCGTCCTGCATCACCTGAGTTGGAAGACGTCCGGGAGCAGGGGGCCAGCTGAACTGGTCCTGAAAGTGTTCAGCCCAACGTGCCATACGGCGCTCCTTATTGTGTATCAGCGCACCCGCGCTGTCCCTGATTGTCTCACTGACGCCTGGTTTTTTCGGACCAGTGGTGCGAATTAGCTGGAAGAGCTTCCGGTAATTGCCTACTGCTCCTGCCTCCATTTCTTGAGCCCGGCTGGTCCACCAGGCTTCCTTGTCAGCAGGTAGGCTCCTCTTTAGTTCACGCCTAATAGCCCGTCTGGTCACATTGTGTTCCGAACCAGCCGGGAGGTTTCATCTAAATTCCAACAGGTTCACCGACCTCTCGGATATTTAGTGACTGGTGTGATGACGACTGATAGTGCCACAAACTGATGCTCCTGCGTCGTGCATAGTGGCCGAGATCCTATTCCACTGAAGTTCAGTGTCATTAGGACAAGACAGCGAAAGTTCGCTATGCAGTGCTTCTTGATAGGCTTGCCTGACAGAGGGCTGGGACAATTTCTCAGTTGCCAATCGGGGGAGATGCTTTGTGCGCCTTCCGGTAAAGTTTATGGAGAAACGACAACGCACCAGGGCATGGTCAGAGTCGACACAGGTACTCCAGTACGAGCGGCAATCCAGGATGGAACCGCGCCACCTGTAACTAATGCCTATGTGGTCAATTTGGGTCCATCGCTGGCCAGCTACAGGTGGACGCCAAGTGGCACTTCGGCGCCCACTGTGTCTAAAAGCAGTGCTACTACGAAACAAATGGTGCTCCGCACACAGTTGCTCGCCGTTGTCAGTCCGTTCGGCGTTAAGTCCATACTTACCACCCAGCTGAGCTTCTAAAGAGCTCAGACGCCCTACTTGTGCGTTCATATCCCCTGCAAGTACTATAATATCTGAACTAGTAGCACTGCGTAGCAGCGTGTTCAGTTTGTGATAGAAAGTGTCCTTGACTGCATTAGAACTTCAGTCGGTGGGAGGATAAGCAGAAATCACAAACAAACAGCGTTTTGTTTTACTTCGCGAATTCACCTTAGCTGATGTCGTCAATCGGGCTGCACATAAACGGCTGTTCACCGGAATCCAGTCAGTCAACGATGACAGCCTTGGAGCTGAGAATGATACCTACACCATCTTGACCCGTAAGTGCCGCATCGGTGTCTCTGGATGCGTGCAACCAATAACGAGAGGATAAGCCGGGTGCAGTCAATTGAATAACCCCGTTAGGGTCATTAATCCTAGTTTCGGACACACAACACACATCAACACCCAGTGTGTCCAAGGTGCGTGCGAGTGCAGCCTGCTGACCTGTGTCTTAGAGTGCGGACGTTGAATGTCGCCATGGAAACAGGACAGCGTGGCCTTATAAGGAACTTTTGCCGATAGGCATCCGATAGGTGCTGTGGGATGGTGGCTGCAGACGGTACTACTCCAGTAGCACTTCGGTTGCTGTCAATTAAGCTGGGAATTATAGAAGGAAGGTTAGTAATAGGGGCCGGGATGGGAGTAAGAGAAAAAGGTGGAAAAGAAAGAAGGGAAGCGCCAGCAGTAGCATGTTTTCGCTTATCCGCCCTGCTGTATGCAGCAGATAAGGCGACCCTTGATAATTTGCGCGACGGCCGATGCAGGATGAAGTTTATGTTTGAAGAAAATGTCATGGTTGTATGTGGGCTGGGATACTGCCAGGGTGCCCAGACCTAGACAGGAGAACGATTAGGGTCCTCACCCAAAGATTTTGGCTCAAAAGCCTGTCCGCAAGCATTGGGGAGGTGGCAGTGATTTAGTTTTACAGAAATGGACGCCATCCCATTTCAAACCCCCAACCTGGAGGACCAGGAGACTGAGTTTGTCTGACCTCTCACCATTGACCAACCTGGTAGGAGTAGCTCTCAAGATGCTCGGAGGCATCACCCAGTATAGCTCAATGGGTCAATGAGGTACGCAAACCGTCGCACCACGTTAAGGTCCAGCCTCGTTGCGACGGTTTGAGAAAGCCAGCACGCTAGATATTTTGGCTTTCGGTGCTGAGCTCTTTGTAATCCATCAATCCATTTATGATGGATTACAAAGAGCTCAACACCGAAAGCCAAAATATCTAGCGTGCTGGCTTTCACGCAGTGAGAGTCAAAGGAATATATTCTCCATGCATCATTTCACTTGACGAGAATATATAGATAGCTTGGGATAGATTTAAATCTTACACCTCTGACATCACTCTTCCCTTACATCTTTGTCGGTCAGAAAGATGATGAAGGCAAATCCACTATGGCCCGACTTAGTTGCGCGTAAATCGCTCACTAGACGGGACAGGAATTGGCGCACCGGTTTGTCGACCCCCTCGGATAACACTCCCAGGCGCTATCGTCAAGTGCACAATCTTTTTTAATCCTATACGAGCCGCTCGACCTCGTTATGAAATGGAGCTGGCTACTACAGCCTCCATGCATCCAAAACAATCTTACGCTTATGTTAAAATACCTAGTTAATTAGACCCGTGCATTCCGGTTTTGCTCAGATTCGACGGCACTGACGCACAGATCAGGAAGAGGCTTGCGTTTTCGTCTAACTGTGTGCTACTGCATCTGTCCGAGAGACCAATTTGCCGCTTGTTAATGTAGTTTTGAGTGTTCCGCAAAACTTATTTCTAACCGTATCTGAGACTCAGGTTCTCCTTCTAAGGAAGATAAATTCTCTAAAGCTGCTGGCGGGGATGCGGTTCACAGATGAGGGCAATGTCGTCTGCATACTCCAAATCGAGAAGTCTTTCTCCTGGGAGTAACTCCACACCTTCCAAGTCATGTCCTGTAAATGCAAACTTCAAAGCCAGCTGGGAATTTTCTTATGCATTCCAACAGGTTCATTGACTTCCCGGATATCCAGGGACTGGTGTGGTGACGATTAATAGTACCACAAACAGATGCTCCTGCGTCGTGCATGGCGGCCGTGGTCTTATTCCACTGAAGCTCAATGTCATTAGGAGAAGACAGCGAACGTTCGATACGCAGTGCGCCTTGATAGGCTTGTCTGACCGAGGGTTAAAATAATCTTTCAGTTCCCAATCGACGCTTGGTGCGCCTCCCCGTACAGTTCATGGAAACACGATAAAGTAACCTAAGCATTATCACAGTCGACGCAAATACCCCAACACGAGTGGCAATCCAGGATGGAACCACTCCACCTTTGAATATGGCGATGTGATCTATCTGGGTCCGTCGCTACCCAGCTACCGGAGGACACCAACTAGTACTTTCGCACCCACTGCTCCTAAAAGCGGTGCTAATAAGAAACAACTGGTGCTCCGCACACAGTTGCAACAGTCGCTCGCCGCTGTCAGTCCGTTCGGAGTTAGACCCATACCACGAAAACATGTTAACATAAAAGCTTGTAACGTAGCCGTAAATGCCGCCAAAACGTTGTACCCTCAACTCTGAGGCAAAGTACTGTTAGCTGGGGGTTTAAAAACTCGTTCGTCCGCTCGATCGAGCGCACGCGGTAGGCGTTTCCCTTCACCCCAGCTTTCAGTCACCACTACATACTTTGCTTTTTCTTTCGTAGTTCGTGTGTTGCAAGTTCCGTAGCCGGATTTCAGATCATAGCCCAGCAAGCTGAGTGCCCATCGTTGGAGTCGATTGGCTGTATAGACAGGAATTCCCTTCTTCGAGCCCAAAGTCATCAGCAGTGGCTTATGATCCGTCAACAGTTTGAAGCGGCGACCATACCGCATTTTGTGAAATTTCTTCACATCAAACACTATCGCCAATGCCTCCTTCTTGATCTGACTGTAGTTTCTTTCCGCTTTCGTCAGCGTCCTGGCGGCATGTGCGATTGCCTCCTGAGATCCATCTGGGAACATATAGGAAACTACGGCACCGATCCCTAGACTCGGTGCGTCTGTGACAAGTACAATTTCCCGGAAGGGATCAAAGTAAGTTAAGATTAGGTCTGAAGCCAACAATGACTTAACCCGCTCGAACGTAGTCTGGCATTCTGGCGTCCAATTCCAGGTTTGCCCTTACTCACGGCCACAAGAACTGTGCACCCCGTCCCCCCAGCAACGATTCAGTCTCCTGGAGCCAATATGGACGAGGTGGACGGTGTTAGACAGGTAGGCACCTTGTCAACATGCACATCAAGCGCAGCCACACCGGGGATGTCACACAACAACCAAGCACTTGAACTGACAATTTCAGATAATAGTTATCGCATAAAGCATACGGATAAACCGAGTTAACTCTTCGTTAGAGGAGTATATGAAATAAATTGGTTATCAACAAATCCGAGATAAATTCAAGATGTCAGAAAAAGATATCTTTAAAAATGTCTCAAACGCGAACTAACTGCTTAAGTGAGGTGTGTAAGTAAAAAAGAAGCTTATTCAGACAGACATCTAAATGCTATAACATAGTACACATTAACAAAAGATAGCAAACCAATCACCTGAAATAAAGAAACGGCACGCATGCATGCGGTTAGTAAATCGAATGCAGCTTACCTACAAACGCTGCGCCGGTTCTGCCTACCTTCTCAGCAGCATGCGTCGTTTCTGATGCAGGTTCTGAGTGACCTCGCTCGAGGCTCACTAGGCCTGCGTGACTCATGCACTCATGACCACAAGTGCTACAGCACCATGCGCCCGATGTCGATAGAGTACAACCCATCGACGGTTGCTGCTGCCGCACCTGCCATTTCTCTGCATGCATGAGGGCTTTCGCTTGCACCTCGGCAACTGCCCTCGTGATTAGGTAGCGCCATACACGCCGATCAACCACTATTGATTCCCATGACTCGCAATCAATAGTAGAACGTGATAGACCCAGTTTGATTATGTCTTGGTAACGAAGCTTCGGTTTCCCCGCATGCCGCTTCCCAACACTCAGCTGACAATATAATAGCTGCTTCGGTATCCGCGTCGAATCCATACGCCACACATGACCGGGCCATCTCAGGTGTCTCAGCAAAAGTATGCAGTCCACTGCATACATTCCACTTCGGCGCAACACTTCTGTGTCAGCAACTCTGTCGCCCCAACCGATGCGCAAAATCCGTCGCAGACACTGTTGATGAAACCGCTCGAGGTATCTCACATCTCACCGGCACATCGTCCAGGTTGTGCTGCCGTTTCACTGCCGTACAGAAGAACGGACAGCACCATGGAATTGTACACCATCAGCTTCGTGCCAATGGTAAGCTGATGGTTGTTCCACACTCGGTACTCTTGCTTCCCGAATGCCCCCGCTGCCTTCGACAC
Source organism: Dicrocoelium dendriticum (assembly GCA_944474145.2). Lineage (NCBI taxonomy): Eukaryota > Metazoa > Platyhelminthes > Trematoda > Plagiorchiida > Dicrocoeliidae > Dicrocoelium > Dicrocoelium dendriticum. The sequence continues at coordinate 87,251,731 of OX104064.1, forward strand.
GCGAATACGCAGCTCACTGTGTAGCTACTGGTCAGTCGAGACCACACTTCCACGGTAGCAGAAGCGGGACGTGGTTTCCAATACTTCAGTAACAATGCTGACTCGCGGCAATATTGAAGATTGCACCTCCGGTGAAGGCTGGAAGAGACAGACAGTTGTGCTTGTGTTGATGGTGAGCCCGAATTTGGCCGTTGTCGAAGCCAGAGCACTAGTCATGTGCTGCAACTCATCCGCGCTGTGTGCAAACAACGCACAGTCGTCAGCAAACAGCAACGTACGGATAGTTGTCTCACACACTAGAGTCCTCGCACCGAAACGACGGATGTTCAGCAACCCACCATCAATACGGTGCTCCACACGAACCCCGTAAACACAAACGGCATCAAAAGCACAAGACATCATTGCATGAAGATATATATTAAACAGGGCAGGAGCTAAGACACAGCCTTGTTTCACACCAGAGACAACTGCAAAGTCGTCCGAAGTCTCTCCACACAGCTGCACCGCCGCCCGCATACCACTGTGCAGACATTCAATTAGACTTACAAACACGCGGGCAACCAAACTTATCCAACACCAGCCACAATTCCTCGCGGTTCACCGTATCAAATGTCTTGGTGAAATCAACAAAGAGGGAGTACAACGGCTGATGTCGTTCTCTGCACTTCTCCTGCAGCTGACGAGCCGCAAACACCATATCTATCGTGCTGTGACCCGAACGGAATCCCCACTGCTCTTCCGACACGTTCGGTTCCACAACCTGACTAACGAGGCGGTTGAGCAGGATTCGGGCAATCACCTTGCCCACACAACTCAACAAGTTAATGCCACGATAATTCGTGCAACATGGCTTGCTCCCTTTGCCCTTGTACAGTGGGAGCACAAGGGCATCCTTCAGCTCAGCAAGCACCTCTGCCTCAATCCACACGCGTTGCACCAAGTGGTGCAGCGCAGTCACCAACGCGGGTCTGCCGTGTTTCAATACTTCAGGCGGCGTCCAGTCAGCACGGGCACACTTGCGGTTTCGCAGCTGAGCAAGTGCTCTCTGCGTCTCATCCTGTGTCGGCGTGTCCGCCAGACTCGACTTCACATCGTGCTGTCTCAGTCCGTTCAATGTAGGCCAGTCGATCTCTGAACGGTTGTTCAAGAGACAGACAAAGTGTTTTTGCCAGATCTGCATTATGTCTACAGTCTGTGCAGGTAGCGCCTGAACTACTATCGATCGGTGTCTTCACCGGTTCCAACCTTGGTGCATACACTCCGCCTTCAAGAAGTCAAAGAATTCCTTTTGTTGGCGACGTTCGGTGTAGCATTCCACCTGCTTCGCCTTCTCTGTCCCCCACGTATTTTTAATGCGACGGAGCGCTCGGCTCAGTCGCCGTCGTAGTTTGCGAAACTCTCTTCTTCCCCACGACACAGGGGTCTGCCACATGTGCAGCAAATGCTGCATTCTTATCCGACACCAATGCGCCGATCGTCGCATTGTTCTCATCAAATCAATCAGGCCATTTGCAGTTTGCGCGCCCGATGGTTTCCTCGGCAGCAGCTCTCACCTGGTCGCGAATGTGGTGCTACAGGTCGCCCACTGTGGCTATACACTCCACACCACACAGGCGTGCAGCTATCGGCTTCTCCAGCTCAATACATTTCGCCACAGTACCTAGGGAGAGAACGTTATATTTACACCGATTCACGGCGGCAGTGCAATACATAGATTTACGAAAATATATGTACAGGTTCAGTTGCTGATTTCTTCGCCGAGCTGCGAAATTTGTTTCCAAATGTTTCAGCGCCATGCGAGGCGGCATCATCAGTGTGTCGAGATGTCGAGTGTAATCTCGCTGATTGAATTGTCGACCCGTGAACGGCGTGCAGGTGACTTTTCGTAAGTGACGGCTTCGATCTGTGTCCCGTGATCTCTACCCATTTCCCCGTGCCGGAGGTCGTCGCTTGGGTTGTTCCTATTCAAGCGGCGTCTCATAATTTCTGTAAGTTCTCTCCGTCGGAGGGGTTGGTAAACTGGATAAATCTCGATATGCATGTTGATCGAGTCTTTTGTTGAGAACCACGCTTCCAGGAATTCCCTTGCTCTTCGTGTTTCACCTCGTGCCAGGACTTCTGTTTTAGCCCAATCAAAACTGTGTTCTTTTTCATCCACGTCTGCTGAGACTAGCGAAGATGCATAGTGTCTTTTGCATGCTCTTTTGTGCTCTTGTAATCGTGTTGTTAATTTTCTGTCTATTTGGCCAACATAGTCCTTTTCGCAATTTCTACAACTTAGTCTATATACGACATTGCTTTGCTCATGAGCTTCCAGTTTCTCTTTCGGTTTTGACAGCGTTTTTCTCAATGTAGCAGTTAGTTTGTGTGCTACGATGAGGTGATGTTGTTTGAATAGTCTTGCTGCCATTTCGGATATATTCTTCATATATGGTAAAACAACGCGTCTCTCCGTCGTTGGTGTAGATTGTCTGTTTGGTTTGTTGTGGTTCAGACACCTTCGGATGAAGCTTCGCGGATATCCGTTGAGTTGGAAACATTTAAATAGATGCTTCTCTTCTTGTTGCTTTGCATCCGTGGTACTGCAGTGTGTTTGCACAAAGTAAGCTGTGTGCGAACACTATTTGGTAGAGTGCAAACACACTGCAGTACCACGGATGCAAAGCAACAAGAAGAGAAGCATCTATTTAAATGTTTCCAACTCAACGGATATCCGCGAAGCTTCATCCGAAGGTGTCTGAACCACAACAAACCAAACAGACAATCTACACCAACGACGGAGAGACGCGTTGTTTTACCATATATGAAGAATATATCCGAAATGGCAGCAAGACTATTCAAACAACATCACCTCATCGTAGCACACAAACTAACTGCTACATTGAGAAAAACGCTGTCAAAACCGAAAGAGAAACTGGAAGCTCATGAGCAAAGCAATGTCGTATATAGACTAAGTTGTAGAAATTGCGAAAAGGACTATGTTGGCCAAATAGGCAGAAAATTAACAACACGATTACAAGAGCACAAAAGAGCATGCAAAAGACACTATGCATCTTCGCTAGTCTCAGCAGACGTGGATGAAAAAGAACACAGTTTTGATTGGGCTAAAACAGAAGTCCTGGCACGAGGTGAAACACGAAGAGCAAGGGAATTCCTGGAAGTGTGGTTCTCAACAAAAGACTCGATCAACATGCATATCGAGATTTACCCAGTTTACCAACCCCTCCGACGGAGAGAACTTACAGAAATTATGAGACGCCGCTTGAATAGGAACAACCCAAGCGACGACCTCCGGCACGGGGAAATGGGTAGAGATCACGGGACACAGATCGAAGCCGTCACTTTCGAAAAGTCACCTGCACGCCGTTCACGGGTCGACAATTCAATCAGCGAGATTACACTCGACATCTCGACACACTGATGATGCCGCCTCGCATGGCGCTGAAACATTTGGAAACAAATTTCGCAGCTCGGCGAAGAAATCAGCAACTGAACCTGTACATATATTTTCGTAAATCTATGTATTGCACTGCCGCCGTGAATCGGTGTAAATATAACGTTCTCTCCCTAGGTACTGTGGCGAAACGTATTGAGCTGGAGAAGCCGATAGCTGCACGCCTGTGTGGTGTGGAGTGTATAGCCACAGTGGGCGACCTGTAGCACCACATTCGCGACCAGGTGAGAGCTGCTGCCGAGGAAACCATCGGGCGCGCAAACTGTAAATGGCCTGATTGATTTGATGAGAACAATGCGACGATCGGCGCATTGGTGTCGGATAAGAATGCAGCATTTGCTGCACATGTGGCAGACCCCTGTGTCGTGGGGAAGAAGAGAGTTTCGCAAACTACGACGGCGACTGAGCCGAGCGCTCCGTCGCATTAAAAATACGTGGGGGACAGAGAAGGCGAAGCAGGTGGAATGCTACACCGAACGTCGCCAACAAAAGGAATTCTTTGACTTCTTGAAGGCAGAATGTATGCACCAAGGTTGGAACCGGTGAAGACACCGATCGATAGTAGTTCAGGCGCTACCTGCACAGACTGTAGACATAATGCAGATCTGGCAAAAACACTTTGTCTGTCTCTTGAACAACCGTTCAGAGATCGACTGGCCTACATTGAACGGACTGAGACAGCACGATGTGAAGTCGAGTCTGGCGGACACGCCGACACAGGATGAGACGCAGAGAGCACTTGCTCAGCTGCGAAATCGCAAGTGTGCCCGTGCTGACTGGACGCCGCCTGAAGTATTGAAACACGGCAGACCCGCGTTGGTGACTGCGCTGCACCACTTGGTGCAACGCGTGTGGATTGAGGCAGAGGTGCTTGCTGAGCTGAAGGATGCCCTTGTGCTCCCACTGTACAAGGGCAAAGGGAGCAAGCCATGTTGCACGAATTATCGTGGCATTAACTTGTTGAGTTGTGTGGGCAAGGTGATTGCCCGAATCCTGCTCAACCGCCTCGTTAGTCAGGTTGTGGAACCGAACGTGTCGGAAGAGCAGTGGGGATTCCGTTCGGGTCACAGCACGATAGATATGGTGTTTGCGGCTCGTCAGCTGCAGGAGAAGTGCAGAGAACGACATCAGCCGTTGTACTCCCTCTTTGTTGATTTCACCAAGACATTTGATACGGTGAACCGCGAGGAATTGTGGCTGGTGTTGGATAAGTTTGGTTGCCCGCGTAAGTTTGTAAGTCTAATTGTATGTCTGCACAGTGGTATGCGGGCGGAAATGCAGCTGTGTGGAGAGACCTCGGGTGATTTTGCAGTTGCCACTGGTGTGAAGCAAGGCTGTGTCTTAGCTCCTGCCCTGTTTAATCTATATCTTCATGCAATGATGTCTTGTGCTTTTGATGCCGTTTGTGTTTACGGGGTTCGTGTGGAGCACCGTATTGATGGTGGGTTGCTGAACATCCGTCGTTTCGGTGCGAGGACTCTAGTGTGTGAGACAACTATCCAAATGTTGCTGTTTGCTGACGACTGTGCGTTGTTTGCACACAGCGCGGATGAGTTGCAGCACATGACTAGTGCTCTGGCTTCGACAACGGCCAAATTCGGGCTCACCATCAACACAAGCACAACTGTCTGTCTCTTCCAGCCTTCACCGGAGGTGCAATCTTCAATATTGCCGCGAGTCAGCATTGTTACTGAAGTATTGGAAACCACGTCCCGCTTCTGCTACCGTGCAAGTGTGGTTTCGACTGACCAGTAGCTACACAGTGAGCTGCGTATGCACGTGTTGAAGGCAGCGGCGGCATTCGGGAAGCAAGAGTACCGAGTGTGGAACAACCATCAGCTTACCATTGGCACGAAGCTGATGGTGTACAATTCCATGGTGCTGTCCGTTCTTCTGTACGGCAGTGAAACGGCAGCACAACCTGGACGATGTGCCGGTGAGATGTGAGATACCTCGAGCGGTTTCATCAACACTGTCTGCGACGAATTTTGCGCATTGGTTGCGGCCACATAGTTGCTGACTCGGAAGTGTTGCGTCGAAGTTGGTGTATGCAGTGGACTGCATACTTTTGCTGAGACACCTGAGATGGCTCGGTCATGTGTGGCGTATGGATTCGACGCGGATACCGAAGCAGCTATTATATTGTCAGCTGAGTGTTGGGAAGCGGCATGCGGGGAAACCGAAGCTTCGTTACCAAGACATAATCAAACTGGGTCTATCACGTTCTAATATTGATTGCGAGTCATGGGAATCAATAGTGGTTGATCGGCGTGCATGGCGCTACCTAATTACGAGGGCAGTTGCCGTGGTGCAAGCGAAAGCCCTCATACATGCGGAGAAATGGCAGGTGCGGCAGCAGCAACCATCGATGGGTTGTACTCTATCGACATCGGGCGCATGGTGCTGTAGCACTTGTGGTCATGAGTGCATGAGTCACGCAGGCCTAGTGAGCCTCGAGCGAGGTCACTCAGAACCTGCATCAGAAACGACGCATGCTGCTGAGAAGGTAGGCAGAACCGGCGCAGCGTTTGTAGGTAAGCTGCATTCGATTTACTAACTGCATGCATGCGTGCCGTTTCTTTATTTCAGGTGATTGGTTTGCTATCTTTTGTTAATGTCTACTATGTTATAGCATTTAGATGTCTGTCTGAATAAGCTTCTTTTTACTTACACACCTCACTTAAGCAGTTAGTTCGCGTTTAAGACATTTTTAAAGATATCTTTTTCTGACATCTTGAATTTATTTCGGATTTGTTGATAACCAATTTATTTCATATACTCCTCTAACGAAGAGTTAACTCGGTTTATCCGTATGCTTTATGCGATAACTATTATCTGAAATTGTCAGTTCAAGTGCTTGGTTGTTGTGTGACATCCCCGGTGTGGCTGCGCTTGATGTGCATGTTGACAAGGTGCCTACCTGTCTAACACCGTCCACCTCGTCCATATTGGCTCCAGGAGACTGAATCGTTGCTGGGGGGACGGGGTGCACGGTCCTTGTGGCGGTGCTAGGCTCTTTGAGTTATTCCATCCAGTGTGTAGCGGGCTGCGGTCTAGCCAACGCCTAATGTGCGCTTGATTCTCCAATACAGCTTGCTTGGTCGCCTGTGAAGGAGTGTGGGCCGGCTCCGTTGATGAAACTTGGCTGCCATCCGCATTTCTTTCGGTCTTGTTTCTTCGGATTGACACTGGATATGGTGGGTGTGGATGGAGCTGTGGGTAATGCAGCGCAAGCCACTCATGGTCCCTCTGTAGCCTCAGGCGTCCTGTGGCTGTCCTATGGGGGCTACGTTGACGGGCAAATCCGGAACCGGGTGCCGGCAACTATTTATTTATTTATTCATATACATATCTATCTATATATGTGTAATGTGCATGTGTATAATTCTTTCAGCTCTTTTTCCGGCTGACCTCCATGAGTGTGCGATATCTGCAGCTTCTATTTATCTTTTCAGGGTCTTCTCACTGCCTCATCTTGTGCTAACATGAATTCCAATAAAGCTTCACATTTCTATTCACCCGCACCGCTTCACGCAGCTACCATGTTTCCCGAATCGTCGTTCGCAGCTGGTCAGTTTTTTCATGGTCCTGCCGTTTTGCAAGGTATCTGCAATGATTGCGGTGATTGTGTCTCATCCTTTCCTTCCAAATCGCCAGGATGGACTGGCTCTCAGCCAAGTTATCGACAACAGCTGTCCTGCCCGCGGTGTTCTGCGTGGTGCTTTGCCACTAATTGGTGCACCAATTGCGGCGAATTGTTACTCGGTTCCGATCTACGTCCATCTGACCCTGACGATTGTATCACCAACTGCGCCACACTAGGTTGCGAAAAAATGCCCCCACCTGAGCCCATTACCAGTGCTTCTGATGAACAATGTAAAGGCTTCCCGCCACCATCCCTGGGCTACTCTCCGACGCATCAGCGGTGTTTCCAAACTACTAGTTCTCCACCCGCTTATTCACACGATAATGCGGCAAACATAGCCATGAGGTCTTCGATCAACGACATATCGTCTGTTTTCTCAGACTTAACCCACGACTTTACAAATGGGGGAGGCGCTTTGTCACCCGCTGCCACTAACCGGTGTAATCAGCTTTATTATTTAATTCAAGCCCGCGTTTCTTCAGACACTGCACAACTAGAGGCATTGCGCTCCAATTTCAATGTAATGAGTTTACAACCGGGATCTTTAACAACCTTAGGAGATTTAACATCCGAAAGTCCAAGCCGCAGAGGGTGCAGTGTTCCACTGGTCACCTGGGGACCTGAACTCTATTCAGAAGATATTCAAACTGGTTCGGCCGCATCCCGATTTTGTCGTCAACGCTGCGTTTCCGGACCGGTCAGCAGTTCCAGCTGGTCCGAAGATTGTAGACTTCATTCTGAGCACCGAACTGCCCATCTAATTCCAGCAGCTCATCAAGTGGTAAACTATGATTCTTTCATTCATCCTGTTTCCCTGAGCTTACATCCGGGCCCTCCGTTCTCGATAGGTCTTCAAAACATCTGGTGGCCTCTAACTCAAGAGATAGACAAGACATATTCATCGAACAGTTTTCAGCCGCATTTCAACCATATACAAGGAGCGATTAGTCCTTCTTTGGGCGTGTGCAACCAGTTTACATGTTGTCCTGTTTCCCAACCTGAACATTTTACGAAAGCACGTCGGAAATCAAAACGCAACTATCGCCGTCTCAAGTATTTATCCGAATGTTCACAAACCCCGCCTGATGCGTTCGTCATCTTTGGCAACGATACGGCTCCTTCATCCAATACCCACATTCCTAGTACGGACTCTGATTTCCATCAAGCTAGACATGCCATACCCACCACAGCCTCACACGGTCCCAACCAGCGGTTTTGTAGCTGGCCATCTTCACGACCCGTTTGGCTCGCTCACGATTCCTTCCTAACAAAAACAAAGTGAGTTAAAGTGTCGTTCTTTTTTAGCTACTTTCTCACCCTCAAACAAACAACGAACCGATAGGGGGAATCGCTAGTAAAGCACGCAAAGCCAGTTTGTACTTATCCACCGAAGATGGACTAGTGATGCTGTTCGCGTCTGCTTCTGTACAGTCAGTCACGGCATATTTTCACCACCCCTTGACTTCAGTTCGATATCCCGCCGCTTTCATCTACAGTGTTGACCCAATTAGTATAAATTGTCGAATTCGGCAAACTCTTTTCATATTTCTTCACATTTCTCAGATGATTTAACTTTCAACTGATTATATTTTCCAAGAAAAACATATATCGATTAGAAATTCATCCAGGTTAATACTTTGTAAATGATCATTTAGCAATTTTACAGTTAACACGCAAAGTCATGGAGTGAATGAGTTTTTTGCAACGTTCAGTCATGCTTTCACTGCACCTCCAGGTCGCTATATTTTCTTCAATAAGCTGCTGCTCTCCTGTAATAATTTTTTTCATCAATTTTAGAATTGCCCATAAGTTCTCTAGTAGATTCATGTCAGGCCTATTACCAGGTCATGGTAACACTTCTATACCACAACCCTCAAGAAAACGGGTGACTTCACGCCCTTTGTGAGATGGAGCACTGTCACGTATGAAAATGAAGTCTCCTGTCCCTGTAAATCCTATGTTCTTTGCCCATTCACACACCTGAAGGATCAATTGGTGCTCTAGCAGTGTTTTGTGCTGCTGCTGCTGGTTCATGTTACCAATTACGATGTAAAGCCAACCATTTCCGTAGATGCTCATAACGCTCCATATCAAGACCTCAGTGGGATGCTTGACTCGTTGAACGGTACAATCTTTTCTCAGCTCTTCTCCAGGTAATCGCCGGATAGATAGAGATTGCTGGTCAAGGCACCGGATGATCACTCCTCGCTGTAAACCACCTAAAATAAAACGCAGCAAAGCAGTTAGAAATACCCAAGCAACGTAGGCACAATTTTTCTCAAAAATCCTTATAAAAATAAAGCTTGTGCTTCTTACTCGCTCTCATTCTTCTTTTGACCATTTGTTACGCTTTTTGGCCCATTCTTGTCGTTTTTCTTTCATTTATTTGGTCAACCTTTGCTTCCTCAGAGGCCTGCAGACTCGAAGTCCAGAATCAAAAAGTCATCTTACAGTTCTGCAACTTACTGAAACCTCATGCTGTTATAACATTCCTTGTAGTTGTCTGCTAGATGCTTTGCGATTTTTTTGGCATTCTCTAAGCAGAAGTGAGTCGTCTCAAGTTGTTGCATTTCTGCAACCACATTTACCAGAATGTTTAGGGGACAGGGGTAAATTCTTTTGCAATTTTTTTCGAATTTAGCATATAGACGCTGGGCTAACGCCAATCTTGATTGCAACTTCTGCTCTTTAACACTTTTCAACCAAATTTTAATCTTTGCATGTTTTCGAGGGGTTAGGTCACGTAATTTACCCGTTAATATGCTAATACAATCTAAAAACTCGGTCGATACGGTTGCGTCGTTACTTGAGAAGATACCTTGAAAAATAGAAGTAAAAGTAATTAAATATAATAATAACTTGGTCAAAACTAGACAAATGTAATCCAGAAATGTAGCCTAAAGTAGGAAAAAAGAAATTAAGATTTAAAATAATGTAACCGTCCGTATACATAACTACTGTGCATGTAACAACCAATTTGACACCACTTGCCAAGCTTATTCACTCGATGCCTTTGCGTGTTAATTCCTTGAAGGTCGTCAAAGGATCATCTATAAAATATTAATCTTGATGAATTTGTAATCAGTATATGTTTTCTTTCTAAAATGCAATCAGTTCACAGTAAAATCATTTGATTCTTACGAGAAATGTGAAGAAATATGCAAAATGTCTCCTGAATGCATTAAATTTAGAATAGTTTTGCCAACACTGTATGTGGCTTGGTCATTTGTGATCATTCTCGTCAATTCTTCACTATCTGTCCACATAAATGTCCTAACACAAACTTGGAAGTACCATTAACGTCACGCTCAGACCGGTCACTCTAGATCGATGCACTAAATGTTGGTACAGTCTGGGGATGGTTGAGCATTGCGCCTACTGCGCATTTACTTCTCCTAGCAAACCGCAATCAATCATGTCCCGAGATCAAATTCCATCAGCTGGGTGTTTATTTTTTTTTCTATTTGGCTTACGTTTAACAATTTGTACCACAGGAGATCATGAAAATGTGACCCACCATATTTTTGTGCTCTAGTCCTATCTGATTAACTGGAGCTAACTAGGCATTTTTGTACAGACACGTTTCACCGAGCTTTGTGTAGTTGCGAGTGTAAGTACTATCCTCCACCGACGTGATATTCGATGCTTTCCATTTTCAAGCCAAATTCTACTGCCGCCTCGACATTTTTAAGGAGAAGTAGCAATGAACCCATGTCATGCTCGGATGCTGAAGTATACCAGTGCCCACCAGATTTCAAATGGCGTTCACACAGATTCTCCTTCGCTCTCTTTGATTTACTTTCTCTTTAGACAAATAGATCAGATATATTTTCCCTACAAAACGAATTCTATGCAGTATGTCGAGGAAAGCAACTCCACTGGGTTAACAATGAATATGACGATGTTCCAACAACTGACGAAAGCCGGCTTTCTCTTTGCAAATAGGGCCCTCATTGGTACTAGTCGGTCTATAGAAAATGGCAGAGACAAGTACTTTAAAAACAACTGACATCAGGCTGATTCCTCTATGTTTACCACATTCCTAACGTGAGTCACCCTTCAAAATCGGGACTGTCGGATCGGATCCAGTTTGTTGGGACAGTCTCCTGCTCCAACAGCTTCACTAGTTAGCTGTGCAACTAATCCACATGAGCTGCTGCCTTGGCCTCATTGAAGTTCAACAGGGATCTCACCTACGACATCTACGCATGAAGGCCGATCCAAGAGGACAGCCCAGAAAGAAGTTTGATTACTGCTTTTTATAGTGTTCGGCTCAACCCCCCCCCCCCAAGCGTTTTGACAAGCTGTGAATTGGCTGTCCACTCGTCGCATGTAGTCTTACATCAGTTCTCTTGTTGCCCATTTCATATATCAGACGGAATAACTTGCGGTGATTTCCGAAGGTAACAGTCATTCCCGTCTCCGATGCACGGTGACCACCATGCTTCTTGGTCTATCTTCAGGTTACCAAGTGGTTTCGTCTTGAGGTCCTTACGAGTCTCGTTGTATTCTCACCCAGCCGGAATATGTCGGCAAGCATTGTGAAGTCCCATAGACTGCGTATATTCCCAATGTTTATGCTAGCAATTTAAATTACCACATGGAGATATGCCTGTTGCTACTAAAGTCTGGCGGATATGCGACCAATGACTCAACTGTGTTCACTGAGCACTTACTCAACCTACATGCCAAAGCAGTTTGATATGCATTCAGAACACCTGACTCCGCCATTTGGCTGTCGTCCATGAGCTCACAGCGTCGCCGCTGGCATCCACCGAAGTGAAGCCGAAAATCTGCACATACAAGTTTGTGGCCATAGTCGACACTCGTGCTCTAAATCGAGCAACAGCTTCTCCAGCGATAGCTGAACTCGATGTGGTCGATTTGCGTTCATGCCTTGTCCGAGGCTGGCGGGCTTCATATCACTCCTCTGTGAGTGCTGTGTCTGGAGTTAGTGCTCACGTGAAATAGACGGGCAAACCTCATAATCTGAATAGAGCCGTAAGGAGACGAACATTGGTAGATGTCAACATTACCTATTGTCTCTTAAATGCTAACACAATAACATGAAAATATCTATACGTTCCGGTCTCACTCTACCTGTCAACTCATATATTTTCATGTTATTGTATTGGCACCTAAGATATTACGAAATGTTGACATCTTCCAGTGTTCAGCTTCTTACAGCTTTATTCAAATTACTAAATGGATCTAATTGTTTTAAATCCTCACATAAGTTTACAAATATGAGTCACTACCTTACTCTTCATTCAAAAACAGTTACCGGATAATTTTACACGTTATGTTTCTCATATCTTCTACTATTCGACCATTGTAAAAGCATTGATCTTTCTGTACTATCTCTGAACACAGGCGTAGCAAATGTACACGTTCTGGGACCTTCGTTTCTCGAGTTAATCAGACAAGGCGAAAGAACCCACACGATAGACAGCGAGATCATGGGCTTGGATCGAGTCATCCAAACGAATTGATATCCAAACAGGAGGAAACATGTTCAGAGTATCCTGTTCCCGAAGAATCCCGAGATGCTGACCGCTTGGACCTTGTAAACTCTACAGCTCCAGTACTTATGCGAGCAGAGTCTTCCTGTATTCACTCAAGTAATTCCGAAGCCAGTGCGGAACTTAATTTGGCACTGGATGACCAGCCGACTTGGTCACGCCTACCTGATGAATTGTGGCTGCGCATCATCGAACCCCTTCCGACGGCGGATCGCGCTCGCCTTGCGCTCACATGTCGACGCTTGTCTCATATGGTAGTTGATCGTTCTCTATGGAGAGTGATTCAACTCCACCGGCGCCAGCATCTGGATAACACTGCTTTGGCTTCGATTGGGCGGTTACGGCCACGCGAGCTCCATCTGTCCTATTGTCATGGAGATAAAATAGCTGAAGAAAGTAAGTCAATCGGTGGCAATGCATTTGACGTAATTCCGCATTCCATTTCCCCCGCACTTCCTTAACCCTTATCCTTGAGTTCCCACATTACTGTTTGGCATAGTCACAATGCGGCTCGACCACACATTTGCGCCTTGCTACCGTGTAAGCCGCATACATTTTTACCACCGCTCTCTGTTAACCGTTTAAAGTCTTTGTTTCTCAATTCTTGGTCAATATCATGGTTGGTATTTCATGATCATCGATCACAATTTGATAAGATTAACACGCTCACTGGTTACTAAGTTTGGCCCCAGAGAATTGAAGTTTTCTTGTACCGAGATTTCAGTGACGTACGCGAAAGCATTCCAGAACAGTTGTTGGTTTGTTTTCCAGTACCAGTTGAGCGGATCGATTGAGACTGGGGATTAATTTCGAAGTGTATCTCGATCTGTCCGGTCACTGAGACTGGGTTTCTCTACCAGGATGGTGCAAACAAGCTCGAAAGCAGTCGGGGCTGTGCAGCGTTGGGCAACACACACAACATTTCGAGGAGTGTTGTGTCGGAGCCCCGCGACCGGGTAGAAAACGATGTTCATACCGCATGCCAAACCGGCCATCAACCGTCTGTGTGTCCACTCAATCACATGATTCAAATTAGGACATATACACAGACTATGCAGAATGGCTGAAAATCGACTAATCAAAGCTAGTCATTCCAGGGGCGAAGGATTGATACGGTGTCTCACGAACGAGCGAAATGTACAGAGTAAGGGAAAAGCCATTAAGCACAAGATTCAGTGTCAATACAAGCTAATCACAAATGTGAGGCAAAAGTGAACGTATGCGAGGAACCGTAAAAGAGGACGGTATGAATAAGAGTGAATGGGGCAAACTCACAAAACAACGGGGAGTGGTGGAGTTTTCTTACCACCGCTATAACACCTCTCCTTGAAAAAGGTGAGTATCCTGAGGACAGTATACCTCTTCACACAAGTGGACCCATGTGGGTCCACATGCATCCAACACCAAGGTGGTTCGGGCTCAGACCAAGTGTGCAGTGTCGTTCGTTCTAGTACGTTGTCAGCACAGGAGTATTCGGGACATTTATCCCCTTTAGTGCAAGACATGACATGATTTCTTGACTCATTGAGCAAGTATAACTTCTGAACTTCTTCCACTTTGGGCAGATTAATGTCCGTACGTCTGGCTAGGTAAATGCTTTCCAGGCGTTGCATTTCCTTGAGTCTTTGTTTACAGGCGTTACTCTGTCTGGTTATAACAGTACCCCTGGTGAATTTCGGGCCATGTGTTTGGTTAATTTGACCGACCTCTTGTCAATTTTTGTCCTCATCGATCGAGAAACGATCGTGATATCAGACACTGTTTGTGGCTGTAGGGACACAGGAACATAATCGCGTATCATTGTCTGGCGTCTTCTCTTCCCTGCAAAACGATACATCGTGGAATCTGGTCCTTTTCAGTTTCAAGCATGCTTGCACCCTTGGAGTACGCACACGCCTGAAGTTGCGCGCTTCTTGACAGTGCGGACTTTTGTAGGCGCAATCTCTCGTTGGTTGCACCTCACCACCGTTCCAAAATGCGGTCGGGGGCTTCCGGTCCGGCACATCACAGTTCAAATGTTAGCCACGAATAACTGAATGAAAGGATTGGGTTCTGTTCTGGAATCCGAAATTTCAATCCTTTTTGTGTCATTGTTCAAATTGAGCAGCTTATAGCATTCAGATACAATTCCATATAATGCCAACCTTAGTTCCGGTTCCCAATCCACTTGGATGTGCAGTTTTTCTGAGAACAACTCAATTAACTGCCGTTGAGACTTTTCAAAATGCAATTGCTGCTGCTGGAGGAGGAGGGACTTCATCTGTTCGAATGAAATAGCCATGATTATTCAACACCTCTCGTCGCCAGAAAATCTGTTGTGTTGAAGCCCCGCGACTGTTTCCCCTCCCGCTTTACGGTAGTGAGAACACGAACGACCGGGTAGAAAACAATGTTCACGCCGCATGTCAAACCGGCCACCAACCGTGTGTGTCCAATCAGTCACATGATTCAAATTAGGGCATATATGTTGCCGTGGTCCCAAAGGCCATCCAGGGCGTTAAAGCAGTCCTTCAGGGATGTTCTTTCGTACGAACGCAATGCATCAAAACCCCGTTGACCTCCTGCACCGTGTTGTCTCAGTCGTTTGATAGATTGGGTTTCACTAAGTTTGATATGGGGGTGTGTAATTGTGAAAGCCCATGGTAGTCACAGTAGGTTTGTTTCCAAGGATTCCAAACTGCTAAGGATGGCTTGGGCGACCTGTCCTTCTAAAAGGTATCAGGCGGGGTGAGATGGCTCGTAGTAAATAATTCCAAGCTTAACCTTCGTCGCCAAATGCCACAGTTTAGCAATTGCGGAACTAACGCACAGTGGCTGGCTCTTGGCCTGTATCACAAAGCAAAACACGGAAGGCAAAACTGTATTCTAACCAGCATGTTGTACAACGCATCGATCCGTTATTCTTACTTAGGTCAATCGATAAGTGGGTGAGCGGGTTACTGACACACGCCGGCAGATGCAGATAAGGAATACGAGGGGCTCGGTACATTAGCCGAGAGGATGCTGCAGTGTCAGAGCTCGGTAAGTGCGGACGAACTGCGACGCTGCCCTCCTGTACACCTTTATCAGAGACGCAAACCACTTTCACTCTGATAGAGTGCAAAATCAGTGGACAAGGTCTACTAACCGATTCGTCCCACAGTGCAGAAATTGTAGGACGCAATGTGTAGTTTTTTCCGGATTTAGACACGAGCCTAATTTTCCTGTTAGTGTGAGTTTTATCAAAGGACAGCTCCTAGATGAGGCAGGTGACTTTTTCCGCTTATTTGCGAAACCCGTGACGAGAATATATCGCACAGCTGACACCTATGTCACGAGAAAGAAGTTCAGCAGGTGATCCAACATGTTCTGGACGCGTGTTTTGCAACCAGAGAGTTGCGCTTGAAGTATCAGTGCTCTACCTCATCGCGCTCATCGATCCACAAAATATTTTATTAACCCGAAAACTAACCCAGCTGGCTCTTGGCTAATCTACGCCCTGAGTCAGAAGGAGCCCTACACAACTGGCAGCTATCCCAATCAGGGTCATAAACAATGACGGTTGCGAACGAGGTGCAGTTCTGCTGACACAACGTGTTGTCAGCTTAAGATGTCATAAACTCACTAACGTGATATACTGATGCTTATCTGCTGTGCGATATCATATGATGGAACACTGCGCCGATCACTTTCCTATACTATCTGTGGTAGCTACCTTCTTGTGCATTTTGGTGACCAACCAGAATGTGTCCATAGGAAATAAACCTTGATCACTTCGAAAATCCCATGAAGAATAATGGTACCAGCAAGTTTAGTTGTACCTGACGCTCCATAGTTGGCAACCTTCGAATTGCTCCTCGCTGACGGCAGCCGATAGTGTTGCGATGTCTCTAGACTAAGGGTTGACGGAGAGAATGATGAAACAGTCCACTATGTTCAAAAATGCATCGGAGCTTCTAATGGATGGTGTACATCACCAACAAATGCTCTATGTTTCAAACCCGATTGGTCGAGTCAACTTGTTTTTGCGCTTTAGTCAGCAACTAGTTAGACTGTTGGAGTAACTTGAGTAATGGCAGAGAGTCAGCACCCTATAAACTCAAGCTATTATGTCCGGGGAGCTGCAGCAAAAGTCATAACCGCTGTGATCTGTGGTTCATACTCTGCCAGTTGCTGGGTTTCCCGGACAGTAGGTACCACAAGGTGTTCACTGACGGATTGCAGCACATACTCTGTAATTCAAAGGCGTGACTTGTCCGCTACTTCGTTAAACCCGAGCACTGATCGTTATGTGCAATCCATCAACTTTGCTTGTTTGGTAGAGCATCGAAGTCGCATAGTCGTCCGGAATAGATAAGTGCATATTCTTCACCTAGTTGGAGAATTGAGGTCGATTGATACCACAAATGGTGCGGATAAGTTATGATAGTTCGGGTGCATGTTGTACGTTTTGCGATCCCACTTTACATCTATGCATTTGTCTAGATACTCGAACTCGTCATCCACATTGAATATCGAAACATCTGACCAACGTATGAAGAAAGTGTATTTAACCCTCCAGGACAAGATTAATGAGTGTCGATGCTAATTCACCTGAAGTTGTTTTTTGCATCTGCTGGAACCCGACAGCAATTTTAAATCAGCCTATGAACTTGCGAAACGTGCGTTGAAAGCAAAATGCACTGGTGATGTGGTATGTACAGAGCCTCGATTCTTCAGTCAAGCGATGTTTGAATGCACAATCAACGACCGTTGCGGAATGCAAATCTCTAGGTGAAGTCTCAGGCTTAGTCAAACAAGAGCAGAGAACGTGGACACTGAGCCTACGTGATATCCGGTATATCTCGAGAGAACAAAGCATGATAACAGCATCAAACAGAACCCACAGAGGAGCTAAAAAAGCGTGATGCATCCTATATGGTCGACCCAACACATTTTTGTACCCTAATCCTATCTGATTGACTGAAACAACCTAGGTAATTTTGAACAGACACGTTTCACTGCACTGTGTGCGATTGCGAGTGTGGATGCTCTCTCTCACCGATGTGATATTCACTGCTTTCCATTTTCACGCCATATTCTACTACCGTCTCGATGGTCCCCCGGTGTTGACACTTTTTAAGGAGAAGTAGCAATGTGCTATCTCAGGGAGCACATATTTTGTCAAACCCTGGGTCTGTTGTGGTGGGAACTACATTTACATCAGAGCAAAACCCCGTCGGTCCTTGTCCACAGGTGATTTTATCATCTTTGACGATTGATTCCTCTACGTTCTACCGAAAAGCGGCTTAACCACTCTTGTCCCACATTCGTAACCGCTTTTCGTCACTCCCTGTCTATGGGGCCGGTGAGCATGATTATCCAGCCGACCTTTTATCTACAAGATCGTTTCTTCCTCTGGATACTCTTCCCACCTCTGACTTTCATCCCTCTCTTCGATTGTTGTTCCTTATGCTCCCCGGTAACCTTGTATGGAGTTGGCGACATTTATGAAAGCCAGTCGGGATTCACCCCTCTGCCACAACCCATTTGATCGTCGCGACACGGAGAATGTGTTCTAACAACACTCAAGCAGTTTTCCATTTTCAGCTTGTGCTCACATGCGTCATTCTTGTCGATACCTTCTCTGAGGCAGGTGTCCGAAGTCGTGTTTTCTGTTCATCACCCCGATGCATCAATTCTACCCAGAGACCACTGTGCTACTGATCCCGTTCCATATTGCGACTGACATGCAGCTAGCTGATATGTTCTTTTGTCTATCTTCCATTTGCACTATAACCTAAGAAGCTAAGAACCACCATTAACACCTAGAGAACCTGCATGTGGAGATACATCTCACTGTCTAACAGGCTAGTCTATGCAGTGCGAACCAAATTCTATCTTCCTTCGACGAGTTTCTCTTGTCGTTATATAGCACTTGGTGTTGCTCACGCATGACGGCTCACTTAATAATCAGTCCAAGTGATTGCAGTTCAATTCCTCTGACCCCTTCTCCACACCACCCGTAGGACACGACAGGTAGATGTCAACAACTTGTTCTGTCTCTGGACCACAGTGATGCCTACTTTTTGTTATCGTAGTTTCAGGGAATCACGACTATTTTGTGCGTGTTGACAGCTTTTTAGTTAGTATATTTAATTTTAGCGATCGACTTCGCAAGGAGACTTCTAACATTGATACATCATATTGCTGCAATAGTTCAATGCCACACACATGACCTAGTCTCTTGTCATAGGTTTCAAACACCTAGGTCGTTCGATCCCTCATCTTACTTACTTACTTACTCATCTTACTATAGCTAACTCCTGCGACAGGATGAGCCGGCTTCATGAATGTCGTGAACTGCAGCTGCCCAAGCGTCGGTGGTCAGCGGCAAGCTCCACGCAAATACTGATCCAATGATTTCACTAGTGACGAGCACCATGCACAACCTAGAGTTCCAGAAGATCGACATCCGATTTAACTGCAGCGAGCTACGTTTTCAGTTGTCCACCACGGCGACGACACCAACCCTGGCAAGGCGAGGGCAAAACCACTGCCCTAGTGAAGTCAGTGTCTGGTCTGCCGTGGACGTGACCGAACCACTGAAGGTTGCCTTGTTTGATGTGCGTTGTGAGCTTCTGAAGACCGTAATAGAGCCTACGAACTTCGTCATTAGTGATACGCTCATGCCACTGCGTTTTCAAGATAAGCCTTAAATACTAATAGTCGAAGACTTCCAGCTTCCCGGTGTCTCCCGATCGCAGCGGCCATGTTTCGCAACCATCCAGTAAAATGGCTCGTAAGATTGCTGAGAATACTCGGATTTTCATTCGCACACTGGTTTCCGTCCTTCGTCGCAATATGTTTCTCAGTTGTAAGAAGGCTGTTCTGTCGCAGTCAATACGATTCCGGATTTCGGATGTAGCGTGACCATTGGGGAGAATAGTGGATCCAAGGTACTTGAATAAATGAACAGACTCGCTACGTTGTCCATGTAAGGAGAGCTACGGGCGGACTGGGTGGCCAACGATGCGAAGTACTTCATCGTGCTGATGTTAATTTCGAGGCCGATCATAGAGACTGATTGATCGATCCGATTTGGCAGTGACTGTAATGACAGGATCTTCCGCACGGACATCAGTGTCGCCAGCAAATTCCAGGTCTAACAGCTAGAAGTCAGGGCTAACTTGAACACCACGATAGCTCTCAAGGGCATGATGCGTGACACAGTCGTCCGTGAAGTTACATAGCACTGGAGAAGGTGGGCAACCCTGCCGGATCCCAGTATTGATGTCGAGTCCCTTTGTTTCTTCAGACTCGAATCCGGGTCTTCGTGCAACCGTAGTATGATCTCACTAAATTAACGAGTTTGACCGGCACGCCATCGGTGAGTAAGATTCACCAGAGTGATTCACCGACAAGTGAGACAAAGGCAGCTCAGAAATCAACTAAGCAAGCAGATGTGGACTGCTGGAACTGGTAGCGGTGTTCGAGTACCCGACGTAGAGTGAAGACTTGGTCAGTGCAGTATCTGCCTGAACGGAAGCCAATTTGATTATGGCGAGTTCGCAGGTTCGTCTCAACGACAAAGCGGGAACACTACATTCGTGAGAAGGTTTCGGCAGCCACATCGATTAGGCTAATCTCACGATAATTACTGCACACAGTTCGGTCACCTTTCTTGGGAAATGGCAGTAATACTGAGGCACCCCACGAGGAAGGACAGACTTCGGTCTCCCATATCGAGCGAAAGAGTTTATGCAAATGGTCAAGGAGGGCTGGTAGAAAAGACTTGTAGAATTCGGCTGGAATCTCGTCTGCTCCATGAGCTTCCTTCAGCTTCAGGCGACATACGATATCTGCAACTTCTGTGGGTGATGGCGGTGAGCAGCTCGCGTCATATTTTGCCTGGGTTAATGCTGACATGAGTGCAGGTATTGTTGTTAAGGCTGTTCTCGCAGCTTTACACCTCTGCTGCTCGCAACATTTTTTGTCTCTATCCTTCACTTCCTACCATTCCATACACATGGTCGTTATAACTGCTAAATTAACAGATTCATCGTTAAAAATACTGATAATTCTGTGCTAATTTTCTACCTTTACTTTCCTCATGAATAGCCTTCGACTCATACCCACCGTGCTTCTTTGCTAGCATGCTATCGATCTTACGGCTTTTCGCAGACCCAATCTGAAGAACCATACCTTTTGTTTAAGTCTTTTTTAAAGTATAAATGCCGAGTCGTCTGTTTCGTTGAGTTATTTCTCTCGCATATTTGATTCCTTTGACCCACCCGTATACTCTCCACTTTTCCGAATTTTTATCTTTGATCGTAGCAATACATCTTCTTCTTCCAGATCTGCGGCAACTGTTCCGGGCATGCGGTTCCGAATTGAAGAAACTCTCCTTCGTCGGGTGCACAAAGGGGTTGTTCGATGGGGATCTCACTTTGCTTCTGGCTGCTGAGCACTGTCCCAATCTGAGCCACATCGATGCCAGCTATACTCAGTCGGTTCGGGATCACACAGTAATCGCTCTGGCCAGATCTCTATCGCACCTGACTAGCCTGAAATTGAATGGAGCCCGACAAATTAGCAACACTGCGATTGAACATCTAGTGCAGTATCGCGAAAGCACTTTGGTGGGTCACCGTTTTGTTTACTCACTCGTCTTTTATTTCCGGTTTTCTAGTTGTTTTGCTGCCAACCTTGATGTATTAGGGTGCGGTGTTCGCTGCCCCATTAGAATCTGATTTCCTGCTGCTGGCTGTTTTTTTTTAAATCTTACTTTCTTCCGCGATACTTTCAGTCCTCTTCCGTTATCTTATTGACATAAGGTGTCACGTGCGGCCATATTGACATAGAATACTGCCACATCGCTCCACGTTCTGCTCCCTCAGTACCACAATTCATTAAGTATGTGCAATAGCCCATGAACTACCACTTGAAAGCAATACTTTCGGTCTACTCACCTTCTGGTGCAGTGTACAGAGATGGATTAGGTGTCCACACAGCGTGCTGAGTAATTATCACTATCAAAAAGTGTGCCTTGGGTAGCTTCTCTTAGCAAACCGGAAACAGCTTGTCGACTTTTGGAGTTCAAATCAAAGGCTGATTCATCGCCACCCTCATATGAACCTTCACGGTAACAATGAGCATATAGAATACCTTGCGGTCATTGCGGAGCATGAACACGCTATAGTTGCAAAGGACACCTCATTATCTGCCAAGCCACAGCGTCTCCAACTCCAGATGTGTTTTAGCATATCGAGTATTATTCCTGTCTGAAGGTGGTACACCTCTGGACTCCAGTTCCAGCTTCATTGTGCCCAGCAGTTATCTGTTCGAAGTTGAAATGGCCTATCCATGTCCGGTTGCACATGATAAACGGATCCTTCCATCAACCTTGCATTGGAGCATAGAGTCATACTTTTACATCGATCACACCAATTTCAAAGACTCACCCAACACGTCTCCGCCCTTGACACTCCGCCATTTTTGACAGATGTGCTAGAATGATGTAAATCAGCATGCTGAGAAACCTACGTTTCACATCTTTTTCGCAGCTCTACCAAGGCAGTCACTTCCTTTATATAGTACCTGACCGAATATGCTACGCGGTGTGCGGAACGCTGGCATGGTGCAGAGTGGGTCGGCCGGCCGGCTAAAGGATGGCTACAGGGCCACTTGATTCATTCTGTGTTGAATCGCTTCTATTCGCCGCGAGATCTATCAAGTCGGGTCGGTAGATTACCAAAACCACGGACACCGGGAGCGGTAGTTGCTTCCTGAGCGGTTGCCATCACCGTCTGAGTTCAGAAGTGGCTGGGCTCCACCGGTTTCGACCTACGTTCTCGCTAGTCTTGTGGTACTATTTACCTTCGCTTTTCATTTCCCATACCGCCGTTCCAATCTTAATTTGCTCGGTCTTTTTCCAGCAAAGGCTCGAACTCTTTGGATGCTTTCGGCTGAATTCTGACATCTTCACCCTACTTGGTCGATGCCAGCAGCTGCGCGCACTCGCTTTTGGCCATCTGTACCATCTGTCCTCGGACGGCTTATTGGAGCTTGTTAGCAAAGTGAGCACTTGTGAGCTACCAGTTTCGCTCTTGTGTTATCACCATTGGTTCGCAGCTTTGCCACAATTTTCTGGTACCCGCTTCATGATCTTCCACACGACGCCTTTTGACCCATTTGATGATCGAACTTGTTTTCTGTGCCTATGTACTCCAAATCGATCGTCACTTTTTTCGCATTCTGCCCTGGACTCTGTAGGTGGATGTCAAGTGGCACTTCGGCCCCCACTGTGTCTAAAAGCGGTACTCCGCACGCAGCTGCATACCGACGTACTACTGATTCCTTTAAACGATACACTCAGCGGAGAGAATCCTGTTGCATCGATCGAATGTGTGCATCTTATTTCCTAGGGTCAACATTACCGGTGTCACAAATTTCTTGTGTTCGACTCCGGGCAGCGTTAAGCTATCTCGGAACAGTTCACTAGTGATCGGTGGTAACGTTATCTCCGTTTTTCTCCTCGCATCCAGATTTCCACAGAGATGTCTAATCCAATTCAGCTGTAATCGATGTTACACACAAAACAGCAAGTGCTACCTACCACTGCTTCCTCAGCTCATTTCGACTATGGATAAAGTGACAACTTCCAAACTACCGATGCAGTGCGCCAGGCTTCACAGCTTATACACTTTAGACAAGGACTTGCGAATCTAATTTTGTCCCGATAGTGTCGTACTTCTCTCTCTGGTTTCAACACATTGATGTTCGATGAGCCACTTTGTTTTTCCTTGTCTTACTCGTGGCATCTGACAAGTGCCCACAGTTCACTAGAGCTCTGCTGTTGTGATTGATGTTTTTTGTCTTTCTTCACTTCAATTGGGCTACATTGACATGACCTACCTCACCCTAGTCCCCGTACATTTTGGGCTCTACGCTATCCACTTATGGCCTGCATCTTACGCCATCTAAAGTGAATATTTGGAGCTTCACATTCCGGCAATACGTTGTGACCGGCACTTCATACCTTTTGCCACTAAACCGCTGATTGACACGTAGTCCCCACTAAGGTAAGAATGCCGAAACCGCGTCGCTACCATTAACAAACAGGTTAGTACATGTGGCTTGCTATTGTTAAAGCCACCTGCTAATTTAAATGTGGTACCTCATGAATCCGTATGCATGGATCTGAACTGTCGTTTTAGTGCACACCATAACATCTATTCTGGTAAACACACGCGGACACAAATCGGATATGACTATCTCATAGACCTCTACTCGTTAGGAGAGGAGTACTCAGCCAGATCATACCCGATCCATTCACCTACTTCCTGGCTCGGTATGTAAGCTGACATTCTATACTTGAGGACTGCTCTGTCGATTTATTATCTTGAACAATTCGCGGGGATTTTGACATACGGGGCAGTCTAGGAGGTGTTAGGCAATGGAGCTTGCCGGCAGCTTGGGACCGTTCGCGACCATAGTATGTGGAATGTGCTCTGAAATCCTGGTTGACAGCCTTCTCTCAGTTCGGCCCACGTACTTGCTACCACAAGCTCACGTCGGATAGGCTCGATAAGCTGGGCTTGCAATCGTGCCAGTTTCTGATACGGTGCGTTTATAATTGAGACGGTCGGACGCATGGTGATGTTTTCTTATGAGTCTTTGGTAAACCGTATACGATGAAAAGTGAAATGAATAACACATTCCATTTTTTGGATGTGAAGTTAGAGACAAATCCAGACGGTACGCTCATTTGATCCGTGTATCACAAGTCCACGTGAACAGGACAGTACCAAAACTTTCACAGTTTTCTATAAACTATAAAGAGCATTGGTTCACACCGCCTTTGCGAGAGTTCGTAAAATTTGCTCTGAAGATACAATAAACAGTGAGCTGGAGCACGTATCTTCAACATTACGGGAAAACGGATACCCTAAGAGATTTGTAGCACGATACGCAAACACAGAAGGCAAAGAAAAGCGATCGACTGACGTCCTTAAGAAAGAAATGTGCATTACGCTTCCGTTTAAATGAAAGAGGTAACTACATGAGGCGATAACTAGAATCTGGCTTGTCATGGCTGGATTTACATAGCAACTTCCTTACTTGGTACACTAGTACAAGTTCGGCCGCATACTAACACTTGTCTATCATCTGGCGGAGACGATGCCGGAATCTTCTATCATTTTGGTCCCATTTTTATTTTTATTTATTATTATTATCATGGCACAGGCTTAACACTCATTCAGTCATTTCTTTTTACTACGGAACAACATGTTTGGCGGCATCCGGTTTCGGATTTGCCTGTCACTGTTGCCAGCCACAGGACGCCTGCGCCTACAGAGAGACCATGGATGGCTTGCGCTGCACCACCCACAGCTCCAACCACACACCCCATATCCAGTGTAAACCCGAAGGAATAAGACCGGGAGGTGTGTGGATGGGAGTCAATTTTCATTAACGGAGCCGGCCCACACTCCTTCACAGGCAAACACAAGCGCACACAAGGCGGTGGGTGGACTGTAGTCCGCTCCACACTGAGTGCATGGAACCACTCTTCGAGCCTAGCACGACCACAAGGACCGTGCACCCCGTCCCGTCGAGGAACGACCAATTGTCTCCTAGAACCAGTATGGACGAGGTAGTGGGTAATAGACAGGTAGGCGCCTTGTCAACATGCACATCAAGCGCAGTTACCATGGGGATATCAAGCAACTGCCATTCACTTTAAACGACAAGCTGAAATAAAATAAATCCAGTAATGCATGCAGATACGGTGGCATAACTCTTCCCTAAATTACCATATGAAGTAAGTTGGTTAGCAACGAATCCGTGATAAGTAAGAAATGTCCACAAATTAGTAAAAATGCTACAAACGCAACAAAGTTACCGAAGATAAGCGCAATTAGTGTAAGCAACGTGGCCAGTTAATAGAACATTATTCAGGTAGACAAAACAAACCAAATAAAGTGGATTGAAATTTATCCAGCTTAAAAAGCCCTAGTTTAAGTGTAATTTGGTTTAGCCCAACTGCGGTGAAGAAGCATCAAGAATGCAACATCAGCCTCAGCATGGGGCACAACATAGGGCTCTCGTATTAAACACGTGCCCCCTGGTCACAGATTACTGCATCATGTGATGGCACCACTTGTGTCCGCAAACCGAGCAGCCTCCCGTCTTTCGTCGAGCGTGGCTCCGTTCCGTTCTTCCAACCTACAGATCATCGCTACTGTCTCAGTTTCTGCTGAATCTGGAGGCTCAACGAATAAAAGCCAATCTGGTAGGCCTAACTACGTTGACTCTACGCAGGCATTATAAAGTGCAAGTCATGGCAATGCGATGGTCTAGGAGTTTCGTTCTCTTACACTTCCCTTTCTGATCGAATCAGCACACGTGTTGTCACATGCACATGGCCACACCAGCTATTTCGATGTTTGAAAAGCACGTGCTTTTTAATTTATTGGGAACTAACTGCGTTTGATATTTTGTGGTTACCATGATCATATAGGCTAACAATGGCCATGTTTGGCAGTCACTTTAACTGTTCTTGAGACCTGACTACGTGATTTACTCAACGCAGCAATCTGTTCCAATTACGTGACATTTGTATCAGAGATTTCAACTCTATGCATTCCCCCCCCCTCCCCATCACACCGGGCATGCGAACCTGTACCAATCCGACCCCGCTCTCCAAACGCTAATCTCTGCTTTCATTGAGGTTTATGAGATAAAGCAATCGAGAGAGGCCAATAACCAGACGACCTTGAATGGCCCTGATGTGTTTGCATCGATAGTCGATCGTACGCACTCAATGCTGCTAAACTCTTCACTTTTATTAATTAACTAGGTTTGTGCAACAGGATGCACAGAACATCCGTTGGGTTTATTGACCACGTAAATGTGCTCGATCCACTCATCCTTTTAGCTCTAGATGGCGCTTGGTGGAGCACTTTCACTTTGATGATTCACTAATGACTTATTTAGTTCTAAAAGCTTTCTCACTACTGTGAGAAACACCTATGGATATGTCCTTCATTTATGTCACTTATGAACGGTTCATCTGCGTTTTACTTCCGTGGCTTAGCCGCTGCTCCACGAAATAGCCTTTTCAACGAATACCGGACTACATTCCACCCAGTTAGAGGAGTGTTCACTATATGTTTACTATTTTTAACTTCCTTGGTCAGTCGCTACCATTTCTAGCTCGTTACGGTTATTTTCCTTGTCCTAAATTCTCTTTTTGCTACGATTGATTACCTTCCTGCCGTCCTACAACCGAAATGTTGGGGGTTGTACTCAACGAACCTCGACTTTCCGTCCGTGCTGTCTATGAAACGGCAAATACACTCTCCCATCTAGCCACTGCTACTCTTCACGATCATTTCCTTCTATTGCTTAAATCGCCCGCCGAATATATCCCAGGAATCGGCATTACAGTAGATTTCAGTGACGGGGCTTGTAGGAATAAAATCTGTAGAATTCGTTGTCACGTCAACTTTTTAATCAGCTTCAGCTACATACCTCTCTGAGCTCGATACTACAACTGCAGGTTATAAACTAATTTACCACTTATCTCTACCCACACTCGTTTTTCAAATTCTGTGCGATTCCGGTTGAACACTCGCGTTTTCAATCCAGTTCAGACTCAATTGTACTCAGACCTTGGAAGACAAATACGTTTATCCGAACGGCACTGTTCCGCCTTACTCTGCGTCCTCAGTCCCTCTGTCTAGTGCCTCCAGTTTTTCCTCTTTCCTTTGCACACCGACTTTCTTTTCCTTTTGTTCCCGTTTTTCCCCGCTTTTAGCTCTTGTTTACTGTTATGACCACCTGAACAAATGCATTTCGTTGCTTGATTGATCGTTTTGTTCTTGTGATCAATTGAGTTTATTAATCGAATCACGTCCATCAAAGCAGCTCATAAACCGAATGACGTCTCGCGTTGCACCTTGCAGATGTGTAATTATTTCACTTTTCTGTTGAACTGGATACATCCTTTGTTCAGTTTGAAGTCGGCCGGTGGCCGAGTGGTCTGCGCGTTTGATTTGCAACCATAAGGTTACCGGTTCGAATCCACGTAGGGGTGGGCGTCCTCGCGGTATACTTAGCCCGCGCGCGACTGGTGGTGGTCGCGCGGCAGCGAAGCGCCGTTACGGCGTACAGCTGACACATTACTATTATTATTATTTGTGCAGTTTGATAGCAAATATTTTCAGACTATACCACATGTGACCTCGTGGTTTGTCAAATTTTAGTCACTCCTTGTTTCTCTGGATTTGCACCTTCCTTCAGCTTCCTCTTCTTGCATCCTTGGACCTGCGCGGTACACAAGCTCTTGCCAATGACTCGAATCTAACTCGACTGGCTGACAAATGCCCACATCTGGAAGAGGTTGTTTTGGCCAACATGCGGTCACTAAAGCATGAAGCTGGAATTGCCCAGATGTTGCGTCGCTTACCCCGACTGCGCGTGTTGGACTTATGTGGACTTGCTGCTGTGGGCGACTTAACCATGGAAGCCCTGGCTACCTGCTGTCCCTGTTTGGAGGAATTGGATGTCAGCTGCACTTCAATTACACATAAAGGGTCAGTGAATTTGATTGTATGACGGTGTTATGACCCCATCACTTCTCTCAATTTAAAACATAGTCGTAAGATAGAATAATTATGAGCTTCCTCTCCAATGCCGTTGTCGCCCGCATTTTTCGGCCGTTTGTATTTATGGGAAAGGAGGCCCAGAACAACTATAGGACTCGTGTAGTCTTCATCACATCTCATGTTGGTGGTCACGTTTCTTCCGCCTGTGTTTCGGGTTCCTAGCTGGGTATTTTCCTTCTTGGCTCTTTGATCTTCAGTTGCGCTGTGTTGGATGCTTGCTCTGACAGGGTTATTGTAGTCATCTTGCTTTACCACTGACTCATTTCTTATTGGACCGCCATTTGGGTCCTCATCTGATTTCACAGGTAATCTCCATTTGATTTTCTCCCTACTCCATTACTTGTTTGGTGTTTCCCCGGTAACCTTTTATCTACTTCGCGAATTTCAGGCAAAGGTCATATGTAGACTGCGTTATAACATATGATCTTGGGCAAAACTTGTTCTAAATCTTCAAACGCTGTCTGTGAGGGATCTCAAGCTGATCCTAGTGGGTCTCTGCAATCACATTCCCCCATTTTCCTTATGGGACAGGCTATTGAAACAAAGGCTCCTGGTGGATTACCTCAAGTAGACCTCCATATACTCCCACTGCCTTCTGGGTCAAACTGTTGAGTCAAAGGCTATAGGTAGGGCACCTCGAACAAAACCCCTGTCTTAGAATGTACAACGGGAGATCGTCATCCGCCCTCTCGACCAAGATACCAAATATCCTTCAAGTTCTTTTTCTCTACTTGTAACTATCTTCTTCGTCCATTGAGTAAGAGAGTGCCGCTGACCTCACAAATGATGCTGCAGAGACATGCAGCTCATTCTTCAAGCTGGATAGTTGGTTCGTTTAATGTCCGCTCTCCGGGTAGGATTGACCAACAGACAGCCCTAAATCACACCTCGTAATCTATGGGTAATAATGTGTGCTCTGTCTCCGAAACACGCACACAGCATTACAGCGTTTTGATGAATTTTCTGATCTCTCGTTCCGAACCTGCTGACAATGACTACACCATCTGCCCCTGGCAATCCGGAGTCATTGGTTCACCATCGCAAGGAGCCTGAACCTTACTGTGGTGCAATGTTTTGTGTGCCTTAGAGATCCATTGAGCTGTGCCGGGTGGTACTTTTTGCACTTTCAGAGCCACTCATACCATATTGGTCAGTGATTAAAGTCCAGACAAACTCAGCCTCCTGGTCTTCCAGCTTGGGGATTGGAGTGAGGGTGGCTCCTCATTCCTTAAAACGGACTCCTTGTAGTCCACTGCCAAACCCGTCCCAGCGAAGGATCCGGCGGCAGTATTCCATGGACCTGGTGGGTTTTCGCCTGACAAGCCTTCTCCTTATAAAAAGCCACATATGTTCGTGTAACAACGCTGTGACGTGGCAGATATGACTCTCCACTAAATAAAGTCACTGCCCTTGCCTCACTCTGAGTGGCATTGTAATTCAAGGGTGCGTTGTGCCCCTGGACCCTCACGGATCGAAAGGCGTATGAACCACTTGTTTAGTCAGCGGCTCCCAACGGGTTGCGATTCCCTCATATCGCTCTGCTGCCTTGTAGGTTAGATCCTGTATCAAAGACTTGGGTAGAACCCCTTAAAGCAAACCTCTACATCGGCCTGGGCACCCGGGTAGTATCAAGCCCACTGACGAACCATGGATGGATGGATTATATCGCAATGTGGCTGGATCTTACCGTGGTGCGATGGTTTGCGTGCCTCAGTGATCAATTGAGCAACGCTAGGTGGTGCTTTTTGCACCTTCAGAGTCACTCATACCAGATTGGTCAAAGGTTAGAGGCCAGACAAACTCAGCTTCCTGGTCCTCCAGGTTAGGGGTTGGAATGAGGTGGCTCTTTATTCCTCAAAACGGATTCCTTGTAGCCCGGCGCCAAACACGCTGCCTTGCGGTTAGGTTTATGAACCAAAGGCTTTGGTTGAGAACCCTAATCGTTCTCCTGTCCAGGCCTGGACAACCTGACAGTATCCTGCCCACGCAATACAACGAATTTTTCTTCAAACCAATTTCCGACGCGCTGGCCATCGCAAGGGTAATCAACGGTGCCCTATCTGCTGCATCGATCAGGGTGGATAGGGGGTTGGATGCTACTGCTCAAGCCTTCCCGTCTTCTAATTCCACCTCTTACGCTATTCACCCTTATCGTCCCATACCAATTTCACTTTTATCCCCCCTGTTTCCGACTCCCAGTTCTTGGCCCTCCTCCACCTTGCTTCAATAGTCGCTTGTCTTTTAGTTCCAACTTACATGTGAACGTGGAGCGTCATTCCTGCCCTGTCAACAGGCCCATGTCCAAGCAAGCCGTCCATTCTAGTTCATCGGCTTCCATTTGGAGCCCTCGATTCTCCTTCAGATTGGCATGCCTCAGTGTTCGCACATTGCCTCAGATCGGTCAAGAAACAGCACTTGTCCGAACATTAGACACCCTATCGATCGATATCTGCTGCTTATCGGAGACCCGCCTGCAAGACTGGAGCTCTGTGCTCCCCTTCAGGTGACACTAGCAGTACTTTCTCATTGCGCCTATAAGATGACGATGCAGTTCCGAGCACCGGCCAAGCCGGTGCTGGTATTGCCCTGAGTCCCCGGGCTGAAGCTGCTCTAGTTGACTGGATTCCAATCAGTAGCCGGATATGTGCGGTCCGATTGGCTCGCTCGTTCAAAGCTTCGAAGTCGCGCGGGACTAACAGGTGTCTATTCGTCATCGCTGCCTATGCACTCACAAACTGTGGCGATGACTCGGTAAAAGACGACTTCTACCGTCAACTGAACGAGCTCCTTAGCCACAGAAGAGGCTCGGACACTGTACTGCTGGCTGGGAATCTGAACGTTCAAGTTGGAAAATTATCCACTGACGAACTGCATCTGAGCGGCCAACATGGTGTAGGCTCCCGTAATGATAACAGTGAGCGGTTACTTCATTTGTGTGAAGATGCTCGCTTATTTCTTGCGAGCACTAATTTCCGACACAGCATCCGCCGGAGGGTGACTTGGCGCCCACCAGCCTCGAACCAGCTATGGACGCAAATCGATCACATTGCGATAAGTTACTGATGGAGAGGCTGCATCCAGAACTGTCGCTCGATATGGAGCACAGGTGTGGACACCGACCATGCACTTGTATGTACTGATCGACGGATGCGTTTTGGCGGACACCCACGACGATGTTGTGAGCGCATTGACACCAGCCAACTGGTGAAATCAGCTGTTCTGAATGCCTATCAAACTACCCTGTCCTGCGAGTTGCATAATCGCTCACTTGTCTCATATTCACCACTCCTTACTAGCAGCAGGAATACCTCATGTGGTAAGTCTAATCGCCAACATGGACATTGGGTCTCTTCACAGTCTCTGGAACTTATTGGTGCTCGCCGGCATATTCCGGCTGGAAGCGAACACAATGAAACTCGCAAAGAGCTCCAGGCAAAACTTCGTGCTAGCCTGAAGAGAGACCGCGAATCCTGGTGGTCTCATCGTGGATCAGAGATAGAAATGGCCACTGCTCTTGGTAACCATCGTAAGTTATTCCGGCTGATACAGGAAACGGGCAGCAGAAGACCTGGTGTTAGTGAAACTATACGTGACGAGAGTGGACAGTCTATCCACAACTTGTCAAAGCCCTTGGAGCGTTGGGCTGAGCATTTGAAAGGCAATTTAATCGGTTGGAATTGTTAGATTTCTCGCCGACCACTGATCGCCCGCTCCCTGGGATGTCCCTTTGGATCCACCCTCTCGCTCAGAAGTGGAACGTGAGATCGCACTGTTAAGGTTAAATAAAGCCGCAGAACCAGATGGTCTACCTCCATCCCTCTTTAAATTCGGGGACCTGCTCTTGTGGATGATTTATACGAGTTACTAGTGAAACTGTAGGAGCAGGAAACTGTTCCAACCGACTGGAGCCGCTCCGTCATAGTCCCAATTTTCAAGGGAGGCTCACGATCGGAATGCGGCAACTATAGAGGAATCAGTCTGATCTCCATCGCCTCCAAATTGCTTGCCTCTGTCATCCTTCACAGACTGACTCACACTCGTGAAAACCATATTCATGAAGAGCAACCCGGGTTTCGTCGAGGTCGTGGCTGCATTGACCACATCTTCACTTTGCGTCAGTTGTTGGAGCACCGTCACATATATTGGCGGCGCACCGTCGTCGTGTTCCTCGATATCAAAGGTGCATTCGATTCGGTGGATAGACGTGCACTTTGGGACTACCTACTCAGGAATGGTGTGCCTGAGAAAAATGTAAATATTATCCGATCATTATACGCGCGTAGCTCAGCCAGAATGAGGGCTTACGGCAAGCTGTCGTCGCCCTTTAATATCTCCAGCGGTGTGAGACAAGGGTACCCGTTGTCACCTTTCCTCTTCAACTTCGCTATTGATGAAGTCATGGAAATCGCGTTCACAGGGCATGACTTAGAAGGTGTGGATGTGCTCCCAGGAGAACGACTTCTTGACTTGGAGTATGCTGACGATATTGCCTTAATCTGTGACAGCTCCCAGACGTGCCAAGCGGCACTGGACAGATTAGCACTGGCTGTCAACCGCTTCGGGCTTTGCTTTGCACCCTCGAAGTGCAAAGCGTTCCTCCAACATTGGCCTGGACCGCCTCCTTCGCTGACCCTTGATGGGGATCAGCTAGAAGTCGTTCAGAAATTCAACTACCTGGGAAGTTGTATCAGCGTCCGTGGGAGTGAAGATGAGATCACGAACCGTATAGCAAAAGCTCGAGGCGCTTTTGCTCAGCTTCGCCATTTATGGCGCCGGCGCGACATCACTCTCGCTCTGAAGGGTAGAGTGTACAATGCAGCGGTACGTTCGACCCTACTGTACGGTTGTGAAGCCTGGCCCTTTAGATCAGCGGACATAAAGAGGCTAGTTACGTTAGACTACCGGTGCCTTCGCAATTTAGCTCACATCTGGTGGGAACACCGCGTGAGCTACGAGCGTGTTCGACGCCTTGTTTACGGCACAGGAAAAGTAGGTGAATCACTCAGCATCGTTCTCTCACGCACCATGCTCCGATGGCTGGGCCACATGTTACGCATGCCAGCCCACCGACTCCCGTGACGTGCGTTGTTTGTGCGCCGGGGGTCTGGATGGAAGAAGAAGAGAGGTGGCCAAGCGATGACTTGGTCGAGAGGAGTGAAGGTCCTCACTTCGAAGCTGGCCCCGGTTTGCTCCTTATGAATCTGGTTTTTGAGGGTTCCAGGCAGTCTATGGAGGACGATAGAGGTAGGTAATTTGGAGGCGGTTGAGATCATACTAATCCTTCTACGATTGCCACGTTTCGAACGTGAGCCTCCCTTGAAGATAGAACCATTAACGGAGCGGTTGGGACAGTTTCCCGCTCTAACAGTTTCACTAATAACTAGTGTAAATCATCAACAAGCGCAGGGGCCCCGAATTGGAAAAGGACTGGATGAAGAACATCTGGTCCCGCGGCACTAATAAACTTCAACAGTCCGATGTCAAGTTGGACTTCTAAGCGAGAGGGCGAATCCAAAGGGACAGTCCAGGGAGCAGGGCGATTACTGGCCGATGAGGAATCTAACAAGTCCGGCCGATTAAATGGCTCTCAAAATGCTCAGCCCAACGCTGAAAGCGTTTTGACAAGTTGCGCATAGACTGTCCACTTTCGTCGCATACAGTTTCACTCACACCAGGTCTCGTCCTTCCCATTTTCCGTATAAGACGGAAAAAGATCCAAAGGTAATCACAGGCAACGGCCATTTCCAACTCTGACGCACGATGACACCACGAGGATTCGCAGTCTGTCTTCAGGCTAACACGGTTTTTCCCGGAGCTCTTTGCGACTCTCATGGTGCTCGATTCCAACCGGAATCTGCCGGTGAGCATCGACAAGTTCTGGCGACTGTGAAGAGACCCTAATGCCTAGTTCGCTAGTGGGTTCCAGGAAAGATTCAGAGTATTGCG
This sequence comes from Dicrocoelium dendriticum, assembly GCA_944474145.2. Classification (NCBI taxonomy): domain Eukaryota; kingdom Metazoa; phylum Platyhelminthes; class Trematoda; order Plagiorchiida; family Dicrocoeliidae; genus Dicrocoelium; species Dicrocoelium dendriticum. The sequence continues at coordinate 87,285,931 of OX104064.1, forward strand.
TAGTAGTAGCAGCAGCAGCAGTAGAAGTAGTAATGGTGATAGTAGTAGTAGTGATAGTATTATTATTAGTAGTAGTAGTTAGCAGTCTATCAAATTAACATAGAGCCAAACATAACCATGGAAATCACTGAAAGAAGACAGGTTGAACACCGTATCAGCATCATGGCACATTAACTGAAGGTGAGCAACACACGTCAGCTATTGTGCCGCAATAAAAACAACGGAGCATTTTTTGTGATTTTACATACGCCATGTTATAAATTTTCTGTCGTTTTGTATCGTTAAGCATTAAGTATCCAAATCTAAGCAGTTATATACACATATCCCTCACTGGTTCAAATTACGAGCGATATCCTGAACAGTTTCTTGCTATCGGCACTCCTCGTCCTATGGTCCCCACCCCAGGCAAACATGTGGATTCAATGGTGGTAAGACGTGAAGTCAACGACTTCATTTGCTGTCGCCAGGTGGATGGTGGACCACCACGCGGTCTCTTCCAGTTGTCATGCACGGGCAAACAGAGCGCGATAAGGCAAACGCTCAGCTGAAATATGCAGGACATGACCGAGCCAGCTTAACTGGCGCAGCAAAACCAGCTTGCTGAAAGGAATACTCGCATTAACTAAGACACATCAGACTTCAATGTTGCAAATGTGTTGTTGCTACCACATACGAGCAATCCTCCTCAAGCACCCGTTGTCGAAGACCGAGAGTCAGCACATGTCATCTATACAAACTGACCATGACTCGCTTCCATATGGCAACACCGCCCAAACGGTGGCATTGAAACGCGGCTCTTGACCAAGAGGGAGATATCCCGACGACGCCACAAGTGCTACAAGTTGACAAACGTCAACCGAGCTTTGACGATGCGAAGTGTTATGATCTTCTCACTAGACGCGATTCTGAAATTGACACTTTACTGCTTCACAAAACTTCTAGCCCAACCGAAGGAAAAAGCAGAACGCCAATGACCTTGAGAAAATAACGTCCTAACCATCACCAACCAGGGAAGCTTGATAGCTCTGCTGAACCGAAACAGTAGATAGTTTATTTGTGTCCATCTTACAGCGCTTTATTTTCCGGGACACACCGAAACTCAAGCAGATGTTCGTACAGACAATGGCATGGTCTGAGTCAAGAAAAGTGGATCAGATGTGTGATGGGGCTGACAGCTGGGGCTAATGGAATCGCCTGCCGCAGTGTGGTCGATCAGGCTATCGACCGAGTGGGCAGGTGAGCTTTTACATCTCAAAATTTATTTATCTCAAATTTATTTATTTATTTATTTAGTTGTAGTTTTACCACAGACTTGGAAATAGTACGTTTGTGTGCGGAGCCGGTGTGAGTTCTTTGTACTGACGCGGCAGGGAGAACCAGGCACACAACAAGATGAATCTGCAATCCTTTACACTACCCATCCATCTGAAACTGATTGCGATATGCTCAATCTGCGACCATGATTAAGTCACAGAAGGGGGGTCGTCAAGTAGCGGAACGTCTCCTCGAATGCCGAAAGCTGGTGCTCGAGAGAAAAAGATGATCATCTTCGCACAGTGTGAGAAGTCTTTCTCCATTATCTGAGCGGCTCTCATCGAGCGCATGGTGACCACCGAGGTGACTTTCGCATGACAATAGACGACCGACCCGTGCGTTGAGATCCATAGCAAGGACAACAATTTGGGATGTATAGGCTCTGCTCAAGAGCTAATGAAGTTCACGGTAGAAATCGTCCTTGACGGAGTCGGAACGGTAATCAGTTGGAGCGTAAGCTGAGAGCACACACAAGTTGCGTCTCTTCTCACGACATCGGTTTATCTTGCATGATCCCCGAAAGCCGAACTGCACACAGTCGGCTATTAATCGGGAACCAGTTTAGCAGCGCTGCCACAGCTTTGCTACGTAGCGCTACACCAATGCCAGCCAAGCCTACCGCAGCTGCTTTGCCTCACCAGATAGACGAAGGTGAAATATGGCTCCGTGGTCGGTGGGAGATCTCAGCTCAATCACAGTACTGGGATCTTGTAAGCGCGTTTCGGAAAGACAGCAAACAACGATAGCGAGGAATTCCAGGGTGCGCGCAAGACCAGCTTGCTGCCCGATCTGCCTGAGTGTAGGCACATTGAAGCATTCCAGACGAAACGAAGGAGTACGACCGGGCGAGCTTTATGGGTGTAGACGAAACCAACCGGAGTAGAACCATGGAAACAAGAATCCTTTGGTAACGGATAATACTGACTGGTAACAAATGAACAGTTGGTATGTGAAGGTGAGTGATTAGGAGGAGCAAAAGCAGCTGAGAGCGATATTGTGGTTGAACAGTTGTGGGCGTGATACTACCTGGTTGCCCAAGCCGAAGTAGGGAGTTGTCTTGGGCGACTACACCCCGAGCCTTTGGCCAAACCACCTGCCTGCAAGGTAGCAGGGTGATTGTGGGACTGAGCTAGTCTGACCCCTAACTATTGATCAGTCTAGTAGGAGCGGCTCTGAAGGTACTTGAAAGTGCCACCCAGCGTAACTCAATGGGGCACAGGGGTACACAAGCCATCGTACCACGTTAAGGTCCAGTCTTGTTACGATGGACAGAATTGCATGGGTAAGATACTGTCAGGTTGCCAAGGCCCAGACAGGAGAATGATTGGAATTCTTAACCAAAGCTTTTGGTTCAAAAACCTAACTACAAAGCAGCGGGTTTGGCTGTATATATATATATATATATATATATATATATACCACGTTTAGTGTACAGATATTGTGTCACCGGAACGATGGCGGAATAGGAAAACCGGATTAGAGCAAAAGAAAACGAACACTATTTTTGTCCATGTTCCACTCAGTTTTTGAGTTTTTTCTTACATTGGGGGAGGGAAGGAAGATCACCGCAATAAGCAGAGATGCACGACCGTCACTGACTTCGGTTTTGAGCCATGATTACAAAAATTCCCAACCAGCGGCACTCGGCATCTTTGGGACCCATCAAGGGAGTTGAGAGGAACCAACCGAGGCCAGCTGTTTCGTCAGCTTTTCATCCTGCTTCTCTAAGTTGTAGGCTGTCCACCACGCCGCCTCCACCAGCCCTGTCCAGCGACTGCGAACAAGGCACGACGCGGAAGACGCTGAACGGGCATATGCATTGCGTGTCCAAGCCATCGCAGTTGACGTAGCGAGACAAGCGCCTCAAGGGGGTGGCTGCCTCCACCCAAGACACGCTTTCGGACTTCAACGTTGGTTACGTGGTGCAGCCACCACAGACGGGCGATGGATCGCAAGCAACGGTTCTCGAAGACAGACAGTCGAGACATGTCATCGATACGAGCAGGCCAAGTCTTGTCACCGTACCACAGTACAACGCAGACGACCGCAATATAAACCCGTCCTTTGATGGAGAGACGGATGTCATGGCGACGCCATAAATGCCTCAGCCTGGAGAAGGCGAGACGAGCTCTTGAGATGCGTACCGAAATCTCACTTCCAACAGCCCCACTAGCAATGATGCAGCTTCTCAGGTATGAAAAACTCCGTACAACTTCCAGCGTCTCACCATCGATGGCGAGTGCAGGTAGGAGCATATGCCAGTCTTGTAAAAGCGCTTTGCACTTGGATGGTGAAAAGTGCATGCCATACTTCGACGCTTCAATCGCCAGGCAGTTAAGTGAAAGTTTGACGGCCCGCGGACCGTCACTCAACAAGACGATATCATTAGCGTAATCCAAATCAACCACCCGACTAGGCCAGGGTTCAACAAATCTTCTAGTGCATTTTTGAGGACATGATCAATGGCAAAATTGAAGAGGAATGGGGAGATAGGGCAGCCTTGTTAAACCCCACTGGTGACAACAAAGGAAGGCGAAAGCATGCCATAAGCCTTAACTCTACTCGAGGTCAGACTATACACAACAAGCAGAATGGAAACGTACTTCCCGGGAATACCATTCCTCAACAGACAGTGACACAATGCAGCCCTGTCGACAGAATAGAAGGTAGCAAGGACATCCAGGAACACAACAATCGTTGGCTTTTGATACACGTAGCGGAGCACAAGGATCTGACGGAGTGTGAAAATCTGATCGACGCAGCTGCGATCAGGGCGGAACCGGCCTGTTCTTCTCACTGTAGTAATTTTACGCGTTGGGGATAACCTGCGAAGAATGATGGACACCAGAATCTTGCAAACGACGGGAACCAAACTTATGCCCCTGTAATTAAGCAGTTTGTGCGCAGGTCCTTTTCGAAGATGGTAACGACTATGGACTCACTCCAGGATGGTGGAACCTCCTCCTTTGCCCAGACTTCTGAGAACAAAGCGGTGAGTTCTCGAACCAGCGAATAGGCCCCATCTTTAAATAGAGCAGGAGGTAGGCCATCAGGGCCGGGTGCCATTTAACTCTTTAGACAGCAGAGTTCCTGCCAGATTTCCTGGTGAGAGAGTAAATCATTGGGGATAGTCCACCCATCACCAGTGCGCGCAACAGGGGAAACAGATGGAGCTGTCAGCCAAGAAAACTGCGAGCGAAAATGTTCGGCCTATCGCTCCAACCGTTGTTGAAGATTAGTGCTTGGGAAGCCATCCTCTTCGCAGATTGTTTCGCTTATTTCAGGTTGGAAGACTTCGGTGACTCGGATGAGGTGGAACAGTTTTCTGGTATTACCGAGGAGATTAACAAGTTCCATTTCTCTAACACGTTCACACCACCAGGTCTCACGTTCTTCTGTAAGCTCATACGCAACGCACGATCCAAAAATCGACGTTCCTCACTACAGCTGGTGTCGGCTGAGATCAAGCGGCGTCTGTCTATCAGTGCCAAGGAGGCAGTGGTGATCCAACTTTTTGGCGGGTGACAACCAATTCCACAACTGACGGTACTGGCAGAAATTAAAGCGTCTTTGATGCGCACCCATTGCAAATTCAGACTATCGTCAGAGGATGAGGCAAGCAGTATTTACAGAGTAATCTGGTACTTGGCTGACGTCGCAGATTTTCGACATTTGGTGGGTAGTGCGGAAGTATAGGTGATCTTTCGAAACGCATACAAATTTGGGCGCGAACCAGTGTGTGATCAGAGTCCAGACAAGTTGACCAGTACGATCGGCAGTGTGAAACGCTTCCGCGACATCTAGCTTGTTGGTATGTGGTCAAGCTGGGACCACACTTGCGTTTGAAAAGGCGGACGTCATGCAGCAGTCTGTCTTCTCGAATGATGAAAACCGGTGCTCGAAAGAAATAATTGATGATCAGAAAAAAAGAGCCAATAACCTGTTTCTATTGTCTGATTGACTGCTACCGAGGCCAAAACTACCCCGAAGATGGTGCACGCTTGGTGGCAGGCGGCCCACTCGTGCGGTAAAATCTCCGGCAAGGATGACAATGTCAGTTTTCGAGGAACGCAGAAGGTCACGTAGGTGTTGATAAAAGCAATCCTTGACTGCATCCGGACTGCAGTTTGGAAAAGCGTAAGCGGAGATGACAAACAACGGGCGCGCAACATCTCGGCGCTTACTTAACTTACATAAATCTCCTAGTCTGACTGCACATAATCGAGTGTTGACCGGGATCCAGTCAAGCAAAGCGGCCTCAGCCCTGTCACTCAGTGCAACCCCAACATCAGCCTGGCCAGAAGCGGCGGTATCTGGGTCGTCGGAAAGGCGCAAGTGGTAATTGACGTCAGGGTTTGTCGGAGAGTTCGTTGTGATGATGGTACTGGAGTCTTGCAACCCGGTTTCGGAAAGGCAACAGCGGTACACCGAGGGTCTCAAGGGTTCGGGAAAGGCATGCTTGTGGCCCCATCTGCATCAGAGTGCGCATATTGAACGCTGCAAGGCCGAATGGAGAGCCAAGTAAAAGGAAAGCTTGGGTTTCGGCGGAGTGTGAGAATTTCGTAACCACGAACAAAATGTTTGGCCAGAATCCTGTCAGATGCGACTAGTAAGCTATTGTTGACGGTGACCGGGGAAGACAGATATAGTTAAGCAACGAGAAGCGGGACGATCTGTGAGCGGGTATTGAGCAGCAGAAACAGGATGGCAGAAGACATAGCAATGAAAGCAGCAATATAATCCATCCTCATCATCATATACGTTAACTAGAGGTGGGAAACACATCAGCTACTGTGCCGCAATACATAGAAAAAGGGAGGAAAAATGCAGCTGGGGCAGGCCGGCCGAGCTACCGGTAATGGATGGGCATCGTTCCGGTAAGCTACCAGCCGGCTACTCTGCATCAAAAAATTACTATGCAAAATTATATAAGGCTAAATAGTGAGATCGTGGTTGGAGGAGGAGGCTAAGAGGGATGGGGTGGGACAAAGAAACTCACAGCACAAACGCCATTGAGGTCGGCTCCTAGCCATATCAGCAAGTGTGTTCATCGTCTTTCGGACCCCAACCAGGGAGCCAAGACGATCCAACGGAGGCCAGCATCGAAGTGAGGACCTTCACTCCTCTCGACCAAGTCATCGCTTGGCCACCTCTTCTCTTCATACATCCACACCCACGGCACGCAAACAACGCACGTCACGGGAGTCGGTGGGCTGGCATGCGTAACATGTGGCCCAGCCATCGGAGCATGGTGCGTGAGAGAACGATGCTGAGTGATTCACCTACTTTTCCTGTGCCGTAAACAAGGCGTCGAACACGCTCGTAGCTCACGCGGTGTTCCCACCAGATGTGAGCTAAATTGCGAAGGCACCGGTAGTCTAACGTAACTAGCCTCTTTATGTCCGCTGATCAAAAGAGCCAGGCTTCACAACCGTACAGTAGGGTCGAACGTACCGCTGCATTGTACACTCTACCCTTCAGAGCGAGAGTGATGTCGCGCCGGCGCCATAAATGGCGAAGCTGAGCAAAAGCGCCTCGAGCTTTTGCTATACGGTTCGTGATCTCATCTTCACTCCCACGGACGCTGATACAACTTCCCAGGTAGTTGGATTTCTGAACGACTTCTAGCTGATCCCCATCAAGGGTCAGCGAAGGAGGCGGTCCAGGCCAATGTTGGAGGAACGCTTTGCACTTCGAGGGTGCAAAGCAAAGCCCGAAGCGGTTGACAGCCAGTGCTAATCTGTCCAGTGCCGCTTGGCACGTCTGGGAGCTGTCACAGATTAAGGCAATATCGTCAGCATACTCCAAGTCAAGAAGTCGTTCTCCTGGGAGCACATCCACACCTTCTAAGTCATGCCCTGTGTACGCGATTTCCATGACTTCATCAATAGCGAAGTTGAAGAGGAAAGGTGACAACGGGTACCCTTGTCTCACACCGCTGGAGATATTAAAGGGCGACGACAGCTTGCCGTAAGCCCTCATTCTGGCTGAGCTACGCGCGTATAATGATCGGATAATATTTACATTTTTCTCAGGCACACCATTCCTGAGTAGGTAGTCCCAAAGTGCACGTCTATCCACCGAATCGAATGCACCTTTGATATCGAGGAACACGACGACGGTGCGCCGCCAATATATGTGACGGTGCTCCAACAACTGACGCAAAGTGAAGATGTGGTCAATGCAGCCACGACCTCGACGAAACCCGGGTTGCTCTTCATGAATATGGTTTTCACGAGTGTGAGTCAGTCTGTGAAGGATGACAGAGGCAAGCAATTTGGAGGCGATGGAGATCAGACTGATTCCTCTATAGTTGCCGCATTCCGATCGTGAGCCTCCTTTGAAAATTGGGACTATGACGGAGCGGCTCCAGTCGGTTGGAACAGTTTCCTGCTCCTACAGTTTCACTAGTAACTCGTATAAATCATCCACAAGAGCAGGTCCCCGAATTTAAAGAGGGATGGAGGTAGACCATCTGGTTCCGCGGCTTTATTTAACCTTAACAGTGCGATCTCACGTTCCACTTCTGAGCGAGAGGGTGGATCCAAAGGGACATCCCAGGGAGCGGGCGATCAGTGGTCGGCGAGAAATCTAACAATTCCAACCGATTAAATTGCCTTTCAAATGCTCAGCCCAACGCTCCAAGGGCTTTGACAAGTTGTGGATAGACTGTCCACTCTCGTCACGTATAGTTTCACTAACACCAGGTCTTCTGCTGCCCGTTTCCTGTATCAGCCGGAATAACTTACGATGGTTACCAAGAGCAGTGGCCATTTCTATCTCTGATCCACGATGAGACCACCAGGATTCGCGGTCTCTCTTCAGGCTAGCACGAAGTTTTGCCTGGAGCTCTTTGCGAGTTTCATTGTGTTCGCTTCCAGCCGGAATATGCCGGCGAGCACCAATAAGTTCCAGAGACTGTGAAGAGACCCAATGTCCATGTTGGCGATTAGACTTACCACATGAGGTATTCCTGCTGCTAGTAAGGAGTGGTGAATATGAGACAAGTGAGCGATTATGCAACTCGCAGGACAGGGTAGTTTGATAGGCATTCAGAACAGCTGATTTCACCAGTTGGCTGGTGTCAATGCGCTCACAACATCGTCGTGGGTGTCCGCCAAAACGCATCCGTCGATCAGTACATACAAGTGCATGGTCGGTGTCCACACCTGTGCTCCATATCGAGCGACAGTTCTGGATGCAGCCTCTCCATCAGTAACTTATCGCAATGTGATCGATTTGCGTCCATAGCTGGTTCGAGGCTGGTGGGCGCCAAGTCACCCTCCGGCGGATGCTGTGTCGGAAATTAGTGCTCGCAAGAAATAAGCGAGCATCTTCACACAAATGAAGTAACCGCTCACTGTTATCATTACGGGAGCCTACACCATGTTGGCCGCCCAGCTGCAGTTCATCAGTGGATAATTTTCCAACTTGAACGTTCAGATCCCCAGCCAGCAGTACAGTGTCCGAGCTTTGTCTGTGGCCAAGTAGCTCGTTCAATTGGTGATAGAACTTTTCTATTACGGAATCATCGCTATAGTTTGTGAGTGCCTAGGCAGCGATGACGAATAGACACCTGTTAGTCCCGCGCGACTTCGAAGCTTTGAACGAGCGAGCCAATCGGACCGCACATATCCGGCTACTGATTGGAATCCAGTCAACCAGAGCAACTTCAGCCCGGGGACTCAGGGCAATACCAACACCGGCTTGGCCGGTGATCGAAGCTGCATCCTCACCGGATAGGCGCAATGAGAAAGTGCTGCTATTGTCTGTTGGATCTTCACTTTTTTCGCTATTCCGATTTAACCACCCAGAAATTTCCCCACGAAAATTCTACCTCAGCCGAAGAAAAATCAAAATTCCAACATTCTTGACCACGGAAAACGTGTTAACAAAAACTCTGCCAACGTAGCCAGATAATGCCGCCGACAACACTGCCCTGTCAGCTCTGAGGCAAAAGTCCAATTAGCCAGGTGTTTGAAAACGCATTCGTCCGTTCCATCGATTGCCTGATCGACCGCACGGGGTAGGCGATTCCCATCAGCCCAGCTTTCAATCACCACTATATAATTTCCCTTTTTTCTCTCTATGTTTTTATCTGGTTTTCGGATACCTCCCCTCCTGAAGCTGCTGCCGTTGTGTATGATGCTAGCCGGGGATTAACCTGAAGCCTCCTGGAAGGGATTCTTCGCCTACCGGTGCATCGCCTTGGCTGTAGTGTTCTGGATTCAAATTCCGGGCTCTGCAGTCTGGTACTATTCGTCTGATGACAGGGTTCTTCTACTGGCTCTGTAGGCAAGTTGCGGCTGTCTGTCAACAGGTCAAATGGAAACTTGGCGGATTCTGTTGCTTGTGGCTGACACATTGTTGTTCGCAGTTGGTTTGCATGGCGTACCCATACCTGCGTTCCAACCAGCACGTCGTAAATGACGCTTCCGCGCTTGCGCTGGATCGTGCCTGGCCTCCATTTCGTGTGTCCACCCCGATAATCACGCACAATTACTGGCTGACCCGGTCTAAACGAACGTTGCTTGGCACCAAACCGCCGATTAAAATCATGTTCCATCTTTAGGTTCCTTTCACCATCTATGGACTCTGAGGATGGCCGAACTGCATCATATGGCATGCGAAGTTTTCTCTTCATCATTGCCTCTGCTGGTGATATTCCACCCGGTGTTTGTAAATTTTGTGTAGATCGATACAGAAATAGGAAGCAGTCGATCACATCCTCTATGTCTCCCTCCCTCCTTGATTTGAGGAGAGCGCGTTTGAATGTATCCACAAACCTCTCCGCTTGGCCATTCGATTGTGGGTGGAATGGTGGAGACCGCAGATGTTTGATGGCGCAACGTTGGCAGAATTCCGTGAATGTGGCCGAAGTAAACTGTGCTCCATTGTCCGTCACCAATGTTTCAGGGCAGCCGAACCTGCTGAAGATTTGTCGCAAACTGGAGACGGTTGCGCTGGTTTTCGTGCTTCTCATGAGGAATACTTCGGGCCACTTGCTATAAGCGTCGACCACTATGAGAAAGCTGCAAAGTCGACATGAACACGACTCCATGAGCGGAGTTCAGTCTTCAGCGGTGCCCTTGAGGCGATAGCGCAGTTGCCACAACTTTTAGCTAGCTGCCCCAGCTGTCTGTCTATAATCGGCCAATACACATAACTTCTGGCAAGCGCTTTCATTCGGTTGAGCCCTGGATGTCCTGCATGGAACTGTCGCAGCACTCTTTGTTGCAACGCCTGCGGGATGACTACTCTGTCTGAGAACATGATGCAATCGTCCACAATGGAAAGCGAATGTCTTCGCTGATAGAACTGCTGCATTTCTGCAGATGAACACGAACGTTGCCAGCTGGTTCTGTGGAAGTGTGTCACCTTCTTCAGGATTGGGTCTCGAAGCGTTTCGGCCCGCACAGCATCGGCCGTAACTGGCATACCATGTAGTGCCTCGTTCACCAGGAATTTGACATCAGGTTCGATCTCAAGAGAGGCAATGATGGTGTCCTCGTGTTCTTGCTGCTGGGAATCAGTGAGGCGTGACAACGCATCTGCTTGTCCCAGCGAATTCGTTGACTGATAGCGGACTTCAAAATCATAGCCTAGCAAGGTGAGTGCCCATCGTTGGAGTCGATTGGCTGTATAGGCAGGAATTCCCTTCTTCGAGCCGAAAATGGCCAGCAGCGGCTTGGGATCCGTCAAGAGTTTGAAGCGGCGACCATACGGCATCTTGTGAAATTTCTTCACAACAAACACTACGGCCAATGCCTCCTTCTCGACCTGAATATAGTTTATTTCGGTTTTCGTCAGCGTCCCAGCGGCATGTGCGATCGCCTTCTGAGATCCATTTGGGAACGTATGGGAAACTACGGCACCGATCCCTAGACTCGATGCGTTTGTGGCAAGGACAATTTCCCGGGAAGGATCAAAATGAGTTAGGAGTAAGTCTGAAGCCAACAATGACTTGACCCGCTCAAACACAGTCTGGCATTCTGGCGTCCAATTCCAGGTTTGGCCCTTGCTCAGCAACTTATTCAACGGGGCACGCAGGCGATGTAGTTCGCGCAGAAAAGCGCTGTAATGACTGATAAGGCCACAGAATGAACGCAGCGACTGCAAGTCCACAGGTGGGGGCATCTTTTGAATAGCTCGGATATTTTCTGGATCAGTGCGACGACCGTCTTTTGCGAAGATGAAACCGAGAAACTTGATGGTTGGTGTAAAAAAGGTACACTTATCTTCGCGGATACGGAAACCATATGACTGGATACGTACAAGCACTTCAGCGAGCCGCTGAAATAGTTCTTCTGCCGTCCGACCCATTAAAATGATATCATCCAGGTACGCCGCGGCTCCAGAAACTCCCGCGAGCATGGTGTCCATCAGCTGCTGGAAGATGGCTGGTGCTGTTTTCACGCCAAAAGGGAGGCGGTTGTACTGGTACAAGCCACGATGAGTGTTGATGGTCAGCAATTCTCTTGAGCTTTCATCAACCTCACCCTGGAGGTAGGCATCGGACAAGTCGAGCTTGGCGAAACACTTCCCACCCTTCAGCTTGGCAAAGATATCCTCTGGTATCGGAAGGGGGTATTGATGGTCGTCCAATGCGGCATTCAGGCCAGTCGAAAAATCGGCGCAGACTCGCACTATACCGTTCGGCTTTCTTACCACGACAATCGGCGCAGCCCATGAAGAGTAGCTCACTGGTGTGATGACACTGGCTCGTTCCAGTCGGTCGAGCTCCTGATCAACTGCTGTCATGGCTGCATACGGTACCGGTCTTTTTGCTCTAAAGACTGGCTTGGTTCCTTCACGAAGACACAACTTTGCTTTGAACTTAGTGCAGTGGCCGAGACCATCTTCAAACAAGGTGACAAACTGCTGCTTTAGCTTTCTGGTCATCTCTTCTATCGACAATGATGAATGTACTGGGTCGGTTTGTACTCGATTGCAAATCTGACTCATTGGAACATCAAACAGTTGTAATTTTTCCATCCAGTCAAGTCCAAAGAGGTTCAAGTTTGGTCGATCAGACAAGTAGCAGGTTCCGGCCTTTTCCACTCCGTTGAATGCAATTTTGCAATTTATTTCTCCGACCAACTTCAGCACTCCACCGGATGCATTGTGAGCGACTTTGTTGGAATCAATCATCTTCGGCTTCTTTATGTGCTTCCAAGTGTTCTTGGAAGTGATCGTTCTATGTGATGCCGTATCGAAACTGCAGCCGGGTTGGGATTCTGTTGATAAGCACAGTGATAAATCGGCGGCGTGTTTTAGAATCGCTGTGAAACGTAGCAATCACCGATAGTGATTCTGCTTCAGGTTTTCTGAAATTCTTCCTTCGGTAGGACTGCTTCACATTTCTTGGCTGGGACTGATGGCAAAAGTCTTCCTTGTGGTCGCGTTTATGGCACTAATCACAAATATGACGCTTGAACGGACAGTATCGTGCGAAATGCCATTCACCACATGACCAACAAGGTGTAGGCTGCTTGTTCGGCTTTCTGTTGAACGACTTATTCGAGCCAGGCTTTCTTGTTTTTTGCACAGCATGAACAGTATCGGCAATGGTGGGGCGACTCTGCTCAATCATAGCCGTGTCGTGTCTCAAGGTAATTAACCGTTTGCATTCGCCTACAAGAGACTTCAATGTCAAATCTGGGTCTTGATCCAAATTAGCAAGGAGCCGAGTGCGGATTTCCGCGTCGCGTGGAGACTGTAATGCACTGACAAATATAAGACACTTAAACTTGTCATCCGTCAAACAGCGTAACTTGAAACGTTCACATTAACGGTTAACCATGTCTGCTAGTGCCCCATAATCGTCTGTATCACGCTTTACCATTTTTAGACATTGATAGCGAATGCTAAACAAAGATGTCGACTCATCAAAAATTTCTTTGAGTGTTGCCACTGCTTCGTTGAAAGTGATGTCCTTCGGCTCTTTGGGCAATATGTGGTCAAGTAATCTTGTATGTTCATTAGTACCGAGCTTGCGGAGCAAAGGACGCATTTTCCATGAATCATCTTGACGGCTGAAATCCATCTGGAACATATCCTCCCAACGTTTGAACCAGGCCTCGAAAGTGCATTCGGAATCAGCATCATAATGAAATTCAGTGATTGAATTCGTAAGAAGATCAAGTGAAACAGCCTACGTGTCCCGTGTAGCTGCTCCGTTTGATTGTACGTTTAAGCACTGCGTTAAACTTTCAATCAGTTTCATTTGTGCTTCCATCTGGGATTGTTGCTGAAGGGGATCGCAGAGTGAGCACAGAGCTCGAGTCTTGCAGGCGGGTCTCCGATAAGCAGCAGATATCGATCGAGAGAGTCTCTAATGTTCGGGCAAGTGCTGCCTGTTGACCGATCTGAAGCAATGTGCGAACAATGAGGCATGCCAACCTGAAGGATGATCGAGGGCTCCAAATGGTAGTCGGTGAACCGGGCTTGACCGCTTGCCTGGCCATGGGCTTACCGACAGGGCAGGAATGACGCTCCGCGTTCACATGTGTGTTGAAACTGCACCGTTTTGCAAGCATGTTAGCGCATTGTACCAAGCTTTTAGCGTGGAACATTTTCGAAATCGCGTACAGTGCTTTTAGGTTAGCGAGGTTTCCTTCAGATAGGCATCAAACTAGAACAGAAGGTGGTGCTCGACCACTTTCATTGGACTGTCTGTCGCTTATGCTCGAGATTTTTAACCGGTGTCCCATTGGCTAACCTCCCATGATCAATGAGAATGTCAGCAACACCAAAACGGCGTTCCTAGCCTCGCTAACTTGAAAGCACTGCACGCGATTTCGAAAATGTGCCACTCTAAAGGCTTCGTACAATGCGCCAACCTGCGTGTAAAATGGTATAGAAGGTAAAAGCCTAGCAAAGCAAGGTGGGAGAGGGCCAGGAATTGGGGGGTTGAAAACAGGGGCATAAAAGTGAAGCTGGAACAGGACGGTAAGAGAGAAAAAGCGTCAGAGTGGGAATAAGAAGACGGGAAGGCTTGAGCACTAGCATCCAAACCCCTATCCACCCTGCTCGATGCAGTATATATTGCACCGTTGATTATCCTCTGCGGTGGCCAGAGCATCAAGAAACTGTTTGAAGAGAAATTCATTGTATTGCGTGGGCAGGATACTGTCAGGTTGTCCAGGCCTAAACAGGAGAACAATTAAGGTTCTCAACCAAAGCCTTTGGTTCATAAACCTAACCGCAAGGCATCGGGTTTGACGTTGGGCTACAAGGAGTACGTTTTAAGGAATAAGGAGCCACCCTCATTCCAACCCCTAACCTGGAGGACCAGGAGGCTGAGTTTGTCTGGCCTCTAACCATTGACCATTCTGGTATGAGTGACTTTGAAGGTGAAAAAATGCACTACCAAGCATAGGTCGATGGATCGCTGAGGCACTCAAACCATCGCACCACGGTAAGGTCTAGTCTCATTACGATGGGGTGCCTTCGCAGTTTAGCTCATATCTGGTGGGAACGCCGAGTGAGCAATAGGCGTGTTCGACGCATTGTTTACGGCACAAGAAAAGGAAATGAACCGCTCAGCATCGTTATTTCAAGCACCAGGCTCTGATGGCTGGGCCACGCGTTGCGCATGCCAGCCCACCAACTCCCGTGACGTGCGTTGTTTGCGTGCCGTGGGTGTGGATGGATGAAGAGGAGAGGTGGCCAAGCGATGACTTGGTCGAGAGGAGTGAAGGTCCTCACTTCGAAGCTGGCCTCGGTTGGAGCCTCTCGGTTCCCTGGTTGGGGTCCGAAAGACGATGAACACACTTGCTGATATGGCTAGGAGCCGACCTCAATGGCGTTTGTGTTGTGAGTTTCTTTGTCCCTCCTCCTTCCGCTCAGCCTTCCCCTCCAACTACGATCTCATTTATTATGCATAATATAATTCTTTTTGCGGCAAAATACCGACTGTTACCTCTTCGGAACGATGTCCATCCGTTACTGGTGACTCAGCCGGTGTGCCACTGTTTCCTGTTTTTTTCTTTTCTTCTGTATTGCGGTACACTAGCTGAGATCTTTTCCACCTGCAGCTGACGTGTATAATGATTATGTTGAGTCATTGGCTCAAGACATTAATGGTGTCAGTATCACACTCAGTAAACATGTTGAAGACAATCTACTCGACCGGAGACTAATTGTCGTAGTGCATCTATGGATTTAGATCACTGGAATCAGCGGCGTGGAAGATCACATGGTCAAAACAGCTGTGGTCCGCGACGGTGGTCCAGCAGGATGAGGGTTATCCCGAGTCTTACGGGGTTCGGCCAGCGTTTGAGTTCCGGTGCTTGAACTCATTCATTTTTCTGTATTTTCTTCCCTCCTGCTTTTCATTGGGGTTCAGTACTCAGACTTTCACGCACTGGAACATCAGTGCCCGTAGAACACAACACAGGTAGACAATTATAACTAAATCAATAACTTTTTATTCTCGACTATGCTAGACACGCCATAGTGGCGTAATCAATTGTCAGGTAATACTGGGTTGCTCGCAACGGCGGGACTTTGTGCCAATGAGTTGACACATGAAAAGCAGAAGGTTGATCTGGAACTTGAAGACGCTTCGGAACAGCTTGTTGGGTCAAACATGCGGAGCTGGTCGCAACGGGATGATTCAGCCTACCCACCGGCTTGTAACTCTACTCTGCTTTTTCTGGCTATATCTTGTTTCGGCAATCCTCAAGATTGTATTGGATTTCACAAAGTTGATTGTTCGATTGCTAATGCACTACATAAGGTGTCGGACTTAATGCGACACATGCTAAATGTTAGTTGTATTTGCACGATGTCCGACATTTTTTAAATAGGCGCCGCAATGTGGTTGTTCCGGAATTAAGAGCATTACCAGACCCAAATAGCAACAAATTGTGGAGCACAAAGCGATACTAATATCTCAGAAATTAGCCAGAGCTGACTCAAGTTTGTGTAGTTGGAAACTGGATACTATCATAATTTCCACGAAGTAATTTCAGTGCACCATGAAATCCAACGAACAAGAATCTTGTTCATCGAAATGATCATAAATGACTCCTTTCTTTCAGTCTCTTCCGAGGCGAAAGTCCTGCCAGGTGAACGACTGACAAATCCTGAGTATGCGGAGGACAGATCTCTCCTTGGGTTTGACGAAGTGGCTATGCAAGCACCGTTGAATAGACTGACGTGTAGCGCTGCACACCTCGGCATATGCTTCGCACCTCCAAAATACAAAGTACTGTTGCGGGACTGGGTCGATACGTCACCGGTTATAGCTATCAGCGAACAACCACTGGAGGTGGTAGATTGGTTCACTGTTGGTAGTCCCAGCACAGAGGAACTTACCTTGCATATCAGCAAGACCCATGTGGCTTTCTAGAGGCTCAACCATCTATGGAGACGACGGGATATCAGCCTGCCAGAGAAACTTAAGGTGTATAAGACTGTGATAAATCCGGTGTCACTGTATTAGATCAAAGACTGCGCTTTCGCACTGAAGACATTAAGCGATTCACTGTCTTTGATCATTAGTACGTGTGGAGTATCGCTCATACCTGGTAGGAACTTTGAGAGCGCCTTGTCTGGCAAGAAACTCTGGTACCTCACTCGTGTGTTTGCTAAGGCTCAATTGCTTACGTTGGCTAGGTCATGTCATCCGTGTGCCTGTTGACCGCCTTCCTCGATGTGCATTCGAAGCCGCCTCTCTCCAGATCACCAGTCGATGACGTGGCATGGATGCACACTGGTTTGTGGCGTCTGCGTGGATGGGCTTTCCGGGTTCGTCTACGTCAGTGGTTTGAAACTCTAACCAACTGGACGCCGTGTCGCAGGTTCTTGCGTCTGTCTGTTAATATTCACTGCATCCCATTTGCTTTTATGCACTTCTCTCTTAACCGCTTTTTCTTTGCATTCTATTTGCGTTCGACCTTATTTTCTTACCATTGTTTTTTATTGTCACCTTGCCGACGCGCCCCACTGCAGCGGAATCCATCGCACTTGGATGCCCTGACCCGAGTTGTTTAACTGAGCCGAACCGGTCTGTTACCACAATAATATTTTTACTGTCGCTTCTCTAGCAGGAGTCATCACTGCTATACTGGTCTTCGTATTCTCCCTTTCTAGTACATTTTAGTTTACTGATTATTTCACCTTGAATAAATACCCTGAGGTGGCTTCGAATGACGCACCAAATTTGTTTCCAGCTTATCATATCTTATCGAAACTCCAGCGAAATGCCTACGCTGTTTGCGGATTAGTCGTTGTCGTGAGATTACCGAAGATGTGTTGGAAAAACTAGTTCAAGCTTGCTCAAGGTAAGTCTGCTCACCTCTTACACCCACATGAATGCGTTTACTTTTTCTTAGTTTACCTGTCGTTTGCTCAGTACCCAACATGTTGCCTCCCGATCGGTCATTATCAATTTCTGACAATTCTGCTGAGTGCTTCATTCGGCAGGTGACTGCCGGTTTACAACATATTTCGGGAAGGCGACATTTTATGCGCTTTACCTACTACTTGTATGCAAAGTCTGATAGATGTATTGTTGATATGTCATCATTGTCCATCCGATCGTCACTTTGGTTGGTTGCGTGTTTCTGCCTGTAACCTGGCTGCAATGTGTGCTGACTTTGTTTGGCAAGTGGATCCTCGTCATCATCGTATTCGATTCCCACACTGTCTTCACTGCACACACTTCGTCCTTACCCATCTTCCGTAGAGCGGGTTTTTACACTTTACTAACTACTAAGATGGACGCGCGGTTTCACGTTCATTTCTTCTAGTCTTTACTATACGTCTCCGTTCCAAAGCTTCCTGGTCCCTGCATTGCTTCATCGCACTAACCAATTAGTTGTGTCTTTTGTAATCTCACCTTTGATTTCCTGCGACACCTCGCACTGCACCCGATCGTCATCGGAGATTGTGTTGTTTACGACGATTTGATCGCTCTTATCCATGTCTTCCTCGACGTACATTTCTTGTCAACAATGCGTCTGGTGGAGTGCGATCCCATGGTTGTCAGCCGATGTTGTAACAAGGAGGCACGAAGAAATCAACCGCAAAACTCGGTTAGGCTAGCGCATACTGTCTTCCTTGGTGTGACCCACAAGTTCAACATCATCGTTGTTCCAAAGTCAACGGCTCCTTTACTTGCCCTTTTTGCCTCTTATCATCAACATTTCCGTCTAGAAATTCCACATTTCCCAGCATTCCTTTTTCCTTATATATTTACCCGCATGTTTGTATCCCTTCTCTCTATTCTTCCATTGCTGCTATGAATCCATTGTATTTCGGCACTCCGACCATTACTCGGCCGACGAGACACCAGCAGCAGCAGCAGCGTGAAGAGTTCTTATTGGCTTTTTAGCTGTTGTCTTGCAACCGTAGGTTTTTTAACTACCCATACCTCCTTTAACCCTGAGATTCGGGATTCACCCTTCCCAGTTAACAACGTTTGCACTCACCGCAACACCGTTTCGTTACTTTTCTGTGTACACGGGATGTTAACCACACACCATCACTCCGGCTTTCATCTGCTGTATTTACTGATCCGAAGCGGAGCTTTGGTTGTCACGGTCTTTACTGTGCTTCGTCCTTAAAGCCACCTCGTTTACAGTGTGTCTGCCATCTATCGATTAAATGCGTGAAATCTAAACCAAACATACATTCATGGGCTTTCTTTGGTGGCTTAAATGTGCGTGACCATTTAACGTCCCGTGACTTCCTTGTCGTCACTGGAACCACCCATCTCACTATCTGGTCGAACTAGCTCGATGCATTTCAGCAGATCATTTTTCATGTACGCCTCCCTATAGGTTGCAATGCGCTTGATTAGAAAATGGGCCATCCTGCACGCTAGACTAAGCACTAATCGCAGCTCAACTGGATCACTACACGTCGCTCATAGCTCTAATCATTCCCTCCAAGTCGGTGTATTATGTATGGCCTCGGTGTCTCGCGCATTTCGACTTTCAAAATCGCTCGTTTCGTTCTAACTCATCCGGATCAAAGGAGCTCACCCATATACGGAATTCACTTATTCCAAAGTTTTTAGAGTCTATAATTATTCATCTGAATGGAATACAAGAGCATTTCCTTGCTTTTCAACTATAACTAGTTATCGTGGATGATTCTCTTACGCATTGTATCTAAGCTATTCCGTGCGCCAGCAGACGCAAATCCGGTTGGATGCACCGGCAAAGTATTAATGAATAACTGGCCACTCTCCACCCGGCTCTGTGCTCCATATATCATATTTCCGTCCTTTGCCGTATGCCTGAACGTGACTAAATGTTTACGAGGTCATTTATTGTTTTCGTCTTAGACGTCGGAACTTGCTTGTCTCGATCGACAGGGCTACTCTTTGTAATTGTTTGATCTGAAGCCATGCGACCGAAACGTACACTCGTTTTCTCAACTGGCTACATCGTCAGACCTCAGACTGGCTCGCTGTGTGTAACGATTCCCTGACCCCTCTTGGTGTTACTTGTGCTGTGCGGTGATTGTTATGCAGTTTGTTGTCTAGCTTCATCAAAGCCGCCCTGTAAAACGGCTCAACTGCTTAGAAGTTACTCCATGTCTCAGACTTTGTGACCTGGCTTATATCGACTGTCTTAATTCCCTCACCATCACTCAATGCTTATTTGCAATGCACCACACGGTTGAAGAGGTTCGTCCCTTTACCACAACATTTTTCTACGTGCCAAACGGCGTGCTCTTTATTGAGAATGAAGGATGAATCTGAATAGCTTAGGGCTTTGTCGTTCTTTGCTACTTGTATCAGCATGATTCCCATCTTCCTGCCTTCTGTGTTTGCGCGTCCTGCTATGAATCTCTCGGGTTTTTACGAGAGATTTATAGCACGATACGCAACACATAAAGCAGAGATAAGCGACTGACTGACCTCCATAAGCAAATAGGGTTTATTACGCTACCGTTTAAAGGGGACCAAAATGACGGAAGTTTTCGGTACCGTCTCCGCCAGATGATAATGAAGTGTTATTACGCGGCTGAACTTGTGTTACTGCACCAAGTAAGCAAGCTGCTATTTACGTTCAAGTTGGGCAAGCCAGGCCCTTTAGTTATCACTTCGCGTGTTTGCCTCTTTCATTGTACTTGTGGTAGCAAGTACTTGGGCCGAACTGAGAGAAAGCTGTCGAGTAGGATTTAAGAGCACATTCCACGTCATATGATCGCGAACTGTCCCATCCTGACGGCTAGCTCCATGGCTCAGCACACCTTAGACTTATCCAAATGTCAAAATCCCCGTGAATTGTTCAGAATAATTAACTGACAGAGCAGTGCTCGCCTGTTTCAGCAGTTCGAAGGCTGAAACCCAGTTTGTGCAAACAGACTGAGTTTATGACCAGTCTCGCATTGCCTTGGTAAGATTCTTTGAGAAATAAATGTCTTATTCTCGACAGTGCGAGACACACTTGCATATGCATGGTCATGCTGGTCCAAACGTTGTGGACTGGTAAATGTAAATGCCGTTAAAAGTTGAGCAGTGGCATATGGATCAACATCATAGGTATATCTGAATCTTTGTAGTTATGAATATGTATGGCTGTGATGCTTGGATGTGTACATGAAACGCCGTATTTGTGATTGTTTCACATTTACACAGAATGACCTTCAACATTGTTTCCTTTTAAACGTAACACCATAATTCCCCGGATTGTATGTTAACAGCTGATGAGGATACCCTAGATATCTGAATTAAGAATGTCCTGTTAAAATGTTGTTCCTTCTTGGTATTTTGAAATTTGCCGAGGGAATATCCTGCGTGATTGTTCTTTTTTGATAGTTTATTTATGTACTGTTGCTAACCCAACGTACACTGTGCGTTTATCTCTCTGCTAGGGTAGTGTGCTCTCCACTTTTCAGCCCTATCATAATACCCACAACAGTACAATTCTAGTTTATCTTCTTCAACCCAAACGTTAAATCATTTCAACCTACCTGACTTGGGCCATGCAACCGTGGCAGTAAACATTAACAGACGGAAAACATAAAAACGTAAAGCTTTGGCACTAAAATGTCACTCGGATCAAAACTGAAGTACTGTCAGAATCTTTTCCATCGACATTCAAGGTCCTTTTAATGATATTTTGTGCCATTATACACGCTCACCGTCGGCAATGCATCTGAGTATAGTCGCTTCCTTCCCCTCTTCTAACACATCAAGGTACACCCATTCCATTTACCTTCGGGGTGCTTTCGTCTGCTCAATTGCATTGACCCTCAGCTCCACGTGTGCGGAATACTTGAAATTACCCTTCGATCCATCCATCGCGCTTGTGGTACTCATTTATCGCAGTCGTGTGTTTCGCTTGGTTAGACCTGCGACCCCTTCACCTCATTAAGACACTGTGTACCATATCTGAAAGCTATTCTCGGCATGATGGAATAAAAGGGTTATTTTCTGCTGTTCATTTGTACCTTTGGAAATCGGAAGAAAACCTTATATGTTGTACCATGTGAGTACCTGTATCACGTCCGATGAAGATTAGTTCTGTGTCACAACTCTAATGGGACGTGTTTTATGCGGTGTCGCAGTAGACTACAACCCTGAGGTTTCCAACTACTGTGTGGATATTAACTGTCCGGTTACAAGACTGTCATATTACAGCTGCGGTGGCGTTCCATCATTCAGATTAGTTGATCCAGTAATCGCACTATCCAACTTACAGTAAGCCCGCCCGGTTACATGATAGACCAGCGAATGCGGTTCGCACAGAAAGCGATCACGCAACTGGATCATGTCGGGGGGTTGCTCCAAGCCTTGTCCTTACTCTGTGACCCATACTTTCTAATTAAACGCTTCTCACCATCTCTGAAGATCCTTGCATTTTGCGGATAAGAGTGTGAGGTCTGCATCGCTTTTCGAGTCGATTACTGTTCGTTAACGATGGAAAACATGCAAACTGGGGGTGTTTGCCAACTTGCTTACAACCATTCCATGTGATACGACGTCATTCAAACTGCGAGTCTGTGCCTCGCATCGTCGATGGTTACTTTGATCGTCACCTCACTCCTACTAGTCCTATGTGTGTGATTAAGCGTCAGATGACACCCATCTTTCACAACTATTGGTAAGCATACTTGCGCATTTGAAGTATCTGTGTTTGTAGTCTTAGATTTTCACCGGAGTGACCACGTTGTATGAACTACGTTATCTGTTATCAGTGTTGATTCCCCAACGGCACCGAATGATGAGGCTTACAATCCACGTTATCACCTTTGTTTGCTCACTACCTGTCTAACAAAGTTGTGCACACGTACCATGCTTGTGGCTGTGAACTTCAATTCTTGTTCTCTGTCATTGGGTACGTATCCTCAGAGAGAATTCTTCGAGTTGAGAGAACTTGACTCTAGAGTCACTGGCTTTCGGAGCGGTAAGCATATTTCGATGGAGTTGAAAATATTCACGAGAGCATCTTTCATGTGTGTCCAGGGTGCATATCGACCTTTCTATCGCACGCCTAACCACTTTTTACTCAACTTTTCCTTTAGATTGACATTACTCTACGCGTATGACTTCAAATCGATCAAAGATTGGAGTTTTCTCCAGAAGTTGCGCCCTACCATACTTATCGAAAGTGATTGCTGATTGTCTATATGAACTGTTTTCATTGCTCACTTTGACTGAAGCTTCCCGCCAAGTTTATCCCACTCCTTATCTATACCTTTAAAAATTTTTAAACGGTTTTGCTCCGGTGATTTCACCTGTCCGGCTTGTATGTACGACCGGTTTCGCTATCTTATCCACTCTTATGGGTTTCCCTATTTAATGCCTATTTTCATTCCATCTTGCTGCGTAAACGCCCACTGCAGTCCTACTTTTTATCGTTTCTCGGATCAGTACGATACTTCGCATCCAGTCCTATTTGGTGTATAAGCGCTTTCACTCACTTGGTTACCTTTACACAAGTAAATTATTCACCGAATTTCCCCGTCTTATACATGTTTTCCTTTTGTGTTCGTTTCTCTACGCCACCACAACTGATTCTTACTTGAGACCATTCGGCACATTCAACGGCCACATTGCATTAGATCTATATAACATTAACCCACACCACACTATTGGCGTTGGTCATGCACTGCTCACGGACTAAATTAGTATGCCAGGTGAAACCATGGTTCAGAAAGATGGACTTGAGAATCACTCCGACACCTTGACTAGACCTTTCGGCGATGCAGTTCGAAAGGCATTCCAACCGGATCGCTGTTTCACTATCACCTCTTAACCCACCAAATTCATAAGAACCAGTGGCTTTGTAATTCACCTCCTTGATATGATCCGACGCTACCTAGTGCCCCCAAAGCAAACGACTCACTGGTTACTTGTCTGGTCGCTTTATTCGATACTATACGAGACATTAGGATGCGACCTTCCGATTGATAGTTATAAACCGTCATTTTCCATCTTTACAACTTATCGAAGAATGTTATCCGAGACACACTACATCATTGGTCTTAATACCATGGTCCGTTTTCTACTTCTAAATACCATCCTGGGGATTCTAACTGGTTCTCAAGTAATTCATGTCATCCATGACCAAGTTGACTTCCTCTTCCATAGACTATGTAATGGCCATAATACATTTGCGCTTCATCGGGTACTTGAAAAGCGTAAAACGCAGGTAGCCTGCCATTGAAGTATTCCTTGATTTCAAGGTTACCACTGTACCAGTCGGCTTTGCGTGCCTTTGAAGAGTGTGCTAAATAGTTCACCTTCTATTCTGAACTTTCTATCCATAATCTATGTGTATGAGTGCAGGGGATGCTTCTCTTTGTTCTCCACTGTGGTGCTAGCCAACATTTCGAAAAACAACTAGATTCACCGGTGCCAACACTCAAGTATCATCAGCATGTCGGCCAATGATACAGTCAAGCCACCACGATCGCCCGTGGTTTAACGACCGGCACTCGATTGATCCAAGGTTGCATCGAGGCTACGTAGTCAGCTCTGAAACTCGGACGAATGTGATTGGTCCGAACTGCATCAGAGTCTGACTACCACCCGGTCGATAGAATTTGATTTGCGAACCAACGATGTGCGGTAGTACTTAGGAAATCTTACTGGCTCATCCCAGCGGAGCGAAACGCAGAGCCGGTCGCAAACTTCATTAGCAAAACATTTTCACGGGCAGTCGTACGCTATAAATAAATAATAACGAATATTGTTCGAATCCTAAAATTTTTATCTTTTGGGCAATATGCGTCAGGCCTCGCTATTTCTTATTTCCTCTGCGTGAATCCTTCGATTGCTGTTATGACGGGTGACCTGCCGACAAAGTCAGTTTCCGCGGATCCCATAGCCTTCCGGAAATATTGATCAATGCTGCCATAGGCTGATTTCTGTTCAGTATTTGACCCTATAGTGCTGCGCTGAGCTTGAGACACGTGCTGAATACTTTGCATCCTTCACCTGACTGTGGATCGGTTTCCTCTGCTTGCCTTGCTTATCGGCGTTTCTCCTATTTGGTCGAGGCGCGAGGCGATCGATAGACGCCAGCAAATGGTATGACAAAATTGAGCGTTTTGATTAGGCAGGTGATGCTTTCCTCCAGAGTGAGTCTGGAGGCATAGCGCGGCCGCTGAATCAACGTTAATTGTGTGCTCACTCTTGTTCTTAATATTTTCACTGAATTATTCTGCTCCACTCTTACCCTGTTCAAAGCAACTCAAAATAGGCTTTCAGCATTTTTCACTATCACTGCAGATGTGAGTAGGCGTTACATTGACAGAAAACTGCAAACAAAAGGTAACAAATATGTGTGCATACACTCCACTCAGGCATACGTTCATGCGTGGCGCTGATACGTTTTTTGCAGTCCACAATAAAACGGCAACGTAGCGAGAAAACAAAGCCCTAAATTTAGTGCAAATAGGCGAACAGGAGGTAGTTTCTGATAAATCCTCAGGGGTGAAAATGATCATTTAAGATCTTTAGTGAAAAGTTGTCACCTGCACCAAAATGCGTAGTAATGATAACGTCAACCAGAGACTGGGTAATCCACTGCACCTGGAAATGGGCTTAGTAGAACGCACAATTAATGTGAAGCCCTTTTTGTTGGAGATCAGGAAAAATGATAGGTGCTCAGTGCAGCCGGTGAGGAGGAATACAGGCAATCACCAATAAATAAATTAAAGAGCATGGTACTGAACGCATGAGTCTCATGACATAAAATGTTAATGTTCACACCCCACGGAACCTTTCCTCGATGTGTTCACCTTGATAGCTTATGAGATAAATATTCACCAACGTACTTAACAGTGGATGAGATGGGTATGTTGTGGTCGCTCTCCACCATGGGGTGAGAAATGTTTGCCAAAGTCATGTATGTCGTTGCGGAGGAACGAGAAAGTTACATCGGCATTTAAAAAGCCTTGAAAATAAGGGGTCGGGACGATGACTACTGCTGAAGCCTATTCAACCCGTTTTGGAGAGCCGTTGATGATTCAGCAGTTGGATCAGTGCTGCTTAGGATTACGTCGTCAGTGTAAGGATGAATTGGAGGGGTTTCGATGTATGAAGATAATAGAAGAGGAGAGGACTGCTTTTTGTAAAACGTCCCAGTCATCACGAAAAGTGGGGGCTATTTTACCGTTCAGTTTGGTAAACTGAGAGCAATTCACGAAGTAGTTGAATGCCATTCACAGACAACTTATTAAGCAGCATGGACCTGTCAACACTTACCGGCCAAGTCCGAATCGCACGTGGTAAATCAATTTACTTCCACCCGTGACGTTAAGTGTTGATGTACTCCGTCTTTCAGGGATAACCGTTTATTCAACAAAACCAACTCAGCGAATATTACGGCATGTTTGACAGGCCTAACTCTTCAATATAAGTTGCACGTTCACATCCATAACTAACGGCCCTTCTGGGTCGATGAGGTTCATTCTTTGATTCAGTTAAACAAATGATGAATAACTCACACGGATGTCTGCCAATCCGCGTACGGTAATCCAGTCCTCTACACTCGTACCCTATTGTTTGTCTGGCTCGCTCGATTGGTCCATCCGTTCACTCTGATCTGACACTCACATATCATCCTTCCTTTTTTCGTGTCCTTGCGCCTCCATATTGCTATGCACCCTGTACACCTTGCCACTTCGTCGTATTCGCTGTATCTGCGGCCGTGGTTTTCTTTCTCCACTCCGTAGAGTGCTCCATTTCCAATCCACCTTGTTATCTCCGATGTCGCCTCGAATGCAGTCGATTTTTGAACGTTTTCCCCCTAAGATTTATTTCGTATGACCTGGCACTGACCCTCGCAGTCACCACACTTTTCTTCCACCGCTCTTGACTATCCGGGTTGGTTGAGCCCACTGTTAGCTCAGGTAGTACTCTTGCACCGCGATCATAGTACCGTTTCTGATTGGTCATTCATCGTCTCATTGTTCTGTAATCTATCCCATTGGGGCGAAACTGGGTGCAGAAGTCTGCCATATGTCAGCATCGGAGTTCCATTCCTTCGACTGTATATGCGCTGCACTGGGCTCAAACCGATATCCGTTGGAGTGTTGCGACTCTCCAGTAACATGAGGTATGGATCTTCGCCAGTAGCTCTAGTTTTCGATAACAGTCGCTTGGCCTGCTTCATTGCCGACTGTCTTTCCATTCGATTGACTGTGGTATGGATTGGTTTGCTGGTGCACGAATTCCCACTTGGTTGCGGAGGCCTGAAACAGCGCTGGTAAATTGGGGCCCATTGTCGGAGATCAGCTCCTCTGGTTTGCCGTGCCTCGCGAATTGTTATCTGAGCTTGTTGATTACTGTTTCTATGGTGAGTGGATCCATTTCGAAATAATCACCGTAAGTGATCTTTCCCATTGTCACAGAAGAAATCCACCGCTGCCTACTACCACGGTCGATCAGGGACATCATGCAGCATCGTTAGTTCCCTCGTCTGTCAGATTTCGTGTGAACGGCGTGCTTCACAATTCAATACATAACCCCTGTTTTGACCTGTCATTCATTGCCAATAGATCACTTCTATTGCTCGGTTAATGGTATAGTTGGCACCCATGTAAGCGCGATGAACGGATTTCAGCAATTCTCCCCGGGGCGATGACGGGATCAGAATACGACTCCCCCTAAACAGCAAACCATCATAGACAGAGAGTTCATCCCAAAAATTAAAATAGGGCGTTGGTTCCTTCAGCAGCTGCTTCTTTGTCACTGACCACCCATATAGAATATCGTCTTGCAAAGCTGAAAGCGTTTCATCTTCCTCTGTGTGGCGTCTTATTTCCTTTTGGCGATCTTCTGTCACTGCCTGGTGCTGTACTAAGTTTACTGCTTCGACCTCTTCCGGATTATGCTCGGGTACCGGCAGATGAGCTCTTGACAGTGTATCCGCGATGAATATATGTGCACCAGGCGTGTACACAACATCCACGTCGTACTTTTGAAGCCAGATAAGCGTACGCTGAAGACGGCGAGGCACGAAATGCAGCGGTTTACTGGCTACCGACACAAGCGGTTTAGGATCGGTGTACACAGTTATCTTTCTTCCGCAAGTATAATCGTTGAAACGCTCCATGGCGTAAAATACCTTCTCAATTTGCGCATGGTGCTGCTCTGTCACGGTGAGTGCTCGACTGCGGAAATCCAGTGGCTTTCCATTCTGTAAGAGAACATCACCTATACCGTCCTGGCTACTGTCGCACTGTACCTCCAGCGGCTGTGCTGGGTCGTAATACCCGAGTACAGGCGCGTTGCTGATAAGGTGCTTGATGTAACGCTGCTCTCTCCTCTGTTCTCTATGCTGCCAGCCCCAACCGGGAAGGAAACAAAATACCCAGCCTGCTAGGCTGAAGTATATTAGGAACAGAACACGGTTAATTTATTGGGTCCCATGCTCTTACTTCACCGATCCGTTACTGAGGTGATTCACGTCTCTTGTCTGAACAGCCTCAACCTTGTAGCGCCCTTATCTCTCACTGCCTGTAGTTACGAGCACGTCCGCACCATGGCAACCCGTGCGGTGATGGTGAACTGGCTCCGTCAGCCGCTCTGGATTGCGCGGCAACCTGTGTCGTCAGTTGCGAACTATGTGGGTCATCTTCTCGCGTAATCTACCGCATGCCCGGCTGGTGTCCCGAAAACGTGTTGCGGCGTCCATCCCTTTTGACCACCTAATAGTTGCAAATGCGGTTTCCTGTTCCTTCCCCCAACGCCACTTTATTCCTTTGTGTGTTAGCTTGCTGATCGGCGTCATGCTATCAGCGAGTCTTGGCATGAAACGGCTCAAATAATTCGACATACCGTTTAACCGACGAATTCCCTTCACTTCGTTATGGGGCGGCATTGCTCGAGTTGTTTTGCTTTTTCCTGGATCGACCCTCATACCTTGGGTTGTTGGCACATGCCCGTAGAAAATCACCTCGTCTTTCCGAAGTTCAACTTTCTCACGGTTCAGCTTTAGGTTCTTTTGCACACAACACTGCATGAAACTGTGGAGATTAGAGTCGTTCTCTTCTTCCGTCGATCCAAAAGTCAAAACACAATCTGCCACGCATGTTACACCATTTAATTCATCTACAGCTTGCACCATTGACTTTTGGAAATTTTCATTCAACATCTTCAAACCAAACGGTAAACGCCGCCAACGCTACCGAACGGCTTGGCAAAGGTCGTAAGGAAACTGGATTCTTCATTTAGAACCACCTTCCAGAATGCGGAAGACAGGTTTTCTTTCGTGAAATACTTAGCTTTGGCAATATGCGGTAAAATGGTAGCGCATAATGCTCTCTACGTTGGGCCTCTCAACGGTTTCGTGTCACTACACACGCACAGTTCGCTCGTCTTCTTCGTAATGAATACGATCTGACTAACCCAGTCGGTTATCTCGTTGAATTTGGCAATCATACCCCTCTCACTAGTTTGCTCAATTCAGCGGAGGACCTGTGGCGCAGCGCAAATGGAACTCTCCTAGCTGGTAGCGCAGTCGATCGTATCAAAGAATCTAACGACAAATGAGTGGTTCCCTCAGATTTTCCCAAACCCGGGCTAAACACAGACGGATGCTAGTCACTAATACCCGTTTCTCCCTGGCAAGCATGCACGAAACTATCATAACTAAAATTAGCAAACCCGAGAGATTGAATCGAATCAATGCTGAGAATCGGCTCCGTCTACTGGACTAACCACTTCGATCGTAGGCACTTCGGATGATTAGTGTATCAGCTGTACACCTTAACGGCGCTTCGCTGCCGCGCGACCACCACCAGTCGCGCGTGGGCTGAGTGTACCCCGAGGACGCCCGCCCCTACACGGATTCGAACCGGCGACCTTATGGTTGCAAGCCAGGCGTGCAGACCACTCGGCCACCGGCCGGCCCCTTCGGATGAAGTCTAGAACCATTCCACATGCGCAGGTAATCTTAATCGGATCGGATGCGCACCTCAAGACAGTACTTTCTTGGTAGAATGTTGAAATTAGCACCCGTGTATGACTGGGATCGTAGGGCTTTGCCTTCGATCAGATGACTTGCGTGGACACATTTTTGTGATACCCTCTGAGATACGTTGCCAATTGGATGTTCTGCATCTATGTGTGACTTGTCACGTACGACCCCACTCACATTGGTTGATTGGCAGCAACGAGCAAAGGGGTTCCTTTTTCCACATTTGACGCATTTCCGTCCCCACGCTGGGCACTGTTCGCGATTGCTCGGATGTCCCCCCCCCCGCAAAATTTGCAGATCTCCTGTCTCACGTTGGTAGCTTTCGTTGTTCTATCTCCGGAAACAGTACACAATTCTGCGTCATTCGCGAGTTTCATTTGTTGGTATTGATAGGTGGTCGAGGACTCACGGCTGCAGACATCGATGCACTGCTGGAGCGATAAGTTGCGTTGTCGCAAAAGCTGCTTTGTCGTACTTTCATCATTGATTCCTAGAACAATCCGATCTTGTATGAGACTGTTGTCCGTGCATGTACAGAAATTGCGGGATCTGACCAAAATCGTCGTCTCAGTAATGTCAACGTCGACGGATTCATTTTGGCCTCTGCTTCACGTAAAGGAAAGATAGTGCTGGTAGGTCTCTTTGGTTTGGCCTTCACAAAATTCACTGAACTTTTCAATGACCGGCTCCAAATCATTGAGATCTTTGTCGCAGTGCAATCTCGCTAGCACACGACGCGCGGAATCCGTGGCTGCGTGTCAAAACATGCCCAAGCGATATGCCATCGGTTCCTCGTCCAAACGTACTAGTGTGCCGAAATCCATCCGCTTGCTCCTCCATAGGCGCCAAGTACTTGCCAAGTTCCGTTCAACCATGTTCAACGGGGTAGGCATTTGAACAAATGGCGATGATCCAATCAGCATCTGTATGCAGCCGGTGGGGTTCCCCTTGCTCTTCTCTGGCACCATGTTGCAGAACTCAGTCCTACAGGAACAAACCTTTTTTCAGAGAAATCAACTCAGTGAGTATTACGGCATGTTTGACAGGCCTAACTCTTCAATATAAGTTGCACGTTCACATCCATAACTAACGGCCCTTCTGTGTGGATTAAAGTCCTCCTTTGATTCAGTTAAACAAACGGGGAATAACTCACACGAATGTCGGCCAATCCGTGTCCAGTAATCGAATCTAATATGCCCGTCACCTATTGTCTGTCTGGCTCGCTCGATTGGTCCATCCGTTCACTCTGCTCTGAGACTCCCATCCCACTAGGTACCTCAGACACAACCACGCGTCTGTCGACATGGATAGTTTAGCACTCTCCGTTGTCTCTGCGGAAAAGCACTACCAGAAGTATCGGGAGCTACATATTGGATCATCTGGTTCAAGTAGACGAGCAATTCTGACCAATGACGCTTTTAACCTTTCCTACGCCGTGTCGAAATGATATCCTAAGGGTCTTAGGAGACGCCTCCCCAAGATTGCTGAGTCGATAGCGACCAAGTTAACGCAACCAGAGCTTTTCAAGCAGACGAGGCTGTTGCAATCTCACTTTACCGTGGATGTGACGAGGATCCATCTGCATGGAACACTGATGATGGTCGAGGGTGGCTTCACTTCTCGTCTGACCTGATTTGTTCCATGAAAAGATCGGCGAGCTCTGTCAAGTGAGGTCATATTAGGTCAGTTTTCATCGACAACACAGGCTCTCTCTCACCTGAACCGATCAAATTAACTTCCTTTCGAATAAATTGAGCCAGTTCAGACTTTCCATCACTTCCTCTTCAGCTTTCATTAGCTTGTGCATATCCCACTTATGCGTGTAAACGTATTTGGCTGATGTTAGTTGTCGAAAAGCGATCTGTTTGCAACCACTTGTTCTTGCTTCTAAAGGTGTTAGAATAACCAAAGAAGAGAAGTCGCACAGTCTTGCATTTCGCATCTAGTGCAGATACTATTGTGTGATCATGGTATGCTCTGGCATCCAACGTCGGGGTCTGTACGCAAATTGCGATACATCCGTGGCCAGAGCGTTTGTTGAGATTCGAGGCACAAGTAGTCTCTCTTAGACTTTCTGCAGGATAGACGTACAGGCAATCGGACGGGAGTTCAAGGATCCCTTTGGCGCGGGCTTTATCCTGGCAGACCTGCAAATGCCGGGAATAATTCCACCATGTAGACACTGATTAAAACGATTTGTCAAAGGCATGTTGAGGATATGCGCACACTCTTTCAAGACAACTGGTGAAAGAGTATCAGCCCACTAGCCTTCCTTGAGTTCTCGGTTGACTCCATCATGTTGGGATGTAACCTTTTGGTCAGAGCCAGAGAACGAAGGTAAAGAGAATGAAGAGGAAGAGAATGTTTCTTGTTGGGAATAGTAGTACTCGGAGTTGTGTTTCACTACATCCGCAAAACCAAGCTGCTTACTGGAGCTTTTACCGCATAGCTGCTTTAAAAGTTTCCACAGATCTCGGCATTTGTGGTTACATAAAACGGCTTCGACACATAAATTATTCTGTCTTAAAATCTCTGTTTTTATTGCAAGGGATAGTTGTTTGACAAGGGGATTCATTTTATGTTTGTAGGCTGGTCCTGATTTCTACTCTTAAGTAGATGGTTTCGACCGGGCGCATAGATTGATGCAAAAGTTGGGGTAGTCAGTGAGATGTTTGCATCGAACAGGCAAATCTCCGTTCGTAAAAATTGTAACGTCAATAAAGTCAGTTTTTCCAGGAGTCTCGTAACAATCGTTACCACAGTTTTGAAGGGTTTATTTGCCAATGAACCGGAGTGACTCTTACAGTAAACAATGGGGCATGTTTTTACGGTACAATAATCGGAGTTTCTGAGGGGGGAACACATTTTTTGCGCGGAAACCAGCCAAGCATGGTTTGTGAAGACCAAGTCTGGCTACGGTTCTAGTCTAGTCGGAAAGGCCACTATGTTAATCAAGTGCCTGGATGAATGTACTATCACTTTTATTGAAGTCCCCGGCGATGACACAGATTGAGCGATTAAGTTTCTGCAGTATTGCAGAGGATATACCATTTGCAAAATTCTTCTACTCTAATGCTTGTGTGTCAGGGACTATGTATATACATTTCCATTAACAACAGAAATAAGGCCGCTCTAAACTTTGGCTTACATCCATTCAAATGACAGCTGATTTTGACTGATGAGTATGTGAAGCTTATGGCAGATGCGATACACCGACGTTGATGGACGTAAGTGATGACACCCCCTCCACGCTTTTGAAGCGTTTCGGGGCGGTTGGATTTGACGGGAAGATTATCAGCAAGTTGAATAACATTATCTTCTACAGCTTTCGTAGAGCATCAAAATGGCTGCATTCGAAAATTTCCTTCTGTATAACAGCAGTGTGATTCACCATCCGTCCGAGGACGGGTCGAATGTTACTGGATGAAATAAGTGATATTTGTGTATTGTCGGCTGAACGAGATCTGAGACTAGATTGCCAGCCAGCAAGATGCTTTCTCGAACTTTGTAATGTTTTCTCGTGGTTCGTTTGAAAGTATTTGTGTGTTTGTGGGCGTATTGAACGATACGCTAGAGTAGGAGTTAACGCCGTCTACTTAGATTTCTCCAAAGCATTCGATTGCCTGTGCCACTGCATTCTCCTTCACTTTCTTCGAAGCTATGGAATAGGTGACCCTGTGCTCGGTTGGATTGGCAACTTCCTCACTCAACGTCAGCTGAATGTGAGAGTCCGCAGCTCCATTCCCGACCCAATTGAAGTCCAGTGTGGCATGCTCCAAGTCTCGGTACTGGGGCCACGTTTATCCTTAGTATCTATTAACGATCTCGCTGGTGTACACCAATCGAACTTCTTACTACTTGCAGACAATGTCAACATCTGGCATGACATAAAGACAGCGGACGATCACACGGCACTGCAGAGCGATGTCGACAGGGCCTATACGTGGTCATCCGAAAACTGGCTCCAGTTCGAATTGACGAAATGAAAAGTCGTGAGCATACGTCATCAGCTTGCGACCGATTATCGACTTTGGGACCAGTAGTTCCAGCGTGCTTCTCAGGAGACCGACCTCGGGGTAATCGCGCATTATAATCTTCGCTGCTCGAGGCAGGCTGAAAAGGCATCGAAAAGAGCCAGTCAACATTTTGGATTCTTACGGATGGCTTCGGAAATTTCGAACCATCCATTCTACCGCAAATGCTAAACGCCCATTTGAAGACCTACATGGAATACACGATTCAGAACTGGCGCATGCGCGACGTCGATGCACTTGAAGCCCCGCAACTCAGAGCAGCCAAACTCACTAGGGAGTTGTTTCATCTCCTCTACCAGCGCAGACTGCAGGCTCCGAGAATGTACAGTGGTAAATATCGACGTCAGCGAGGAGACCGCATCATGCTTTACCTTATACGTACGAACCCAATTCTCCCTTGTCCCCAAACTGTTGCAGTTGAGCCAAAATACCAACCTGAGAGACCATCAGCTCAAACTGGCTACGCACTATAGTCGACTTGATTGCTGACAAAATGTTTTTCTCCGGGTGTCCCGAATATGGAACGCCCTTCCAACCCGCGTCATCTTCGCTCCTACATTAACACATCAAAAAACACCTAGACGACATGCTTTTTCCCTTGCATTACTGGATGTAGTCTGTTTCCCCCGGAGGACAAAATAACGCGAACCAACCTATGGGCTTACTAGCCCTCTCCGCAATGTGCAGTCTAGAAAACATGCATTAGTGTTCATGTGAATAGCTTGGATGTACTTGTACTGGATCTACCTATCAAATCGGCCCAATGAAGCGGCACACGAGTGAGCTCACAGTTGGGTTTGCGACGTGTGGACAACAGATAATCGATAGTAATGTTAGTGGCAGGCTGATGAGGATGTGACCTTGAGACACAAAATGCATCAAAAAATAGCTGAGGAATAACGATACTCGGTTGATAATGTAAAAGTTTAAAGCGCGAAAGGCGTGTTATTAGTTGGGAAGGGGGAACTGGGTGGAGTCGTCAAGGGGGTATCTATCTGGTGCAAAATATCAAAGTTCATTCGGTCATTATACGCCGCGTAACAGTAATTTACAACGAAGCATCATTTCAAATGGCTGATATACTGCCTTCGTTAAAAATGATGATGCCACACCGAACCAACTGCCATTCTGAAGCTCAGTTTGCCAAGAAAATCGAAGTGATTTTTCACTTAGTTGTCGTTTCGTCTAAATGTGGTCTGCCGGTAAAAGCAGTAAACTAATAAATGCTAAATTGCTCTGAAAATATCTGCATTTATCCGCTTGAGAACTAAATCTTCAACCAGTCAAGAGGCTGTTCATGTTTCTCTGAACACATTTCTCTGCTTCTTCCGAGCTTTTTTGCGGAGTCGGGTTCAACTGAACTATCCATTTCTATTTGATTCGCTTCGCATTAGTTTATTTTAGTCACTTGAATTAACGAACTTTTCATCGATCCTAACTGATTTTTATTGTTGAATATGGCGTTATATATGAGGAGTCGAGCCACGGAATTTGAACTCGGGCTTAGCTGATCCATAACGAAAAAACGTAAGGCTCTTCTCTGCTCACTCCTTTTCTAAAGGAACTCAGGTTAATGAACTTACTGTTCAACCTTATATGTATCTCGGAAGAAATCGTTATAATAGCGGATGAAATAAATTGACTGTTCACGTTAAAGAAGAATTGAGCTGCCCTTCGAATGCGAAGTTGTTCCGTCTCCCTCTGTTAGCTTAATCCCTTGAGTCCACCACCAGGAGTTGGACTGTTTTTCTTAGCCTCGTACAAATGCACTATACCTTGTGCATCTCGTTGGCTTTTAGCAAAATATTTCATAGAGAAATGAGGGCAAGTTTGTCAGGAATATTGAAAGGTACTACGATTTTGGGCACGGCATCCTATCTAGGAATTCAACAGGTATACAGCTGATAAAATCGCCATCGGGAATAAGTTGATCTACCGCTGAACTGGCTGCTATCTGTAGGGGATTAGTCGAAGGTTCGATTTTATTGAGGACTAAACGGAGAACCTCAATAGTTGATAATTTGGTTTTCAAACCAGTTAGGTCGTCTTGAATGGTTTGCAGATCTCCAAGGGCATTAGATGGCGAATCAGAGAAGCCAACCTGGTCATACTTGAGATCAGTTGCTTTTCTGAGTTTAGTTGACGGCAGTTACTGCCGCTTTGCTTGAAGTGTGTGTGACAAGCATTTTCGATTTAAGTTGGACACATTAAACCTAAGAGGTTAGCGGCGCAGCGACACAAAAGCAAAAGTTTAAGTGATAGTTGTATGATAGACATGTATACCGCTTTTTGAAGAATTGTGTGGGTTATAGAACTCAGCTGGAAGTTATATCGGATTAAATTCAGAGGGCTAAAGAATGTATTATAATACCTGATGAGAAAATTCAACGTGATGCGAAGGCAAACAAAATAACGCACCGTTTTTTTGACTTCCGCTAACTGATTCATCTTGCTTGCGTGACGACCCGTATCGATCGAGATTGGTTAATAAAATTAAGTGCTTGCTCGGCGTCGCTTGTTTTCTGGCACATATCTGTGATTATAGCAGTTTGCCATAAACATATTATTAACCCATTTCCTGCCAAGATCTTAAAATTTCTCCATTTTTGCATGTAGAAAATGGTGAAAAAAACGCTCACGAAGTTTGGATTTTGAAACTGGATTATTGTACGAAATATGCTTTCCATAGCTGTCCTTTTTTAAGGATGCCAGAAACGAATGATACCGTGACATGGGAAGTTGAAAGTAAACATAAAACCGCATTTTCTAAGCATTGACAGTGTTTAATATTTCTTCCAAAGATGTGCTATAACAGGCAGTTACTTAATATAAAAGTATATGTAGCGCACATTTACACTGAAAATGTGTTAGTTCATGCGTGATATGCTGCAGAGCAGGCTCCATATGATGACGCATCACACACTGGACATAGTAGATTAGCCTTCTTCCCACAGTGACGGCCACTTCTTTGTTCTGGCATGGATTCCAAGTGTTGTCCAGAGCAATATTTCCCGATCTTGTCCTCGACCTTTTGGCGTTTGTTACGAGGTGCAATAAGATTTGTGGGACTTTTGTCTTTGCTACCTACACTTGTAAGTAGACTATCACGACAGCTCGTTTGAAGGAAAGAATATCATACTGCCATTGCTCATGTGCAGGTTATTTTCTCTAAAAAGCCAAGCATTGTTCATTGCAGCATCAGAGAAAAAAGCGAATAGCGGCAACCACTGCTTTTTGCTACGAAAACTGATTTTATATTTACCGACTCTTTGGTCCAATCGATCCACAGCTCCCATTGAAGTGTTATACTTGCTAACGATCCCAGGTTGTTCAATAAGTGTGTGTCGACCGATTTACTGCCAAGAGTCACGACGCAAGTAGCATTGCAAGACAAAACGAACACATCCTCTCATCTGTCAAGCCTGTAGTCATAAGCACCTCTGTATAGTTTTCCCAGGGCCCTCGTGTCAATGGGACACTTGTCTGTCCCGTTGCTCTGATGCCTTTGTTGGTTAAGACTTTCATGAGCGGCAAGCCTGTAAAAAATTTCAAAGAGAATGTCATGGAGCAGCCCCTTCGGGAGCTTATCCACTAGACTCACAACAATACGATATCCCAAGCCTATTGTCTTGTCATATTTGGTTTGAGCTCCTTGATAGAGATCCAGATTGGTATCAATGATCCGCTGTTTATACACGAATCCAATAGACTTTCCCCAGATGCATTACTACACTCCATGACGGCTATACTGTGATATACTGCTCCATCCGCGCACAAACTTTCTTTCATGTGGAAGAATGCCATAAATCTTTCCTTGAGAAGGTCATAAAGGGGTCGAAATTTTGCAAATTTGTCATCTGCTTTGAGATTGTTATTGTCTGCCAGGTGGGGATACTTCATTGTTGTATCAAATCTGTTCCGGTTTATTCTTTGACTGATGGCTGCACTACAAACATCTTGTTAAGGATCCCAATACATGTGCCTTCGTGGTAATGGATTACAGCCATAGAATGGCTAGAAAAGCACGCATTTCGGCCGTGGCTATACTGAATGGGTGGCCACTTTTTGAGCATGCGTACTCAATTGTCCGCCTTAGTATGTGATCAATAACCGAATTATCAAAGTGGTGTTCAAATGACTAAAGCAATGTAAGACCCTCATTAAGAAATTGGGTGCACATTAGACCATTGTCTCTGAGTCTGGGGCTGCAGATATAAGCCTTCTTTCCTCCATAGTCTAGGTCTGCTACCCTTTTGCATTTTAATTGAAGAAACATCCATAGGAGCAGCGACTTCTTTTCCTAAACAACTATTGATACTAATAGAGACGTAAGCGGAGCTGACATTGGGGAGCGTCTGCCTCAGTGCGGTCAATCAGGTGATCGCTCGAGTAGGCCAGTGAGTTTTTAAAAATGCAGTTAGTTTTGCTTTTCTTCATACTTGTAAATAAACGGGCTTGTGTGCAGAGCCTGTGCGAGTTCTTTCCCCTGAGGTGGCAGGGAGCAGATGTTACGGAGGCTTTACAACAGTGGCGACAAGGGTCAAACGAATCCAAAAATTGCTCGGGGATTTTTTGAGTAGTGTAATTCTTGTAGAAAGTAGAAGCCACGATTAACCTTCGCACCATAATCTGCCTCGACGGGGAATCGAACCTCGGACGCACGGATTACCGTGCGTCCGAGGTTCGATTCCCCGTCGAGGCAGAATCCAAAGATGTCAGTCCGCTTTGAACAATTGCAGGCATTTTTGCGGCAGCAGCAGTCGCAGTTCGAAAAGTCACAGGGGCAGTTGATCAAACTGCTTTCACATAAATTAAACATTCAAATAGAACGGGAACCGGTATTGAAGCTGACATCGTACGAAATTGTTTCCTAATGCCAGAGGTTGCTCAACTTGAATCCTGGTACAAATGTGGTCGCAAATTCGGAAGCCAATGAAGAGCAACACTTCTGCCACTTCAAAATCTGATGTGCCTATCAAACCTGAGGATGCGACGGTAGATGTCAAGGACAGTCAGACTACGCAGATGAATAGACGCCACGAAATAATAATCCAACCTGGTCCAGAATGTTGCGGAATCACCAATGCTACCCAGGACCTCAGGTCAGTCACTAAACCAGTATCCAGTGTAAAGTGCCTTGTGCCAAGCTGGAAAGGAAAACATTGCAGGTACCATGCGGGGCTTGTGTGCAGAGCCAGCGGGAGTTCTTTCCCCTGACGCAGCTGGGAGTGGCAGAAGGCAAAGGTAAAAAAAGAAGCGCAACAACATACCTTCTGGTTTCTCCTCGGATGATTCGCCTTCCATGTTGACTCTAATTACTGATCAGAGGCAATGCTAAGCTAGCCTCAGCGTCATTGAGTAACTGCTTCGCTAACAGATCCTCAAGAGAACCAGCATCGGGAATCACGTCATTGATGTCATCATCATTGCCCAGAGGCGTAATGTAAATGTTGGTTTCCAGAACACTGTTAGCTTCTATCATGGTGATAACGGCTTGCACAAAATACAGTTTAAGATCCCTGTTGAAGAAGAAGGATTTAAGTAATTGAGGTATGGTTTACATACATTTCTAACAAATAAAATTGTATTAAAAGTGAAATGCATGTTATTACGATTACGAATGTTTTACACTACAATAATATCTCCCTAACATATCGGAATATTTATACATAACGAACACATTTCACACATGTTACTAACAATGTAGTCCTCCCATGATACATATCATGAGCATCATTTGTTATTGGCGTTCTTAAAAGAGGATGTAATAGCTACCACACATTTTAATTCATTATATGTGGAAATGCAATCTCGACCTTTGACTTTACACAACGATGGCAAACATTTGATACTTTTTCGTATACAATTCCTTAATGTACACTTACTTTTTCGGTTTTTCCTTTTTTCGGAATTTGTGAGCATACAAGCAAAGCAAATCACTTTTCCCAAAATAAACCTTGTCCAGAACGCTTTCGAAATGTTGCGTATTAATATGTTATCTAACATTGCAACCAAAAAAATTATGAATAATAGGTTATCCCAATGCCTTGAATTACATTTTGGGAAACGTCCTTAGGAAAGGACACCAACAGAAAATGCTTTAAGCCGTCACAGTTCCTCGGCCATGCAAGCGATCGAACCAATTCGCGTGGTACGAATGCCTGCTGTTTTCAGATGCGTCCGCTTGTACCATATTGGAGTGAAGATAGGAAAGTGCAGCTATTGGAGGGACCACGTTGTTCATATACACAGGGACCTTCTAACGTGTCTGTTTTTTTTCCCGTAACTGATAAGAACGTTCAAGTAAGGATGTAGTTCTCCTGCTCAGCTTCGCAAGAAACACTCAAGTTGGCACGTACAGCAACGTCACGAGTTGCATGTTCTGTCGCAACATCAAGAATTCCCCCAATAATTCAACTAATAGTAGTAACGGATACTCGAAACCCTGGTAATTCGTATATGCTTTCACCCGTCTGGTGCAGTGGATGGCTGGAAAACAATATCTCCACATTCAAAAAACTTGTCTTTATTGGACGAGGTCACCAATAGGCTCAAGTGAATTTTAAGCATATATTGTTTTGTTTGCTCCATCAGGGAAGTAAGCGCCTTCACTGACCAGCGAGGAAGTTTATATCGGAGTTCGTTTGTGTTGTGTCGCTGCTGACGCCTTCACCCCACGACCGCAAGAAGAAGTCCAAAGACGAGCCAGAAAGAGACTTGTATACATGAAATCACAGTTGCTTATATGGTTCTGAGGGCAAAATGAAGAGAAGCTACTAAAGTACACTTGAGCAAACCAACAGAAGGAAAACCGTCAAATGCAACGGCGAATAAGCAACCGTGTACTCAAGAACGAATCGCATATGTTCTTAAAAACAGCATCATTGGACTCCAAGCCTAAAGCGAACGTCCATTTACAGAGACGGGCACTGTCCAATCAGCATGACGAAATGAAACGTTTAAACAAAGGCACGAAACAACGAGAATAAGAAATGCAGACCCAAAAGTTAAAAACTAATACAATATTTGTGTGACAACTAAATATTCCTTTAACATAACCAAGTAGAACAGTGATGAGAAGAAAAAACCAATGGAATATGTTCTTGCAAATGGCGCTGCTGAAAAGGACATGGCGATGAGCGTCCATTAACAATGACGTGAGTGTACCAATCGGGCTTACCCAGTGGAGCGTTTAAATAACAGTCAAGAAATAGAAAATGGGAAGAGTAAAGAATAGCTATCAAGCTCGTTCACAATAAATGAATGTCTAACAGCTGTTCTCCTGATAGTTTGTCATCGAAAAAATCAGCTTCGCTCTTACGTGTCTTTGGTAGCCCATAAGGTTGTTGTGCAGTGGAGCCATCGGCTTTCACACTGTTATAACTATCACCGTCGATGGCACAATGCTGATGGGGACTTTCTATTAAACACACATCCGCTTTATCAATTTGTTTAGGTTTATTATCACCATTGAGTATGATGCTCAACTTCTTGTTGTATCACTCTATTCATGGTTGCCACTCCCGAGTCCTTATCTGATATCGAAAACGTCAACATGCAGTTCGCGTAACGCTCGCAGATGTCGATTCGTTAACACGCGCTTTTCTTTCAGTGGTACAGTTTTTACATAATGAGCGACACCAATCGGCTTATTTCTAAACCAAATAAGCTTATCATCACTGGTTGGTTGAGGATATTTCACTGAACAAGATGTTCTCACACAGTGCCCAAATAGGCATTCTAATTAGTCATCTAGGGGTGCTCTGCAACCGGGTCCGAATGACGGTGAGTCTAACTGTAAAGCATCGTTTGCTATCCGATTGCTTTACCCCATACTTACTGGGGTTCCGAATACTTGGTTTCGCATCTTGGATTTTTAACAGCGATTTCTTCAGCCGAAGTAGCTCATTTCCTTTTACACTGTCGATGCTGGTTTTACCAAGATAAGCATTCACAGTCCGACAGGAAAGTGATGAATTTTTGACTGCGGGTAGTAGGCGTGCAAGTGCTTCAAGTAAATACTCCAGTTTGCCTTTTTCAATTTCCGGTTGACCGGATGCGACGTTTCTAAGATTAGCTCCAGAAATCTTGAGCTTGTTTCTTTGTAATAGCTTTAAGCTGCATAGGAGAATACATTCTCACAGGGAGTTAAATTCCATACATTTTTGAGCGAGCTTGCACCCTTGACTGGCGGTGAAATTAGTTAACACGTTCGGCGATTAACCAGCTTGTCACCGTGTGCTTTTTCTGCATAAATCAGTATTTGTGTCCACCCGTGTTTCCACCCGAGCAAGTTGTACGCCTCTTTGTGGAACCAGCATACTACCCATTTCATTCATACTCGAGATCGTCCCGTTAGATATTACTAAGTAATTTTTATGCATTCAACCTTTTTTGCGTGGATTACATCTTCGATGGGATCTTTTTGCTTCTTTTGATCCTTCCCCTAAGCATGGTCTACTGTCCGCTGTTGGGCTCCGGCATCCATCTTGTCTGACTGAACTTGGCAGTGGCCCACCTCGTGCCAAGTAGTTTGTGGGCTGAATCCATCAGCAATAAGCCCGTAAGTTACGTTGTCATCGTGACCAGTGTGATGGAGCGATAAACTACGACCTCAAGTTTGCACTACCTGCTGTTGCACAGCTTGAATGATTCTCGACGTCAATCGATCGAAACAGAGCAGCTATCAGTGTCTATTTTTATGTGTTGGTTGCACTCGATTGTGTACTCTACTGTTTCTATAATAAGCTCACAGATTGTAGAATTAATGGTTGTGAAGATCAATAGTGTTCAAATGTGATTCACTTCAAATGAATCCGGGTAGACTGCCATCAGAAAGTGTGGTCAGCACTAGGTTGCTGCTTCAACACTGCGGACTCATTAAGCTTGGTATGTTGCTATTCCGATACTAGGTTTTTACTTCTAGACCATGATGAAGCACCGATATTCGACAGGAACAACGAAGCTAGAGAGAACGATTTGAGCTAAGATCTGATTTTCCCAGTGCCATTCGTCTATCGGCCTTCGGCATTATAGGCATAGAAACGGCACTCTGCCTTAAATAGCTAATGCGAGTTAGAGCATATACATTCAACACACCTGTACACCCTCCTGGATATTCATAGGTATGCATGCATCTCTACAGTAGTCTGTGAGAATGACATTTTAAGCCGCCTTTCCCTACAGCATGAGGTATCTGAAGATTGGATGGTTTGCATAAGGCACAAAAATCGGCTCTGTTGATATACCGGTTTCAAGGCGTCTGCTGCATCTTGGGACAGCGTATGAGACTGAGAGTCCCTGGAACAATGTTGTTGAATGATGCCAACCCGTGAAATGGGAGACAAGATCCACTTGTAGTTTCCAAATACTACAAGGTATTTGAAGCATGGGCCCACGAAAAGCTCCCAGGAATGAGACAACAGATGAGTGATCTGCTTGGATCACTTAATCTTGACAAGGACAATGAACTTAGTATTCTCCATCTATGTGATTCGTTACCTGCTGTTACTGATGAGACAGAACAAGGCAACCAACTCCGCTGACCTTCCATTGTTGCTGAAGGGCGGCGGGTACTCGCTGGTGACCAGTCCGTCCACTGTGTTATACGCAGTTTAGTGAGAGTCGGCCGGTGCCCGAAAGGATTACGCACTTAGTTTGTAATCCGGAGGTCACCGGTCCGATTATGCGTTGGGGCGGGCGACGTCGCAGTATACCTAGCGCACACAAGTCGTCGGTAAGTGTGCCGACGTATTGCTGACGCCTTCCTGCTTGGTGCGAACAGAAAGCATTCTCGAAGTAGCAGTTGCCACCTGCCATTCGCAAATATATGATGATCAGAAGAAACCGCTCTGTGCTGGTTGTCTGTTACCAGTAGCTCTAGAGTTTGATTGCGATATATATGTCGCTCGCAGCCTGTCACAATCGAGACGCGTCACGATGGGGCTGAACAATGTGTTACACGTTTTGTCTGATCAGCGCGTTGTGCTGCCCTTTTTATTTTTTTCGAGAATTTCGCCCCGACGTCAGGATGTCAGGGGAGGATCTGAAATTCAGGCCAGACTAACCAATTAAGTTTGAAATCGTCCATGAATAGGAAATAGAAGTCGATCGTAATGTTTCAGATATGCGACAGCAAGTCCAACCAACGTCCCATGGGACTGCGATGGATCACATGCGCTAGTTGCTGCCTACATCAGACAGAAACATCACCACCCGATTCGGAGAAACTGATAAGCCGTTTATATTGAACCGGATATTCGCCAACAAGGAACTGATGATCGAGAGGGTGGTCGTCGACGTCCTCTTTGGCCTTCAGCGATCATGTAGTTCTACTCTTCGAATACATCTATTATGCAGCATAACCCGTGGAAATTGCCGACGCAATGAAAACGATTATACACTACGATATATTAGCTCGACTAGGTGAGACAATCAATTGGACATTTCTGGCAGACGAAGCACCGGTTAGCGCATGGGAACATGTTGTCACAGTTTAACACACTGGTTGTCAAAGTATCAGAGACTAAGATTGTCCACCTGAGAGATGTGGTCTCGTTTCTGTGAAGCAGGGCACGCAAGTGTATAGCGATGCGAAACTCAGCCTAGCATATCTACAAACTCTCCCCGAACACTGAGACCTGGATGGCCTATACGCCCCAACGTAACCACTGTACTCAGCTTGTTCACGAGGATAGAATTGTGTACCAGCAGAAGTTGGCAGTGCGTATGGTCTCAAACCACATACTTTTGTATCAACATGTCAACAGTTTACTTAAGGTGAAACGGCGAATCCCTCCCCTTCAAACAGCGGACGGACCCACACGGACACAGAAACAGGCGGCGAATACTCTGCGCCTGCAATACGCTGCAATATTTCAGTGCTTGCACTGGACACCTAACCCTATGACAATGGTTATTTCACCCCCAAAGCTCACTCACGTATGCTTCACAGCAGAAGCTGTACTAAAAAAGCTGTTGAGTGTGCATAAGCACAGCTCTCCTGAAGTTATTAATATGCACACGAAATCGCTGACGGCGGTAGGAGAGAGTTTAGCTGAGCCTTTGGCTCGATTCTTCCAACACTGTTTTGACGAAATGTACGTGCCT
This sequence comes from Dicrocoelium dendriticum, assembly GCA_944474145.2. NCBI lineage: Eukaryota > Metazoa > Platyhelminthes > Trematoda > Plagiorchiida > Dicrocoeliidae > Dicrocoelium > Dicrocoelium dendriticum. The sequence goes on from OX104064.1 coordinate 87,330,788, forward strand.
GACATGTGAAAACACGGGATGATTACTCCTATCTACAAGCGGGGTAGTCGTTTCGATCTAACCATGCACGGCTTAAGAAACGAACATTACAGAAATACGCCAAGATGGGACGAATGTGCCGTCAGAATAGGAGACAACTGGCAAAATAAAAATAGAGACACTTAGGGTGGAACCGTTGTCTTTGTCACAGTAATTAGGTAATGACTATGTTTAAGTGGAGCTGGAGGAAGCCCCTCGCATATACGCATCGTAAACACTCAGGCAGTGTCGAATTGTCGAAACACAAATATCGGATATAGCAACTTTGGTCAGCCCTGATGAAGAAGGGTTTTTCGCGGACGTCAGATGTATTCCACCTCTAGTATTAATAATAATCGGCCGATGAACGATCCCGCATGATTCTGGAAATTATGCCTCGATATATTGTGATATAGCGGACGCATTTGCACCCGCTCCGTATTCATCTGGTTAAATCTGGTATGTACGCTCCAAACGATCGACGTCGCAGATTGCTATATCCAGAACATTTACAATGAAATACTTAAGAACTAGGATGTCCGGTTTGATGAAAGACGTGGGGTTAAAATACGCGGTTCTAGGATAACGCGGGCACTTCTTTTCCGCAAGATTTTGACAACCTGTTAGGCTATAATATTATGACGTTGACAGCGGGCGTCGTGAGATATTTCGCAAGATTGCAGTAGGTGGGATATCGTTTCCTCTTGCCCGCGATTTCCGTGACAATTAAGAAAAGAGTTATCTGGTGGGAGCGACTTCTAACTCCACGAGTCTTAGTTGATAGAAGATTTCCAGTTAGTTGAATTCCTCGGATAAAAAGTCGTGGAAATATCCTCGCCGGTTTCCTCAGCCAGTGCTGAGAAGTTGGAGTTGTATGCGTCTCACGTAACGTACACCCATCGGCTGAGCTCGGGAAGGCTTGCATCCAAACTGCCGCCCCTGAGGTTTTATTCATAACGACATGATCGCCGACCTAAACAGGTGAGTTTGCAAGTCGGCGGATAGTAGCAACCGTCGGATCCCGAATCGCCCAACTTGTAGTTGGATGGGAATTTGCAAAATGCTTCTCCAACCGTGTTCTCAGCAGTAATGGTATATTAGCAGTTAAGGATGGAATGCCAGGTCAAAAATCTCCGATACTGGCGTATAAGTACGCTATTGATGTATGCGATGGTAAGCGTTTCCATCTGCGGACATAGACACTGACGAGTCTATCCATGTATTTCGAGGTTTTTTGGTGAACCACAGTGAGAGATGATATGAATATGGCGAGGAATGGAAAACGTCCGTAAAAAATGCAATCGCTGATACCTCTAGTTGTCTGCGAAATTCATCCAAAGTGGAGGGAGACAACTTTCCTTTCCATTTGAAAGGAAAAATCTAGCGATGTAATACGTTCATCAGATTGTATCAAGGATATTAAAAACGTCCACAGTTAAAGGGAGACGTGTCAAGGACTGTTAATATTTAATTTCCATCCACTAAAATATTCGCAGCCAAAAACTTCAGTTGACTGATAGAGAGACCAAATAGCTGTAGGCGCTCGTGAAGACGACGCACATGTGATGAACTCAGATCTTCAGCATGAAACAGCTTGCTACGTGACAGGGCACGACAACAACTGGCCAGTGCAGAACGCAAGCAACTGTCCAGGGCAAGTAGGTTGAGTCAGCTCAGGAACTTAAAATAGAAGATGATAGATTGTGGCCTATAAAATGAACCATGTTCTGTGCCTAACATACTTCGGTCTAGCAGGCTTCGGTGTTCTGTTTTGTCCCCGCTGGATTGGCAATGGCAGAGAGGAGCGTTACAACGGTGGCGACGCGAGTTTCGATCGAACCCAGGAATGGCAATCAGCTTCCAACAATTGCACGCACCTTAGCAGCAGCAGGTCAAACTCATTGAGATTTTGATCCAGAAGCTGTCGATACAGTCAAGCCCAGGGTTAAGGGCAAATGAAAATGTTCCCTTTGCAGAAATGCTGACTCAACAGTCCAGTGAATTCCATTATGACGCGGATTCTGGTGTAACATCCGCTTTCTGGTTTCACAAGTAGGAAGACATGTTTCGTGTTGATTTCGCAACTGTACCAAAGAGAAGAAAATTCGTCTGATGCTCCGGAAGCTGGGTGCTGCTGAACATGAAATGTTCACAAACTTCCTCTTGCTGAAGATGAGTACTGGCCTATCCCTGGACGAAATTGTCTCAGTCCTGTCACAAATTTGATGAGCAGACATCCTTTTTCAACGTCCGGTACAAGTGCCTCACGATGGGCAAGAAAGAATACGAAGATTGAGCCATCTACTCGAGTCGTTTACATCGCCAGCGCGAACGTTTACAGTTTCACGAAATGACCGCCGACCAGTACAAGTGCCTCATTTACGTTAGCAGCCTAAAAACGGCCAAAGATGCAGACATACGAACAATAATACTGAGCAAGATTGAACAGAATCCTGATATCACATTGCAGCAAGTGACCGGTGAGTGCCAGGGAATGACGATCCTGAAGCATGATACATCAATGATTCAGCAGTTGTCCAATACGAACGAGCATGATATTTATGCAGTCAACCGGATTCCCCAAAAAGCACCAAGTCACATGAGTCCATCACATTCTAAACCTCACTCTGTTAGTTTTGTAGAGAATGGCAGTTTGCTCGACACTCACCATTTAAGAATCACTTTTGCAACCGGTGCAGCAGAAGTGGTCACAAAGAGTCGTGTTGTTTGGCACGTGGCCCTACTTTGTCCAGAAAGAAGCGCAACAATGCCACACCGTTCAGACGGCCCGATGGGATCAGAACGATCACTGCGACTTTCAAGGTTGATAGCGTCAACAGGCGTAAATACACCCTGGTGAAAATCAATGGCAGGTAAGTCAAGTTACAACTTGATAATGCTTCAGATATCACTCTGATCTCCAGCGACACGTGGCGCAAGCTGGGCGGCCAACACTCGTACAAACGACCCATACGGCACGGAATGCTTCAGGTGGTACGTGAAAATTGCTTGGTGAATTGAACGGTCGGGTCAATTTCCGACGCCAACAAATATCCACAATGTGCTTTGTGACAGACCAACCAGCGTTAGATTTGAAAGTGGGTTTAGTAGTTTAAGAAATTGGTGTTAGGCTAATCATCGTGGGTGACCGCTATCTAATGGTTTGGCCGTTGAATCCTTCCGCGCGATAATTTTGTCCTCTATTGTGTACACGGTTTGTGCCCTGTAGAACAGCGCTGAGGCTATTGTAGAGTAAACGTGCTTCGGATGACCGGAAGTGTAGCAGAGCACCACATCGATATCTGTCAGCCTGTGATATATGGTCGCTTTTAAAGTTCACGCATTCCTGTGAACTAATTAGTTAGGAAATGATAATGTACCGCATCAAGATGTCAACACAATAGTCAGATACATTCTTTCTTCACTGGAGTTTAACTGCGCAAGCAACTCGTTCTGCTTATCTGGTTTTAAACCTACGAATGTACCGTCTACCTAGCGCCACCTGACATTCGGTAGACTATGAACAATGAATAATGAAATCACGGGATACGAGTAAGTGTTGACACGTCACATAGGATGATTGGGGTGAGTACAATGAATTCGAAGTATATATGGGTCATCTACCGCGTGTCCACCGAAATAAATGCATTGACGAATAACGTTAGTGTAATATAAAAGCAGTGTAAGAATGCTGAAGTACACTGGATGCAGTGCTTGTTAATGTAAAGCGTGGGGAAAGTAAAATATGGTCGCGGCCTTCTTGGGTCCGCATCACATATAAATCCTGCAGAAGCGCATGTGTTACGTAATCCGCAATGGCGTAGTTTAGGTAACCAAGTGCCGGGAGCAAAGAACAACATCCAAGCGTTTTTTTTCCAAAAACATCCAAAGTAGCAAAGGATACAACTGAGTCTAGCAGAGCGTTCCAGGGTTGACAAATCCGTAGAGAAAAATGATTCCGTCAACGCTACTGTAATATTGTTCTCACAAGTTCAAACAGTTACCCCTGAGCTGCGTGATGTTTCTAAGGTTCAGCAAATGGAGGCTTATGTGGTTGGGGTCACTCAATATTTGGTACGCTAATATGAAGTTGTCGCGCAGCCTTCGGTAACGTCCGCTGAAAACCCAGAAACTTCAGCCTTCGGTGGTAACAGCGATAGCACAGGCCCTTTACATTCTTTGTTGCGCTTCGTTGTGGTGCTTCTAGTGCCTCTAAGTCATGTTTCAAGCAACGTTGCCAAGCTTGGATAGCGTATTCAACGTGAGGGCGCACGTAGGAATTGTGCATCATTGGGAAGACTGATGGGTCAAGTCTCCCGAATGCCCTTCGCCCCAGGCTGATCTGCTACTTGCCTCTTTCCTTAGCTACCTCGGCCTGTTTTGAACAGTGGAGGTCACTCTGTACGGGCACACCAAGGTCACGTTCCTGGGAGCTGGTCTGCTATCCGCGTGCCCCAAGCAAATAAATGTAGTCATGTCTATGGCGTAATTGCACAGTGCAACATTTGTCTGCACTGCGTGGTGGAACGTTCTGAACTGAGCAGTCCGAAATCGTTAGGATCGCACGGGAGCCGTTCGTAGTCGTCCCAGCCCCTGATCATTCGCCATATCTTGAAGTCATTTGCGAAATATAGGAAATCGGAAGCAATTGATCTCGTTAGATCGTTTATAAACACCAAGAATAGACGAGACCCAAGCACCACGCCCCACATCGATTGCATCAGACAATGATTCTCGGACTCTCACCACTAGCCGTCGTTCGTGTAGAAAATTGTCAATCCAACTCAGGATCGGGTAGCTAATGCTGTAGTTCCGAAGCTTCTGAAGGAGAATTCGATGGTCTAATCGACCAAACGCTTTTGAGAACTCCAGGTAAACTACATCGACTCTTTCTCCTTCATCAACAGCTTTAGTCCAGCTATTACATGCGATTAGTAGGTTAATAGTACATGAACACTTTTGACGGAAGCCATGTTGCTCTGTGGCCATTAAGTTGTGTTTTTCTAGGTACTGCATTGGCGCATCCGCGATGATTGATTTCATAACTTTGAAGAGTACAGGAATTAGCGTTATTGGACGGTACTTGGTAGGAACAATGCAGCTGCATCCCTTACGAAGATGAATGATGACTTCTCGCTTCCATACTGGTGGAATATGGTTCTCGTCTAGACTTGGCTGATAGAAAACGGTTGGTGGTTCTGTTAGCTCTCTAGCTACTGCCTGCAGAGCCTTTGGTCGAATGCTCTCGACTCTAGGAAAACTGAGCATACGCAAGGATAACAACTTTTTCAACACAGCTTCCGCAGTGAAATTGATGTTGTATAAACCCGACAATGGAGTGATAGAAACGAGAAGAATATTTAGACACGTTACCTGCTTGGAAGTTTGGGAGTAATGAAACCGTAAGAGATCGAATGTTTCCATTGCTAACCGCGTACATCCATCAGCCGCGACTAGTGCTGGAATCCCCCGCTTCATCTTTCGAAGGCCGTTAACATGCCTGCACAGAAGTTTGCGGTTCGTGCAGAATCGCTTCATTAACTCCTGCTGATGCGTGACCTTGTCTTCGCGGATCAGTTTCACACAGAAGTTACGGTGTGCCACGTATGCAGTACAAGGTTCGGAATTCGGGCAGTGTTTGTGACTTCGCCCTGCCAAATCCCGCAGGGACATCCGGTTACGCGTTCTGCTACTCAGAAATGACTTAAATTTGATTTTACATTGGGAGGAGTTCTGTTCCTATGCGTGCGCTACCAGTGTGCTAAACGCCATTGTGAACGCTTCCCAGGCGACATCTGGGGGCATTCAGATAATAAAGCCCCGGATGTATCCATAACTAGCGTAGATAACACGTTGTAGTGCGCGACAGTATGCACTTCATCATCCTTCTTTACGGGATATCCCGCGTAGCATATATAGTCAAAGAGTAGAGTAACATGATCACTACGACCCAGTGGCGTGCTTGTAACTATCCCGTCGACCATGAGTTCTCCGTTAGTTAGCACAAACTCGACTATCGACGGCTTATTAGCAGTTTGAAATCTGGTAGGAGAGACTACGTGGCTGTAAAGTGGGTGGCTAGAAACTAGCTCTTGCAAGCAGGCTTTAAATTGCGCCGCATAGGTTGCTGGCGTTTTCATATCGTGCATAGTAAAGTCTCCAGCGATAAGAATGCGGCTGTAGGACCTATTAAAAGCAACCCGAAAAACGTGATTCAGCTTAGAGTCTATTTCTGACGTAAAATTTGGTGGGCGGTAAATTACGACTAGTAGACGTGTCCTTGTTCTGCAAGCATAACCGGCATCAAAGCAAATCAGGGGCGCGGGTTTCCGAATGATCGATAACTTCACATCGGAGGTCTGTATTATAATTAACAAACACGCCACCACCCCTTCCAGTTCTGTCGTTCCGAAGCAGTGACATACCGGGTACATTGATCTCAGAATGTCAAAATTTAACCAGGTCTCTGAAATCAGGACGACATTATGCGGTTGTGAAGTATGGAATTCTCTAACTTCGGCCAACTTACTGAGAGCGCCTTGGGCGTTTGTATACTAACGGGATAGTGATTTTGTTGTTAAGAGGGCGATGATGGATGTCAAACTTTTGTTTGTTTTTAAGCTGACTGTTAGGTAGCTCTCCTTTGATGTTTTTTTTGGCTTATGGATTTCAGTCAAGTTGCATCGCATCGTATAGTGTTCCTAAACAGAAGTTGTACTCGTGCTGCATCCTATCCTGTTGTGTGCCGTGGGTGCTGTTGTGTCGATCTCTCCACAGGACTGTGCAGGCAAAGAGATGACGGCGATTGCAAGTTCCATCGAATTGCTGACCACTCGTGGCCATGCACCTGCTCCCTTTAGCCGGATCGCAGTTGGCAACCTGCTCGAAATTTTATCCAGTTATCCAATAGAACTTGCGTTATTCCCTCGGAGTGTAATATTACTACTTTCATTAGTCTTGGACCGCAGCCCTTGTAGTTTGGTGGTGACGGAACTCTAATCAACGATAAGGCACTAACATTCTCCAGAGCATGCTTCGAGGATGTAACCCCACTGCATTCGGTCATATGCTTGCACATCGTGATCAGGAGCATCCAGAAGCTCGGGACCATCATGAACAAATTCGGTTTTCATGCTATCGCCATTAAGAATACAACATTGGTCACACGCTTCTTTTGGGCGATCTTTCCAAGAAAGATGGGGTAATAGGCGCACACCGCTCAGTGAGTCGCGAAGACGAACTACTGAGAGCAGGACAACCTTTGACTCATCTGCTGAGTTCGGTGTTACTCGACGAATTCGAAGTTCACAAGAGTGCACTGAGGTCGGGTGACGCCCTACGCATCTCAGCATAGTAGCCTCAACCTGAATACCAACCGCATCGCAGATGGAACTCCACTGGTTGCGGTCGTCTAGCAACTAGCCTTTTATTATGCTAGATTTGGACTCTGGAACGTTAGTGCCCACAAGTTAACGCAGCGTGGTTTAGTCTAGCCGGTGTGGGTTTTAAACTTCTTGCTGATAATTTGAGCTCTTTAGAAGGCACCCCTGGCGTTGACGGTGAAAACTGTGTCGCCGCACATGTCGCTTCCGGTGTGTTTATAAAGGCAGCCTATGCATACGTGACCCGCTTGTTTTCTGCACGGGATTGCCTCCGGCTCTGAGCTGTCGGAGTCACAGTTAAATCTCCAGGTGAAGCGTCCATGTTTGGAGGAGTGGAAGTAGGCATGTTTGAAGCTAGTTCGCTTATGGGGTGAGGTTACCCAGAGGATTTAGTGTCATAGACGTTGCAGTGCGGTTGGCGCGGCTGGCTCTCTTCTTGCGTTGGCTGGCTAAAGTATTAGAGTGGTCATATTTGCCTCCTAGGTAGAGATCTTAATATTCACTAAGTGCACGATTATCTCAGTCATCCAATCGAATTACTTCTGAATAAAGATAAACGGTTGACAACTGGCATGACTTGACATGTTGGACAAAACCAAAAGGTGTCAGCAACTTTGTTTATCTCGGCTCTCGCTTCACTCGCGGTGGTCACTCCAGTTCTCCACACACATTCTTGTGCATGTCCTCGTTCGAACCAGTTCGACGAACGCTACTCAGTGTTTTCCATCTCTCCGATCTAACTTGTGCGGATCATACTGTTACTCCCCTTCTCAGTTTCGGCACATTCTTCGTCGAGTTCTGCTTGTTAAATCACATCACTGCAGAGCTTTTCGAGAATAATTTTGGTCTCATTCGCTAGAAGGAGATGAGGACTCTCAAACGACCCTGCAACCATCCCTACAGGCGGCACCATAACCAAGTTACGAGACATTTTGCGTCATTCACCTACTAAACATCGCGTCCGAGGCACTTAGGGTAGTTTGCCAACGCCCCGCGTGCGTCGTCGTGTAACGCGACCCCATCAATACACGCTGCGCCTTCGTGTGCTTGTGTGCGCACCGCTGAATCCCACTATCTGCGCGCGGCCGCAAGGGTGAGACACTGAGACAGCCACTGTTTCGAAGGTCTAATCTTGGCGCCGGATCAATCAATCCAGCGCCCTGGGTAGGATCAACCATCACACGTGCACGTGCCCTGATGTGTGCAAATAACCGAGCCGCGGTGCTTAAGGGCGCCTGTGAAACGTGCAATAAGATGGTAAAAATAGGAATTTTCTGTGGAAGTTGCCAAACCTATTTCCATACAAAATGCGGGAAAATCACACCAAGCGAGTGCAGGCTGACCATCAACAGGCCTGACTCATTTTGGTTTTGTGCGACGTGTAATACTGTCCCACTAGTTAAAATCGTAATTGCACTGTCCCAGAAGTATGAAAGGCTTACAGACGTAGTTGAGAAGATGCTAGGCATCAAAATAGCTTCGATAGGAACAAGCATAGCAGAATGTCTGACACAGGCCCCTCCACCGAACTCCACTGCAAGCCAAATCAACAACGCCGAATGCTACACTAATAAAGTTGCTCCTGCAAGCACTGCCAATAATCCAAATCGCCCAACCGTTCCCGAACACTTCACTCCCAGCACATTTACATCAATTTCCCACAAATCCACTTCCTCTCACCAGACTTCGCCGAAATCCAAGAAACTTGCAAATACCTGTGCCATTTGCGCCGTTGTTGCAACAAGGTGCACGCAAAAATCAGACGCTGCTGTTTCTATAACCGCACCTGTAACTAATGTGAAAGGCAACGCTGTACGGATGCACAGCAAATCACTGGGTCTCCCAACTACGGTTCACACTCCCAGGAAAGACACTCAGAAACAACTGGATGCCCTATCTATAATATATACCAACGTTCCTGAGTCAACATCGAATTATTTGAAGGGGAAACAGAGGGATGACCCGAACCAATGGAATGCCATAAGTAACGTCCTCGGTATTCTGAGTAAAGATTGCAAATTGAGGTGGATCACCCACCACCCGAATTCCAAGCATTATGGCGAAGCCAGGCTTCTCCGGGTTGTACTATACTCTGTCTATGAGGTGGAAGCAGCGTTGCTTTCGACTGCCCGTTTCCAGAACGAAAGCGGTCTGATCCGCATCTTTCCAGACGTTCTCTGGAGCGAGCGAGGCATAGCTTAGAAGAGTTCCGGCTAAACGCCATAGTCAGAACCGTTTTTTGTTCACGGCGTCCCCCAGTCTCACGAACACGAGGAATGCGAAGCAAATGCACACGACCAGAAGCAGTGGCGCTATATTCGTGAGACCCTGCTCTTGAATGACGTTGCTGCTACTTCTCTCTCGAGGCTGCCAAGATCAGAAAGTTGCAAAGAGTGCGGCCCAAGGATAACTAATGTTGTGTTACAAACTAGGCAGATGGCACTTACGCTACTGCAATGCTGGCATTCAATTCGGAACAGACTGCCAACCGAGCTCCAGTTCAAAGCGGCGAACGGAACTGTCGTTCGACGTAAAGCACCATCACAGCAGGCAAACGAATTAGTGATCTTATTTCAAATTCACACCGGAAACAAGTATTAGGGAAGTGAGGATCTTCCTGTGCAATCTTGTAGCCACTCCCCATGTATTGTGCAAACTGAGTTGTCACAATGCCACAGAACCAAACTTTAAGCGACTCGCCGATAATACCACAAAAAGAGTCAACGGCCAACGACCTATCATCCTAGCCACAAGTGCTTCGGGTCGTTGCTCAGAACCGAAACACTTTCCTGCATGTACATGAATTCCCAAGGTCTCCTAAGTAAGATCGCCGAGCTTCGGATGCGCCAGGCAACAAACGCTTGGGATCTCATCTCCATAACCGAGACTTGGTTGCACTCAGAGGTTACGGATGCCGAGGTCGCGATTCAGGGTATCTCCTTGTTTCGACACGATCGTCCCAGCTGGGGAGGTGGTGCTATCCTGTACTATCGTAACGACTTACAATGCGAACCACTGGAAGATCCGGAGACGCGGGTCACCGATTCGCTATGATGCCGGTTGTGTCTCAAACACAACGACAACTGCTTCTTGGCAGTCGTATATTGCTCCCCCATCGTCCACTCCAGAGATGGATTCCTACCTAATATCGTCACGGATGAAACGCTTACTCCCAACTCACAGCCACATTCTTATTTCCGGCGATTTCAACGTGCATGACTTGGAAAGCTTGGCCTCCCCCAGCGAAACATACAAGGCTGAACTGCAAGACCTTATCGCAAGTATCCCGCTTTACAATCACATCAGGTCACCTGCCAGGTACAGAACTGATAACAAACCATCGGTAATTGATCTCGTCCTCACAAATGAGGAACTCATGATCGACAGGCCATTTATAGAGACCCCACTAGGGTTAGGCGATCATATTCCCCATGCTTTATAACGGTGTGTGTTACGCTGGATATTCTTTGGAACACACATAACGAACACGTACTATCACACATTACAACATCTCGAATAACCTTGTTGAGAAGATCGATTGGGAGTTCTTTAAAGGTGGCTCACCTGATAGCACCTGGATTCAGTTTGTTGAACGCTTCAGCAATCTAATCGCAACTGCTTCGGAAACGAAGAAGCTTCGCTCCACCAATCCCTCGTCTTTCATCAGAATTAGAACTCGCAAGTGCATGTCAATAAGGAATGCAGCTTGGCACGCTTATAGAGCGCATCCTAGTCCCGAAACCTGGTGTGTTTACGTAACCCAGCGCAACCACTGCAACATGCTTGTCCGTGAGGACAAACTGGCTCACCAACGAGATTTGTCCTGTAAATTTGCCACCAACGAAAAGCTCCTACACAAGCATGTTAATACCATCCCGAAACTGAAGCTCGATATCCCCCCACTTAACACGCCAGTCGGATTGGCACAGAGTGCCGAAGAGGCAGCCAACGCCCTACGAATTCAGTATGCCCCAACCTTCCAAAGAGACATCCGCCAGTGTTACATACCTACATCCCTATCCCCAACTAAAACACTCACTAATAATGGTTTTACTGCCACAGCTGTGTTGAACAAACTGCTCTCACTAGGCACCTACAGCTCTCTCGGAATCGACTATATCCACCCAAGGGCACTGAACATAGCGGTAACAACCCTGGCCGGGCCATTATCGCATTTCTCCCAAACATGCTTGGATAAACAAATTGTACATACCATGTGGAAACCTGGCTTAATCACCGCAATTTTCAAAAGCGGTAATCGCTCGGAACTCACCAACTATCGCCCAGTGGTCCCCTTCCCTGTGTTCTCAAAGGTGATGGAGGCAATCATCGCTAAGCCTTTAAGTGACTATCTAGAATGCCACAACCTCAAAGCACCTGAGCAACACGGTTTCCACCAGCACCGTTCATGCACGGCAAACCTACTGACTGCACGCATTAGTTGGACGGGTGGCCGATACAGGCAGAGGGACGGACGTCATTTACCTCGACTTCTCCAAGGCCTTCGACCGACTGGACCGCCGCATTCTGTTTCACAGGCTCGAAAGCTTTGGATTTGGTGATCCAGTTCTTGGGTGGATTAGGAATTTCCTGCAGGATCGACAACTGCAGGTCAGAGCTCGAAGTGCGCTGTCAGACCCAATTCATGTCGAGTGTAGAGTTCCACAAGCGTCAGTTCTGAGGCCGCGTCTGTTGCTCGTGTTAATTAACGAGCTTACGCGTTTGATTGCTTCAGACTGCTTGCTGTTTTCTGACGGTGTTAACATGTAGAGGACGATCGCCGACCCAGCAGATCACGGTGCGCTTCAGCGAGACCTGGACAGAGCGTATGTGTGGTCACTCCACAATCTGCTCCACTTCATTTGAGGGAAGTGTAAGGTGGTTCACATTCAGCACCAGTCGAACATCACATACAAGCTTGGAGATCATGTCCTGCAAGCAGTCACCCAGGAGCGCGACCTTGGGGTACTAGTTCAGGCTGATCTGGGCTGCTCAGAACAATCTGAGAAGGCGTCAAAGACCGGGAACCAACACGTTGGCATGCTGCGGAGGGCATTTGGGCGGTTTGATCCCTCTGTCTGTTCGCAGTTGCTTAACACCTACGTGCGGCCTCATGTGGAATACGCAATCCAGGTGTGGCAGCCCTGGCACAAACAAGACCTTGCAGCGCTCGAGACTCCACAGCGACGAGCCACGAAGCACGTCAAAGGGTTGTTCAATCTTCCTTATCAACTTAGACTGAGGACCCTAAAATTATACAGTGACCGGCACTGGCGCTTACGTGCCGACCTTATTATGGCCTACCAGATTTTAAGGAAAACCAACCACCTTTTCCTCACCTACTACTACTGAGACACAACACGAATTTGAGGGGCTACCAGTTCAACTTAGCCACGCAATACAGTCTGCTAGAATGTCGACTGAACTTTACTCACTTCGTGTGTGTCCGCATTGGAACGCCCTCTCAACTTACTTTGTTCCCGCCCCCACTTTACCTGTGTTTAAAAAACGCCTTGATGTTGCCCTAACCCACCTACACTACGAGATAGAGCCTATGTGTCTCGACAGACGGTATAATACGACAAACGTCGTATTAAGTATTAACCTACACAACTATGGTTGGCTCTTTTTGCGTGCCTCTGTGTTAACACTGGTGAGTCCACCGAAACCGTTATCATTTTACCCCTTTGTTTTCTCTTCGCCATGTTGTGGTTCTCTTTTTGGCCATCCTACGGGACTTGCTAAGCAGCCACATTTTTTACCCTACTATACCATTGTGCCATTGTCCTATCTGCCTCGCCTCTTGGACGGATTTTCCTATACACGTCGGATGGTACGCTCTAATGTGGCTAGAACAGGTTACTCCGGTCTTAAGAACTTTACCGCAATTCTCTGTAGAGCATACACGGCGTTGCGCTATGTTCAGAATGCTTGCTGCTCTGTTGTCTTTTGCAGCAAATTCCATCCGAGCAACCACTGTGGTACTGGCGCCCACCTTGATGAATGACTTATGAGCCATGCGTGCACGTGACACACCAACACGTTTAAACACGCATACAAGTTGAGAGTTGTTCAACCCGGGACCCTAGTTCGATGGTTCCCGCGCCAAGGTCAATCAGCCAAGGCAGCCAGATGTCTCACCGCCTCTCTCACCCGCCGTCGCATGCAAACTGCCGGGTTCAGCGGTCAAGCCCGTCGCGGCTGAAGGCACACACTTACAGGAAGCGGCGGCGTGTATCTGTCGGCCTTTCTTACGCGACAAGACAGGCGGTGCGCTAATAAGCATCCCTAAGTGCCTCGGACGCAAGGTCCAATAGTTGAGCGAAGCAAAATGACCGTAACTTTGTTATGCTGCAGCTTGCATGGTTGGTTCCGGGTGGTTTGTGAGTCCTCAGCTTCTTCTTCTGAATGAGACCCAAATGTTTCCCGACAAGCTCAGGACTGATGCGACTGCACACGCAGAACTCGACAAAGAATCTGTAAACACTGAGAAATGGTGCAAGAGTATGACCCACATAAGTTAGATACAAGAGGTGGGAAGTAATAAGCAGAGGTTCTCGAACTGCTTTGAATGAGCACACGCGCAAAATCATGTGGGGAGAATTAGCGTGGCCACACCGTGCGGCCGCACTTTAACTCGGCTCTTGCTTTGCCCTCTGTGGCCACTCCAATTCTCCCCACACAATATTGTGCGTGCGCTCGTTCGAACCAGTTCGACAAGCTCTACTCAGTGCTTCCCACCTCTTGGATCTAACCTGTGTGGATTATACTCTTGCTCCAGTTCCCCGTTTTCGGCATATTCTTTGCCGAATTCCACTTGTGCAGCTACATCAAACCGGAATTTCGGAAAGGATTTTGATCTCATTCGGAAGAAGAAGCTGAGGGCTTCCAAACTACACGGCAACCATCCCTGCAAGTTGCAGCATAACAAAGTTACAGCCTTTTTGCTCCGCTCATCAACTGAGCAGATCTAGGGACGCTTATCAGCGCTGCACCTGCATCGTCGCTTAAGGCAAGCCGATAACCACACGCTGCCGCTTTATGTGGGTGTGTACGTTCAACTGCGCGTCGATTGATCGCTGAACCCGACAGTCTGCGCGTTACGACCTCCATCTGCTTCTACCGCCTGACCTTGGTGCGGTTGAACAACTCTCAATTCGTGTGCGTGTTCTGCCTTGTTTGTGTGTCATGCCTGGAACAGAGAACACTCATCAAGATGAGCGCTTAGATGGGCCTTGCTGTAAACAATAAGAGGACGACTAGCATTCCAATGGTTCAACGTCGCCTATGTTGCGCAGACCATTGCAGTAAAGTCCTTAAGATCAGTGTAACTTGTTCTAGCTGCGTTAGATCGTACTGTCCGCAATGTGTAGGCAAATCCGTCCAAGAAGTGAGACAGACAAACAAAGTTGCTGACACAATTTGGTTTTGCCCAACATGTCAAGTTCTTCCAATTGTCAACTGTTTATCTTTGCTCATGAAAAAGTGCGATAGGATGACTGAGATAATCGCCCATTTTGTAAATACTAAGATCGATCCCACGGAGGTAAATATGTCCACGATAATACCTCACCCAGCCAAAGTAAGCTCCGAATCTAAGCCGAAGAAGAGAGCTAGACGCTCCAACCGCACTGCAGCGTCTGTGACTCTAAATCCACTGGGTCACCTCACTCCCTTAAGTGGACAAGCCTCAAATATGCCTGCTTCCACTTCTCTAACCATAGACGCTTCACTTGGAGATTCAGCCATGACACCGACAGCTCAGAGCCGAAGGCAATCTGGTGCAGATAACAAGCAGATAACGTACGCATCGCTTGCCTCGACAAACACACCGGCAGTGACACACATAGGCCCATCTTCTGTACCGAGCACGCGTGGCGCAAAGCATCTTTCACCGTCAACTCCAGTGGTGCCTTCTAAACAACCCGAATTGCCGGCAAAAAGTATAAAGCCAACACTCGCTAGACAAAACCATGCTGCGTTAACTCTCGTGTGCACCAGTGTTCCCGAATCCAAATCTGGCACAATAAAAGGCAAGTTGCAAGACGATCGCAACCAATGGAGTTCCATCTGCGAGGCGATTGGTATTCGGGTTGAGCCTGCAATGCTGCAACGCGTAGCGCGTCACCCGACCTCAGTGCACTCTGGTGAACCACGAATTCTTCGAGTAACACTAGACTCAGCGGATGAGACAGAGGCAGTCCTGCTCTCAACAGTTCGTCTTCGCAACTCACCGAGCGGAGTGCGCATATTACCTGATCTACCTTGGAAAGATCGCCCAAAAGAAGCAGTTGAGCAAAACGGTATTCCTAATAGGGATAACAAGAAAACAATATTTGTTCATGGTGTTCCCGAGCTTCTGCATTCTTCTGATTACGATGCGCAAACACATGACCGAGAGCAGTGGTGCTACATCGCGAAGCACTCTCTGTTGACAATGTTATTGCCAAATCCTTGACAAGAGTTCCGTCATCACCTAATTACAAAGGCTGCGGTCCATGACTAATGAAAGTAATACTACACTCCGAGGGAATGACGCAAGTTCTGTTGGATAGCTGGTTAAAGTTTCGAGCTAGGTTGCCAACAGAAATACGGCTAAAGGCATTAGGCGAACGACCAAAAGTCGGAAACAATTCTATGGAACTTGCAAACTCTGCAATTTCTTTATCTGCACAGTCCTGCGGAGAGACCGACACAACAGCGCACACGGCACACATCAGGACAGAGCACAGCACGAGTGAAACGTCTGTTTAGGAACGCTCAACAATGGCAATGCAAATTGACTGCAATTCATAAACCCAAGAAACGATTGATGGCGGCCACCTGACGGCCGGCTTAAAACTAACACAAAGTTGACATCCATCAACGCACTCCTAACAACAAAAGCTCTATCTTGCATGTACACAAACGCCCAAGGCATTCTAAGCAAGTTGGCTCAATTTTGAGAACTCCATGCCTCACAACCGCGGGACCTCTTCATGATTACAGAGACATGGTTAACCCCTGAGCCAACCGATTCTGAGATCAATTTACCCGGTATGTCGCTGCTTCGGACCGATAGAATCGGAAGGGGTGGTGGTGTGATTCTTTATTAGAATATAAACCTCCGATGTGAAGGTATCGATCACACGGAAATCCGAGCTCCTGATTCGCTTTGGTGCCGCCTATGGTTGCGAAACAGAGACACATGTCTACTAGCCGTGATTTACCGCCCAATAAACTCAACGTCAGAAATAGACGCCAAACTGAACCAAGTTTTTCAGTTTGCTTTGTACAAGTCCTACACCCACATTCTTATCGCTGGAGACTTTAACTGCACGACATAGAAACGCCGGCAACCGATGGTACGCAGTTTAAAGCCTGCTCGCAGGAGCTAATTGCTGGCCACCCTCTGTACAACCACGTAACCTCTCCCACCAGATTTCGCACTGCTAACAAGCCGTCGATACTGGATCTTGTGCTAACTAACGAAGAACTCATGGTTGGTGGGATAGTTACAAACACACCACTGGGTCGTAGTGATCATGTTACTCTACTCTTTGACTATATGTGCTATGCTACGCTGAAAAGGAGGAAGATAAAGTACATACTGTCACGCACTACAATGTGTTATCTAAGCTTGTTAAGGATGCATCTTGGACTTTCTTAACCGAACGCCCCCCAGATGTTGCCTGGGAAACCTTTACAAGGACGTTTAGCACACTGGTTGCGCACGCATCAGAACAGAAGTCCTTCCAACCCAAAAACAAGCATAAGTCATTTCTGAGGAGCAGAACACGTAAATGTATGTCCCGGAGGGATTTGGCATGACGAGCTCACAAGAACTGCTCGAATGCCAAAACCTGGACTGCATACGGGACACATCGTAACTTCTGTGTGAAACTGATCCACGAAGACAAGGTCACTAATCAGCAGGAGTTAATAAAGCGATTCTGTGTGAACCGCAAACTTCTGTACAGGCAGGTTAACGGCCTTCGGAAAGTGAAGCGGGGAATTCAAGGACTAGTCACGGCTGATAGGTGCACGCGATCAGCAATGGAAGCAGCTGATCTCCTACGGCTTCATCGCTCTCAAACTTTCCAATAGGTAACGAGCCCAAACATTCTCCTAGTTTCTATTACTCCACCATCTGGTTTAGATAACACCACCTTCACTACGAGAGCTGTGTTGAAGAAGGTTATCAGTGCGTATCCACAGTTCTCCTGGAGTCGACAACATCCGACCAAAAGCTCTGCAGGCGGTAGCTAGTGATATAGCAGAACCAGTGGCTGTTTTCTATCAGCGATGTCTAGAAGACAGCCGTATTCCACCAATATGGAAGCGAGGGGTCATCACTCCTATCCATAAAGGATTTAGCCGCACTGATCCTGCCAACTACCGTCCAATAACACTACTTCCCGTACTATCCAAATTGATGGAATCAATCATCGCAGATGCGCTGATGCAATACCTGGAAAACCACAACTTAATAGCCACAGAGCAACATGGCTTTCGTCAAAAGCATTCATGTAATACTAACCTATTAATTATACGTAATAGTTGGACTGAAGCTGTTGATGATGGAGTGGGAGTCGATGTCATCTACCTGGACTTTTCAAAAGCGTTTGATCGCTTAGACCATCGCATTCTCCTTCAGAAGCTTCGGAATTACGGCATTGGTGACCCAATCCTGAGTTGGATTGGCAATTTTCTACAAGAACGACGGCTAGTGGTGAGAGTCCGGGAATCATTGTCTGATGCAATCGATGTGGGGTGTGGTGTATCACAAGGATCAGTGATTGGGTCTCGTCTATTCTTGATGTTCATTAATGATTTGGCGAGATCGATTACTTCCGATTTCTTATTTTTCGCTGATGATATCAAGATATGGCGAAGGATCAGAGGACCGGACGATCACGAACGGCTCCAGTGCGATATTAACACAGTGTCGAACTGGTCAGTTCAAAACGTCTTACCATTCAACGTAGACAAATGTCGCGTAGTACAATTACGCCATAGACATAACTACACATATTTGCTTGAGACAAACGGATTGCAGAATAGCTCCCAGGAACGTGACCTTGGTGTGATCGTACAGAGCGACCTCAACTGTTCAAAACAGGCTGAGGTAGCTGCGAAAAGAGGCAACCAGCACGTCGGCATGTTGCGAAGGGCATTCAGGAGATTTGACCCATCAATCTTCCCAATGATGCACAATTCCTACGTGCGCCCGCATGTTGAATACGCTATCCAAGCTTGGCAACCTTGGTTGAAGCGCGACCTAGAGGCGTTAGAGGCACCACAACGAAGAGCAACAAAGAATGTAAAGGGCCTGCGCTATCACTCTTACCACCGAAGGCTGAAGTTGCTGGGAATTTTCAGCGGAAGCTATCGAAGGCTGCGCGGAGATCTCATATTAGCGTATCAGATATTGAGTGACCCCAACCACGTATGCCGCCATTTGCTGAAACTTAGCCACAACACGCAGCTCAGGGGTAACTGCTTAAAATTGAAGGAACAATATAGCCGTCTAGAGTGTCGACGGAATTACTTTTCCCTTCGGGTTTGCCAACTCTGGAACGCACTCCCAGACTCAGTTGTATCCTCTCCTACCTTGGACGTTTTCAAAAAACGATTAGATGTTGCTCTTAGCTCCCAGCATTTTGTTACCTAAACTCCTCTATTGTGAATTACGCCAAGCATGCTTTTCAACAGGATTTATGTATCAAATGGACCCAAGTGAGCGACCATATTTTACTTTCCTCACGCCTTACATCAACGATCACTGCACCCCAGTGTCTTTCTGAACGTTTACGCTTGATTTTTTAAATTTTACACTGATGTTAATTATCAAAGTATTCATCTAGGCAGACGTTCGGTAGATGACTCAGATATATTTTGATTTCATCATATTCACCCCAACCATCCTACGGGACGTGTCAAGCACTTGCTTTCTTTTATCCCGTGATAAATCATTGTTCATTGTTCAAGTCTGAGTGTGGCCGCACGGTGTGGAAAGATAAACATAGTTGACTGGTGGTGTTGATTACCGTCTTCGATGTACACATTCATCATTGCAGAGGATACTAATGATCCTACGTCGAGTCCATATTCCTGACTGCACAGCTTCAACTGGAAAACGAAGTATTAGGGCATATCGCCACCCCGTCGACTGTTTGGTCAACCGTAATTTTTGTTTGATCATCCAGGGGGCTGTCTTCATTTAGGCAGTCTTGCTACTCCTATCACCTCTCCTTTGGGTATAGTGGTGAAAAGAGTGGTTACCTCGAAGCTTTCCATCAATTAAACTGAGCCCATGCTGAGACTTGCTAGCTTTTAGACATCCAAGAGTCCTTCACACTGGTTCGCGCTGTCAGAGCTTGAAATGGCCCTGCCAAATGTCAAGGGATTTCATGGGTTGAACCGCAAGAAAATATTTTCCAGTTGCCGATAATATTTCAACGAATTTGTGGTATTTCGGTGACGCTTAGTTTAAAAATGAAAGCAACTTTTGCACATTGGGTCTAGTTTTTGTGGTATACTGAGTAACTAATAATACTTCACTCTTAACATTCAGAACTGATTAGTTAGTGTTTCGTTTGTTTATTTCACAGTCATCTAAATTGTTCTCGACGTAAATGTTTGAACAACCCCGAGGTATGCTGCTATATTTGCAAATACAACGTGGCAAAATAAAGAAACATCACTACGTTATGAGTCAAACAAATCTTCCTGACTTTGGTGTAAAACATGGAGGTCAGGAAAAGTCCTGGGCTCCTCATAAGGTTTTTACAATCTCTGCCGAGTATCTCCGCAATTTTACAACTCATGTAAAGCCGAGTTTTAGCTCTAGTGGGCCAATGGTGTGGAGCGAACTGACAAGCAGTCATCGTGCTCGTTATTTCTGTCCTGTCGATGCGAAATATTTCAGTCTATGCAATCGATACTGGATATTTACATGGATTTACAGATGGCAAATTCTTTGATTGGAGAGCACAATGGATACGCAAAGTATTCTTGCTTTATAAGCATGTAAGACAGTAAAGTTAAGCACGATCATTGGAAGCAACTGACTTGGCCTATCAGGGAAAACATGAATTTAGACGCAGTGATTACCAGCAAGAAGCCTCTGTTTGACATAACATTGTTCGCCCGCCACGTCGCATAAGTTGGATGCGATGAAACAATTTGTTAAAATACTGGACAATGATAGTCTCTGTTTCAAGTACATTTGTAGACTATTCACTAAAATGAGTGTGCAAAATCAGAAAGCTTGTGTTTTCGATGGTCCTCATATTCGACGACTCAGTAATAATCGAAATTGTACAACGAGTATGAACAGTGTTGAAACAGTGCTTGAAATGGTTTTGTCTTCGTTGTCCAGAACTTCCTGAATAACCATAAATCTAGGAACCATGAACATTTGATGGAGATTATGCTTGAAAACCTTGACACAGTTGGTTGTAATATGAGCATTAAGTTACATACTTTCCATGGCCACTTGGAGAGGTTCCGGGATAATGTTTGGAACTTCAACGGAGAATCAGGTGAGAGGTTCCATCAGGAGATTAAGGTGATGGATCAACGTGTGCTGGATACTACTTTTGCCTCAGATTACTGTGTTAGCAGCGTTTTATCTGTGTGAATTGTGCACCATTATTCTTCTTTTGGCGTATTTTCCAAGCGGTGCAAATTTGGGAGCTATTCTTTGGCTAATTCCGGAGATCTCACTGATTTGCCATACTGCCATCTCTGTCCGCTATCTTGGCTTTGCTCTAGCTTGTGATGCCGTCTCAAGCTACTTGTGGTTCGTGTTCGAAAGTTGTGGGAAATGAGGCTCATGCACCTCGATGCTTCAACTGTGATGTTTTGTTCCATATTTCGTGCATTGGCTTATCCGTTGACGTGTTTCGAAAATCGCTCGACATCCGACATCGGTTTTTTCAAGTTATCTGTGATAAATGTCGCGGTACAAGACATCAGAATACGCAGCGACCGCAAACAACTACGGAAAAATCTCTCTTTCAGATAGAAACAAACCGTTCACCACGTGGGATCAAACGTCCTCGTGAAAGTACCTCTGTCACCTCGCCTTCTATTGTCTCTCCGCGATCTGCACCACCACCAGCGTCTTCGACCCCGGCCGAACCCCAGGTTCAATGTTTCCCACCGATGGAAGATTCAGACTCAGAAGCTACGAAATGCCGCTTCACTGATCGGTCCGTGAATTTCTCAGAGCCTGTCTGTGAACTTCTGAACACCGAGGATCCATGGACCACTCAAAAGCGCAAGGGCCCACGTAATCGAGTTCAGACGTCACCTGCTGATAAACAACTATCCAATCAGTTAAGCGCCTCTAGTTCTGCTCCCACAGGTTCATCACTGATTTCGATGAGGCGTCATAATCTCATGGTCTTCCACGTACCGGAGTCAAAAGATGAAAACCCTCAGATACGTTATGATCACGATGTTGAGTTCCTCCAGGGGCTCATCGATAGACTCTTGGATGTGGGCGAGGACAGTGTGACGATTAAACAAGTAATCCGACTTGGCCAGCAAACTAACCAGTCATGTCGACCTCTGAGAATCACCTTTGCAAATCCTAATATGCCGCAGCTCATACTGTCTCGTCTGTCAAGGCTGAAAGGCATAAAAGTTCACATCCGCAGAGACTTGGAACCCGAGGACAGGGATCGTTTGAAGACTGCGGTCATTGAGCTCAAACGCCGTACAGAGGAAGGTGAGACTGACTTACAAGTTGTAAATTTTCGGGTGATCAAGAAGGGCGTACGAACCCGTATCAACCGGTTGCTCAACCTCCAGGCACGTCCCGCAGTACCTCCCAGGACCTCCGTGTCGCATTCGCCAACGTGTGCAGCCTAATGAACAAACGTGACGAACTGTGCCGCTTCGCTGTCTCGGAGCGACCGGATATTTTAGGACTTGCAGAGATATGGCTGAACTCCGACATCATACCCCAAGAAGTCGTGTTGTCAGGATACTCTTGTTTCCGATGTGACCGAAAATCAAAGGCTCACGGTGGTGTTCTGTTGTACATAAAATCGTCACTATCTGGCAAACTCACCAGCACCTATCGGAGCGAGGATAGTTTATGCGAGCAATTGTGGTGCACAATCCGTCTCAGGCGCGCAGAACTAATTGTGGGGGTTATCTACCGGAGCCCATTGAACCGTTGCTGCGATTGGATATCACATGTACAGAAGCACATGAGCCGCCCTCAGTTCTTACTGATGGGGGATCTAAATTTAGCTTAGATAATTTGGCCAGACGTTCGACTTCTTCCCGGTCATGGCAACGTTGAGGCTCAATTCGCTAAAATGACTATTGAAATTGGGGCAACGCAACATGTCATCCAACCGACGCGCGTAACTCCGTACTCGGCATCTTGTCTGGACCTAATGTTTACGAGCTGCGAGCAGAAGCTAAAAGAGATCAGAGTCATCGAACCTCTGGCGAACAGTGACCACTGCTCTTAGAACTGTCGTTACCATATTACAATCAACAGAAGCCGACATTCAACTATTGGAAGACGGACTACAACGGACTCGTCCAAGCCGCAAGTCAGACTGATTGGACACTACCACAGGATGCGTCACTTGAGGCCTGGTGGTCATTAATAAAGGGGAAGCTTAACTCGCTCTGTACTCGGTTCGTTCCCCTTAAGTATCCAAAAATCGGACCTGTCAAACCGCATTGGTTTGATAGGGAATACAGACAGTTAGCGCGACGACGTCATAAACTTTGGGATAGATACATCAGCTCGGGTTGTGATGAAGATTACACGGTGTACAGGAAACCGCGTAACTTATGTAACGCCGTAAAGATCAAGAAACGCCGGCAATTCGAAGAGGAGCTAGCATCTTCGGCCACAACTGCACCCAAGCTAATATTTGCCTACTTGAAACGTCAACTGAAACCTGGAGACGACCTACCGGTCTTAGAGAGCTTAGACGGGAAGACACTCATTTCAAGGACGAAGCGCGCGGACGCCCTGGCTACGCACTTCCTCACTGTATTTTCCAGTAAACCGGCGGCTGTTCCAGTACCGGCACATGTTGCGCAAGTCTTGCTCGACAGCCTACAATGTGATGCAGTCGAAGTGTACCAGCTACTCGTCAACCTCGATGGTGCAAAGCCCCCGGACCAGACGGACTTCACCCGCTAATACTCAAGTCCCCATCGATTATCATCTCACCAGTTGTGACAAACCGTTTCAATAGATCGCTCTCTGAAGGATCCGTCCCGAACGACTGGAAATGCTCGATAGTTAAACCACTTCCCAAGGGTGGTGATCCGAGTAAAATAGAGAACTATAGACCGATCTGTTTGACTTCGGTATTCTCCAGAGTTCTCGATAAGGTTGTGAAAAAGTGTCTGCTGTCGTTCTTCGAATCGATGGACGTATTGACGCCAGCGCAACACGGTTTTAGGAAAGGGCGATCCTGCATCACCAACTTGATGTAAGCAAACCACCAGTGGGTTCGAGCTCTCAATGAACAGAAGGATGTTGACGTGGTGTACATCGACTTTAGTAAGGCGTTTGACAGAGTGAATCACGAGGTACTCCTTCGTAAACTGAGGACATACGGAATCGGTGGCCCGTTACTTCAGTGGATACAAGAGTTTATTGTGGGACGAAGGTTTAGAGTACAGGTCAATGACTATCTGACAGAATGGTTCCCATGGACCAGTGGCGTGCCTCAAGGAACTGTACTTGGGCCAGCATTATTTCTTATTCATATCAACGATCTTCCGCAGCAGCTCCAGTCACCATGTGTCCTGTTTGCAGATGATTTGAAAATCTGGAGGATCATTGAAAACCAGGACGACTGCGCTCGCCTCCAGCATGACTTAGAGCGACTGTCAACGTGGTCCACTGAAATGCAACTCCTCTTAACGCAAGCAAGTCGGAGTTCATCAGTATCACCAGACGTCCAGCCACTCGATTATACACCTTGGACGGCCAGTTGCTCCATCCCAACACATCTGTCAGAGACTTAGGAGTTCTCTCACGACATGATTTAAGATCACTAGAAAATGCAGAGAAATTGTACCGTGCGGGACTTCGTATGCTCTGGGCATTAAGACGCAGTTTCTCCACGTGGTCCGAAGAAACCGTCCCTCGTCTATTCACCTCGCTCATTAGACCAATTCTTGAATACGGTGCCCCAGCTTACCATCCAAAAACTCAATGGGAAACTGAAAAACTGGCGAAAATACAGCATATCGCAACTAGAATGATACCAAGTGTACGAAAGCTTCCATATGAAAAACGTTGTGAAAAGCTCGGGCTCTACACACTGTCCTATCGCCGAGTAAGAATTGATCTTATTATGACCCATCGAGTACTACACTTGAATCACTTCCCCATACTGCGGCCAATATTTCACCTGCGAGAACCCTGTAACACCCGAGGACATCGTTACGAACTCAGGGTCCCCAGCATGAACAAAGTATCACATCAGCTTTGTATCGAACGAAGAATCGTAAACTTATGGAATACACTACCAGAAGGATTAATAGAGGCCGATTCTGTGAAGTGTTTTAAAACCCGTATCGACGATTATGTTGGAAACCTGTGCTTTTGTGAAACGATGCACATACAGTGCCAATATAAGACATTGTATGTCCGGAAATAATAACGCTAGTACAAAGTTCTAACCGAACACGGATAAACGATTAATGGACCAGACACAACTGCTGATAATTCACAAGTAAATTTTGATTTTTCGTAATTCGATAGAGTTGTACAGAAACCTTTCTACTCGCTC